>JBANSL010000005.1:63777659-64377659 GCA_037127255.1 Persicaria tinctoria | reverse complement strand
AAGATCGTCGACGCCCAAGCTTTAATTTCGGCCACTTTCCAGGTATTGAATCTGGATCCTCTTCTCTTTCCTTTTTGTTTTCTTTCTTGTGTTTGCGTAGAAGGAAGGGAGGGAGAGAGAGAGAGAGAGAGAGAGAGAGAGAGAGAGAGAGAGAGAGAGAGAGAGAGAGAGAGATGGTCGGGGTGGTGATTCTGGAGGCGCCGCTACTCATGCAGATCTCTTCTCCGATGTGGTGACCATGCGAGTTGGTTACCGTGGTGGTAATTTACTAGGGAGTAACCGCCCTTCTAGTCAATTTATGAGGGGGATGGTGGACCTCTGAGGAGAACAAACACACCCTTTCCTCGGAAACTACTATTTAGAAAGACGAAGAGGCGTTGTTTTCTTCCTGAGGTCCGTCGTCCCTTCATTACCTGCGTTTTTGGGGCGCCTGAGGCGGAAAAAAGTGGGTTCTCTACCCTAACTTACACGTCTTTTTTCAAAAGATCACGAATACACAATAACGACCCCCCCCCCCCTAATTCTTGCACTTCGTGTATTTCCAGGATCGTTCTAGAGATTTTCTTGTCATCATGTCGAGATCGATGAATGATATTCAGAATGTTAGTGAGAGTTTCGCGGATGAAAAAAGCAGCTTACCGGACCCCGCGAACCTGGTTACCATGGAAGATTCAGGTGTCACGGTATCTTCCGCACGACCGCTTCAAGATAGGGCTTCTGACCGCGAAAAAGGCCACGCTTCTTCTTCTTCTTCTTCTTCTTCTCCGACCAAGAGGAGCTCTCCTTCTCACTCCTTGACCGGGTCTATTAAACAACCGAAAGCCGGGGACTATCCAACGTATGACTCTGCAAGTAGCTTCGATCTGCATGCAAGTAGTCTCTTGAACCCACGAAGTGGTAGAAAAAAGTTCGGGTGAGTTGAGCGACTTTCAAATGGTTCGCTAAAACGTACGTTCAAGAGATCGCGGAGTGTAGTTTATGCGATGATTATGTTTCGCCGCTACCTCCCCCGACACCCTCTATTTTTTTTGGAGCGAATATCGCATGTCTCCATGAACACCAATATGTATGCGGGAGAGGAGTCGGTCCTAGAACTAGATGACCTTCAAATCATAGCTCGTGTTTTTCCCTTCCGAAAGAGATAGAAGTGGGGTTAGCCACCAAGAAGGGAGGGTGTTTGAACGCTAATCAGTGATACGTCATCATCCACGTGGAGAGTTTAGTCCAAGGATTTCGTTTACCCTCGCATTCCTTCTATATTGAGCTTCTCGAGAAGATAAATGTGAGCCCTACTCAGCTGTCGGCCAATGAATGGATGTTTCTAGCCGTGTACATGATGCGATGTGCAAATTTTCGCAAACAAACACGTTTAGATCATTTGTTCACATCCCTAACTTTTAGGGAAGGTCCGTGTGACCATGGGATGGCTGTTTTAAGAGGAGGTTTGGTGGAAAGATTAACCAGCAAACCCAGTTGGCGAGAAAAGTGGTTCCTAGTTAGGGACCGTTCCAATCGTGTTTTAAACTTTGTCATCCCTGACATATTCAATTGTCCCGCGAAGAACAAAAGGTCGGCGGAGACTACTTGCTGGAAAAAGGAATTTCCTTGTCAAGGGGGAAGAAGTCATACAAGAAATTAGTTACCCCCCACCCAAAGATTGGAAATGGTTGGACTAAGTCTTCCCCCACTATCTGAGTGCACACCTGTAGTTTTCATATTTTTTCCGCAATAAATTTTAGCCGCTAATTTGTCAGCAAAAAAATTTCAATAATAGTTAAAATGGAAGCAGTAAATTTATGAGAAGAAATTTTTTGATACTCCCTCCGTTAATTAAAACATGTCGTTTTAGGATGTAAATCTTGTTAAGAAAAATATGTCATTAAGTCATTTTAGGTATTTGGCCACCCACTTTATAAAATGGGTTATTTGCACAAATACCACTTTTTTGGTGTGGGTTTGCAAAAATACCATTTTTTTGGAAAATTTGCACAACTACCATTGGTGGTATTTTTGCAAATAAAACTGGGAAGGGTTAAGCCGGTTGCAGGTTCCCACAAGGGGGAGGGGGAGAGAGAGAGAACCACCACCAGATTGTCGGCGGCACTGTCGACTGACTTGGACGATGGAGCCCCAGCGGGAGACTCCTCCGGCGCAACGATCATTGGAGCGGGAGGTGAAACCGCCGGCGTCGGAGAATCGGAGGCCGGAGCATCTGCTGGAGACGGAGAGAGAGATTCCGGCGCTGGAGCAGGTGCCGATGTGGGAGACTTGCCGAAGAGCTCCTCGAGGAGCACGCTGTCGACGGTGAAGATGACGACGGGAGGAGCGGAGACGTCGTCGCCGGCGGTCTTCACTTTGAGACCGTATTTCCCGGCGCCATTGGTGGCGAGCGTTGTGAGGACGTCCTTGTTGGTCTTCAAAGAGCCCTTAGGGTTGTAGGTGTTGAGCGCGTGGTACTCGAGCATGGAGACGATCTCGGCGTTGCTGAGCTTCGACAGATGGCCGGCCTTCCACCGCCGCCGACCAGATCTGAGGAGAAAGAAACACAGATCCACGTTAAGCCCGGGAACAACCAGATCTGACGGCGAGCAGCGACCACGCACCAGATCCGACCCGACGGCGACCAGATCTGACAACGAGGCACCAGATCCGGCCAGGATAAGAGCTAGACGGACAAGATTCGAGCCAATCGCCCCCAAAACCACTCAAAAACTCCCAATCTCACACCAGATTTGAACCCGCTGACAGCCCGAACCCAAACCTGCATAATGGAAACCCGTGTCACCCAATGTCAAACTCCGTGTCACCCCCTTTCGGAACCCTTCTCTACAAAATGGAAACCCGTGTCACCCAATGTCAAACCCCGTGTCACCCCATTTCGGAACCCTTCTCTACAAAATGGAAACCCGTGTCACCCAATGTCAAACCCCGTGTCACCCCATTTCGGAACCCTTCTCTACAAAATGGAAACCCGTGTCACCCAATGTCAAACCCCGTGTCACCCCATTTCGGAACCCTTCTCTACAAAATGGAAACCCGTGTCACCCAATGTCAAACCCCGTGTCACCCCATTTCGGAACCCTTCTCTACAAAATGGAAACCAGGGACGAAGAAGACGAACAGGAACGAAGAAAGATTTAGAGAGAGAGCAAGCGGCAGGTGAGAGAGAACAGGGACGAAGAAGACGAAGTAGAGAGCGAGAGAGCAAGCGGCGCCCACGCCTTCCACCGCCGTCGGCCTCACCCTGGGGCCGGCCTTCCACCCACCACACCACCGCTGAGGAATAGCCATCTCGCTGCAGCGATCCGTCGAACCAGGAAGGCCGACATTACTAGCCCCATCTCGCCTGGCTCACACCCAAGACCACCCCCTATCAGCCTGACAACCAACCTTGGACAAGCGGCGGCGGAGAAACCCTTACCAACGCCCAGATCTGAGAAAAAGGCAAGAGCGAGGGAGAGGAGAGAGAACAGCAACAACCCAGAGCGCCAGAGCCCACCTCTTCCACCGTCGGGCCGCTGCCGCCGGCCTTCCACTGCCGCCGGCCTCGCCCTGGGGCCGGGCCGGACAGCCCCGGCGACGCCCACGAACCACCACTACGAACCAAGGCACCCAAACGAGGGTTGACAATGCATGTAATTTAATTTTTATTTTTGGGGCATAATAACCTAGAATAGCAGGTTTGGGGGGAGGGTTTACCTTGGCATTTTTGCAAATTTTTGGAAAAAATGGTATTCTTGCAAATTTTTCCAAAATGGTGGTATTTTTGCAAAGATTTTTGAAAAAGTGGTATTTAGTGCTATTCCCTGTTATAAAATTCCCTTTGTAATGATTAGATAGGTGTTATTTGTAGTTTTCAAGAAAGTAAAAAGTAGAGTAATGACTTGTCGGCTGGGTCACGTGCCCGGGGTTTGCCACCAAATGTTGGTTCCTCGTCATAAAAATAATAATAATTAGGGGTATAAGTGTATTTTTTTTATTTTCTTAAAAAGTGTGTAGATTTCTTAAGTGACAAGTTTTAACTAACAGAGCGAGTACCAGTTAAAATGTCCGCATTCAATTTATAAGTAGAAAATTATGGATAATAGTAAAAATGTCAGCATTCAATCTGTCAACAAATTTTTTTCGATATGTCAGTAGTAAATTTTTTAGCAGAAAAATATAAATAACAGTTAAAATGTCTATAGTAAATCTCTCAGCAAAAAAAAAAAATTCTTGTCATAACTAAAATGCCAGTGGTAAATTTGTCACGAGAAAATTTTGGATAATAGTTCAAATGTCAGCAATCAATTTGTCAGCAAAAAAGTTTCTATAATAATTAAAATGTTCGCATTCATTTTGTCAGCGGTTTTTTTTTATAATAGTTAAAATGGCAATAGTAAATTTGTTAGTAGAAATTTTTTGATAATAGTTAAAATGTCGGCAGCCAATTTGTCAGCAACAAAAATTTGATACTAGTTAAAATATCAGCAGTCAGTTTGTCAGTAGAAATTTTTTGATAACAGTTAGAATGCCAGCCGTTAGTTTGTCAACAAAAAAATCTAATAGTTAAAATGTCAATAGACAAATTATTAGCAGAAAAAATTAGATAATTGGTAAAATATCAGCAACCAGTTAAAATGTCAGCAAACAGTTTGAGATATGACATGAAACATATACCTAATTAGAATCAAATATGGATATTTCTCTTCTTCCCCCATATTTAAAGGAATTAGTAGAAGGGATGTTGAATTGAAAAATATTGTGGTTTTTTAAAACTACTGATAAGTAAATTAAAGTTAATTCTATTTATTGAAATAAAATGTCCTACACAACCTTAAATCAAATCTATACCAAACACCCTTTACATATCTCAATCAAACCCCTCACATTTAATTCAAATCTCCAGCACACAAACACAACCATTCTCTTTCTTTTTTTTGAGAACAAATCCATCAAATTAACACATTGAATCAGACAGCAAAGCTTGTTCAACATCTAAAAAACACCCAATTTGAAAATCAGAAACAAAGCCCTTATGTGGTCTACGCCCAGCCAATACATGTGCTACTCCATTGGCCTCTCTCCTCACCCACAGCCAGCGACACTCAGCAAAGCTCCTTGCTACGCTTCGGATTCCCTGCAGAAGACAGCCCAACTCTCCCCGGATTTCGCTGTTTTGCAAAAGCTTTGAATGCAGCGGCAAACAATCCCCTTCAAAGACCACATGAGAGATTCCAATCTCTGAAGTCTTCTGCATTGCCCAAAGGAGAGCCTCCGCTTCAACCAGCTCAACGTCATCGCTTGTCATAGCCCTCCTCGCCCCTAGCAGGCACACCTCCCCCTCTGCATCCCTCACCACGAAACCCACTCCGCAACCGAGCCGATCATGAACCGCAGCGTCATAATTGACCTTGATTCTCCCTTGATCAGGCTTCTTCCACTTCTTATAGCTCTCTCCTCCGTCCTTGTCTGTGGTCGCCTCCTTGTTTGGAGCCCTCTCTTTTTCAAAATCAACCCAATCTGTGGTCGCCTTATCGACCACCCATTGCACCTCCAGCATCTCCCCCTCGAAAATCCTCTGGTTCCTCGCTTTCCATATCTCCCACATAATCACACATCCAACCTCCACTTCTTCCTTCGTCCCTCTTTCCAAAAGGCTCTCTATACAATCCATTACCTTGTCCTTCCCTGCCAGCTTAATACTCACATATTTTTGTTGCCTCCAAACTCTCTACGCTGCCCAACAGTTGAACAAAACGTGTGCTCCCGTTTCCCTCTTGCCGCACATGTCGCAGTTCCCATCGGGTGTGATCTTTCTTCTGAACAGACCATCCTTACACGGAAGGATCTCCCTACATGCTCTCCATACAAACGCCTTGACCCTTGGTAATATTTTTATGTTCCACACCTTCTTCCAGAAACCCTCCCCTCTAAAGCTACTTGCACTCGGCATCAACTGATCAGCCTCCCGTCTTGCCATAAAAACATGATAAGTCGATCGAACATTGAACACCCCATTTCCAGTGTAATGCCAGATCCGTTCATCCTTCATTGTCGGGTCTACCAATCTTGTTCTAATAACCAGCTCAGCGTCACTTGGAATCATAATACTCCTAATCATCTCCTCCCTCCATTCGTTCCTCTCCCAATCTATTAGATCCGACACCCTCATCTCTTCGTCGGAATTTGCAATGTTTATGATGGGCTTGAAGCTAGGCGGATTAGCCAGCCACTTGTCCCTCCATACCCTGATTTCTGACCCATTGCCAACCACCCATCTTGTTCCCTCCTCAAGCACTTCCCTCCCTTTGATAAGGCTTCGCCAGACATAGCTTGGGTTGTAACCCACCGTTGCCTCCATAAAGGTCCCGTTCGGAAAGTACCTGGCTTTGAGCATTCGAAACAGGAGTGTGTCAGGCTCCGAGGCTAATCGCCATCCCTGCTTAGCAAGCATTGCTAGATTGAATGCAGTCATGTCTCTAAATCCCATTCCCCCTCTACACTTAGGCCGACACATCCTCTTCCAACTCATCCAATGAACCCGCCTTTTGTCCTCTCCTTCTCCCCACCAGAACTTACTCATCATACTCTCGAGCTCTCCGCATACCCCCTCCGGTATAAAAAAACAGGACATAACATAGGTTGGAATGGCTTGAGCAACCGATTTAATTAAAATCTCCTTCCCCGCTTGAGAGAGAGCTTTCTCCTTCCACCCTTTTAATTTCTTGAGCACTCTCTCCTTTATCTGGTTAAAGATCGCCTTCTTTGATCGACCTAAGATCGTCGGGAGGCCAAGGTATTTCTCATGCTTATCAACCTCCCTCACCCCTACCACATTCTGAATAGCTCTCCTTAGGTCCACAACCATTCTCTTCAAAGGCATGAGAATGGGAATTTCTCCTTCCCTGTTCAAGAGAGAGGAGCGTGATTATATTAACTCAAAAGCTCTATTTGACTTTAATGCATGTCAAAAAATTTGAAAGGAGAGGGTTTCTTTTCCTCGCTTTTTTCTCCCACCAAAACTCTTTAACAACAAAAAATTACTCGTAGACCTCTATCAACAAGATTTGTATTAACACTAATTACCTAGCCAATGATAATTTTAATTGAAGTTTTTTTTTATTGATTGGAAAATTTTAGTTTTTTTTATGCTGGATTAATTCTCTTCTCTTATGACTGTAAATGCATATGACAGTAAACTTTTAGTTTTTTTTTTTTGCTGGATTAATTTTAGTCTAATGTCATTACTTTTTGTCATAATTTGAAAAAAAAAAACAGAGATATGGATTGGAATATATAAGATACTAATATTCCTACCCAAATTCAATAAGTGGTAAAGAAAAAATATTTATTGGATACCGAATGCAACTTACCCTAAAGTATAGGATATTACACGAAATTTGAAAAGTTTAGAGTGTTTAGCGCAACTACCTCAAAGTTGAGGATATTTCATGTAATTTTGCCAAGTTTAAATGATACAGTAATATTGAACATGCAGAGAAGAGGATTGGCCAGCTAGAGGTGGTGGAGTGGCTCAATCACTATAGCTCTCTTGGCTTATGGAATTGGGCTAAAAGATGAAGGGGGAAACCTACGGATTAACCAAATCAGCAAGGACACATAGGAGGGATGATGTGTAAAGGCTCGGATTTTCAAAATCCTAATTTTTAGGAAAAAGAGAATAAAAAATAAATTTAAATCGAATTAAAAACTCGTTTAGCGGATTCCGACCGGAATATAAAATTTGACGAATGATTTCCGTCATTTTTCCTTGAAAATTCAAAATAATTGTCGGATTGCGATATCCTTGTCGATTTTAAAAATCTAATTGATCGAGAAAGCGATAGTCGGAAAAACTACCATTCAGGAACTAATTTTGGGGTTCGAATTTCGCGTATTCAAGTTTTATTTCTGGGTATTGGTTATCCAATTCAACACACCTCCCCGTACCCTTTCGAATTTCTGGGTATTGGTTCGAATTTCCCTCACCTCCCCATACCCTTTCAAATCCATCAATCTCCTTCCATCCCCATTTGTGAGGATCACCATCCCCACTCACCACTCCTCTCCATCACCATCACCTTCTCCATCACCTTCACTCCTTCATCATCGTCACCACCACCTCCTTCACGCCATCAGCACCATCGCCACCACATCTCCACCCACTGCTCAGCGCCACCGCTATCTCCTCCTCACCATCATCCCACAGCCACCACCACCATCGGCGTCACCATCTTCATCACCGTTTCACGTCATCACCACCATCTCCTCGCGCCTTCGTCCCTCCTTGTCCTTGAAGAGCATCAGCCACAGCACCCGGAGGCACCTCCTCGAGAGCACAGCAGCAGACCGACGCCTCCCATGAACCCCAACGCTGCCACTGAAGCTCCTCCCTCCCCTGTTTCGCGATTCTGAGGTCGGTAAGTCGATCTCTCGTTTGATTCAAAATCCCATGGAATCGCACCCCTTTAACCTTCCTTTAACTCTCCTAGGTCGATCCCGAGGTTCCTCTCTCTCCGACGCAGCGAATCAAGCCTCCAGCGAGCTCCGACGAAGCACCAACGTTCGCGAATACCTCGGTGACATGCGTTGTTTTGTTCCTTACCTTCAAACCATTGTTTCATGATCTTAGGGATCGGGGATTGAGGGTTAGAGAGGATGAAACTTGAAAGGGGCTGGAAATGGGAGGGATTCAAGCTCCATTGATGAGGACTGAACCATTCCGACGAGCAGGGGAAGAAGACGAATGTTGCGGGCGCAGAAATGTGCCACGGCGCAGCCAGGTGCAGCGGCGCGACCAGGTGCAGCGACCGCAACATTCATGCCACGACCACGACACTGTCCTTCTGGGTGTATTTGGAGGGATTTGGTGGGACGGTTTTGTTATTAAAATTATTTGTTTAAATAATTAATATTATTTGGGGTTAAGGTATTAAAATATTATTTTTTGGAGATTTTATAAAAAGTTGGAAAGTGATTTAATAAATAAATTGAAAAAGGAATTTAACGAGTATTTTCAAGGGTCGGAATTCTTAACTGTTTAATTCGGATTCGAAACAGTTTTGAAACTAACCTGAGAGTAAGACTTTTTTGATGACTAACCAGCATGATAATATGATCGTTTGACTAACGGTATGATATGTGTGACTAATAGCATGATATTCTGGTGATCTTTAGAAGAGATTAAATGTTCAATACTTATAATGATGATGATATATATATCCTTATGGAAAGTATGAGTATGAAATAATAATACGTGAATTTGGCTATGCATGATATAGAGGTTATCTTAAGTTGATAAGAGATGGTTGATCATGATGAACTGGAAGTATGGCGGATGCGAACTTGTTTATTTATCTGTTCGTATAAGTGTGTCATATATGTGTTGAGAAAAGCTATAGAAGTATACTCAGTATATTCTCATTATGTAATTAGGTGATACTCTGTGATAATGACTAATGTGTGCTGGATTCTTCTTTTGCCGATCTGCTAGCTAGGTAGGTCCTCTGGGGCTTACTCAGTAACCAGTACCCCCTGCCTGATGTGTCATATAGTATGTAGGTGTTGCATATGCATAAAAGCATGTCATGTAGTATCATTCTTAGGAATTGCACTTACCAATGAGCATCTTTATTCTGTTTGCGTTTGAATATAAAACGGTTGTTATCTGTGAGTCCTAGAGTCCTTTCTAGGGTCATAGGGTAGCCCAGCTTCATCGGGTGTTGTCCTCCTTGAGTAATTTATATATATCACGAGATACGAGATGGGCATGAGATATGATATGATGATGAGATTTGATATGCTTAGCATCGAACTGACTAGTCTCCCCCCTATCTGGAAGGGGTGGTGATAGAAGAGGGATATACCACTTGATATTCTTTATTAAGGTCTTACTTAATATTCTGCATATATATTTTAGGAGCATGATAGTGTGGTTAATATTTCAGTACTGCATGAAGGCATCCTTTATTCTAGGTATAGACGTATTATATGTTCTCAGCGCGGTCTTTAGGGCCCACGGGTGGACTCTTGACCTGACTTTGTGGTATAGTTTGAGGTACCCGTTTCACTGCTTGATTTTGTGTTATTATGACGGGGTCCATTCATATGGCGGAGAGTGAGTGTTGAACCTTGACTTTACCAAATTTATACTTTTGGGATTTCTCCCTACTTATACTCTGCTTTGACCCGACTCTGTCGTGGCGCCCGTTGTATCGTTTTCATAACTTATGCCCTTTGCATGATAAAGGGTTTTCCGCGTTGTAAACTTAGGACAGGTACATGGGTTTACCCCGGGGTCTCCAACGGACCTTCCGGATTTGGGTGCGAAATCCCATTTTAAACTACAACCCTTCACTTTCAAACCTTCAATCTGTACTTGGAGTGCAAGATCCTAAGGAGGGGTTTTATCCCTCGAAATATAACTCGGGAATCATAATCCCGGGCTGTTACATGATGCGTCTGGACTCTCATATTGAAACCTCCAAAGTGTCAAACACCCCTCTCGGAGAGAAAGGTATGCTCCTATGAAAAGGGTTAAACCTAGGATGTTAATTCTTCTTTATCATTAGATTGATCACCCTCTTGTAAGTATAGAGATGGATATAGTTATTAATCTGTCTAAAAACACGGATTTTGATTGTAACATCAATCCACGCCTTCCTCTCCTGCTCATTTCCTATCTTGCTTTCTCCTAATTGTTTGCGATCATGGATCTTCAAGATTCCTTCGTTGAGGTTCCGAACAACACCACGAGGCATGGTTTCACCTTTGAAACTATGTCAAACCACACTCAAACTATTGAACCCACCCTCTCGCTAGCTCTTGAAAACCAGATACTCCACTCTCAATCTATTGAACAACAACCCATCCATATTGTCCCTCTCGATTCAGCTCCTCCTTTGGAAATTAACCCCCAACAGTAGCCAAGTTTTTGATTCTTACTCCATCCCGGGAGTTAAAGATTACCACAATAAACTTTCTGAATATAGCTTGATTGAGCGTGTTATTTATGCCCCGGTTGAGCTCAAGCAAGTTCCTGGTAAGATGAAAGACGATGGGAAAATCCTTAATTGTCCTTGTAATCTTGACTCTAAACCTATTATTGGGCTAAATTGGTGTAATAGTTGGGTCTGCAGGTCTTCAGGTTCTGGTTGCCCTCCACTTTACTCAATTGTTGTTGGGAGTAACTTCGATCGTTCTAGGGTTGGGGTGATCCTGCTACGTTTAGATAGACTGTTACTTACTATAGCTTGAATGTGGTTTGATTCTTGTCCGATTTAATCCTATTAAGAATATAGCCTAACTAATCCCATATACTCGTGGGAGTAGGTTTTTAGCCCATCAATTGGGCTACAATATCCTAGGTTTTCTTTTTATATATTTGTTCTTGTGTATATTCTTGTCCTTATTGTGTGAATACCAATTTTTGCCTTCAGCAAGCTTAGTTCTGGTTCAACCGTATGGTTCTTTGGTATTTCATTTGGATGTTAATATTTGAAGGATTTGAGTCCTTGTTTAACATTGTGGGAGTAGACAATCTCTTTCTTCTAATTTCAGTCATTGTCTCCTAATTTCAGACCTTTGAGTGAGGAAACTCCCTCTATTGCTTAATTTCGAACCTGGATTATGAATTTGTTTTGCCAATTTTTTTTTAATTTGAGTGGATTCTACCTAGGTTTATTTAGGGTTTTGATTCCGGGTGGGTGTTTACATGTTCTTGTATTGTTCTACTGCTGCGTTTATTCAGGGTTTTGATTCCTATCTGTTCTACATTTTTATTGCTACAAAAGACTACACTTTTTGCTGCTAGAGATTGCGTATTTAGGTTGCTCAAAGGCAGGTAATTTTAAGTTTTTACAGTAGCTGTTTGTGGATGATTTTCTGTGATTTAGAAGTACATGTTCTCTTAGATTTGAAAATTTACCTTATGTGAAGGATTCAAAGCAGCAAAGTTTCTGACTTCAGAAGAATGTAGCTAAAAAAACGGATAAGATGATGAAATTTCACAAGTTAAAATTGCAGTCTTCCTCTTTCAAACCCCATGGCTGGGTGCCTATTTGCATATGATAGATTTCACACCTCTTTAAAGTAACTTATAAATAAATTATATTCTAAACAACACATGTTCTTGTGTTGTTCTACTGCTGCGTTTATTTAGGGTTTTGATTCATATTTGTTCTACATTTTTATTGCTACAGAAAGACTACTCTTTTTGCTGCTAGAGATTGCGTATTTAGGTTGCTCCAAGGCAGGTAATTTTAAGTTTTTACAGTAGCTATTTGTGTATGATTTCCTGTGATTTAGAAGTATATGTTCTCTTAGATTTTAAAATTTACCTTATGTGAAGGATTCAAAGCAGCAAAGTTTCTGACTTTAAAAGAATGTAGCTAAAAAAACGGATAAGATGATGAAATTTCACAAGTTAATATTGCAGTCTTCCTCTTTCAAACCCCATGGCTGGGTGCCTATTTACATATGATAGATTTCACACCTCTTTAAAGTAACTTATAAATAAATTATATCCTAAACAATATATTGAAAACATAATGAATTTTGTCACATAATGTGTCTCGGAAGGTAAGAGTGGATTTTCTTCTTTGTTTGTGATTGATTATGTATTTAAATCTTTATAATGCTCACATCTTAATTTTTGTCTGTCTTGTACTTGAAATGAGCATTTAACGGACATGAATTCAAAGGAAATGTCGAACTTTCTAAACCAAATATATTAACATCCGGAGGTGGGTGGGTGTTTACATGTTCTTGTGTTGTCAAAATTTTTATTTGAGTGGATTCACCCTCTACTGCTGCGTCTGTACTGATGATGCATTCTTTCCTGGGTTGTGCAACTGTGCTAATGCTGCGTTATTTCTAAGGTTGTGCAGCTACTGCATTTATTTGCTGTTGAAATAGTGGTTTCTTGTGCAGCTGCGTGTGGTGTTTATGTTAGTTCCTTCAATTTGTTGGTTCTTAGTGTTGTTTGGTGTCAACTCAGCCATGAGGGCTTGCTTGTTTTTTTGCTCACCCTTTAGCCAAATGCTAGGAGTATGGATCTTATGTGCTAGTTAATGAGCCAAATGAGAGTCAACTGGAAGAGTTAGTTCCTTTAAGGGGAGAAGGTACGTTATAGAAAACTCATAAATTCTTTATACTATGAGTTAGTATGAAAACTCATAAAGATCTTGTGGTTTTCCTAGGTACGATAAAGAGAACTTCTAGGCTATCTAGCTGAGTTGCTATGAGTTTGCAAGGTGATACGGGGTTAGCCGTAGGATGGCCCGATCTTCGACAATCAAACAAGAAATAACAAGAACGGAAGCAAGACTCGATAAACAAAATTAAAGACTCGAAATTGAAAGCAAGACTCAACCGATAAGGACTGAATTGAACTAAAATAGAACGAGGCAAAGACTCCAGGCCTCCTAAGAGGGTAAGAACCAAATAACAACGACTATAAAGCAGCCTCTACAACCCTACACAACCAAGCGGACAACTTGGAGGCACAAGGAGGGGACTTGTGATTACCAGGATCACCAAGCTAGACGACCTCAAAGCAAACCAAGTTAGATCAAGAACCAATTGTTGCAATCGATGAGCCACACTTCAAATCGATTGACTTTGCACTCATGTGTTTCACACAAAAAGAGAGACTTTCTTCATAATGAATAACGTGAATGTTCAACAATGGTGATCGACCTTCTTATAACCCTAAAAGGCTGATTTTCTAATATAAATAATAAATAAAAGGAATTAATTAAATAATCCTAAAATAACTTAAAATAACATAATTAATTAAGGTCTCTAAAGTAACAACACAAAGAAACCCAAATCCGGCAAATGTAAATTCGGTGGCCAGCAACCAACAGCCCGGGGCTGCACGCCCGTGCGCCTACCTGCACGCCAGCGCACCCACATGCACGCCCGCGCACTTGGCTGCACTCCCGTCAAAACAGTGACAACTTGCAAAGAAGTTGATTTTCGGCCAAGCTCTAAGTCGAATTTGGAAAAACCTTCAACAGTAAAGTTGTAGATCTCTTCGTCCTTGTTCCGACAAGGTATGGCACGATCCAATCCGATTAATATTGAATCCGTACGATTCATTTTACTGAGACGTCAAAAAGCTGCCAAATGCTGAACGAATCTAAAACGTCAAGTTTCCACCTTTGCACCTTCTCCCATGGTGGATCTTTCTTATTCCTCTTAAGAATGACATCATTCTCATGAGCTCGAATCATAGGTCCATCCCCAAGTATAGGTGTGTCCGAAGGTGTCTTGGATGGTCCCGCATCATCCTCGCTTTCTTGAAAATGATTCGACCTCGAATCCAAGCTCGCATAAAATTCCGCTACTGCATCCACACGAGCTCCTGGATTGAATACCTCATGCCCATGGAAACTGTTGTTGCAGGAGGATGGTCAAGTATGGAATAAATATAGAATAAAGTTCAGACTGACTTCCCTGTCTCAGCAAATAAATACAAGACTTCCTCCCGTTGTAGTAAGAGAAAAGTCAGGATCGAATCCACGAGGAAGCACGTCAGCAATTCTTAGGTAGCTATCAGATTCTCACAGACACGGCAGAAAAAAACAGAAACACAGCAAGAAAAGAAACAAATAAACCCGGCAAGGGCAACTAAAATAAAAGCAAAGAACAAATAAAAGACAGAAATAAAAGCAAAGACAAAAGCAAAGGCAGAAAGTAACTCGAGGACACAGAAGCTGGTCGATCTCGACAAGCTTTCCTCTAGGTCGACAAAGGTAAGTCAACAGCAGTAACTCAGAAACTGAAAACAAAGTAACTCGACAAGCAAAACTCAACTCGATCTCGACCACCCTTCCTCGAGATCGACAAGACAGGTAAACACAGAAACTGGAATCGACGAAGACAGCAGAAAACTAACTCGACCTAGACAACCTCCCACTCGACCTCGACTACAGCAACTCGAGATCGACAAGAGCTTCGTCTATGTCGACTAAGAACAGAAACTTAAAACTTGCAGATTTGAAGACAGAATGCAGAATTTTGACAGAAATTAACTCAATATGCTAAAAGACTTCCAAGGCCAGGGTTTCAACACCACAACGATAACCATGCAAAGTAACACACAAAGGCATAAAAGATCATGCTTTCCATCAAACAACTTTCGTCATTAACAAATAGGCATATAGAGGCTCTCGCATAAACCCTAATTGTTACTAACCCTTTTCACATAATTAATCCAAGTTGCATTAAGATCACTTTCGCTTCAATAACACAAACAAGGATCACCTTCAACTCTCGCAAAAGAATCATGCTCGTAGGGATAGAAGATGAATCACACCAAAGATCTGACCTTTATCGCATCGCCTCACATGGCCACCGCCGGGCTCACCCCAGCCCCAGAAGTGGGTGGACTACTCACGCCTCATTGCAATCGCAGACATTGATTGATGAAAAGAAATTTGCATAAAACTATATTAAAAAAGCCTTTTACAATCCTGTCAATCAACTTTCGCAGAAAGCCAAAACCCTAAAAACCTTAGAACTCCTAAACTTCTTTGTGGAACTAACTAATTGTCCCTCCCTGAAATTGAATTGGAATTGAATGAATAAAAACTGAGCCCCTAGGGCCTTATTTATAGCCTTCATTCCCTAGCTAATCTAGGAAAGAAGATATCTATCTATATCTAAAAAGCTTAAAAGATAAATAAATGACATAATGGAATTAAATCTATAACGGAAAAGATAAAAATAAATAGGAAACATGTCTTCATGATGATAGATCTTGCTCCTTCCATGGATAGACTTGATAGATCGGATAGAATTCAGCAACTTCGGATAGAATTTTCCACCTTCGGCACCAAGGAATCCAATTCTACTCGGACAAGGCTACGTCGAGAAGTTCCTGGACACGGCTTCTACTCGACCTCGACAAGTCTTCCTCGACCTCGACAAGGATTCGTCGTCGACTGGACTTTGGCTGGCTTCTCTGCTCGATGTGGCTCGGACATGGTCACTGGTCTCGTCGACCTAGACCACTCCTAGTCGATGTCGAGTAGGTTTGGGCTTGTCGACTGGGTCTGCTCGGGTAGGTCTAGTCGACTGGCACGGACAAGGACTCAGGCGCTCGTCGATCTCGACAAGCCCTAGTCGACTTCGAGTAAGGTGGTTTGCCGACTAGGGTTTCTTCGAGCGACTCTCCTCGATGGGCTCTATCCGCTGGCAGCGGATGGCTTCGTCCGCGGCAGCGGATCCTCCTTTCCGCGGCAGCGAGTCTCCTTGGTCGTCCTTGGCTAGCTCTCCTTGATGACTCCGGGCATGGGTGTCTGGGCTTCGTCGACCTAGACTAGTGCTTGTCTAGGTCGAGTAGGGTTCCGGAGCTCGGGGAGCTTGGTTTCTCGAGCAGGCTTGCTCGACTATGTCTGCTCGGACATGGCTTGTCTAGCTCGACCAGGCTTACTCGAGATCGACTAGACTTGGCTCTCCGATTTGTTCCGCTGTTTTGACCTTGGACTTCTGTAGTGGTTTTCCGAGCTTTTCCGACCTTCTGTAGAATTGCTGTAAAACGCCTCGATTTCTGCGATTTAAACAGAAACTGGTGTAGATTCCAAAATTTGGCAAATAAACATAAATTACACAGATTCTGTATTATCTAAGCCCAAATGAATGCAATGTACACAGAAATCGATATAAAAGTTACTGTAAAACATGGCAGATTCCACTCACAACAAACACCCCATACGTAAGCTTGCTTGTCCTCAAGCAATACTTTTATTCGTCATTCAGGGGAAGAAATCAAAACTCTCAACATATCAGATTCATTTTTCATATAACCCTGCAGTCAATTACCATCCTCGAAAAGGTACTAGTGTCACAGATCCATGCATGTGCAATTATACAAAAGCAACATCTACTCACAAAAGGAGGGTTATGCAAAAACAATATAAGTGACAAAACATTGATAATCAAGAAGACTCTAATTTAAGCTCATGAAGGAGTAGATTGGTAAAAGGTTAAAAAGGTGGGCGATTTTTGGCAATGTGGTGCTTTTGATCCGGGGAAATGGATCACTTTCAAACTTTGAATTTCCACATTCCTTCTCCATTTGATTCATCACCTTTCATAATGCTTTTTCTCAATAATAATGCTTTTACCTCTCTAACCTCAGCACTGCCTTCTCGCGAGTCGCAAACATGGGTGTCATGAATGGCCCCGGATACTTAGTGCTTTGGACTCCTCACAATGTGTCCCATCTCTCCAAACTATTATCTCAGAGAGCAGGGTCAATCTACCTTTATCTCCTGAGGTGATTGGATTTTCTTTCACTCATTAAATTTTCCATATATTCAAACAATTTTCTTCCAAACTCTAATAATGATAACAACAACACAAACACCATATGACATCTCCATAATGTAACATCATTCTCAACATAATCCCCGGATAAGGTAAAGAATGGCAAATATTTAGTTCATGTGGAGCAATATTTGAAATAAGGCATTTTATGGCTTTTGTGATGCATAAGCATAGGTAAGGCTAGGAATTTACAATGAGCATTATATGGAAATATAGAGTCCTCCATCATCTTATCATGCAACATGTCAAAAGCAACTTCAAATTTTACCTCCTTTCATGGTTTTCAAGAAATAATGCACTTCATTGTGACTTCCCTTTACTAGGCAATTTCATGCTATATATCTAATGAATCCAATTTTGCATCGTCGAGTTCAATATAAGCTTCCATGACATTATTTCAAAATTTTCAATGGGGGTCATTTTTCTCAAATTTTTGGAAAACATGCATATAAGCACATAAATAAATAATGCATTCCAGGGTCATTTTTCTCAAATTTTTGGAAAACATGCATATAAGCACATAAATAAATAATGCATTCCAAAATAGCCATGTAGCAATGCATATAAGCACATAAATCAAATAATGCATTCCAAAATAGCCATGTAGTAATTCTAATAAATAATGCATATATATGTAAAATATGATCAAATATGGCAAATATGCACAAAGTAAGCTCTTCCCCCACCCCATACTTAAACATTACAGTGTCCTCACTGTATATAAAAAAACAAGGTAAAGGGTAAAGAAAGAAACTCACAAGACATGTGTGCAGAGCTGCAAGATTTCGAATGGAGCACCTCCTAGTCCGAGTAAGCTTTGGTTCTATCCATTGACATGAAAAGTAGAAGACATATACCCAAAAATAGAAACAACAAAAAATGTCAAAAATAAAAAACAAAAACAAAGTCCCCACAATGTCCTAAAAAGTCTATGTACATGCTCTAGATTTTATAGTCGCTAGGCCGACTTTCATTAATGCTCAAGGCGGCATCTGCAGGGCCCATGTAGCTTGGGCCTCAAATAAGACTCTATTCTTGTCCATCAGCTGTAATCCTCCAGAATGGATCTTGTTCACCACGAACGGTCCCATCCGCTTCTTGTTGAATTTGTTAGGAAACCAATGATCCTTTGATTTAGAGAAATAGAGCTTGTCTCCAATTTCATACTCCTTAGGCTCATCATTGGAAATCCTGCACAATCGCACATACCAAGGCAGACCTCTTCCATGTATAGATAAATCTTTAATGGAAATAGGAGAAGAAAGATCCATACCTTGACTTACCTTTGCGGAAACGGAATCGGGCACCACGGTGTTTGGTCGATCTCGACTAGGGCTCCTCGAGATCGACGAGGCTGCTGGCTCTGGTGGTGGTCTGGTCGAAGAGGCAGAAGTCGACGAAGAATAGGTCTTGTCGACCTCGAGTTGGCTGGTCGACATCGACAAGGACTCTGCTCCTGGTGGCTTGCTCCTCGAGAAAACAGGGTTTGGTGGTGCCGACTGGTGGTCGATCTCGACTAGGGTGGTCGAGGTCGACGAGGGTAATCCTCCTGGTTGCTGCGGCGTTGAGGAAGCAGGGACTGGTGGCTCCCAGTTGTGGTCGACCTCGACAAGCCTTGTCGAGATCGACGAGGCTGGTCCTGGCTCTGCTGGTGTGCTCGAGGAAAGCCGAGTCGACTTAGGGTTCTGGTGGTCGATCTCGACGAGCCTACTCGAGGTCGAGTAAGGCTGCTCCTCTGGTTTGCTGCTCGACGAAACCGGCTCTGGTGGAGTCTCCTTGGTCTGGTCGAGATCGACTAGGGTTCTACTCGACATCGAGGAGCCCTGGTCGATCCTGACCCCATACTTAGCTCCTGTCAAGGCATCCGAAAAGTAATGAATCCACAATGACTTACCTTGGTCTGTGTCGATGGGATTCTTTGCGTTCTCTTTGAGGATTGCCATGATCTCCTCTACCTCTGCCTCCATGTCCCTCTTTTCTATCTCCTCAGGGGTCATATTTCTGACCTTGGGTTCCCCGCAAGTGATGTAGCCAGCTGAGATAGATTTGACCTCTTCCATTGGACCCGTATGCCTTTCAGTTTTATTAAAGGAATACTCAATGACCTCATCGCTGATGTTGAAGGTGAGCACTCCTTTCCTTATGCTTATGTTGGCATCCACCGTTGCCAAGAATGGTCTCCCTAGAATAATTGGACAAGCAGGATCTTCTTGCATATCAACAATTAAGAAATCAGCAGGAACGAAGAATTTACCTACTTGTACTGGGACATTTTCCACCATGCCTGTTGGAATGACCACCGTGTTGTTGGCCATGTAAAGTCTAGCATCCACAGGCTCCAGGGCACCTATCTTAATCTTGGACCAAATCGTTAAAGGCATAATACTAACACTGGCTCCAAGATCACATAAAGCATTAATTTTGTAAGGACCAAATCCAATAGTTATAGCAAACTTACCTGGATCCGGCCTCTTCTCCAATATGTCCAGATGGCTGCACTCCTCTGTGATTTCTGCCATCGATCGCTTTTTGCTCAGAATCTCCTTCAGGAACTTGACATAGGACGTCATTTCATTGAGAGCTTCTGTGAAGGGGATGGTGACATTGAGCTTCTGAAGCATCTTGATGAAGCGCTGAAACTTTTTCTCCGCCGGGTCCTTTAGAGATTTTGTTGGGAAAGGCAGCTTCTTTTTCTGAGTCGGAGCCAGAACAGATGTCGGAGTTGCTGCAGATTTCTCTACGTCGACCAGGGGCTCCTCGATGTCGACTAGAGTCTTGTCGAGATCGACTGGATTGGGTGCAGTCGAGTTGCTGTTCGGCGCAGACGAAGATTTTGGCAATTTCTCCTCGAGATCGACGAGAGTCTTGTCGAGGTCGAGTACGGCCTTGTCGAGATCGACTACGGATTTGTCGAGGTCGACTTGCTGATCTTCGTCGTTCTGCTGCTTTCCAACCTCTAGCTCTTGCAGTTGATGGCCGCTTCTGAGTTTTACAGCAGCGACATGCCCAGTCTTTCCCTTAGGATTTGGTTCTGAAGATCCAGGGAGTGCGCCTGACTGTCTGGGGATTCCTGCTGCTAGCTGACCAATCTGTGTATCAACTGTTTTCCGCCAGATATCAATTTCCCCAAGCCTAGAGTTGACACCTTGCATCTCAGTATAGACGGAGTTGAAGGACTGCCTAGTTTCTGTGTGGTTTCTCCGTATTTCCTCCAGGACCAGCTGTATATCATCCTTTTTCTGTTCCCGTTCTGGATGTCCTGGAGCTCTGTAGGGCGGGGGATTCCTAGGGACTCCTTGGTTCCATTGTGGTTGCTGAAACCTTTGGTCCCCCATGTAGCGATTGGGTCCCCCTGCGTAAGCTGCATCCTCATGGTGCTCTGCCATCCTGACTTGCTCTATGTGTGGGCACTCAGGAGTGGTGTGCCTTTGCGATCCGCATTCAATACAAGGCTGGTTGACAGAGAGATACTTTACTTGCTTGATGAGCTTCCTGTTCTGGTCTCTGTAGTATTGCTCCCTGACATCTGGATCGATCTCCTTTGATGGCTCATAGAGGGGCATGGATGGTGCTGGCCTGGCGTATGGGTTCTCTTCATAAGTTGTAGTAGACCCATACTTGTTGTTGTAGGTAGTGAGCTTCTCCAGTACTCCCCATGCGTCACTTGGTGGCATTGTCAGATACTCATAGCGAGTATAATTGTTGATTCTGTCCTTAGTGACTTGATCAAGAGAGTTGAAGAAGATCTCCTGAATGATGTAGGGCGGCTGTCCATGAGTAGGGCAAGATCGAAGCAGTTCCTTGTAGCGCTCCCATGCCCTTGCCAGCGGTTCCCCCTTTTGCTGTTTAAAGGCGGTGATTTTCTGGCGGAGATGTGCTGTTTTGGCAGGCGGGAAGAATTTGTTCAGAAACTCTTGCTCTACTTGGGCCCAGGTTGTGAGTGATCTTGCCTTCAGCCCTTCCAGCCATTTCAGTGCAGGCCCAGCGAGAGACCAGCGAAAAGATTTCATCTTGACATATTCCAAGGTTGTGCCTTCTGCAAGAGTACGGCACATATCATGAAAGTTAGTAATATGTTCAAGAGGACACTCATTAAATCTGCCGTAAAAGGCATTGTTTTTAAGCTCTATAAGAAATTGAGTGCGAATTTCAAAAGAGTTTTCAGGGATTAGAATCGCCGATTCAGGCACGACGAGAGTTGGGTGCATGTAATCCTCTGCCGTGGTTGGATATTGGGCAAGCTCAGCTTGTGCTTGTTCCCTTGCTGCTCTCTCAGCGACGATAGCAGCATCTTTAGCGTTGATTGCGGCATCCCTTGCGGCTAGTTCCCTGGTAAGCCTAGCGATTAGCTGTTCCTGTGTTTCAGCGGCCGACATGATCCTTTTGAGTTTGGAGTGGATGTGTAGATAGCGCTCCGGTTCGTCTAAGCTGTCAAACTCAGGTGTTTGACCAGAACGACGCATACACCTGCAATTTAACTCAAAGAGACAGTGAGAACTGACTACCTAAGGCGCGATTGATTGCCTCCCCGGCAACGGCGCCAATTTGTTGTTGCAGGAGGATGGTCAAGTATGGAATAAATATAGAATAAAGTTCAGACTGACTTCCCTGTCTCAGCAAATAAATACAAGACTTCCTCCCGTTGTAGTAAGAGAAAAGTCAGGATCGAATCCACGAGGAAGCACGTCAGCAATTCTTAGGTAGCTATCAGATTCTCACAGACACGGCAGAAAAAAACAGAAACACAGCAAGAAAAGAAACAAATAAACCCGGCAAGGGCAACTAAAATAAAAGCAAAGAACAAATAAAAGACAGAAATAAAAGCAAAGACAAAAGCAAAGGCAGAAAGTAACTCGAGGACACAGAAGCTGGTCGATCTCGACAAGCTTTCCTCTAGGTCGACAAAGGTAAGTCAACAGCAGTAACTCAGAAACTGAAAACAAAGTAACTCGACAAGCAAAACTCAACTCGATCTCGACCACCCTTCCTCGAGATCGACAAGACAGGTAAACACAGAAACTGGAATCGACGAAGACAGCAGAAAACTAACTCGACCTAGACAACCTCCCACTCGACCTCGACTACAGCAACTCGAGATCGACAAGAGCTTCGTCTATGTCGACTAAGAACAGAAACTTAAAACTTGCAGATTTGAAGACAGAATGCAGAATTTTGACAGAAATTAACTCAATATGCTAAAAGACTTCCAAGGCCAGGGTTTCAGCACCACAACGATAACCATGCAAAGTAACACACAAAGGCATAAAAGATCATGCTTTCCATCAAATAACTTTCGTCATTAACAAATAGGCATATAGAGGCTCTCGCATAAACCCTAATTGTTACTAACCCTTTTCACATAATTAATCCAAGTTGCATTAAGATCACTTTCGCTTCAATAACACAAACAAGGATCACCTTCAACTCTCGCAAAAGAATCATGCTCGTAGGGATAGAAGATGAATCACACCAAAGATCTGACCTTTATCGCATCGCCTCACATGGCCACCGCCGGGCTCACCCCAGCCCCAGAAGTGGGTGGACTACTCACGCCTCATTGCAATCGCAGACATTGATTGATGAAAAGAAATTTGCATAAAACTATATTAAAAAAGCCTTTTACAATCCTGTCAATCAACTTTCGCAGAAAGCCAAAACCCTAAAAACCTTAGAACTCCTAAACTTCTTTGTGGAACTAACTAATTGTCCCTCCCTGAAATTGAATTGGAATTGAATGAATAAAAACTGAGCCCCTAGGGCCTTATTTATAGCCTTCATTCCCTAGCTAATCTAGGAAAGAAGATATCTATCTATATCTAAAAAGCTTAAAAGATAAATAAATGACATAATGGAATTAAATCTATAACGGAAAAGATAAAACTAAATAGGAAACATGTCTTCATGATGATAGATCTTGCTCCTTCCATGGATAGACTTGATAGATCGGATAGAATTCAGCAACTTCGGATAGAATTTTCCACCTTCGGCACCAAGGAATCCAATTCTACTCGGACAAGGCTACGTCGAGAAGTTCCTGGACACGGCTTCTACTCGACCTCGACAAGTCTTCCTCGACCTCGACAAGGATTCGTCGTCGACTGGACTTTGGCTGGCTTCTCTGCTCGATGTGGCTCGGACATGGTCACTGGTCTCGTCGACCTAGACCACTCCTAGTCGATGTCGAGTAGGTTTGGGCTTGTCGACTGGGTCTGCTCGGGTAGGTCTAGTCGACTGGCACGGACAAGGACTCAGGCGCTCGTCGATCTCGACAAGCCCTAGTCGACTTCGAGTAAGGTGGTTTGCCGACTAGGGTTTCTTCGAGCGACTCTCCTCGATGGGCTCTATCCGCTGGCAGCGGATGGCTTCGTCCGCGGCAGCGGATCCTCCTTCCCGCGGCAGCGAGTCTCCTTGGTCGTCCTCGGCTAGCTCTCCTCGATGACTCCGGGCATGGGTGTCTGGGCTTCGTCGACCTAGACTAGTGCTTGTCTAGGTCGAGTAGGGTTCCGGAGCTCGGGGAGCTTGGTTTCTCGAGCAGGCTTGCTCGACTATGTCTGCTCGGACATGGCTTGTCTAGCTCGACCGGGCTTACTCGAGATCGACTAGACTTGGCTCTCCGATTTGTTCCGCTGTTTTGACCTTGGACTTCTGTAGTGGTTTTCCGAGCTTTTCCGACCTTCTGTAGAATTGCTGTAAAACGCCTCGATTTCTGCGATTTAAACAGAAACTGGTGTAGATTCCAAAATTTGGCAAATAAACATAAATTACACAGATTCTGTATTATCTAAGCCCAAATGAATGCAATGTACACAGAAATCGATATAAAAGTTACTGTAAAACATGGCAGATTCCACTCACAACAGAAACTCCCCTCAACGCCATTAGAGGTCACTACAACACCAAGAAAAGAAACTTTATTAACCAAGAAAAGAAACTCCCCTCAAGGAAGTTGCAGATCCAACCCCTGGGGAAAGCATAACTTATGGTGAGTGAATGATCTTTACTTATCACATACTCCATCCGTTCGGAAATATAAGATCTTTTACTTTTTGGCACGTAGGTTAAGGAGCTAAATACTATATAAAATATTAATTTTTTTAAAATTAATTTTTTACAATATAACACTTTTTATTAATAAGTATTAAAATGTACAAAAATAATTTTAAAAAAATCAATATTTTATATAGTATTTAGTTCATTAAACTACGTGCCGAAAAGTAAATGATCTTACATATTTGAACGGAGGGAGTAATACTTTTTAGATGCAAATCCGACCCCTAAGAAGAGCATAAAAATTCTAAAGACGAGATTCAATGGGCTAATACTAGTTCCAAAGAAATCCATGTAATATTTCATATATACTATTTTAATCATTGACACATTTCATATTTAAAATAGGAATAAATGATCCATTTATAATTAAACTATACAAATTCTAAAGGCGTGCATTTTTAGTGACTTAGGATGTCATCTTTGTCCATGTCAATTTCCTTGGCTTTTTTAATCTAGGGAATGAAGTTTTTACTTTGATCATAAAATATATATTTTTGCTCTTTTGCAGGATTCAGAAAAATGAGCAAGGATGATGGATGCAAGTTTTTGTGGGTTAGTTTGCATATAGAAAAATTTATATTACATTTTGCCTTAGACATGAACTTAGACATGATCAAGGGGTGATGTGATTAGTGTGTAAGGATGGAATCATGTGTTGGAAACAAGTATATTTTATGGGGGGTTTTGGATAATCTAAGTATAGGTTGATTTGAAGGATGTCATATATGTATTTGCTTACAATGATATGAATGAATGTGTTTTGAAGAAACTACAAGACTTATGTGTATTAAAGCAGGGAATGGTAAAACAGGGAATTGCGAAAAAATTGACTATAGAAGAAAGTTTTAGCTATTTCGCAACGACAAAGTCGTTGCAAAATATCTTAGTTATTGCATTATATACCCCTTTCGCAACGACAAAGTCGTTGCGAAAGACAGAGTCTATAACAACGACTTTTGTTGTTGCCAAAACCAGTATTTATATCAACGACATTTTTGTTGCTAAAATATGTCATTGTTTTCCAAGATACAAGTGTTTAGCAACGACAAACATATTGCAACAACATCTGTCGTTGCAAAAGGTTTATTTTTCGCAACGACATTCGTCGTTGCGAAAGCCTTTTGCTACGCCCCGGCCTGCAACGACCCTGCAACGACATTTATCGTTGCAATAACTCGCTATGGCAACGACAATCTTTTCGCAACGACTTTTGCCGTTGCAAAAACCTGTTTTTCTTGTAGTGAGGTGATAACCTAATGGTGATCAAGGCATTTGAAGACAACTCCAAAGTACCATATATAGGAGATTTTCAGAATAATTGAAAAGATCATAATATTAAAGTCATCGCTCTTGACAACAAAATTTCGACACTGTTTTAGAGAGTCAAACTCAGCAGTTGGTTATATAGCTAAGAATGACTTTAATTATAATTCTTGTACCCTCCGATCCCTTTGAACAAGGAGCTTTCTCACATCATCCGGCTGGATGATCAAGGATGATCTTTATAAATTATAAAGACATTTTAATTTTTTCCTACCGTAAAATAAATAAATAAATTCTAATTATTGAGAAGATATATGACATACCTAAGCTATACCTAAGTCTTTAACTAGCTAGGAAAGACAGAACCATATGTACGTGGTTACCTACACTACATATATACGCACCTTTGACCTTCCTATATATATTGCATGCACTTTATGAATAACTCGTAAATTATTGAGATCCATCTATCTACCAAAGACGTCCTAAGTAACCTTTTTCTTTGTATCAGTGCTTTAGACGTCACAGCAACCTTTCACTGATCATTTTATGTGAATCATTATATATATATATATATATTCGATTTTGTAAATTATATATACATAGGGATGGACCTATGGTATGATGTAAATATCTGATATATATGATATAAACTGGGAATAAATTTAGAATATTGAATTAAAAACTAATAATTAAAATTTAATGGAAAATTAGAAGATTATAATTATTTTTTGTATAACAACATGATTACGATTATTTGAACATATCACATACAAATAATTATATATTTTTTTTGGTGGGAATACAAATAATTATATATTGCTATACACAAATCATTACATTGAGTCGTTAGATCGATAAATAATTATATTATTACTATAAATAATCAATATGTTCACTGATTACAACATAAGAGGTATATATATACAATGTATCATATCAAACTTTCATGTGATGAAACCATATATATATTGACCCATCGAACTTTAGTTTTAAGTGTCCCGTTGGGGGCTCTTTCCACTTACCATTCTTTTTTGTATTCCTACTAGTGTGGTGTGTTGTTTGTAAATTGTAATTCGAACTTCATGACGTTTCATCAAAGTTGTGCAAATCTAAGGTATAGGCTTTAGCCTAGTTATCCCTATGATTTGCAAGAAGTTGTTTGATTCCCTCTACCGAAGGGGGACTTTATTATCTCAATATGAATTCTAGTATATCACATTGTCCACCATCGAAACTATATTTCTTGTTTCTCCATTTTTGATAACCTGAATCCCATGAAATGGAGGACTTTCTTATCCCCCTTGTATCTAAGATCATATAAGTAATTATTGCAGTGTCACTTTGAAATTGTATCCGGAAATTATTGTATTGACATTCAAAAAACAAATGAATCTCATCCTCCAAAGAGTGGTTGCATAAGGCACAAGTAGACGACACTGAGACACCTTTTTGCAGCAGACACAGTTGTGGGGAGCTCGTTTTGAATTAGTTACATTGATTTTCCATATCCAAGTGTTCTCGTCAATGGTTGTTCCTGCTTGGTAGTGAGAAGTTTGAAAGTACTAGCAACAGTGAACCAACCTTTTTTTTTAACGGACCACCCATCAATAGAGTTTGTCTTCAAATGGTGTTGTGGAGAGTGGGATGTCCATAATTATCTTTTTAACCGGATTTATTGGTACACGTAGAGCCGCATCAAGTTTTTTCTTCCCCCATTTCCCCCCATTATACGCTCACTAACGATTTCCCTTATCTTTAATTGCAGGGCAATTGTTTCTATTCCTTAAGGGTGTAGTTGTGATCCAAGTATCTTCCCAGACTTTGATAGATTCTTCATTGCCAATGGACCAGATAAGGTCATTCTTAAATTTAGTAATGAGTGGGCATAGTTTTGACCATTGTCATGATGCAGTACCACTGCGCTTATAGTTTAAAATATGGTTTTCTTTCAAGTATTTATTTTGAATTAGGTTGGACCCACATATTCCATGGTTCTGCTAATATCTTCCATAACAATATCATTTGAAGTGTTCCGTTCATATCCTTCGTTTTCTTTATATCAAGCCCTCCACAACCCTTGGGTTTGCAAATTTTGCCCCACCCAATGAGTGACCTATGTTGTAATTAGTCTTTATGCCAAAAGAACAACCTATTTATCTGGTCTAATATATTGTTTATGAATTGAAAATGGAAATATAAAGCTTTATATCGTGTAGAGAGATCTCGTCGTCAAGCTTGTTGCAATTAGCCTTGCTATTTCAGATTTATCTACTCAACTTTATACTCAACTTATTTCTTAATCGTTTTTCGTTATTTCCCTGATACTTTCTTACTTCAAAGGTAAATTCATCCTCATATTTTGCATTTCTTTCCGTTGTGTTTTAATCGTATTTGGTATTGATTCATTTTCTATCAATTAAAGGTCTAAATTTATTAATATAATACATATTAAAGGTTGTAACCTCTCTCTATACATATATCATATTTAATTACCCAGAGGAACAAAAATAATAAGGTAGGACCCCCATCGGCTAAATCTGATTATGATCGACTCTTACATTTTATTTGTTTGTTTAATGTAAATTAATTGTATATGAGTAGGTAGGTGGGCGGGGAGTCAAAAGAGAGATGGAAGAGCATAAAATTGTAACATGTGCATACAACATGGTCTTACCTTCTGCTCAAGGATTCCCCACTATTGAGCATCAATTTCATATATATAAAACCCTTCTCCACCACGTAATTATTCGATATTTGAACGATTAATTAACTAATAAATATTTAATTAATTTGTTAGATAATTGTTAATGGTAAAAGCCTCTCATGCTTCCATGTGGAAATTAATTCTATTAGTAGTCTAACCTAATAAAGATTATGCAATATATTATATTGCTAGTCAAATTTTGGACACCATATCCCTCTTAAGATTCCATTCACTACTTGTATGTAATTATAATTAATTAATTAGGGAATCTCCTATTAATCATTAGAACATGCACTATATTCTAACAGAGATCAGATATACATCGATGTTGATAAAAAAAAATTAATTTGTTAATGAGTGGGGTTAAAGATATTTACCACATCGGTTTTTCTATCCTATGCTCCAAGGGTATAGGATAAGACCATAAATTGAGATTTTTTTAAAAAACTTTTAGTTAGTTTAGCTTTTTTTAATTAGATTTTTAGAGTCGTTTGCCTTTTTTTGTAGAAAATCTTTCCCAATTTAGTGTCTTATCCTATGCCCTTGGGGCATAGGATAGAAAAACCATTATAATAAATTTTAAAATCATTTTTCATTTTAACAAGGATTTAAATACATGAATGACGTTTTGATTGGTTCACCTAATTTTAACCAATTATTATTTTACATTTTCTAGTTGCTTGAAGGTATGTAGGACAACACAAAAATTCACATTAACCATATTGTTTTTTTTTTATCTCTCCTCTCACTAGCAAACTATAGAGAGGGAGACAACCATGTTGCTGGGAATCTCATGCTGCTGCGCCAATGGATTCAGGATTTCGATCCTTGGTCCGAATCAGCAACCTTGATGGATTTGTGGGTGAGAATTCCTGGCTTACCGACTAAATTTGTCAGTGAATCCATCCTGAAGTCCATCATAGAGAAAAACCGGATTGGTGAGGTCTTAAGGGTGGCTGCCTTTAACCCGAATGGGGCGAGGCTCCGTTACCCTCGGATCTGCATCAAGACGGATTTGAAGAAAATTCCGAGCAAGATGGTGATGGTGCCCAATGAGTTGGGGAAAATCGAAGCCTTCCCTCTCTGGTTTGAGGACTTTCCGGAGGGTTGTGTGTAACGGCCCAGAATTATGATTTCCGGGTTACGTTCCAAGGGATGAAAACCCTTGTTCGGATCTTGCAACCCAGGTACGGGTCGAGGTTTCAACTCATTTCAAAGGTCAGTAATAAAGAGGGATTTCAAACCCTAAAGTATCGTAGGGCCGTTGGGTACCCTTAACCTGTCCTAAGACTATGTCGCGGAAACCATTTCAAACGGAAGTAAAGCGGAAGTAAAGTACAGATACAAGTGCCACGGCGGGGCCGGGTCAAAACGGAGTCAAAAGTATAAATCCAAAACAATATAATCAGAGTCTGGTGAAGTCTATAACTCCAGCGCGCACTCTCCGCCGACAAAATGACCCGCGCAATAAGCAAACAGCACCGATAGGATGAACATAAATAATTCCTAAAAAAATTGATTTGGGGCGGGATCAGATCGATGCCCACTTAACTCTGCATCCCAACCATAAGCACACATATACGCTATACCTAATAAAGATGCTCTAATGCAGTACGAAATTCAAACACACTAGCATGCTCCTAGTTCATAATAACGTGCAGAAATACTGTAAAGGGCCCAAGACAATGCCAAGTGGCATATCCCTCTCCTACCTCCACCCCTTCCGACATGCGGAGACTGGCCAGCTCGTGAATGCATTCATTCATAATAGGGCGGCACGCATGCCTAACCCGCTCCACAATAAAGCCCGCAGGCATATCATAATATAAGGAAGTACTCGATTGACTCAGGGTACCCGATGAGGCTGGGCTACCCTATGACCCTAGCAAAGACTCTAGGACTATCACAGATAACGGCCGTTCTGTTTACATACACATAGAGAAATAGAATGCTCAACGATCAATGCAACCTAGCATGGTACTACATGGCATGTTGATCATGAATGCAAGCACCTAGTATATCATGCACCTAAAGCAGGGAATAGCTCTATTCAATCTGAGTAAGCTCCGAAGAGACTTACCTGAAAATGCATAACAACATTATAATACAATCAATGGCCCAAATGCAAGTCCAAGCAATCCAAAAGCAATACACACCTATCATCAAACCATTTCATAAGCCACCGGGCTAACATTTACACACACGACTCAAATTCTCAACATACTCGAAAATAATCGATAGTAAAACCATTTTTCCAAAACCTTTCCGATACGATCAATATCAACCAAAATCATTCTTCCCAAAACTTTCCAACTCTTAAATCTCAGTTAAATCACTTAGAAAATCAACAACTCCTTTAAAGTCACACTTAGCCAAATCATGACATTAAACATTTAAACCTTATAACCAATCTCTCAAAAGCATATTATAGAAATAATTCCGGCATTTAGTTTTCCAACACAAATCCTTAAGGAGATAATTCCAAGAAACAACAACAAAAGAAATATCTTTTTAATTAATCTACTCAATAATATTTAATATAGAATATTTCATTTATTTATTTATAGAACCCAACTCTCAATTAAAATTACCAAATCCCACCCTTTATTTATAACCTTCAAAATCGAATCCCCATTTGTAAAGACAGGCCCAATATTTTCACTTTTAATTTCTTTTTCCGAAAAATTGGATTTAAAAATCCGGGCCTTTACATTGTGGATGTTGTGGGTTGGCGGATCATAATTTCGAGCAATGTCCAAAGCACAGAGTCTGTAGCATACCAACTAGTGGTGTGCTGGGTGGAAATCCTGAGGAGCGTGAAGCGCATGCTGGGTTGGCTGGTTCCTCCAATGATGGTGGCGGTTGGACCTCTGTTGCGCCTAAGAAAACTCGCCCAATTCCCCCCCCCCCTTCATTCGGCCATTTAAAGACTGAATTATGGAAATGTTTTGGGGCAAATACTGAAGCTGGGTCGGGCTCTTCGGCCACTGACTCTTCAATGCAAACTGGAGATGAGTCGACTACCACGTCCCATGTCAAGGTGAATGTTGAAGTAGCTACTGGTGTTACTATTAACGAGCCACTAAATGAGTAGGAACCTGTGATAGAGCCTCTCATACCCGAAAGGGAGGTGGTGGAGGTTGAAACTGATTCTCAAGCTGATGAAGATGAAGATGAAGATGCCCCTCTTGTGGAAATCCCAGGTGATGTGAATAATGAACTCATCGAAGCAGTGTTCCAAGACCCCGAGTATGACGGTGCCGACGATGATGATCTCAGTGAAATGGAGGTGAGTTACGAAAACATGATTGATTTTTCTGGTTTTCCTGCGGATTTTACTCAAGCGGATTTTGATAGAATGCTCCAAGACATCCCTGCCTCCTCTGAATTTGTTTTGCCTAATCTGTCCAAGCTTGGTAACATTCACACTGACTTCTTTGATCCGTTAGTTGCTCCCTCTGGCTCAACTCCGGTTGTACAGAGGTTTGAGCAGCTTGGGATGGAAGGGTCGGTTAAGTCCGAGTCTGGCAAACGTAAACTTGGGGTCGAAGATGGCGAATCTACAAGTTCAAAACTGATGGGTGGAAATTCCAAGAGGGGTAAGAATGATGAGTGATCTAGCTATGGCTATGCCTTCATGGTTTCTATGGAGGGGGAAACTGTGTAAGAGTGTGTCGTTGCTACTCTCCTCGGTGGAAAAAGTTCTTCTGTGTGAAAGTTTTAATTTGATAAAGTATGATAGTAGGAGTATTAAGGTAAGGGTGGGAAGTAAATGTTTTGTCTGTAAGACTTTGATAAGCAATCTGCTATGCTCAGTTATGTATCCAGGTGCCCCGTTTAGGGATAAAATAAGTTGTGAAAGCAGCACCTGTAGTTGGTTTGATAGGGATCAAGTATTCTGTATTGAAATTAAGTATGCTAGCTTCGGAAGTAAAGTTTGTAATGAAATCTGCAGCTATGCCTGCCATGATATATATATCTATTCTAGCTATGATGTGTGTGGATTACTTTCTTTGCTTAATATAGGTTGGCTACGGCGAACCTTAACTTGGAAGCAAACACAAGCTGCTTGCTTTCTTACATTAAAATGCTTGCAAAATCCTGGATTTAAGAATAAGGCCTCATTGTGGAAAGTGCAGAAGGAAGGCATTACTCTTTCTCAAGCAAAAACCGAAAAAGATTATATGTATTATAGCAAGTGCAGAACCCGTTTGATTAACAGTAAATCCTCGTCAAATGACAAGTGTATAAGATTGATTAAAAAAGATGGTATGTTCAAACAGAGCCTGCGAATTTCAGCTTCTATAGCTATGAGGGGAAGGTTTTATAACAAGTTAACATGAAATTAGGATCTTGGAATGTGAGAGGTATCGGAAAACCAAATTTCTGGGTGGAACTAGGTACTTTTTGTAGCACATAGAGAATTCATATCATGTCGATAATGGAAACAAAGACAGATAAAATCCCGGAGGAAAAGTACTGGCGCTCAGCTGGGTTTGACGAGGCTGTTTGGGTGCCAACATGTGGCAAATCTGGAGGGATAGGTGTAATGTGGAAATCAAACTGTATCACACATGAAACTTTATCAATAAAATCTTCCAGTCACCGTTTTATAAATGCAGAATACAACAATTTAAATCAAAATTTTAAATGTCAGATCCTTTTTGTGTATGTGTTGTGAGCGGAATCTGCCATGTTTTACAGTACCTTTTATATCGATTTCTGTATACATTGCATTCATTTGGGTTTAAATAATACAGAATCTATGTAGTTTATGCTTATTTGTCAAATTATGGAATCTACACCAGTTTCTGTTTAAATCGCAGAAATCGAGGCGTTTACAGCAATTCTACAGAAGGTCGGAAAAGCTCGGAAAAACACTACAGAAGTCCAAGGTCAAAGCAGCGGAACAAGTCCAAGAGACGAGGCTACTCGATCTCGAGTAGGCCCTACTCGACATAGACCACCATGTCCGAGCACCAGCTTGGTCGACCAGGCCTGATCGAGAGCCAGACAACCCGAGCTCCGGACCCTATTCGACCTCGACAAGCCCTCGTCGAGGTTGACGAAGCCCAGACGCCCACGTCCGGAGTCGACGAGGAGAAGCTGTCCGAGGACGAAGTCGAGGACGACCAGGAGACTCGCTGCAGTGGAAGTGACCACTCGCTGCCGCGGACCAAGCCACTCGCTGCCAGCGGAAGAGCCAGCTCGCGGAAGCGGAAGCAGACACCCAACTCGACCTCGAGGAGCACTTGTCGAGGTCGACGAAAACCTTGAGCCTTGTCCGAGTAGAATTGGAGTTCCTTGGGCGCGAAGGCGGAAGATTCTATCCTATTACATCAAGTTCTATCAAAGGAGACAAGATCTATCAACATCATGAAGACCTACCATAATTAGTTTTATCCCTTCCTTATGGAATTATTTCCTTAAAACATTTATTTTTTAGCAATTTAGATATAATTTTAGATATAGATGGATATCTTCTTTCCTAGATTAGCTAGGGAATGAAGCCCATAAATAAGGCCCTAGGGGGCTCAGTTTTATTCATTCCAGTTCAGATTCAATTTCAGAGCAAGACAACTAGTTCCATTCAGAGATACAGTTTAGGAGTTTAAGGTTTTTAGGGTTTTGGCTTACAGCGAAAGTTGATTGCCAGGATTGTAAAAGGCTTTGAATTTAGTTTTAATGCAATTTAGTTTCTTTCATCAATCAATGTCTTTTATTGCGATGAGGCGTGAGTAGTCCACCCACTTCTGGGGCTGGGGTGAGCCCGACGGTGGCCATGTGAGGCGATGCGATAAAGGTCAGATCTTTTGTGTGATTCATCTTCTACCCCTATGAGCATGATTCTTTTGCGAGAGTTGAAGGTGATCCTTGTTTGTGTTATTGAAGCGAAAGTGATCTTAATGCAACTTGGATTAATTATGTGAAAAAGGGTTAGTAACAATTAGGGTTTATGCGAGAGCCTCTATATCCCTATTTGTTAATGACGAAAGTTATTTGATGGAAAGCGTGATCTTTTATGCCTTTGTGTGTTGTTTTGCATGGTTATCGTTGTGGTGTTGAAACCCTGGCCTTGGAGGTCTTTTAGCATATTGAGTTAATTTCTGTCAAATTTCTGAATTCTGTGTTTGAATTTGCAAGTTTAAGTTTCTGTTTCTCATCGACCTAGACGAAGCTTTGTCGACCTCGAGTAGCATCTTGTCGAAGTCGAGGAGGGGTGGTCTTAGTCGAGTTGATTTCTTTCTGTTTTTGTCGATTTCAAGTTTCTGTCTTTGACCTTTTCTTGTCGATCTCGAGTTGGTCCTGTCGAGATCGAGTTGCCTGATCTTCATCGAGTTGTTTGCATTTGTCTTTTATTTTCTGTTTTCGTTACTTTCTTGTCGAGATAGAGGACAGCTACTCGAGGTCAAGTAGCTTCTGTGTCCTCGATTTACTTTCTGTTTTGCTTTGTTCTTTACTTCCTTTGCTTTATTTTCTGTCTTTAGTTAGATCTTTGCTTTTGTTTTCGTTGCCCTTGCCGGGTTATTTCTTTCTTTCTTTTTGTTTCTGCGATTCTGTCTGTTCTGCTTTTCTGCTGCTGCTGTGAGAATTTACAGGTACCTGAGAACTGCTGACGTGCTTCCTCGTGGATTCGATCCTGACTATTCTCTTACTACAACGGGAGGAAGTCTTGTATTTATTTGCTGACACAGGGAAGTCAGTCTGATCTTTATTTTATATTTATTTCAATACTCGATTTACTCCTGCAACAACAGTATGCTCATGCTCAAGAAAGAGATAAAACAAGCTTTTGAAAAGAAATTACAATGTTAATATCTACATCCATGATTCCCACTATAGTCATAGGAGACCTCAATGATATTGTATCAATAGATGATAAAAGAGGAGGGGCGGATACTGATGCCGTGCAATTATCGATGACTCCTGGTGCCATTGAGGACAACATGAAGGTTCCATTCGATGGTCCTGTCACTCATGCAAGGGCCAAGAAGATTCAAAATGCAACTAAAGCCTTTCTTATCCGTCACCATGGAACTTTAGAGCAAGGGTTCAGGCCACCCTGGATCACTTGGCTCAAAGTTGCACCACCAGCACATGAAGTGAGCTTGCGTCCACACACGGAGCTCATGAAGACTCATCTGCACCCTCCATGAGCCAAACCTTACTCGACATTTTCCTAAGTCACTCGAGAACAACATTAGTCGAGTGGACCAAAAGACTTTGTCGAGTGCATGGGCCGAGTTCCTTGTGCTTGGGCCAATTATCTAGTTTATTAAATTAAGTTGTTATTTTATGCAAATTAGATAAATAAGGTGGAATTAATTATATCTCTTGTAGATATAATCCTTGGCCTCCAAGTTATTAAATATCTATCTCATTAGGAAATATTTATCTTAGGTTTATTTTATTTATCTTTAGATAGAATTAATCTATCCAAACCCTTTTCCTTTGCAAGGAAGGATTGGGTAGATCTCCCATAGTTTTCTATAAATTTATGTTATGCACCTTTGAATTAATTAGATCGAAATAGAATTGAGAACCCCTTTATGGATTAAAGGGTTCTTGGTTATCAATCCCAAAAACACTATCATCACTTTTGTTCTTGAAACCTTCGGCAACACAATCACCAATCCCTCTCTGTTTTTCTGTCGACATCGAGCACAAGCCACACCCTTGAACCTGTCGCCAGAAGAAGGCCGGGCATCGGCATCATCCGCCAGGACACCCGCTTCCAGCGAGCACGCGCCCAGGTCGTGCGCGCATAGGCGCCCAGCGCCGAGCGCCCCTGCGCTCTCGTCTTCACTTCCGCGCACACCTCTCGCCTTCACTCTCGCTCCCAGCGAGAGACGTCTCCGCGCTTACACACCCGCACACCCTGAGGACCTAGTCCTGTGTGCCCAGCGATCCCAGCGCGCCCAGCCCTCGCTTATCCCTCTCGCTACTCTTGTTTATTTCTGTCGCTAGTTTCTGTCACTATTCAGAAGGTTGATTACTTGTTTTAAATTGTTCAAATCAGGAGATATCAAAGAGCATTGCAAGATCTAAGCAAATATACGGAGTGGTTCTTTTGTACTGAGCCCACAGGCGAAGGATCGGGTACCCAAATGATGTCGTGCAATTATCGATGACTCCTGGTGACATTGAGGACAACATGAAGGTTCCATTCGATGGTCCTGTCACTCGTGCAAGAGCCAAGAAGATTCAAAATGCACTAAAGCCTTTCTTGTCCGTCACCATGGAACTTTAGAGCAAGGGTTCAGGCCACCCTGGATCACTTGGCTCAAGGTTGCAACGCCAAGTCACATAATTGATGGATAAGGCTTTGTTCGAGAGAGCATGTCTCCCTGTGTCGTGCCTGTCATTTTGGTTCCAAAGAAGGATGGCTCCCGGCGCATGTGTGTTGATTGTCGCGCAATCAACCAAATAACGGTTAAGTATCGCCACCCTATTCTTCGTTTAGATGATATGCTTGATGAACTTCATGGTGCTTCTATTTTTTCTAAAATTGACCTTAGAAGTGGATATCATCAAATTAGGATGAAACAGGGAGATGAATGGAAAACGGCTTTTAAAACTAAGTATGGCTTATATGAATGGTTAGAAATGCCTTTTGGATTAACAAATGCCCCGTCTACTTTTATGAGGCTTATGAACCATGTGCTTAGAAGACACTTAGGAAAATTTGTCGTTGTCTATTTTGACGATATCTTAATCTATAGTAAGAATATGCATGATCACTTAAGTCACTTAAAATTGGTTTTTGATTGTCTTAGGAAAGAAAAATTATATGCCAATTTAAAGAAGTGTTCCTTTGCATCTGAGTCTACCATTTTTCTTGGTTTTGTAGTGACTGCATCTGGATTGAAGGTGGATGAGGAGAAGATTCGTGTTATTCAGGAGTAGGCCAGGCCGAATACACCCACTCATGTCCGCTCATTCTTGGACCTTGCTGGTTTCTATCGACGCTTTGTCAAAGACTTCAGCCTGATTGTCGCCCCCTACATGAGCTGACAAAGAAAGATGTGACATTTCGCTGGACTGACTCACATCAGAAGGCTTTCGACGCTCTCAAGGATCGCCTGACACACGCCCCAGTGCTGCAGTTACCTAACTTTGCTCAACCTTTTGAGCTCGAGTGTGACGCTTCTGGCACTGGCATTGGAGGGGTCCTGCTACAGAACAAGCGTCCCATCGCCTACTTCAGCGAAAAGTTGGGCTCCGCTGAGCTCAACTATTCTACCTACGACAAGGAGCTATTTGCACTGGTTCGCTACTTACAGACTTGGCAACATTATCTCTGGCCTAAGGATTTTGTGATTCATTCGGATCATGAAGCTCTAAAGTACCTCAAAGGACAAGCAGTGCTCAGCAGGCGACTTGCTCGATGGGTGGAGTTTATAGAGACCTTTTCTTATGTGGTTCACCACGAGAAGGGAAAGGATAATGTGGTAGCTGGCGCGCTATCACGCAGGTATGTCCTCTTAAACCATATGGATGCACATGTTTTGGGTTTTGCTTTGATAAAGGAATTGTATGCTTCTGATAGTTTCTTTAAAACTATATATGCTCAATGTGTGTCCAAAGGTGAAGTTGATTCATTTTTTCTTGATAATGGTTATTTGTTTAAGATGGGCAAGCTTTGTATCCCATCTTCTTCTTTTCGCCGATTGTTAACTCAAGAAATTCATGAATCTAGAGGACATGGTGGTTTCGAAAAGACCTTAGCTGGCCTTAAGGAACATTACTTTTGGCCTAAAATGTCTAATTTTGTGCTGAGATTTGTCAAAAGTTGTGTTACATGTGCTAAAGCCAAATCGAAATCTAATGCTAATGGTCTATATCAACCTTTACCTATTGCTAATGCACCCTGGGAAGATGTTTCTATGGATTTTATTGTAGGATTGCCTAGAACTTCTAAGGGTCATGATTCCATATTTGTTGTTGTAGACAAATTTTCCAAAATGGCTCATTTTATTCCATGTCACAAAACTGATGATGCTATTCATGTTGCTCATTTATTCTTTAAAGATGTTCGCTTACATGGATTGCCATTATCTATTGTGTCTGACCGTGATCCTAAATTTTTAAGTTCTTTTTGGAAAACTCTATGGTCTAAATTGGGTACAAAATTGCTATTTTCTACTTCTTGTCACTCACAAACCGATGGCCAAACTGAGGTCACAAATAGAACTCTTGGGGCTCTCCTTAGAGTCATGTTGTGAACTAACCTCCGGAGGTGGGAAGACTGCCTACCATTTGTATAATTTGCATATAACAGGTCTAGGCACTCTGCGACAAAGCTTACCCCCTTCGAAGTGGTATATGGCCGAAATCCACTCACTCATGTGGACATGCTGCCTCGGCCATACAAGGAGAAGGAGAGCGTGGATGCAGCTAAGCAAGTGGACTTCATCAAGCGCTTGCATGACCGTACCAAGGCGCAGCTGGAGAGGAATACTGCACAATACAAGGCCGCGAAGGACAAACATCGCAAGGATGTGCAGTTCAACGTTGGTGATCTGGTCTGGCTGCATCTCAAGAAGGAAAGATTTCCGTTGTTACGGAAATATAAGCTGGACCCCAGGGGAGATGGACCATTCAGAGTGGTTCAGAAGATGGGTCCTAATGCATACAAGCTGGATCTCCCTGTCGATAAGTACAGCGTCCATTCTACATTCAACGTCGCCGATCTATCTTTATTCGTGCCTGACGATGACTCTGACGACGATTTGAGGACAAATCGAAGTCATGTGGAGGAGAATGATGTCGTGCAATTATCGATGACTCCTGGTGACATTGAGGACAACATGAAGGTTCCATTCGATGGTCCTGTCACTCGTGCAAGGGCCAAGAAGATTCAAAATGCAACTAAAGCCTTTCTTATCCGTCACCATGGAACTTTAGAGCAAGGGTTCAGGCCACCCTGGATCACTTGGCTCAAGGTTGCACCACCAGCACATGAAGTGAGCTTGCGTCCACACACGGAGCTCATGAAGACTCGTCTGCACCCGCCATGAGCCAAACCTTACTCGGCATTTCCCTAAGTCACTCGAGACCAACATTAGTCGAGTGGGCCAAAAGACTTTATCGAGTGCATGGGACGAGTTCCTTGTGCTTGGGCCAATTATCTAGTTTATTAAATTAAGTTGTTATTTTATGCAAATTAGATAAATAAGGTGGAATTAATTATATCTCTTGTAGATATAATCCTTGGCCACCAAGTTATTAAATATCTATCTCATTAGGAAATATTTATCTTAGGTTTATTTTATTTATCTTTAGATAGAATTAATCTATCCAAACCCTTTTCCTTTGCAAGGAAGGATTGGGTAGATCTCCCATAGTTTTCTATAAATTTATGTTATGCACCTTTGAATTAATTAGATCGAAATAGAATTGAGAACCCCTTTATGGATTAAAGGGTTCTTGGTTATCAATCCCAAAAACACTATCATCACTTTTGTTCTTGAAACCTTCGGCAACACAATCACCAATCCCTCTCTGTTTTTCTGTCGGCATCGAGCACAAGCCACACCCTTGAACCTGTCGGCCAGAAAAAGGCCGGGCATCGGCATCATCCGCCAGGACACCCGCTTCCAGCGAGCACGCGCCCAGGTCGTGCGCGCATAGGCGCCCAGCGCCGAGCGCCCCTGCGCTCTCGTCTTCACTTCCGCGCACACCTCTCGCCTTCACTCTCGCTCCCAGCGAGAGACATCTCCGCGCTTACACACCCGCACACCCTGAGGACCTAGTCCTGTGTGCCCAGCGATCCCAGCGCGCCCAGCCCTCACTTATCCCTCTTGCTACTCTTGTTTATTTCTGTCGCTAGTTTCTGCGTTCTTGATTGCTGGAAATTTACTAAGTGTGAAAACTGTCGCTATTCAGAAGGTTGATTACTTGTTTTAAATTGTTCAAATCAGGAGATATCAAAGAGCATTGCAATATCTAAGAAAATATACGGCGTGGTTCTTGGTCTTGAGCCCACAGGTGAAGGATCGGGTACCCAAACGTATCAGATACGGCTTCGTCTAGATTGATTAGGCAAAATGAGATTAAAAATAATTCTGAACTGTTAGATATCCCATTTAAGGGAAACAGATTCACGTGGAGGAAAATGAAGGATGACCCAGAAAATATTTATGAACGTCTTGATAGGGCCTTGGTTCAGAATGAGATCCTAACCCAATTTCCTAGTCTAGAGCTAACGCACCATACTTTTTCTTCTTTAGATCATTGTCCCATTACAATGTCTTTCAAGGAAGGTAATCCGCAGTGTGCGGCCCCATTTAAATTTGAAAATATGTGGCTCAAAAGAAAGGATTTAAGAATGATTGTTAAACAAGTTTGGAGGGCGAACTGTGCCGGTTCAGCAATGTATCAACTTATGTTTAAAACCAAAATATTAAAAGCAAGAATTAAAGCTTGGAATAAAAAGACGTTTGGGAACATATTTCGACAGTTAGAAGAGGTTGAGGACCAATTACTGTTGGTTCAAGGGGAGCTATGTAGATATTATGATCCAAGTACAGCGTTAATAAAATTCCATAAAACTTTTTGGAGTCAGAGGGCTAAAGCAAAACATGTGAGACTAGCAAATACGAACTCTGGTTATTTTCACAAAATCGCAACTGGTAGGAGAAACAGAAAAATAATACGACACATTACTTCTGCAGAAGGGACGGTAATTCTGGGGGAAGAGAATATCAAGAGAGAGATTCAAAATGATTTTGGAAAAAGATTCAAAAAAGATGGGGGCCTCACTACGGATTGGAAACACAGTTTGGACTTAATAACTCCAGAAATAACCGATGAGGACAATGAACAGCTGATTCGACCGATTCTCAATAGTGAAATTAAAAATGTTGTCTTTAGCTTAGGTAGAAATAAGTCTCCTGGGCCAGATGGCTTTTCTGCAGAATTCTATAAGGCGTTCTGGGATATAGTAGGTACTTCAGTAATAAGAGCAGTAAAGAGCTTTTTTCTATCCGGAAGGCTTCTCCGTCAAATCAACCACACTTTTATCACATTATTACCGAAAGTAGAAAATCCGTCTTCAACAAATAATTACAGACCGATTAGCTTATGCTCGACTATTTACAAAACCATATCCAAAATCCTTACAGAAAGACTAAAAAAAGTTATGGGTAAATTAGTTCACCCATTACAAGGGGCTTTTGTAGCAGATAGAGCAATTCAGGATAATGTTTTAATAGCACATGAAATTTTCCATTCTTTCCAAACCCGTAAGGGGATGGAAGGATGGATGGCCATAAAACTTGATATGGAAAAAGATTATGATAGACTTAATTGGGATTTCTTACTTGAAGTTTTGAAAAGATTTGGTTTTCATGGAAAATTTATAAATTGGCTAAAAGAATGTATCATGTCTGTCTCCTTCTCTGTGCTGGTCAACAGCACACCAACTAAGCTACTCTTTCCTACTAGAGGTATTCGACAAGACGACCCAATTTCTCCATTCTTATTTATTCTTGGTGCAGAAGTATTAGCACGTCAATTACATCACGCCACAATAGCTCCATCGAGTAAAATCGGATTTAAATTTGGTCATAGGGGTCCGAAAATTCCGTTCCTTGCTTTTGCAGATGACACTATTGTGTTTGCAAAAGCAACTTTGGAAGCAAGTCAAGATGTTATAGCTATTATAGAAGAATATTGTAGAGTATCCGGTCAAAAAATTAATTACAATAAATCATCATTTCAAACAACTAGGGGATAGCAAGGGTCTAGAGTTCATCTCTTAGAACAATCGTTACAGATGACACATACAAGGACAATGGAGAAATACTTAGGTTGCCCCATAATCAATGGAAGAGTAAATAAGAATACTTTTGAAGAGGTGGTTAGTAATACAAAAACTCAACTTTCGAGATGGAAAGCAAACTGCCTATCTCAACAAGGTAGATCAATCTTAATTAACTCAAATCTCTCATCCAAACCCCTTTATGCTATGCAAAGTTTTATGCTTCCAGTGACAATTCATAATGAATTAGATCGTATTAATCGAATTTTTTTATGGAATAAGGACCTCCAGTACAAACCACTTATTGGCTGAGATAAGGTGTGCAGGCCGAAAACAAAAGGAGGACTGAATATAAGAAAATCAAGAATTATGAATGAGGCCCTTCAGATGAAACTGCTATGGAAAACTTTAGCCAAACCGGACAATATATGGGTCCGTATTATTAGACATAAATATTTGAAAGAAAATGATATACTAAACTACATAAAAACAAAGAATGCATATTGGCAATGGAGGAACGCCTCCCAGTTAATAAATAAATTCAAGGAAGGTCTTATGTGGGGAATAGGTGATGGCGAATCGGTAAGATTCTAGAAAGATCCTTGGCTGTCCCCGGAACCCCTTATTAAATCTATTAATAAAACAGCAATAGCTAATGAGGATGTGCAGGTGAGTGCATTTATACAAAATGGAGCATGGTGTAGGGATCTGATTTCCACCACATTGAGCAATGAATGGGCGGAGAAAATACTTAGCATCCCGTTGCCAATCCATAGGATGTCCGATAGACTATACTGGCGCTATGACAAGCAGGGCTGGTTTAGTACTTCTAGTGATGTATGATTCCTTACAAACCAGGAAACTTTTGCTGACGACCCGTCCAATTGGATCTGGAAAATAAAAACCATTCCCAAGATAAAAAATTTCCTATGGAAAATTGGCCAAAATGGGTTGCCAACTAGGGATCGATTGAGTAAGAGAGGTGCATCTATTCCAAATGAGTGTTGTTTCTGTGGGATAAATGGTGAGGATGAAATCCACTTATTCACAAAATGCCCGTTTAATCAAAACCCAATTTTACAAATGAAAAAATGCTCTAGGATAATAGGTAATATTAACAACTCTGTAGTACGAGGCAATGACATAATGGCAAAAATTGGGGATGCTCTGACAACCAAAGAAAAGGAGGAAATGGCCATAAAATGGTGGGCAATTTGGTTTTTTAGGAACAAAATGATATTCCAAGATTCGAAATTGCCAACCAACCAAGAAATATACGCCTTTGTTAAATCTATAAAAGAAGGATGGCACAGAGCGCAAATGGAGGAACATGAAGACACATATAAAAGATCTGGGAAATCGTCTGGAAAAAGAGAAAAGATAAGCAGAAAAAACGTACGATGGCGGAAACCGTAGAGGGGGTATCTAAAACTTAATTTTGATGGTGCAGTAAATAAACTTGGGGAGGCTAGTATTGGGTATGTAATAAGGAACCACGTAGGGAATGTGGTGCAAGTGGTAATAAAAACAATAGGTAAAGTATCGCCAATTATGGCTGAGGCAATAGCTTTAAGGGAAGGAGTGCTCTATGCCAAGAGATTCTCAACTTATAATAAATGATCTTAAAAACAATGACCGCTGTCCATGGGAAATTGAATTAATCTTGGGTGATATCAAAGGACTGTGTAGGTCTTTTCTTGATATCTCCTTCTCCTTCGTGCCCCGTGAGGGTAACAGAACGGCTGACAAGGTTGCTCACCTTGGTCGTTTTGTTAACGGGCTGGCACTAGAGGAGTTTCCAGATCTTATTGATCTCATCCGTCGGGATGCTCTCGGTTAGGATTATCCAGCCGAATTATTACCTCATCAAAAAAAATAGAGAGGGAGACAACACCCCAAACACCCCTATCTCCCAAAATCCACACTGGCCACCACCACCACCCATCATCCCCACCATCCTCGTTCGATATCCACATATCAACCAACCAACCACCAAGACATCACTCCCATCGCATGACCTCTGTTGCCACCACATTTGATGAACACTCGTTGCACCCCTAAGGTCGAGAGTCTCGCTCCAACCTCAACCCATCTTCCGTTGCCATTGTTACCGACACGACTCTAAAACCAATTGTTACTATGGTGATGGTCCTAGGTGTTTTCTCCGGTTTTATGACAATGCGACAATCTAAATCAGGACGGATCGGTGTCGAGGTAGTGTGTTCATGACAACTTTATTTCCAGGAGGAACTTCCTTGGAGAGAGAATCCACAAATGCCCTTATTAATTGTTAATGTGCCTTGAATCATTGTTGACCGGCGACGCATCGGGGGGTCGGGGGGCTGAGCCCCCCGGCGGTGGTCTCGCTGACCAGTTAGCAAGTCGGGGGTCCAGGGGGCGGCGCGCCCCTGGAGGGGGGGCTAGGGGGCGACTCGCCCCTGGCGATGTGATGTTTATTGTAAACGGGTCTATCGTCTGTCTATTTTAGGTTTTCAGTCCATTGTCTGTTTAGGGTTCCATGAGTCTCTTCATATACTCATGGAACGCCGACCCCTTGTAACCATAATCTGTTTCGCTTCTTCTAATAAGAAAACTGGTTCTCTGCCCGTGGCATAGGCAACACACCGTTGCTGAACCACGTAAATCTCTGTGTTGTTCTTTGCTTTATCATTCTCGTTATAACAAACTGGTATCAGAGCTTTGGTTGTTGATTTCCGCCGAGAATGATGTATAGTTCTGTGTTGAAGATCGACATGTTTACTGGAAGAAATTCTTTCAGTCTGTGGTAGATCAAGATGCGGGCTTTGCTGAAACAGTAAGGCTTATGGACACCGTTGGCCGTCGACAAGAAGGGGGCAGATACAACCACCGCTGAGTACGGCCATCTGGAGGAGAAGGCTCATTCGACGATTATGCTGTGTCTCGCAGACGATGTCATAACAGAAGTTGCTGATCAGGAAACCGCAAGCAAGTTGTGGCTAAAGTTGGAGTCTTTGTACATGACAAAGTCTCTAACGAACAAGTTGCTTCTGAAACAACGGTTGTTCGGGCTGCGTATGCAGGAAGGTACACAACTCAGAGATCATCTTGATCAACTTAACACTTTATTACTTGAATTGCGTAATATTGATGTTAAGGTGGAGGACGAAGATGCTGCCCTAATTCTGCTGGTATCCCTACCCCCCACATACGAGAACTTCGTTCAGTCGTTCGTCGTTGGGAAGGATACTATCACTTTGGAAGAGGTTAGATCATCGCTTCACAGCCGAGAGTTGCGTCTAAAGGCAACCGCATCGGTTACAGACAATCAGGCTTCCGGGCTTGTGGCAAACGGAGGCAAATCTAATGGTAGAAAGGGCAATAAGAAGAAGCATCGGCAAGATCGCAAATCAGGCCCTAAACCAAACGATGTTTGTAACTACTGCAAGGAGAAAGGTCATTGGAAGAATGACTGTCCGAAGAAGAAGAAGCAAGAGGAAGAGAAATCTGGTTCTGCAGCAGTAGCTGATCGTGGCAATACTTCTGAGGAGGATATTGTTCTGTCAGCTGATGATCACACACACAGGGCTGATGTATGATATCTTGACTCTGGGGCGTCCTATCATATATGTCCTAAAAGGGAGTTGTTTGCAACATATAGCCGTGTTGATAGGGGCAATGTATCCATGGGGAATGATGCTCTCTGCAAGGTTGTTGGGACTGGCTCAGTTAGGTTTCGGACAGATGCTGGGAAATTTCGCACATTGGAGGATGTCAAGCACGTGCCATCCATGACGAAGAATCTGATATCCCTAATAGTGTTAGACTGCAAGGGGCTCAGGTACACAGGTTATGGGGGAAAGTTACGTGTGTTCAGAGGCTCTGATGTGGTTATGCAGGGAGTCAAGCGGGGAAAGGGAACTCTGTACACCCTACAAAGTTCCTCAGTTATAGGTGCTGCAGCGGCTGTTTCTGCTGGGGTTCAGGAAGCTGATCTAACCAGGCTTTGGCATATGAGGTTGGCTCATATGAGTGAAAGGGGGATGCAAATCCTCTCGAAAGCAGATCTTCTGGGAGGCCATAAGGCCCAGGGCCTTGAGTTTTGTGAACATTGTGTGTTTGGGAAATTACATCGCAGCAAATTTCCTAAAGCAGTTCATTAGACAAAGGGCACGCTGGATTACATCCATTCAGACTGTTGGGGTCCTTCACGTGTTCAGTCCTTGGGCGGTCACATGTATTTTTTGTCTCTAATTGATGATTACTCTAGGATGACTTGGGTATTCATGATGAGGCACAAAAGTGAGGCATTCAGTAAGTTCAGGAAGTGAAAGACTCTAGTAGAGAATCGGACTGGAAAGAAGGTCAAGAGGTTGCGAACTGATAATGGTCTAGAATTCTGTTCATTTGAGTTTGATGGGTTCTGCAGAGATGAGGGCATTGCTCGGCATCATACAGTCAGATACACACCACAACAGAATGGTGTAGTAGAACGAATGAATCAGACTCTTCTGGCGAAAGCAAGGTGTATGCTTTCCAATTCAGGCCTTGATAGAAGATTCTGGGCAGAAGCAGTTTCAACGGCTTGCTATCTCGTGAATCGGAGCCCACACACAGGTATCGACTGTAAAACACCTTATGAGGTGTGGACTGGAAAGGCTGCTAATTACTCCTCTAATCTGATGGTTTTTGGGTGCATTGCTTATTATCATGTTGATGAGGGTAAGCTAGAGCTAAGAAGGGAGTCTTCATGGGCTATGGTACTGGTGTGAAAGGGTACAGAATCTGGTCTGATAGCAAGATTATACTTAGCAGAAGTGTAGTCTTTGATGAGAGTTCTTTGTTGAATTCTAGGAAGAAGACCAGTGATGCAGTTGAGAAAGAGGTTGTTGCTGAGGAGGTGGAGTTGGACTTCACTCCATCTGAGAGTCAGGTACATGATTTGGTCATAAACCAATCAGGTACTATTGAGTCAGACACTGCTGAGACAGAGACTATACCACTAGACATAGGAGCAGGTGGAGCGACACATCGTAGTATTGCTCTAGATCGGCCAAGAAGGGTTGGCATCAGACCTCCTGCGAGATATAGGTCTGATGAGTTGGTTGGATATGCCTTGCAGGTGGCCAAGGGGGTGGAGGATGATGCTCCGTCCACCTACAAGGCTGCTATTTCTGGAGATGAGTCATCACAGTGGCTTGCATCAATGGGAGAAGAGATGGAGTCTCTTTAGAAGAATCAGACTTGGGAGCTTATCAAATTGTCTGCTGATAGGAAGGTGATTACTTGCAAATGGGTCTTTAGGAAAAAGGAAGGACTATCAGCTCCTGAGGGTGTTAAGTACAAAGCACGAGTAGTTGCAAGAGGATTCAATCAGCGAGAGGGAGTAGACTATAATGAGATTTTCTCACCAGTGGTCAGACATACTTCTATCAGGGTGCTACTAGCAATGGTTGCACATCAGGATTTGGAGCTTGAGCAACTAGATGTGAAGACAGCTTTCCTACATGGAGAGTTGGAGGAGGAAATATACATGTCCCAGCCAGATGGTTTTCAGGTTCCTGAAAAAGAGAACCATGTTTGCAGACTGAAGAAGTCTTTGTATGGGCTGAAACAGTCACCAAGGCAGTGGTATAAGCGATTTGATAGCTATATGGTGCAACTGGGATACATCAGGAGTCCATATGATTGTTGTGTTTACCACAACAGTCTAGATGATGGTTCGCGTATTTACTTTGTATTGTACGTGGATGATATGTTGATTGCTGCTCGGAACAAGTCAGATATCCAGAAGCTCAAGGATTGTCTCAGTGCAGAGTTTGATATGAAAGATCTGGGTGCTGCTCGAAAGATTCTGGGAGTAGAGATCTATAGAGACAGGAAGCAGAGAAAACTCTTCTTATCTCAAGAAGGGTACATCAAGAAGATATTGAGCAGGTTTGGAATGTCTTCGGCTAAGTCTATAGATACTCCAATGGCGTCTAACAGCAAGCTGGGAATGTACACACTTCAGACTAAGGAGGAGAAGGAGTACATGTCTAAGGTCCCTTATGCCAGCGCAGTGGGGGGTCTGATGTATGATATGGTCTGCACTCGACCAGATCTAGCATTTGCTGTTAGTGTGATAAACCGCTTTATGGTTCAGCTTGGGAAGGAACATTGGCAAGCTGTGAAGAGGATCTTCAGGTATCTCAGAGGCACTACTGAAGTTGGTATGTGCTATGGGAATGATACAGAGTGCTTGGTTGCTGGGTTTTCAGACTCTGATTATGCCGGCGATGTGGATAGTAGGAGATCGATGACTGGCTATGTTTTCACTCTTGGGAGTTCTGTGGTGAGTTGGAAAGAAACTCTACAACCTACAGTCACTTTGTCTACCACAGAGGCAGAGTACATGGCGTTGGCAAAAGCTGCTAAGGAGGGAATCTGGCTTAAAGACTTGGTCAATGATCTAGGCCTACATCAGGATCAGGCTTTAGTGTATTGCGACAGCTTGAGTGCAATATGCTTAACCAAGGATCAAGTCCATCATGAGAAGACGAAGCACATTGATGTCAGGTACCATTTTCTGAGGAATGAGAAGAGAATTAGGGTGAAGAAGGTGGGAACTGCTGATAATCCCGCTGATATGTTCACTAAGCCAGTTCTAGAGAGCAAGTTCCAACATTGTTTGGACTTGCTTAATATCACCAGCTGTTGAGTTGCCCTGCGGGGCAGTTTGGGTCCTTCGTCAAGGACCAATCTGAGGCAGAGAACGTCTGAGCATTTGTCATAGGTGCATCTGTTTATGAGAGGATTCAAGTCAAGGTGGAGATTTGTTAATGTGCCTTGAATCATTGTTGACCAGCGACACATCGGGGGGTCCGGAGGGCGGAGCCCCCCGGCGGTGGTCTCGTTGACCCCTTGTAACCCTAATCTGTTTCGCTTCCTCTAATAAGAAAACTGGTTCTTTGCCCGTGGACATAGGCAACACACCGTTGCTGAACTACGTAAATCTTTGTGTTGTTCTTCGCTTTATCATTCTCGTTATAACATTAATCATTATCCTTCATATCCACCCGCAAACCCATATAGAAGAACATTTCATCGTACATTCTAACGTTGGGAGTCTCACTCCAACCTCAACCCATCTTCCACCGCCATTTTTATCAGCACGACTTTGAAACCATTCGTTACTGTGATCCTAGGTGTTTTCTTCAGTTTGTTGACAGTGTGACGGTTTGAGTTAGGACAAATCGATGTCGAGGTAGTATGTTCGTGACAAATTTACTTCCAGGAGGCACGTCCTTGGAGAAGGGATCCATAAATGCCTTTGTTTATCATTATCCTTCATCTCCACTTACAAACCCATATAGAAGAACATTTCATCATACATTCTAGGTTGTTACAAAGAGGAAATGTGTGTGTGGGGGGGGGGGATTGTATTATAACTTTGTTCAAGTACAAAAGAAAAAAAAAACACTCGACACAAATAATTTTAAGAGATGCTTGGCTAAATCAATCAACATCTCTCTCATACCAAACTCGCCTTTTTACTTTTTGGCATCTCACTCTTGAGGTATAAAACATTTGTTCACAATTCTAATAAAAGCATATAACTAAAGAGAGTTAGAAAAACGGATTTAATCCCGACCTTTCACTCTGAAATGAGGTGTTAAAATGACATCTTACTCAATGAACAAAATATATTTTTCCTAAAAATACTCAACTTCGTCATCTCTTACAACATGAGAAAAATGGCTTTATTTATAGTGTATTACAAAAACAATACGAAAAAAAATACAAGAAAAGTCTTGGTTGGTAAAAAAGGTGACTAACCGTTCGTGGAAGGACAAGAGATGGTGAGAGATTGGCTTCATTGAGTCCAACATCATTTGACTTTGGCTTTAATGAGTGCAACTTCATGGATTATGCTTCATTGAATTCTGCATACTTGAATTACTTTAGAAAATTTGTCAAGATTTTGACGGTAAGAAAGAACGACGACATGCATTGTACATTGGATTTGCTAGCTTAATTGATGGTTGGTATCGTGACAGTTTTCAAATATGCATTGCTCTTCCAAATGGTATATGTTATGACCGTATACATTGGATTTGTCGTTTACATAGTCCATGTATGGTTGATCTTGTGAAGGTGCTTGATCGAAACTAGATGGATCAGTATAATGTACTTCAATGCATGGTTGGTCCCACTAATGCTCTAATAGGTGGGCAAAGTCCCCTGGTTGGGGTTTGGAGGGCAGGGGGAACAGTGCCAGATGACGGTGGTCTCGTTGACTGGTCAGTGAGTCAAGGTTCGGGGGGCAGTGTACGACGATGATGGTCTCGCTAACTAGTCAGGGCCGGGAGTCGAGGTCCAAGGGGTCGGGCGATGCATCGCCCCCCGCAGGGGGTTTAGGGAGCAACGCCACCCTATTAAAATGGTATGCTATATTTTTGTTAACAGAGCTTATCTCTGTGTCTTTGTTTTTTTTATCATTCTCGTTACAACACATATATTGTTTAAGTCATCAACCACATATATGTAAAAGTTTGAACCAATTGTCAATATCTTGAACCACTTCTTGTAACATTATGAACCACATGTTGTGCATGTCTGAACAACATGTGAGTCAAAGCCTGGACCACCTCTTGTTAATACACTCAACCAATTTTTGTTGATATCATGAACCACTTCTTGTAACATCATGAACCACATGTTGTATATGTCTGAACTACATGTGAGTCAAAGCCTGGACCACCTCTTGTTAATATACTGAAACAATTTTTGTTAATATCTTGGACCACTTCTTGTAACATCATGAACCACATGTTGTATATGTCTGAACCACATGTGAGTAAAATTCTGAACCACCTCTTGTTAATAACTTGAACCAATTCTTGCTAATATTCTGAACCACTTCTTGTAACATCATGAACCATATGTTGTACATGTCTGAACCACATGTGAGTAAAAGTTTGAATAACCTCTTGTCAATAACATGAACCACTTTCATTCCACCTGAATCAATTCATTGTAAAGCATAGACATTGTTTGTATTTGAAGCATGTCGCCAACATATACGTCAAGTTAGCAATCTTCGTTTCATTGGCGAAGAGGAGTTTGTGTTGTTTCGTGATCAAAGGAGCAGAGTGTAGATGAGGAGTGCGAATGGGGAGTATATATATATATAGAGAGAGAGAGAGAGATTGGGTAAATTGTGCACACCCCATAGGGTGTACCTTGTGCACATTTGTGAGCCATTGATATGAATGGAACGGAGGGATGAGATTTTGCCACGTGTCTAGTGAATTAAAAAAAAATTGAAAAACTAATTTGAATCACAAAGAGAGGGACGTGAGCGCGTGAAGTGAAGGTAAATAAAACCCTAAATTGCAAACTGCTTCTTCCATCGGTCGCACAGAGCTAGGGCGAGGCGAGGCGAGCGGAAGAGAATTGGAGCCGAGGAAAGGTGAACGCGTATCTCCGCCGTTGCAATGGATCCCCGTCTCTTCTCCTGCTTCAGCAAGTCATGCCGGAAGGACCACCCCCGCCGCTCCACTGCCGTCGTCAAACCCGCCGCCACGGACGAAACAGAGGATCGGAGAGTCGGAGGAGAGCGGGGCGATGGTGGGGCTGTTCTCCTCGTAGGGCTGCGCCGCCACGGACGAATCAGAGGATCGGAGAGCCGGATGAGAGCGGGACGATGGTGGGGCTGTTCTCCTCGTAGGGCTGCGCGACATCGCCGGAGGCGAAGTTGCTCGTAACGGTATCGAGATCCATCGAGGAGGAGCCGACGATGGTTGAGGAGGAGACGGCGGGGCGATGCTTGGCCTTCGGTTCGATTTTCCGATCTCACTCCTCCTTGGCTTTTAGGCTTTCATCTGGACTTTTTTTTTTCTTTTTTTTTGTGGGTGGGGGTGGCGTGGAGGAGGGGTGGGGGTGGGGGGAGGGGCGTGGTTGGGTGGGGGGAGGCCGGCTGATCGGGAAAAACTATTGAGAATTAAACGGGGGGGGTTGAGAATTCAACGATGGGGGTGGGGTGGGGGAGGGGGAGGGGTGTGGTTGGGTGGGCAGGGGCCGGTGGGTGGCGGGGCTGGGCGGGTAGGGTTTTCGATATATTCGTCGAATTATTCAGACGTATGTGTCAAAATTTGGTTATTAGTGGTAATAAGTTGATAAATTATTCGGTGGAATATGTTTTATTATTCGTCAGAATATGGACTCTTTGGTCTAACAACATAAAACAAAACATTATTCAGTGAAATGTGAAACATTATTCGGTGAAATATGAAGTATTATTCGTATAAATTGCAAGTATTATTTAGAGATTTAAGGTTTCTTTAATTGACAAAAAAAACTAATCATTATTCGGTAATATGTGATAAATTATTCAGTAGAATTGATAAATTTTGATCTGAATTGGATGGAAAAAGATAACATAACATTATTCGGTAGCATATGCAACATTATTCGGTGAAATTGACCAGTTTTTCAAAACAGCGAAATTAAATCATAACCGGAAAAAAAGCACGTCAGCCTTTTGAAGCAGGATCCCACCATTTTTTTTATTAAAAAAAAAAACAAAACTCTCAAAAAAAATGAAATAATGGAGATGGGGTGAGTTACACGTAAAAAAAAAGGAAGTGGGATTTTTTTGGGCAAATGGGTCCCACTGCTTTAAAAAGAAAAATAAAAAAATCCCTTTTAATCCTGGTCTTTCATTTCTTCTCCATTAACGACCAGGATTTGTGCACAAGGTATACTCTAAGGGGTGTGCACTCTGGAACCACTCCCTATATATATATTTCCAGAGTGCACACCCCTTAGGGTGTGCATTGTGCACAAATATTATTCGGTAAAATGTGAAACATTATTCGGTGAAATTTTAAACATTATTCGGTGAAATGTGAAACATTCTACCGAACACTGTTATGTTTTTTTTTCCGTTCATTTCAGATGAAAACGTCTCAATTCCAGTGAATAATTTATAACATTCTACCGAATAATGTTTATTTTTTTATTTATCCATTTCAAATAAAAGAAACCTCAATTCCATTAACAATAGTTACAAATTTTAAGCATTATTCGGTGAAATGTGAAACATTCTACCGAACACTGTTATGTTTTTTTTCCGTTAAGTTCAGATGAAAACGTCCCAATTCCACTGAATAATTTATAACATTCTACCGAATAATGTTTAGTTTTTTTATTTATCCATTTCAAATAAAAGAAACCTCAATTCCCTAAACAATAGTTACAATTTATATGGAATGTCTCAAATTTCACCAAATATTGCACACATCTTAGAGTGTACCTTGTGCACGAATCTGTGCCGTTAATTGATAGAAGATGGAGGGTCAAGATTAATTTGATTTTTGTTTTATTTGTTAAATGAAAAAGGTGGCCCCACATAAAAAAAACACACCCACTTTCCCACACAGTCTGCGTGTCTTCACCCTCCACATTGAAATTGATTTTCAAATTTTGAATTTGGGTGAATTTTGTGGGACCAGCACATTATTAATGTTTTTATTTTTTTAAATGTAGAGGGAGCATGTGAGTCCGTTTTGATTTTTATTTTATTTTGCAAATAATTTTTTTAATTTCTAATGGATTTTTTGTCTTCTTTTTTTTTTATAAAAATATATAAAATATTTGTGAAAAATAAATAATTATGGGTGATTTGTTGTTCGGATCCACCCGATTTCGTTCATTTTAAAAATTTGGTGATTCTACTGAATAATGTTTCACATGCTACCGAATAATATTATATTATCTTTTTTTCATCTAGTTCATATCAAAAGTTACCAATTCGACTAAATAATTTGTCATATTATACTGAATAATGTTTTTTTTCATCAATTCTAGATAAAAGAAACCTCGAATCCCTAAACAATACTTACGAATAATGCTTCATATTTAACCGAATAATGTTTCACATTTTACCGAATAATATTTATGCCAACCAAAAACACAATATACTGACAAATAATAAATCAGATTTCACCGAATAATTGATCAACTCATTGTCACAAATAACCAAAATTCGACACATATGAATGAATAATTGATGAAAAAATCGATACGAATGTTTGAATAACTGACGAATAACCATGTGAGTATCGGTTGCCTCTTGGGGCCTAGATCTACGAGGGTGTCGAGCGGATTGAATTGAACAGGGGAGATTTGGGCTCGTTCGTGGAAGACAGCAAAAATCAACCTAACTCAATCCTTCGCTCTCTGTTGCAAATAATCAAACTCCAGCTCTTCCACAACATCCCTCGATCCCTCTTCGCCGCCATCTCCACCGCCCTCCGCCACCACCGACACCGCAACTCCAGGCACGACTTGCCAGAAAAACAACACTTAGCATCGCCTCGCCATGCCTCCGCGTTGCCGCCTCAACGACCCTTCACCGCCGATATCAAACAGGAGAGGTAGAATGAATAGGGGAGTCGAACTGAAGGAGAGGGAGAATGAACCGGCAACTAACCACGAAGGAGCACAAGCTACCAGATCTGAGGGAAAGGAGGAAAAAACAACCAGATCCGGCCAAATCCAGTTCGGATTGGGCGAAGAACAATAGCCACCGTCGCCGCCACCATCCCTTTCGACATTCACCGCCGTCGTCGTTCCTCACACTGTTGCGACACCACCGTCCCCGCGTGACTCCGCCTGGTCGATCCACACAATGAAGAAGAAGGCAACCAACGCCTCGGCCCGCCACCGCTCGCCTGGCTATCTTCGGCTTCTCCATGGATGAAACAATGAAGAAGAATCAATTAGCGGCCAAAAAAAAACTGAAGAAGAAAGCAATTATATATATATATATATATATATATACTCCCTCCGTTCATAAATATAAGATCACTTCATTTTTGCACGTACTTTAAGGAGTGAAAAACTATATAAAAAAATAATTTTTTAATCAATTTTTTTCACAATATAGTATGTATTATTAATAAATATTATATTACAGAAAAAACATTCACAAAAGAATTAATATTTTATATAGTTTTTCACTCATTAAAATACGTGTAAAAAGTCAACAATCTTATATTTGTGAACGGAGAGAGTATATATATATATATATATATATATATATATATATATATGGGGATGGGGAGCGGGAGTGTGAGTTAGGCACTGACAGTGCTAGCGGTATAATTCCCTTTTACAGTATTATTTTGATTACGGACACTTTTTTTGTTCTCAATAGATGGGAGATTTCGCACCCGAACCCTCCATTCTTTTCTGATTGATTTTTTAACTTATGTTTTTAGGATATAAGTTAAAAAGACTGATAAAAATAAAGGATGGATTACATTTGAAAATTTAATCAATCAATCAATCTGAATTTCTTTTTCAGTATTTGAAAGAGAAAATAAACAAATAAAAGCAACAGTTTCCTATAATGCTCTCCATGGATTTCTTAGAGCACTAAAACTAAATATCAAAATCATTGAAAGAGAATATGCATGATAATCTCTCAGTCGCAGCTAGAGGTGAGCGAATAGCAAGACTGGAATGAAAAGAAGTAAAAAGATGAGTAGGTAATCCTTTTGTGAAAATGTCCGCATACTTATGTGCAGAAGGGACATGTAATACCCGAACCTGGCCTAGGGCGTCTTTCTCTCTGACAAAATGGATATCAATCTTGATGTGCTTGGTCCGCTGGTGTTGAACCGGGTTCAACGAAAGGTAGACGGCGGAGACATTGTCGCAATAGACCAAGGTGGTTGCACGAAGCGGAACACGAAGATCGCATAAGAGGTTGCGGAGCCAGCAGGTCTCCTCCACGGCGTTGGCAACACCACGATACTCGGCCTCGGCACTGGAGCGAGAGATGGTCGCCTGACGCTTGGAGGACCACGAGACTAGGTTGTCGCCGAGGTACACCGCGAAGCCAGAGGTGGAGCAGCGAGTTTCAGGACAACCCGCCCAGTCAGCGTCTAAGTAGGCTATGAGGGTGTCGAACCGGCCGCGACAGAGGTGCAAACCCATGTCACTGGTGCTCTTTATGTATCAGATGAACCGCTTGAGCACTTGGAGGTGATTCTCACGGGGATCATGCATGTATAAGCAAATCTGTTGAATGACGAAGGCGATGTCTGGTCCAGTGAACGTCAGATATTGGAGGGCACTCGCCAGACTACGGTAGGCTGTAGGATCATCAACCTTAGGACTGGAGGCAGCATCGAGCTTGGACTTGCAGTCGACAGGAGTGGTGGCGGGTTTGTAAGACGTCATCCGGGCTTTATCGACGATCTCAAGGGCATATTTTTTCTGATGAAGAAACAACGCATCACGAGTGCGAGTCACAGAGATGCCGAGGAAGTAGCTCAGCAGACCAAGATCAGTCATGGCAAACTCCGAACGCGGAAATGCCATCAATCTAGACAATAAGGATGAAGAGGATGTAGTGAGCACAATGTCATTGACGTATAGTAGGAGGTAGGCAGTGTTAAGACCCGAATGGAACACAAAGAGGGAATGGTCAGACTAACTGCCCTGAAAACCAATCTCAGTGAGGTACGTGGCGAATCGCTGATACCAGGTGCGAGGCGCCTGTTTCAACCCATAGAGAGACTTCCGGAGAAGGCAGACATAGGAGGGGCGCGAGCAATCATAGAAACCTGGTGGTTGATGCATATACACAGTCTCCTCAAGGTTACCATGCAGGAAGGCATTCTTGACGTCCAGCTGGTGAATAGGCAAGTCCTTGGTGAGAGTGATGCTCAAAACTATGCGTATGGTCGCGGGTTTGACGACCGGGCTAAAGGTTTCGTCACAGTCCACACCAAGCTCCTAAGACTTGCCATTGACAACTAGGTGAGCCTTGTGACACTCAAGAGTCCCATCAGACCTGTACTTATGTTTGAACAACCACATGCAGTTAATGATATTAGAGTCTCGAGGCCTAGGAACGAGGTCCCACGTGCCATTTTTAATTAAAGCACTAAACTCATCGACCATGGCGGCGTGCCAGTTAGGGTCCTGTAAGGCCTTTTGTGGTGATTTAGGTAGTAGGGATATGCATGTGGATGGGGTGAGAAGGTTGTACTTGGGGTTGGATTTGAAGATCCCGGATTGAGACCGGGTCTTCATGGTTGAGGCGGAGGGGGGCGCATGTGCTGCGAGCGGAGGGGCGGCGGGCGCAGCACGGGTGGGGCGAGGGGTGCAGCGGGCGCGGTTTGATGCGGCGGGCGCGGCACGGGTGGGGGTGCGGCAGTGGGGTTGCAGGGTATTGTCGCGGCAAGGGGTGCGTCGGCGCCGAGGGTGGCCTGTTGGAGGATATGGCGGAGGAGGGGTGGGAAAGCGTCGGTGTCGGGTGGGGCGAGGGGAGTGGTGACAGTAGAGTCGGGTGGTGAGGCGAATGGGAAGGTTTGTTCGTCGAAGATCACATGGCAAGATACTACAACCCGATTGGTATCCAAGCGAAGACAACGATAGCCTCGATGGTTTGAGGATATAACCAAGAAGACACATTTTGTGGACCGTGGGGAGAGTTTGTGAGGAGCGGTGGCACTCATGTTGGGAAAGCAAAGACATCCAAACAGTCGAATATGATTGTAGGAAGGGTAGCGATGGTAGAGCGCCAGGGTTAGGAAGGAGTTGTCAATGGCTTTGGAGGGAAGTATATTGTGGAGGTAAGTGGCCATGTGAAGAGCCTCAGCCTAAAAGGAGAGAGGTAGGGAGCCGTGTTGGAGGAGGGTCCAAGTTTTGTCATTGAGAGTGCGGATGATGCGTTCCGCTTTGCCATTTTGTGGGGAGGTTTGTGGACAAGAGAAGTGAAGGGATATCTCTTGTTGTTGACAAAAGGATCGGACAATGTTGTTGTCGAACTCATCTCCCATGTCACATTGAATGGATTTGATATGCAAATTAAATTGGGTTTGGACAAACATGTGAGAAGCAACAATATGACCATGTGTTTCCGACTTGTGGCGTAGAGGAAAGACCCAAGCAAAATTGGTGAAATCGTCAAGAATAACCAAATAATAGCGAAAACCACTAGCACTCGGAATAGTCGATGTCCACAAATCGCAATGTATAATGTCAAACGGTACAAAAGTAACGGAATAAGAAATATGAAAAGGGAGTCTTTTGCTCTTAGCGATCTCACACGAAGTGCAGACAACTGAGACTTTATTACAAGAAATTAAATGACAAGAATGGAGACTTTGAAGGACATGATCGCTAGGGTGGCCAACACGAGCATGCCACAAGTCGGAACCAAGGGTGATGTTGATAGACGAGGCTGCTGGGGGCGGCGGTTTGGCTGCGGCTAGAGGGTAGAGATCGCTAGAACTATTGCACCGCATGATTGGGGTGCTTGATTTACCGTTTACATAATGCATGTATGGTTGATCTCGTGAATGTGCTTGATCGAATCTAGATGGATCTGTATAATGTACTTCAATGGTTGGTCCCGCTAATGCTCTAATAGGTGGGCGAAGTTCCCTAGCATGGGGTTGGGGGTTGGGGGGGGGGGGGACAGTTCCCGATGATGGTGGTCTTGTTGACTGATCAGCGAGTCAGGGTTCGGGGGGCAATGCCCGAAAATGATGGTCTCGCTGACTAGTTAACGAGTTGAGGTCCAAGGGGTCGGGCGATGCATATCGCCTCCGACAGGGGGTTTAGGGAGCAACGCCACCCTGTTAAAATGGTCTGCTATATTTTTGTTAATAGGGCTTATCTCTGTGTCTTTGTTTTTTGTTTATAATTCTCGTTGCAACACATATATTGTATAAGTCCTTAACCACATATACGTAAAAGTTTGAACCAATTGTTAATATCTTGAACCACTTCTTGTAACATCATGAACCACATGTTGTGCATGCCTGAACAACACGTGAGTCAAAGCCTAAACCACCTCTTGTTAATATACTGAACCAATTTTTTTTAATATCCTGAACCACTTCTTGTAACATCATGAATCACATGTTGTATATGTCTAAATCACATGTGAGTAAAACTCTGAACCACCTCTTGTTAATAACTTGAACCAATTCTTGTTAATATTCTGAACCACTTCTTGTAACACCATGAACCATAAGTTGTACATGTCTGAATCACATGTGAGTAAAAGTTTGAATAATTGTCAATAACCTAAACCATTTTCATTCCACCTGAATCAATTCATCGTAAAGCATAGACATTGTTTGTATTTGAAGCATGTTGCCAGCATATACGTCGAATTAACAATTTTCGTTTCATCGGCAAAGAGGAGTTTGTGTTGTTTCGTGGTCGAAGGAGCGAAGTGTAGATCCAGCGGATCTAGATCTAAGAGATAGAAGGCGGAGCCGCGAACAACCAAATTGGAGGCGAAGAGGCAGTGGTGGTGGTGAAGAAGATGGTGTCCACGACGGTAGGAGGGTAGAGAGAGAGAGAAAGAGAGAGAGAGAGAGGTGGATGCAATGGCAATGCTGAAGAAGGTGTTGGTGCCGACAACGGTGGTACATGTGGGTGGACGGGAGAGAGAAGAGGAAGACGAAGAAGGTGTGGGGAGCATGTACGTGGGCGGTACATTCGTGGGTAGATGTTGAGTGTGAGTGGGGAGCATATATATGTATGGGGATGGGGAGCGGGAGTGGGAGTTAGGCACTGCCAGCAGTATAATTAATTCACTTTTTCAGTACTATTTTATGAACACTTTTTTTGAACACATGAACACTTTTTTTGTTCTCATTGAACGAGAGATTTTGCAACCGAACCCTCCCCTCTTTTCTGATTGATTTTCTTAACTTATGTTTTTAGGATATAAGTTAAAAAGATTGATAAAAATAAACGGATGGATTACATTTGAAAATTTAATCAATCAATCAATCTTAATTTCTTTTTCAGTATTTGAACGAGAAAATAAATAAATAAAAGTAATAGTTTCCTACAATGTATGGATTTCGTAGAGCACTAAAACTAAATATCAAAATCATTGAAAGAGAATATGCATGATAACCTCTTCAATATTAACGCACTTAAAAATATTTAAAAATGTACTTGGAAAGTCATAATAATCATTTATGATTTCTTGATTGACCTATGTCAACTTTTAGATAGTCTATATTCATGTATTTATGAAAATTAATAGTGTAGTAGGCAAATTGACTTTTTGAATCATATATCCATTAACTTCAATGATATTATGGATTTAATTAGTATAATTCAACCTAATCATTTTATGTTTGTTTTTTTATAATAAAACAACCCATCTTTTGATGATAAATCTCATGTAAATTAAAAAGAGGCGGAGATAATGATATGATTTTTATTACCTTAGAAAAAGGACAGAGATTAGGATCGAAGGCAGGATTCGTTATACAGCCAGCATATGGTAGTCTGGTGCTCATTTAAGTTTGAGGCCACCTCCATCTCCTATATAAACCCTCCCATCCCCCTTCCTCTCTTCACTCCAAAATCCCACTCTTCCTTCAATACCATCACTTTCTTCTACATATCCTTCACCTCTTCACATATATACCCTAAAAACAAGCATTCTTTTTAGCCTACTAGTACGAACCATTTTCGACAAACCCGGAACCGATTTGTTAGTTCATATATATATAAATGGTTATCCATCCCACAACCTCCCCTCTATACAAGCAAAAAACCATCTCCAGCCTTAACCATGATAACCTGAGCTTCCTCATGACCCGGCGGTGCATATGGGTGAACGGGCCAGTCATTGTAGGCGCAGGCCCCTCCGGCCTAGCTGTGGCCGCAGGACTCAAGGAGAAGGGCGTGCCGTTCGTCATCCTAGAGCGAGCCAACTGCATTGCCTCCCTCTGGCAAAGCCGGACCTACGACCGCCTCAAGCTTCACATCCCCAAGCAATTCTGCCAGCTCCCTAACTACCCCATCCCTGATGAGTTCCCTCAGTACCCTTCCAAGGAGCAGTTCATAGGCTACTTGGAATCCTACGCGAGGCGGTTCGACATCCAGCCTCAGTTCAACGAGTCGGTCCAGTCCGCCAAGTATGACGAGACCAGCGGCCTCTGGAGGATCAAGACCACATCCGTTTCGGACGGCTGGGACGTCGAGACCGAGTACATTTGCAAGTGGATTGTGGTGGCCACCGGGGAGAATGCGGAGAAGGTGGTCCCTAAGCTGTTCGGCCTCCATGAATTCGGTGGAGATATCATCCATGCTTGTGATTACAAGTCCGGCCACAGCTACGCCGGGAAGAGCGTCTTGGTCGTCGGTTGTGGGAATTCCGGGATGGAGGTTTCCTTGGATCTTTGCAACCACAATGCTTCCCCGACGATGGTGGTCCGGAGCTCGGTTCATGTGTTGCCGAAGGAGGTTCTAGGGAAGTCAACGTTCGAGCTGGCGGTGTTGCTGATGAGGTGGCTTCCTCTGTGGCTGGTGGATAAGATACTGCTTATACTTGCTTTTTTAATTCTTGGGAATGTAGACAAGTTTGGGGTGAAGAGGCCTGAAAAGGGGCCTCTAGAGCTCAAGAACACCGAGGGGAAGACACCCGTGTTGGATCTTGGTACAGTCGGGAGGATCAGGTCGGGTCAGGTTCGGGTTGTACCCGGGATCAAGAGGTTTTCTCGAGGACGGGTTCAGCTTGTCAATGGCCAAGTTCTCGACATCGATTCCGTCATTCTCGCCACTGGATACAAGGGCAATGTCCCTTCATGGCTCAAGGTACGTAAATATAACAAATGCAAATCTTACAAATTAAGTAATCCCTCCGTTAATTAAAAACATGTCGTTTTAGGAAATATATCTAGTTAAAAAAAAATTGTCATTTTAGGTATTTTGTTAATTCAAATATACTATCGTTTTTTTTAGAAAATAAAAAAAAATTAGAATAATAACCATGAAACAACAAAAGCTATGTTTCTTATGATTGTGAGATTCTTCATAATTAATACAGTTACCATTATTACAGTAATATACATATATAATTGTATTATTTATTTGACAATAAAGGAAGTTGACTTTGTACTGTATTATATAAGGAGTGTAGATAAAAAAAAATACAGTATTTTAATAACAGCAGATGAGCTCTTAATGATTCTGAATTCTGATTGATAGTCACTTGAGTAATCATTCATACCCATGTTTGGCTGGCTTAAATAGTACTGCAGTAGATTCCTGCTAAGTTGTTAGTGGTTACTTACTGAAGTTAGTTATACTTATGGATGTGACAAATTAAATGAACACAGGAATGCCAGGAGAGTGAGTTCTTCTCCAAGAATGGGTTCCCAAAATCTCCATTCCCAAATGGATGGAAGGGGAAAGCAGGATTGTATGCAGCTGGGTTTACAAAGAGGGGGTTATCTGGTGCAGCTGAAGACGCAATCAAAGTCGCCGACGACATCGCAAAGATATGGAAACACGAGACTGTGAAGCAGCAGCAAAACAACCCTAGAGCCCCTGCTGCCTGTCACAGGAGGTGCATTTCACAGCAGTTCTAATCCATTCTTTTGCTGCCTTTTTATCTAATTTTACTGCACATGACCCACACGAGTAGTTACACCAATTAATTTGAATAGAAACTTACAGTTTAAGCCCTCTCCAAAATACAAAAATCCACACATAAAAACAGTCCCCAATTTCATTGAGGATTTGGGCATTTTGTATGGAGGAAGCAGAGGCTTTTTGCATTTTCATTTCTCTTTTTACTCTATTCAATGATATAGTCCAATATACAGTTGTAATTTTACACAGTTTGATATATTACATACAGTATATTCAAGCTTTCAAATATTATCTGATCCACCTCTTTACAATCTGATATGTTCCAAGTTTTCATGGACAATTTAACTGCACAAATTTATTGCTGATATCAGAATCACCATATCAGCTAGTCATCAAGTTTCAATCACATCCTCTTCCCACACCAACTTCGCCATTCGGCGCCTAAACTACTTGAACAAGCAAAATCTCAAGGGAAACTAATGTTGTTCTAATTCACACCACTAATTAAACACAATCACAGTAGCATCAGTATTCATATATATGATTCCAAACACTTTGAGAGGAAAAGAACCAAATGAAATTGATCACTTGGATGAATTGACTCGAAAAAATGCATCAAATCAGGTAATCCTGTATATGCATATGCGCGCTTCAACCCTTTAATGATCGATGAGCAACCTATGTGATTGCTCATTGTTTACTTCAGGCTTCAGCTAGACATTTTATTGAACATGTTGGGAGCTTGTTAATTAGGCAAACTTCTTTTACTTGCTTTGGTTTGCTAACTTGTAATACTCTTTTTATTCTTTGTGAATTGAATTGAGGTTATTGAGCACTTATAAAATTGACCATAAAGCATTTACCTCCTTATTGGACCTAATTATATAGTGCAAAGTGGGTCAACATAGACACGGCCACGGGTCGGACCCGCCGGGTCGACAACCCGGGGAGGGTGAACCTAACCCTGATTCGGGGTTGGGACGGGTCGGCCGGTTGGGTGACCCGGCGGGTCGGCGGGTCGGACACGTGGCACCAAATCGGGTACCCAACGAGTTTTGCAAGTCAACCCGCCGAGTCAACCAATTTTTTTTAAAAAAAAATCGTTTTAAATCCAAAATAAAACTAATCTCAAGTCTTTCGCCACACTTTCTAAATGGAAAGATTTAAGGTTGACAAAACATGGTATGTGGGAAGATATATATAGATATCTTCATTCCATTCCCATCATTTCATCACACTTTAGATGTGGGAAAGAAAAGGTTAGATTGTGGGAATGACAAATAGGGTATGAGGATCTATATATAGAGAAAATAGAGGTATGTAGCCCACTTTCGATGTGGGATAGAAATATGAGATATGAAAGAAAATGTGAGAAATTGATATTTAAGTATATGATGTAAAATGTAATGTAATTAAAGTCTTTGGATTATATGGTGGAATATAATGTAATTTAAGTATTTGGATTATATGATGTAACATATAATAATATAATTAAAGTGTTTACCTCTTAGGATTTAATGAAATGAATAACACATGGTGATGAAACATCATGATACAATATATCAAGTTATGTTGGATTAATCTTTCTATTTAATTTAATTGATAGTTGTGTTGATCCATTAATCAATCATAAGTATTTTATTTTACTTGCATTATTATGTTTATTTCTTGATCAATGATTTCAAATCTAGGTTCTTCTTCATATAGATATGTTAAACTTTCTCGTTTAAAGTTGAACTAGCCACATGTTGTGTATACACTTAATGATGATGTTATTAGAATTACATACTTGGGTTGCTTGTTATGATGTACATGAAAAGACACATTGAAAAAGTATTGCCAATATTATATTTCATTCTTGTGTTTGAAAATCCGAAGTTCTATATCATTTTGAAAATAAACGAAAACTCGACATTAAGGATACTATACAAGTGTAACGACTTTATCAATAACAATATTTGTATTATTTGAAATTATATCATAAAGACTCCTAACTTAGTATCATATAGAATGATATAGAATGATTTAATAGTGGATCCACCAAATAACACAAATGTTTAAGGTATATTGTTGAACTTCACACTTTCTTGTTACCCGTTCGTTATTTCTTTCATAATTGATAGGTAAAATATATATATATATATATATATATATATATATATATACTCCCTCCGATCGGAAATATTTGATGTTTTGACTTTTTGCACGTACTTTAAGGAGTTAAAAACTATATAAAATATTAATCTTTTAATAAAAAATTTTTTACAATTTAGTACTTATTACTAATAAATATTAAACTATGAAAAAAATTAATTAAAATAAATAAGATTTTATATAGTTTTTAGCTCCTAAAATTACGTGCACAAAAGTCAAACATCAAATATTTCCGATCGGAGGGAGTATATTTTAAATAATATTTATATAAAGTATAGTACTAGTGTTTGTATATGATAAAAATTTATAAGTATGGATTGACATTAAAAACCGAATGGTAGAGATTGAAGACGTGGTGTAGTTTCTAGTTTTACCCTTGTTTTGTCCCACATTGAAAACTAGAGGAAAGGGGGGTGCTAAGTCTATAAAAGGAGAAGCATGGGGGTGCTAAGTCTAACATTGTCATTGCATAATAATTTATATAATTTACATAATAATTATAAATTTATGTAATATTATGAATTATTTATATAATTTATGGGGGTGCTAAGTCTATAATTTACATTATGTAATATTATGAATTATTCTAAGAATAATTTATATAATTTACATAATAATTATAAATTTATTTTATTAAAAATAATTTTTTCAAAAAAAAAATATTTTAAAATAGCGGGTTGACCCGGCGGGTCGAACCGGGTCGGACCCGCCGGGTCACGGGTTTTCTTTTCCCCGACCCTAACCCTCAACCCGAGCTGACCCGTGGACCCTGACCTGACGGGTCACGGGTTGACCCGCCCGACCCGTGACCCGTGGCCATGTCTAGGTCAACATGGGTCCTCAAACCAATAAGTAAAAATGTTAATTTCATGATCATTAATGATCATCAAATTGACCTCACTATATATATATACGTATGGGGCGTGGTTAATAAACTGACTAAAATTATAAATAGAATAAAATTTATAAACTTTTGATAAAAATAATTAAAAATTTAAACAAGAAGATATCTCCGTATGGAACACAAAGATATTTTAATTGTGATAAATAAATAAACAATGTAAAAAGAGTGTTTTGATTTTGTAGTTAAAAATTTAAACACCAAAAAAGCTACTTCCATTAGCTTATTTTTTTAACTCAAATTTTTAACCACGATCGGCTTAATTTGGGTGTCCATACCCGTTTTTAATGAAATAGATGTCGTTTGACTTTTTAACACGTTTTTTAATGAACTAAAAACTACATAAAATATTATCTTTTTAAACAATTTTTAATAATATGATACTTATTATTAATAAGTATTATATTGAAAAATTAATATTTTATATAGTTTTTATCTTCTTAAATAACATGTTACAAAGTCAAACGACATCTATTTCAAAACAGAGATAGTATAATTTTATTATTACTATGTATAATTTAATTTTCTTTAATTACCACTGTATATTTTATTTTATTTTTTTAATTACTATAATTTCATTTAAGTACTTTTTTGTACATATAATTTAATTCCTCTACATTTTTTTTATATTACTTTAATTATTTTTTGTCTTGTATGTTGTTGCGGAGTCGGTTCAGATTTAAACCATTGCGGAATGGCTCACTGAAAAGAACTTGAGGGTAGTATTCAAAGGTCCCCGGTTCAAACCCCGGATGGCCGCTCTCTATTTACAAATTCAAGGAGTCATTCCAAATAAGGCCCTATTTGGTTGGCAACATGTTTGCCCAAATTTGAGGTATGTCCAGAAAAAATTAATACTCCCTCCGTTCGGCAAAACTTGTCGTTTACTATTCATGCACGCTTTTTTACAACGATAAAAACTATATAAAATATTCATTTTTTTATAAATTTTTTTTAACAAGTTTGTACTTATTAATAATAACTACGAAGTTGTTAAAAAAATTATTTAAAAAACTAGATATTTTATATAGTTTTTATCTCCTAAAAAAGCGTACATAAATAGTAAAGTGTCAAGTTTTTCCGAACGGAGGTAGTAGTATATTTACCTTTTCCATATAATTTTTAGAATTTTTTTTCATTTGGAAATACTATTTCACGATTTCATACATAATTTCAAATATAAAATACAAATTTCTATGTTGCCTCTTTTATTCCGCAACCTGTCGCAGAACTTCTTTCGTAGGATGTTGCACGTAAAGTTGTTGTGCAACCGAACAAACTTGGTTTGCAATTAAAGTTGTTGTGCAACCGAACAAATTTCCCAAGTTGTTGTACAAATTAGCAGCGTATAAGTAAAAATCAGTGGTGTATATATGAACCCCTTTTTGTACTACACAAATAATAAACAAAATTCTGTACAATTTCAACATACATCTTCGAGTGAGATTTGAACAACAACCAAAGAAGAAGAAGAAGATCACTGTGACCACCACCGCCGGGCTCTTCTACTACCAACTTTCAGCTTCTGGGTGACGTTTATAAGCAAGATTCAGCAAAAGATGGGATTCTTTTCTTTTAAATCAAAAGACCTCCAGTAGTATCTAACCAAAACTACTGGTGCAACCCAAGAGGAAATGCCAGGGCAAAGGGATAAGCAACAAAACCTACTCGGGCAAGCCAGGTTGGTGTCCCATCTTCTTATGAATGTCCGCCACCAAGTCCTTCAACTCGGGAAAAATTGAAATGATAACCAGCTCCATTCCACCATAAGCAAGTTGCTTGATACAAATTGAAGACTGATTTTTTCATACAAACCCCAGTAAGATGCTCCATCCGCAGTTCAATATTCTGGAAATTGTACAAGTGCAAAATTAACACAGAAATGGTTACCTGCAGAAAATAATAGATATCCCTAGAACATCGCCTGTATTGCTTCTGGCCGATCATGCTCACCAACGCACTTGGAGCTCCATCTTTTTTTAAAAAAAAATGGAGGGAAAATTATCACCCAGTCAGTTGCCAAGAGGTCACTTTTTACAAGCTTAATTGGAAAACAGATTAGGAAATATGTCAAAGCAGAGGCTGAAGTAACATCATCAACATTTTATATCTGTATGGAAGATGAGAAAACGTGAATGATTTATGCAGAAATCTAGTAGAAACTTCTTACTCAGTAACAATTTCTTCACATCACTAGCTCTTCTTGCTGCCTCAAGCTGCGCCTCAAAGGAACTAGATGGACAGGCCTTGCTATTAGTAGCATGAGTTGTAGTTCGTGGAGATCTATGATTAAACTCCGTCTCATGTGATGTTCTCGAATTAAGTTCCAGCTTCAGGAAGAACTTCCCTTCAGGCCACAGAGTCTAGCAAAACAAACCAAAGCAAAACCGATGAAGCATAGCCCTAATAACGATCATTGGTGTTTGCATTGCGTGCACTACAAAGACCAAGTGTTTAACATTGAATATACCACTGCAATGAATGTATTAATGCATCGTGTGGTGCTAACTCATCATATGCAGGTTGAATGTAACACATGTACTAGGTGCATTAGAGCTGTAACGCATCATGTGGTTCTAACTCATCATATGCGGGATGGGCTTTCAATGGCCTAATCATCTGGAACAATGTATATATGTGCAAAGGTTTATGATAAATCAACATATCTTTGGAAAGGAGGAAAACTTTGGATCAAGTGGGTTCAGGAAAGATACTTGACCAAGAACGACTTGTGGGAATAGGATGTTAAGTACCAACTCTCCCCCACTAATCAAAGGTCTACAGAATGTCAGGGATCAGACCAGTCAGAGAGCTGGTACAGTGCAAATTACCCAGGAAGAAGAGCTGAGGAAATGGAGGGAAAATGGCAACTTCCCTATGAAGCTTCTTTATGAATTGTCTAAGGGATGAAGTGGCTAAAATGTAGGGTTGTATGGGATGACTGTCATAGTTCAAAGATGTCATTTATCATATGGTGAGATGTGGAGCTGAATTCCCCACCAAAGACAGTATCTCCTATATGGTGTTGCATCCCATCTGCCACTCAACATGAAGCTGAAACTGAAAATGAGTCGCCTGTCCATATTTTCTTCCAATGTTGGTAAAGCAGTGAGGTATGGGAGAAAAATACAGTTGGGAGGGGTTGTCTAGGAGAATGCCCTTAGCAAGTGCCACTAACCAGTTGAAGAAAGAAGCTAGATGTACCTCATGGATATGCAAAATGAGGAGACTTGCCTGAGAAAAGCCATAAATATTAAGATATCTGAAACTTGTTGCATTGGCATTTGACATTTTATTTAGGATTAAGACGTGTATAAGGTTTTGTTTGCCTCTGCACACATGTGACACATGCTTAGCTTTTGGATGTCATATTAGTAACTTTGGTTTCCCTCCAAGCCAAGGTTTTTTTTGTTAGTGAATCCAGGGTAAATACCATGTATATGTTTTTTTAATCATCTATACATTTATATTTGGATCGAAACATTTATATATAGCTTCCAAGACAGTTTCTCAAGTACACATTTTGTTGTGTCATCATATTCAAGAGTAACAAAGCATGCTAACAAATTGAGCATTAGTAGATAAAGGGATCAATTATAGCCAAAACCACTAATTTATATCAGTTTTAACTAAATCGCCCCCTATTAGCTCTCAGAAACTACCTCTTATTTAAATTCAATAAAAAACACTCTTTACCCTAAAACTTAAGAAAATGACACTTGCACATGTAAAATGGGTGCCAAAGGACTTCAAAAGGATAGAGGATTAAATGGAGTGGATGTCATTTTTGTTTGGATTTGGGTTGAAGAGCTTCTTTTAACCAAACTCATAAAATAACAGGTAGTTTTTGCTAAATTTTAACATGAGAGGTGGTTCTGTAAAAACTAGGATAGGGTTGGTTTTGGTCATTTGAGCCCAGATAAAAACTTCATATGATAATGCTTATAATAGAAAATGGTTGTATTCTTACATCTTTGACCCATCGAATTCCTTCAGAAACTATGTCATCTCTCCGCAACAAATTAATTTGCCCCAACAGCCAGTCATCAATTGCATCTTCCATTACCAATTGCAGTATTTGCTTTGATATCCAAAAAACTTGTCTCCTGCAACAGCAAGTACCATCTCAACAGATGTTTATAAAGCGCACTTCAATTCCATGCCATATCTTACAAGTCTTTTATCCAAAGCCAGACCCAGTTCCTGAGGGCTACCTTGCCATCAGGCCAGGGATTGGGTGAGATCAGATATATACAGGCTTATCCCTATAATTGAACTGCAGGGATGCTGTTTGAAAAGGACTCTCAAAGTTGAAAGATATTAACAATTCTACTTCCACATAAAAAGAAAGGAAAGTGGACCGTTGATTAATCCGTTTAATGTAGTCACTATTAACATAAGCTGAGAAAGGCTCCCTCAAGAGCTCTTAAGCTCTTCCACTATAATCAAGAACTGGTAACAAGTCCTAAAGTGAATTCAAAATTGGAGTTTTCATTTTACAAGATAATAGTTAGAAGCGTAGAAATGGAAGGTACTATCAAGTGAACAACACAGAAAATAGCTATAAAAAGAAATAGCAATAAGAAGATCAGTGCCTGCACCCCGATGAAGGAACGATGGACAAAATGATGAATAGAAGGAAGAGCATAAGATCAGTTGACTAGCACTGGAGGAAACATACAACATAAGCCATGAGAACAAGTGTTTGACATACCTCAACCAGCCTCTCCTGTTAAGTTGAAATATCTTGTCAACTAAATTCAAGGCAGGTACGGTAACATTGGGTGGCGACCACTACAAATGCAAGTCAAAGAAAAAATTAATGTATCTACAAACTGCACACCTAAGAGACAATAGCTTTAGCACTAGTAAATTAATAGTAATATCTGTGTTTCTTTGCATATGGAAGCATTTGTACCTCTGGTGGCACTCCAACAGGGTCATCTAAATCAGCAGAAATGGAAGGTAAACTTCTTGTCCTATCTTTGACTGTTGATTCAATTTTTGACTCTGAGCCACACTTCTTCTCAAAATCTAAACGTTTAGAATCTTCAAATTGTTTGTTGATGAGAGGATGGAAGTCCTTGGCATCGATCTTACTGTCATTGAGTTCATTGTCAGAATGCCACATACTGGACTGTGCACTAGCACCCAAGTCTGTAGAAGTGGGAACTTGGTCATTATCACCTTCTTCTTCGTCATCATCAGAGGAGCTATTAGCCCTTTCAATGGAGCTCTGTCCTGAAACCTGATTTCCTACATCATCTTCATTCCAAGATAAGTTTCTATATGGCCCAGATTGCAATGCTTCATTATAGGAGGGAGATGAACCAACAACTTTTCGCATTATTCCACCTGAAACCCCTTTGAATTGGCGCACAATATCATCTACAGCATCATCTACATTCACTGTTTGTTTGGGGGTACAAGAACAAGTATATTAAGAAAATAAGGTAAGCCCAAATGAGAAGTAAAAACTAAGAAAACAGAAAGTAACAACTTCTAACAGGAAAGGAAGCATGTGATTGTCATGAGTACACATGGACCAGGGAGGTAACAAAACAATAACAACTTGACAAACAACAAAAACTTGAATAGTAAAAAAAAGCACAAGTTTTTGGGTGATGTATTATTCTTTCTCGTATACCCCAATTATCAAGGCTAGAATATGAATAAATAAACTTCGACTAATAATTGGTCGAAGTTATTACTAAAACATGCAAGGAGCGCTTAAAAGCTAAACTAAATTACCAGTTGTGTGGATAGATGATGGTGCAACCTTTTTGGAGTTTTTAAATTTCTCACAACAACTAATGTTTGGTCTAGTTAAAAATATCTTTTTCGTTTCAATATATTAATCAGGCCAAAAGAAAAAGAAAAGAGGAAAAAAAACACTAATTCTCTCCCACAAAGCACTTCTATTACTAATTACACGATAAACTAGTAGTACTCCCCAACAAGTCAATAACAATAGCTTGAATGTCGTAGTAAAAATAGTAGTTTGAGGTACTTGTTTTAAATAGTCATTGCCATTTTGCATATTCACTCTCTTTGAAACACGTTAAAAGATAGGTTTTAGAAGTAACAGAAAAATAACAAACTGGGGCAAGAAAAGATGTTATTCTAATGTAGGAAGCTGAAAACGCTGTAAATATTCACTCCTCATTGAGATTAAAGTTTAAAAAAAACAAATTATGTTATTGCTTACCTGCAAGTGTTCTCATTACTGATGGCGATTTTCCAAAAGAGTAGTTCTTCATACATCAAAGGCATGTATAAGTTATTGCATATGACAATTAAAAGGATCAAATGTGATTGAAGGAATTATCAAATTATCTTAAATACTCAAAACATAAAATTACAAATACACAAGGATACCTTGGAGGAAACACTCAGAAAATCCCACACTTCATGTTGTTCAGCAACATTAGCTATTGATAAAAGATCCTAGAAGAAAATGAAATAACCTCAGTGACCTTGTTAAAAAACAGTTCTATCGTACACAGGCATGCAAAAATGATGAAAAAATCAAATGCACATACTTGTAGGTATCTATCTAACTGAATACAACGCTGATGCACAAAAGCGTCTTCAGTGCTTGATGAAAATATCCTTTTGGGAGGTAATTGTAATGTATAATTAGGTATATCCTTTAGATGCCGATGCAGTCTTTCGAAATTCCTATATCTGCAAGCAATATATTAGAGGAAACTGCTCGGAATCAAAGAAGCTCAATTCCATTAAGTTCAACAAAATCTTTATAAAAAAAAACAGAATTACAAAATAAAATAAAAAATCAAGCACATTAATAACGGTCACGCACCTTCTCTTTACAAACCAAGTGTTATTCTCTGAATCAGTCACTGCAATTGAATACACGGCAAATGACTTTGAACCAATTTTCTCAAAGTATGCTCCTAAAACCTGTGCATATAAAAAGTTCAAACAGTTAGTTTTATGATTTTATCAATATAGTATCAGCCTCACTGTGACAAAAAAAGGAACAGTGATTTGTGATGTGATGGATGAAGAAAGAATATCACCCAAAAGCTATATAAAAAAGGGTTCTCCCCGAAATGCGTTGAGGTGCGGCAGTTGACTAAACATCTAGGGGTAAAGCACTCCTTCGGAGCAGGCCGCGAGAGTGGTACCAAATCAAGGCAAGCTCATAATAATATATATTATTCCTTTTATATATGCTCTCTCTCCTGTATCTACCACACTTTTTTCCCACTGTTTCGAGGGAGGGAAAGCACAAGTTTGCAGGTTAACGTAGAGAAGAGGAAGACCATCTTACCCTGCACTTAAGCTTTGGAGTGCGAGTAGCCTCGGAATGGATCACAACATCAGACGCACCCTGGAAATTCTGCACCAAATTTTCTCTTCCAAAATCTGGGCTATAAAACTCCTCTGAAATGATAATTCCTTTGGTATCATTCGTGTTAGCTCTTTTCTCATCAGGTTCAATCTTAAGCGCAGATGTACTATTTGATCTTTTGAGCCTAGTTTTACTGTCGATATCAGCAACAGCATCGGCGTCAATGTCATTCAACATACATATTCTGGAAGTAGATTCTCCCACCAGGCTATGAGACAACTTGGAATCATTAAATTTATAGTGTTTACTTTCACTAGTAAGACTTGATCCTTGTGTGAATTGCACTATAGCCTTATCATCTGTCTTCATATTCTCAGTCTTCTTCACAGATGTAGGATTCTGCAAATCACTTGAGAGTATATGTTTATCTGTGAGACCCTTTGTTCCAGGTGCTTGGCGACCTTTGGCAGATCTATTGAGTTTGTCTTTGTAGTTTCTCCCCCTGGCCCACATGTTTTCAAGATTCTCAGGAGCAAGAACTTCTGTTCTTCTCTGTGTTGCTGCATCAAGAACTCGTGCCCAATCTGCAGTCTTTGGATGGATGGTCCCTCCATGAGATGCGGAAGATGAAATTTCTGAAACCTCTACTGCCTTTTCTCTTGAAGTACCAACTTTAGCTAGTTCCATAGCAGTTTTTTGGGTATCAGGAATTGCAGATTTTTCCAGCGTAGATTGATCACGTTCTGCAGTTCCTATAGAAATTGAGTGACCTTGGTGTACCTTTAATGAATCATCACGTCCTTCCCCTTTACTCATATTCACAACATTGTCGAGATTGAGGACTAAATATTCAATCAACTCATTGATATACCTAATGACAGAAAAATAGTTAGGAAATGCCATGAAACAGTAAATTTTGGGATGAGAGAGATTCAGAAGCATGAATGCTTGCTAGAAATAGGCTAGTGAGTGACAAATACATAAAATCTGATGTGCATCTCACACTTAGTTGTTTAAAAAAAAAAAAATTGAATAGCCACTGCCTTTTAACTTCCCAATAAAGTAGTGTTACAAAGAGAAATTACAGCATAGTGATGCAAACCCAAGTTATTGGTTAAATTAATAAATCAAAATTTTGTTTTCTGCACTTTCTAGTTGGTGTTTATTGCGGAAATTACAAGAAGCTACCCTTATTTGTACGTGCTTGCAACTACTTACCCTATATTAAAAACCTGTTATAACTTATAAACACCACCCAATCCCCTTTTCTATTTGAGCATAAGAATACTTTAATTGCCCTTATTTTTTCAAATTTACTTTGACCTTTCTCCTCTTTGCTTTGCCAGGGAAAATATGCATACACCTCGACCCCCCGGGAAAATAAGGTCCACCCCCCCCCCCCCCACCCCCCACACACACACACAAATGCTCCAGATTTTTCAATCAATTGGCACCAAATTGAAGGTAAATTGAAGCCATTTTCAGGGGTTATTGAAATTCAATCTTCATCTAAAAGTGATACAAGCTAAATTTATACTCCCTCCGTTCGGCAAAACTTGTCGTTTTAGAGTTTTGTTTTTGTTCGGAAAAACTTGTCATTTTAGGTATTTTTGCTTCTACTTTACTAAAATACCCTTGATTTGATTGATGTGTTGTGAGTTGTAGTTTTTGATAAAGTAAAAAGTAGAGTAATAATTGAGGGTAAATTAGTAAAAAAGAAGTGTCATTATTAGTTTTATTAAAAGTTGTGTGGAGAGTTAAAATGACAAGTTTTGCCGAACAGAGGGAGTATCATAAAAACTAAAAATCCTAGTGTTATGAACAGGGGTTTTTAGGGTTTGCAACTAGCGTAGAGTGGGGTCATGATTTCCCCCCGGTTGCACATTGCGGAGTGTTGTTTTGTAAAATTAAAACTGTGAGCTGCAAAGCACTTTTTGTAGGCATTGAGTAGTTGATATGTTTGGCTAATATTAAGAGGAGATTTGGGAAGATTTGAATGGGAGGATGGATCAGAAAGGGAAGGGTATTTTATCACACCGAAATAGTGAAATTTGGGTGGAAAATGACCAAGGCATTTGTAAGGAAGTTAAAGCTCCACAAGGACCTTTTCCTCTGCTGCTCAAGGTTAGCTGCCACCCGAGACACGGTAAAGGATTATACTACCAATGTAGTGATAAGTTTAGCCCTGCACATCAATGCAAACTCTCCATTAAAATGGCCAGGGTCTGGGGGATTCACTAATACACCCCAAGTTATTAGCTTCAATTAATATCTTTATTTTTCAGCGCTTCCAAGCTAGTTTCTTTACTTTCACATTCCCACTTCCTAGTTTTAGGCATTTTCTCCCCGCTCTCCATGTTCTTTAATATTATAGTGAATTTTATTAATTAACTATTTTATTTAGTATTATGAGTTAACTATTTTGTTTCTCTAATACAAAATGAGGAGTTGCAGCTTGTATTGATTTTCTTGTTCATTTCCTAACACATAAGCAAGCTTAAGGTTGAGAACCCAAACAAATCAACAAAGAAAGACCCCATAACAAGCCTACTTGCTACCAATGTAAAAAAAAAATCACCCAAAATGTGGAAAAAATTAAGAATCAACAGGTCACAAATGCAACATCTTCAACAATATCCATCTCACATCTATTCAACAATTTGTGTCTAGAATCTTGGTCGATGCTTTAGATCAATGCTGCGGCAGCATGAGTTTTTAGAATCTTTAGACAGATATCATCTATAGAATAAAACTCAGAGGAAACTTAATGATTTAGAGAGAAGGTACTCAAGGAGTTGAGGACTTACACAGGAGATGCCAAATTTAACAACGGCTGTATAACTAAGCAAGTTAAAAATTCGCGGGCAAAAGAACGAACTAGGGGGCACTGGACTTCTCTTTGCCTTAAAACCAGTGCAATAACACCACCCATAAGCTGCTGAAGAAACTGCAAGTATAGACCATTGTAAGGAAACATGAGGCAACAAACTCAGGGGAAGGATGTAATGCATATACACAGTGAGTAATTATTCATCAGAAGATTCCAGTTGTACCTTGTACTCGCTATCAGAGGATATTAAAGCTGGATGTAGCTCTTGGGAGGACATAAGATGGTACTTCAATCGTTCATCTCTTTCTTCGGACGAAAGGGTTCCCATGACATCTACACCAATAGAAGCCTGGTTTCTTCTAAACATTTCTATCTGATCCCCGACTAAGTCAATCATATCCCTGAAATGTTAGTCATGTTTTGGTTTCTGACTATTAAGGAAATCAAGCTTCTGAACTAAAAGAGGTGCCAACAAAGAAGAGTAAGTGGAGAAAATATAACCTTGTTAACAAGTCAACAAGGTTTACTTCCTTAACCCTTCCTGCAACTTCCCCAAGAGCATCCAAAACAATCCCACGGATCAACCCAGGTGCCTCATTGTCAGGTGTAATATCAGAATACCACAAGTCTATAACAAAATCTCTCAAAATTAGATCAACAAACTCTTCAAGTGCTGCCTGTACCATGGGTGAATCAATCTTCTTTTTCCATTTTTGTGGCGGATGCGCAGCAGAGAGACGAGAATCATTCACAGATACTTGCTTCTTTTCCAAATAAGACAGATAGGTTTGTTTGGGGCTTGGTGAAGGTTTCCAGCGAAACTCCATGTGATTCATCAAAGTACGTAATGCAAAAGCAAGGAGAAGAGAAACTGGTATGTTCATCCACATTGATTTACTTGTATCTGCAATGAAACACCAGAGAAAGCTACCTCTTTCATGGAAAAGGCGATATATAGAAACATGAATTGAATTTGAAAGGAATAGTGATAATGGAAGTGGAAGCATTGGGAATCATAAGGTTAGTGAATCTAAGGTAGGGAGTGCATACATAAGCAAAGTAGGAGTAATGGGTACTGGTTGTAATACTTTTAATCATCTTTTTAAAGGTAATTCATCGTCAATGATTTTTTTTAAGAAAATTATGTTTACTTTATTTAACGTGTATTATTTCCAAATGACAAATAATAAGGGATGGATGGAGTATAAGAAATCATAGCATAAACTACTGCAGGTCAGCAAGCCCACCAGATAAGCACAAATAAAGATCTAACCCAAAACCTATTGGGTAAAGTAAAATATAGTAGCCTTTGGAATGGTATTGGTTGGTCCTAAACAAACACAAATGCAAATCATACATAACCATTAATCCCATTATAAGCCAGCAAGAAAGGTCACCCCATTTTTATAATTTAAGTAGTTTTATGCTTTTAAGTTAACTAAGGAAATAATTTAAGTAGTTTAATTTGTATTGATATTGATTTTATAACTTTGAATGATGTCAATATTCCTTGAAAACAAGACAGGTTTGACAAAAAAAATTCAAAATTACTTTGTTCATTGGAAAAGATAAATTCAGCCTACCCCAATTTTAATTCCGGGTTCCATCCTAGTTATAAGCTAACATCTATTATAAAATCAGTACAGCAAGTTCATGACCGATCTCTGACAATAACACAAGCCATTCTTTTGAGTCCTTTAATAGTCATGGCACAGATCATCATTACTGAAATCGTGCAAAAAAACTATTCAATAAACATAATGATCATGCTATTCAGAACAGAATTATTCTGCACAACAACAAGAGAGAGAGAGAGAGAGAGAGAGAGAGAGAGAGAGAGAGAGAGAGAGAGAGAGAGAGAGAGAGAGAGAGATTCATGTAACATTTAGAATTCAGAAGCTTAAAAAAGAGAGCTTGGAGAAAAATGGCAAATTCAAATACAAATGAAGAAAGTACAGACAAATTATAGCAGGGAAGAAACAAAGCTTAAAATTTTGAAGTAGAAGGGGGGAGCTTACGAGACAAGAAATAGCAGATAGCGAAAATACATATGCCCCACCACAGGAAACGGACCTTGGCTTCTTCAATTAGATCTTGCAAGGTCTCCATCAAAACCTAACACCAACTGAGCCTCAAATTTCACGGAAATTGGATAGAGCAAAAGCAAATACCAATTGGTGGTGGTGGTGGTGGTGGTGTATCAATCTGCACCCAACGGTAAAAACATAAAATATTAATTAAAAAAAAAAAGGCACTTGATGAAGAGGAAAGGGAGAAGGAATGAGATTTTTAATGCATGAGGCAAGATTTAAAAACGGGACCCTCTACTAGTGATAGGAAAAACAGATAAATTTGTCAAATTTGTCAAAAGATAATAATATGAAGTAAATTGTCCAAGTATCAAAATACATCATTAACGAGTTACTCTTGACTTTGAGTTAACACTTCTCGTTGCTCCTTCAACTTTCTCTTTTGAGATCCACACAAATGCTCTGCCATAAATAGTTTTCTCAAATTCTCATGCCAAAAACCAAGATTTCAATCCTTAAACCATATATTAGCCTGTGGCTCAATGCTCATGTTCCAAAGAGGAGAATGTGAAGTAATAAAATGCAAAACTTCTGTAATGACTTTCCCAACCATGGTTTTGATTGAACTATTCATCCCTTGACAGTTATCACAAACGATCAATATAAAGACAACCCCAAAACACTCATTCATCAAGTCATCAATTTGCTAGGGTTTGATGCTTACCAATAAGGAATATGGAGGTTTCCTTCAGGTCATTTATAACCTCCATTGCCTTTTTTATTGCAGAATCGCTGAACAACAAGGAAAAAATCAAAAGACAAAAGATCAGGGCATCACTGATTCACTGCATCAGGCGATACAGGCCAAAACATATATATAATTCCTAAATCGGCTAAACCAGTAAGCGGTTAAACACTACTGTATTGAAGATCCGTAGAATCGCAGAACGGAGAAATCAAGAGTAAAAAGGAATCAGGGCGGTCAGCAATTGAGCAAACAAACATGAAACATACCTGGAAATTCTGGAATCAACGCTTCGGTCGGTTTGGTTGTAGAATCACTGAATCAGCGCCAGCGGTGAATTACAGAATCAAAGAATGCCAGAATCGGGATTTGGCCAGCCTGTTCAACGGGGATCGAGCACCTGTTGAAGAGGAAAGGGAGAAGGAAACGAGAGATGAGGAGGGACCCACTGTGCGGCAGAAAGCGAAAGGGGATGATGTGGTGGCGAAAGGTGATATTGTCCGTAAGATTGGTCGTGTTGGGGGTATGGCTTTGATTCTGATTCGTGTTCCACGAGAACCAAACGAGATCTACAGAATCTGAAATTTCGCAACCTGAATTTACAAACCTAAAACGTAATCGTCAATCTCTCCGATGACGTGTTGTTTGCTTGAAACACTTTTTTAAGTTTTAACACTCACCCTAGTCGAGGCTGTTGATCGACGACCGAATCTAATCAAATCGAATCGAACGAAAATCAAATTTTAAAAAAATAAATCGAACCGAAACTAATAGATTTGGTTCGATTATAAACTTATTTTGGACTACCAAATGTCACATGAGATTCATGAGAACCTATTGCTTTGTAGTTTGTACAGCACATAGCAGCTGAGCAAATTTTTTCATGTTGTAACCGATTCCAGCTTTAACTCTATTTTTTTTCACATGAGAACCTATTGTTTTAAAAAATCATCGGTCAACCAAAGGGAGTAAGAGTAAATTAAAACATTTTTTAAAAAAAAAAATCGGTTTTCCTTCGGTTTAACCTAACCGAGTCCAAACCGAACCTAAAACCGATAATGAAAATTCCCTGAACCGAAAACTCAAATCGAAACACATCGGTTCAGTTAGGTTCCGGTTATTTCAGTTCAGTTCGGCCCAAAAATTCGGTTTGAAGTGAAAATGAACAGCCCTACCCTAGTCTATAGAATACTTCCTTCGATCAGAAATAAACGATGTTTGACTTATGTGCATATAATTTTAGGAGCTAAAAACTATATAAAATCTTATTTATTTTAATTAATTTTTTTCACTATATAAAATCTTAGCCCCACCTCTCCGCAATCACCTAAAATCACATACAAACCTAGCTCGTAAATTCTGGCTCTAATTGAAGCGTAATCAAAACATAAAAAATTACTCTAATTCATGCATTTTACCATGCCTAAATCCATCTAAATGCTTATATTAACACTACTTAAATGCGCCTGATCAAGATTTGATATTTTTTTTTTTTTTTCAATAGTCTCGAGGTTTGATGTATTTTGAAACTGAAATGTTAATATCTTTATACTTCGTATAACATACTACGTATTAAATAACTATATGCTTTTTTGATGGCTTGGTGTTCGTTTTTTTATTGGAAAGAGCATAATTTTCGTAACTCGCCTCAAGCAAGTAAAATATCAGGTCCGGCCTGTCCTTACAGTTGGCGTATTACTTTCTAGAGGACCAATCTAAAACTTTGAAAAAAATTGGAGATGTGGTACATGATTCAAGGTCGCCTTCTATGCCTCTTCATTCAAGAATTTGGCCTTGTAACTAGGATGAACTACAAAATCAAGGATCATGACCACGAAGCAGACAAAGCAGCAATCCGTGACTCCGTCGAGGTGGAGAAGGTCACCCTAGCAGACCTAGAAGTATGATTCCAAGTAGATAGGCTTGAGAGCCGAGTACGGCAATGAGGTTCAAGCTCGCCCTTCTCCTCCTTGTAGAAGGCATTCTACTATTAGTGAAGTAGAGGCGGCTTGTGCAGGGTTGGGTGGTCAAGCTCCTAGACAATGTGGACCGATTTTTTTACCTACCCTTGGGGTAGAGAGGTCAACAAGGCCACACATGATCACCTCTTAAGCATCATCAAATGCAGATTTGAGCAAGACTTTCACCCATGACACAACCTGCTTACAACCCTCTCACATTATATTCCAGGTAAATAACAAACAAATAACAACAACAACCCAATATATGCTGCAATAAAGCAGAGTCTGGGGTCAGGATGTACGCACTCTTTCCCAGAGGCGGATCTCAGTGCAAGCAAACCCAGCTGCCGCTGGGTAGAAATTTTTGAATTAAGTTAAAAAATAATAATCTTGCTTGGCATAAATAATTATAATCTCAGTTTATTTTTTAACCAAAACTCAAAAGATGGACATAGAACATGATAGTTCGGTGAAGAGATATATTGCTTCTTTCCACTATTGTTCTTTCGACTCCTATGAATCGCATTTACAATTTTTTGTTTTCAAAATCTGAAAATTGATAAAAAAAATTCATAGTTTTCTAGATTAGTTTAATCAATTAAGAGTTATAAAAAAACTCAAACAATTTGTTACTGGTTTGGGGGTATGGTTTCCTTAATTGAATTTTTGGCGTGTAAAATTGTGTCTTTACTATGAATATTTTCGCTCACCTAGCTTTGGAACATTAGATCCGCCACTGCTCTTTCCCTAACTAAATCAAGAGAGTGTTTCCGAACGACCAGATCAAAAGGAAGCAAGAACCACAGGGAAATAGGTCACACAGAATGACAAGGAGCCAAACAAATGCATAACGGAGGATAAAACAAAAGCAAAGATAAATGGACACCCCCAACTCTAACGAACTTTTAGCTCGAATGCAATTCTTCCAGTGGTCTCTATCCAAAGTCATATCCTCAAAAAGGTTTAGTAAATTGAGGTCCTGACGGATAACTTTTATCCAGCTCTTCTTCGGTGTATCCAAAGTCATAACTTCTATCCAAAGTCACACCCCTTAACTCTAACCAACTTTATGATGCTCATGGATGGATGTCGATACACTCATGAGTCCCCCGACCTCCTCTTTGGCAAGGTCGTTAAGGACTATGAACATGAACACTCTCGTGTCAACCTCAACCAGAGCCAAACTTGGGCTCGGACAAGGGGTAGTCAAGTGGCAGGGCATGACGATAACATGGAGAAGCGGTTGATGGAAAAGATAGAGAAGATTTTGAAGAGGTTTTTAGGGCTCGAGAAGGCAATTGAAGACATCAAGAATAGTTTGCGAAAGAACATAGGAAAGGTTGATGAGGTACGACCCATCCACTTTCATGTTTGTCATTGGAGAATTCATAAGTAACACGGGATGCGTAGCTAGCTACTGGCACAATATTAACTAAAACTGTCATTGGTTAGGATGCTATATCTTTGGGGAGTACAAACACTGCACGAGAAAAGGGTCATCGGAAGGACACAAAAGTGGCTGATGAGGTACGTCCCCATCAACTTAAAATTTTGTAATTTGGGGATTGTAAGGTGTCATGAGCTTTTTACTTGATGTCATGGTATATGCACTTAGTGACCTGGGAAAAACACTTACTGATAGGACATTAACGGTAACTGTACTAACTGACATTGATGCAGGATGTTGTTTTTGTTTATGTGGGGACTGCAAGTAAGGCAACATCGAAGGGAGCAGAGAACAAGGAAGCCAAAGTAAACCACCTATTGCCATGAAAATCTCCCATGAATTGAAGAAGTTCCAATAAAAGGTTCCATCGCCACATGCATGATTCACCGTCTAAGAGCTCTGTCACATGAATTGACAACAAGGGCTTGGTATGTCTACCATGATTAACCGCCCTATTATGATCAAATAAACAATGGACCACACTAGGTAGTAGGTACATCACTGAGTGAGATGATTTCAAATACCATCATGCAGATATACAACACGGATGAACCCATCTCTTGGGCCCTTGTTGCGGTTTATGAAGACCAAACCCGTGTGTTGGTCTTCATCTATTAGTGTCTCAAACTGGCCAAGTAAACTGATTTTCTTGCATCTTCAACCTCATACTTTGGCATGATGGTTTGACTCGGAGATCTGTCTTACAATGGATGTATTGGCCATTTGGGATCTTTGGCTCCAAAGATATGCAATTGACTGGAATGTGGACTCTTAAAAGCTGGTTGGAAACGTCAATTGAACTTGCCGACTAAGGTAAGGATTACCAAGAACAAAGTAAATCGCTTCGAAATTCCATTACATTGACAGGTTCAAGAATGGAGGCTTTTAGATCACTTCAAACACTAGGCAACTGCATTCTCCTTTACAGTTCCTGGTGACTTAGCCAAGTAGCTACAACTATTTTTTGTATTGCATTTGTCAATAGTTCAGTGTTACCAAGAGTGGAATCAATCTCCTTGCTGCACTTCTCAAGTTCACAGCCTTCCTGATTAACCAGACCAGAATTTAGTTTCAATAAGCCACATTACTCAAATCCAACTCAAATTCATAGGGTCACAGGCGAATCAGGGACCTATCTAGTATGCACTCATCTGCATTGACAACACTTGCAACACCAACAGCTAAGCTGAAACAATTCATAAAAGATGAAACGCTTTTACTCATTAATGCAAGATCTGGGATAAAACAACAACCAAAAAAAACAAATTTATAAATCAAAATGCAGGATCTGGGATAAAACATGACAGATTGCTATCTTTCCAACAATCAGGTGATAGCGCTTTTACCCATTAATGCTAAGGAGCATGGTTGCAAAGCAATGTATGGTCATCAACCAGCAGCGTTAAGAAGAATTCTCAGTAACATTTATTGTTATCCTAACAAAGAGCAACATGCAGAAGAGTCTTGGATACATGGTAACCGACGTCGCTCTTGGAAAAAGGAGGCACAAAGCATGATTTGCCAAAAGAGTCTTGGATCTGGTTTTACCAGACTTCTGGACGAAGCTCACCTGTAGCAGGGGGCATCCACTTACCAGAGTGATAAACGCTCTCACCGACCTTCCAGCCAGGAACATCCTTCATAATTCTGGCTTCCTCTTCCAGGTACTTTTTCCACTCTTTCACAAACCTGCACAGGGTTGTAGCGAAAAGGGAATGTTTCATTGTTACAAATCTTTCAAATCGATCAACATAACTAGCGTTTGATGATTCCAGGGTAATGAGATAGTAGGCTTACCTTTCATCCTCTTCTGCCTGAAGAAAGGGCAGAATGGCTCTCCTTGCAGCATATTTCTCCTCCTTCAGTGCCCTGTATATGCAGCGTTAATAGAAAGCGGAAACCCATTACAACTCTTGTTTTAATAACATAGCAAATCCACATAAATACTATCTGAAACAAGGAAGAAAAACCATACTGAAACTGAGAAGGAATTAATCAAACTCTCAAAGATGTTTCTTTTTACTTTTACATAAATACATAGAAAAACGGAAGTTAAGCTCATCTTTTGAGATAATAATTGTTAAGTGAACAAACTATCATTACTTGACTAACTAGCTACCTAATTTCAAATTCAGTGAGAATGAATACAAATGGGAAATAAAAAAAAATACAAAAGTGACTAAGAAAAGCATACACCACAATGAGCCAATGGGCCGCCAAAGTACAAAACAGTAAACTGTAATAAGTTTTTTTTTCAGCTGAAGCAAACATCCTCAGAGATTATTGATTCAGCTGATATGTTACCAAAATCCAATTTTCTATTGAAAGACCAGTTTCAAAGCAATTAAAAAAACTCAAGGAAATATAAATCCCTGTAAGATTTTATGAGAATTGGCCAAATCTCACTTTACATGTCATGAGGTTTGGGTTGGCAAATCTCACTTGAGGTGTCACAAGAGTTGCAAAACCACATTTCGGTGACATGAGGCTTGAATGGTGTCTCACTTGAGAGACTACCATAAAAAGTTTATGATTAACTAAATCAAATGACATGAGTTTTATAATTAAACAAAACTGAGAAATCTCATGACAACTAGGTGAGATTTGTTCAAATCCATTTAAGTGAGATTTTTTCATGTATCTTCCCAGCATTTGTATCAATAAATCCATTGATAGAAAAAAAAAATCCACTGTAGCATCCCTGCAAATGGGCTAACACATAGCCATCAGTTACTTCAAAGACAAGGTCATGGTACTCAACAGTCGGCACTATGCAAATGACTCTTTATCTCAACAATTTAAATTTGTGAAACCTTCCAAATCAACATTACTTAAGGATAAAAATACATTCTTGAGGACATATGAACCATCACTGAAGGCCACAGCTCAAATGTGCCAGGTTGCCAGAAAAATCAATGTTCTCTAACTCATAGCTTACATAACTTCATGTCTTCATTCAAAAAAATAAAAAAATTAACAAGGCCATGTGATTTACCATTTAACATTTCGTTAACTAGCCCCCTTCACAAATTCAAGGAGAGAGCACCCAGCAAACATCTATTGCTTATGTGCAATTTATCCCCTATATAGAAAAACAGCAACCAACAAATCCAAACATCCCAACCTCTAGGACCTCTACGGGAATCAAATTGAAGTATGTTCTTTTATTTTCGTCGCCCATGATTCAATTGTCAAGCATTCAGCACTGAGCCTCAAAGTGTATTTTAATTCACTTCATGCCATCGTTTCAGCGCAATATAGAGACAAAGACGAAATCCAGTCAGAAACTTCATCCAATTACCCAACATACACCTCTAATTAGAAACCCCTTTATATTTCTAGGGCATTCGCAATTGGAATGATCGCCAAAGATCCCCAAATTGAAGTCGGGCAAAGGTACACAAATCAGAATCAGCAACAAATCAATCGCAAACAATGACAACGAAACCAGCACAGGTGAAAATCGCAAGAAGAGAGGATCTCAATTTTACCTGCGCTTCTTGTTGCCTTGGCCAACCTGGTACATGCCCCAAGAGAAAACACCGAACGTTGTCAAGAAGATAGCGATTGCACTGGGACCTGAGGTAGGGATCCGTCGGGCGTATCGGACAGGAGCAAATCCGCCTGGAGGAGGGCCATCTTGGAGGAGGGGCATGTCCTTGACAGACGCCATTCCTGGCTTGTTCCTAATCAGCGACTCCGTCATCTTCTGTGTATCTCTCTCAGGGAACGTTTAGATCACCGATGATCGGTGTAGGGTTCCGGGGAAGTGGTCGCCGGCGGCGAAGAAAACTGGTTTAGGGAAGAGGCGAGGACTGGGTGAGATGGGAAAAGGGTATGAGGTGAGAGACTGTGTTTCTGTGTGATGGTGAGGTGTGATCGGGTGCTTGTCGACTACGGTGTGGTCGCTGAGCCGATTTGTGACACGTGGCTATTAATAAAATCAACGTTGTTGATCTTACTCGTAATAATCCATGCTTGCAACATGTGTCAAGTCTATTGACAACATTGAGTTTCTCTATTAGCAAGACGAACTAGCCAAGTATGTTCAGCGGAAGCTTGAGTCATTTAACCATTCCGGAATAGCTCAATGGAAAGGATTTGTGGATAGTACTCATAGATCTCCGGTTCGAGCCCCGGATGACCGCTTTTTATTTACCAATTCAAGGAAGCTTGAATCATTACATGTACTCTGCTTATATAGAGCTTCTAGACACAGTTGGTGACAAGCTGCCCAATCCGAATAAAAAAATGCATGAAGTACAAGATGAGTCCGACCATGTATAATTATGCATCCGTCAACAGAACATCAGCATAACGAATTGTATGATGAAGAGCTTGAAGATGAATTTCAAACGGAGTATGGATAAACTGGCTCAATAGTTGCATTGTATTGTATAAGAAAGATCAGGTCTGAACAAGCTTGGTATTCAATGGAAGAGAAGTGAGAAGATCCTTTGAAGTAGACGAGAACAGAAGAACACTGCTAGTAGTAATAAGTTCTTTATCAAACTTCCTTTACGACATAGCAACTCAAAATATGTAATTTCCAATCATATAAAGTAGTGCAAATGCCCGAGATCATTGATGTTGAAGAGATTATTGAGATGAACTTTGATAGCACGCATTTAGGTAGACATAATATGTTGCATTTATCTTAGTTTAATATATAGTATTGCATAATTTAGTTCGTATTGTGCATTTGTACTCGTTATATTGGTGGAGTGGGAATCTATATATTTTTATTGATTGTTTCATGTAAATGTGGATCCAAGGAGGATACATAGGTTGATAATGCATTGATCTAGACAGTCAAGTTGATCTAATGAGCTTAATGAAGATCTAAAGAGGTCATGAGAAAAAGAAGAGAGCATAAACGAAGAACAAGTCAACACAAGTTGTCGCTCGACAAGTTGAACTTGTTTCGCACTTTCTGGAGACCTCAGTTGTCCTATTAACTATTGTGAGTATGCGTTGAAAAGCTATGCTCGAGAGATACATCTTTCATGTTGACGTCAAAACCAACTTCGATTAGTATATTTCATGGTGAACAGTGCCACGACCGCGGCGAAAACAAACAAGGCAATAGAGAGCTACAAACAATGGTGACCTTGTGATTTGGGCTATTCCGCTTGGTGTCCCAAGTTTTTTCAATTTCCGCATGGTATCCCTATACTCTATGTCAATTCCGCTCCGTTCCCTAAAGTTGTGATAACCCTTAACCCCGTTAAATTTTGGTTTTAAAAATAAAAGAAAAATGCTTTAATTGAAGAAAGAAAAGACAGAGGTGAACATGAACCCTTCTACCCGAGCCCCTAGACCCTAGTTAATCTGGGTCTCCATCTTCTACTGCTTCTTTTCTCTATTCTTCATCCTCCCTTGTTCTTCCTCCATTGAAAGAACCAAGCAGCAAGCAAAGCTCCATTGAACCACGTTGCAAGCTGGATCTTGTCCGGGTATGTTGAACCTTCTTCCTCTCACCTCATCCATAACCCATCAGGTTGTCCCCCTTATCCATGCCCCTTTCATTGGCAACAATCGCACAAAATCGGTCTAAACTCACCACCAGTTCTCCTAATTTTAGCTTCACCTAGTTAGGTTGTGAATTTATAAATTTTTGTTGTTTTATTTGATCCTCAATTTCAACCCCAACCCACAATTCAATTCAATCTTCTCCTTGATTGCAATTTTAATTTTCTTTCTCCCATTGTTTTGTTATCTCTCAAATTTCAGCTCCATCCCCCAATTTTAGTCTCGTCTATTTCATCCATCATCCTATTCCTATCTCTCATATGTTTTCTTTCCACCCAAATTTGCTTATGAATTTTTTTTGTTAATGTAATCGTTGATTTATTTGGCTAAATTAAAATTATTAGTCATGAAATTGGATTTTTAGATTGATGGTCATTTGGAATTGAATTTGCTAAACGAGTTTGGAGTTTTCTCTCCTCTATCTATCCTTTCAATTAAAACCTCTCTCTCGTTTTTTTATTCATAAAAAATATAATTTTAACAGTTGCAACGTTTTGATGTCAGTTAAGGCCACGAGATGGAATTGGTACAAAGTATAGGGGTACCATCTGGAAACTTAAAAAGTTTGGGACACCAAACGGAATAGCCTAAACTATAAGGGCACCAGACGAAATCATCCCCCCCCCCCCCCCCAAAAAAAAAAGAGCAAGGGGTGACTTTGTTGCTGAATCACCAACACATAATCACATATGTATACTTCGCATACAAAAAGAAGCATACATGTTTGTTTAATCACGGATATGACCCACTAAAATAAAAAATCATATTTGGCACAAATTAGAAATTGGGTTTAACAAAATCATAAAGTTAAACTCGTAAAATTTCATCGCCAGTTTATTCCAGTCGGTCGGTCTCAAAATTGGCTTCTAAACAAAAACGGAGTCAAAAACCTAAATCAAATTTCTCCAAATTCAAATCGTTCTTATAAAAGAACTACGTAAAGACTTCATGCATCATATCGGCTACGTAGGTAACCCGATATTAAATCCTAAAAATATATCGAGCACAGTCGTCAACCTCTAAACTCACTTTTAAATGAATACGAGGTCAAAGTCCAACCAAATTGAATCATTTGTTCTCAAAAGAATTACGCCTGATTTTATTCCGAGTTATCGGATACGTAGACCACCCGAACATAAAGCTAAGGCTCGTCCGGTTCAATCGTCAAACCAAAAAACCAACTTAGTTCTAAAAAAGAACTACGTGAAGATTTGATGCTCGTTTATGAGTTACGTAGGAAATCTGATGTTAAAATTCAAATATACATTGGATCCAGTCGTCCATCCCTTCTCAAATTAAATTGGTTCTCGAAAGAACTATATAAGATTGGATCCCCGACATAAAGCTAAAGCTCGTCAGGTTCCATCGTCAAATTCAAAATAAATTGGTTCGTTTAGAACTACAAGTGATATGACTCTCTTTCAAGAGATACGGAGTGCACTCGGTACCAAGCCAAAACCCATAGAGTTCAATCACCACCCTCAAACGATCTCACGATCAAACTCAAATACAAAACCCATTTTTGTCCCGAACTACGATGACTTGATTCCACCGTATAAGTGGATACGTAGGAAACTCGGTGTAAAACAAATTCTCACCGAGTCCAATCACACCCAAACCTTTCATCAAATCTCATCAAATTCATTTGTCAGCTCTAGTCGTCCCAAATATCAAATTTTCATCAAAGCCAAAGTGTCTACTCTAACGCGATACAAAGCTTTTGCTTGTCGAGTTTAGCCACACCCAAAAATCAAAAATCAAATTCCACAATCCTCAAATTGACCTCTAAGCCAAAACTCAAGTAGCCAAATTTTAAATTCAACTCCACCTCAAAGTCAAATCATTTTTTATGCAAATGATAGGCGGGTTACTTGAGTTACCTTTCCGAGAAGGTGGGCTCAGGTTACTCGGGTGGAGTGTTGTTCGAGCTACCCTTCCTAGAAGGTGGGTTTGAGCTTCATCCTCTGATGCATACAAGAAAACAAAAACCAAATCCAAACTTATCCAAACAAAACCAAATCCAAATCAAACACAAATTCCAATACTCTGAACTACGTAAGGCTTGATTATCTTACAAGAGATACGTAGGCAACCCGCTAAAATTCGGGTGTAGCCCAAATCACCAAAACCACTCAAGTCTTGGTGTCAATACAATTTCGAATCAAGAGGATAACTAAAAGAGGTCGAACTCAAATTATAAAAAATTAAATAAAATATGTTTTACAATTATTCGTGCATTTTTGTTCAACAGTGGGTGTTGGGGGTGTTGTATATAAGGAGGGTGTAGGAGATGTTCTCATGTCCAAAACACACCCAAAAATGAAACACACCCATTAATGAATGCAATGACAGAGAAGCTTGTTAATTTGATTTGAGTGGGTGTTGGGGTGCCAATCTGCACAAAAAAAAAAACACAAACAAACAAACCCACGTAGCAGACATACTAGCAATACAATACACTCTCCTCTCTCCCCCTCAAAACTGCACCTCCTTCGCCTCCCATTCAAAACACACCCACACAATGTCAGACGTTTCATTTGAGTGCAAAAAATACAAACCCACAAAGCAGATTAGCAGTGTAGTGCACTCTCTTCGGTCCCCCCCCCCCCCTTTAAAAGAAGCTCCTCCTTCTCCTCTCTCCATCCACGGATTTAAGCAATTACACGTCCGGGCTTTGGCTCAGTGAGCTAATAGGGCTGGCAACCTAATATCACGGACCAATAGATGGACACGCCCGGGATATTAGGCTGAGTTTTTTTTCAAGCTTTGAACCTAATATCACGGACCAGTGTACCAACACGCCTGGGATATTAGGGTGAGTTTTTTTAAAGCTTTGATAATATCACGGATCAATATAGCTCACGACGGGGATATTAGGCTGAATTTTTTTTTAAAGCTTTCAGCCTAATATCACGGATGATAGTGTACACACCTGGGATATTAGGTGTGTGATTTTTTCATACTTGGGACTCTAATATCACGGGTCTATATCATTTAGAATCTCCGGGCTATTTATTTATATCTGGTTTTTAATATACCTCTTTTATTTCTACAATCGCACATGTATTGTTTCACAAGAAATTTTCAACTCACACACAAGTACACAGTTTAGCAATAACACATGTTCAGTCCATGATCAACTTTTTAATTGAATCGAAAATAGAAGAATTCTTCATTACAACCTAAAATTGATTCTACTAACTGAAATCATGTGGCATCAACTCAAACTTAGAAAACTAAAGTCAAGTGCAAAGCATTAGATCTTGCTCACACCGCTACTCTAAGAAGGATGCCGAGTACATTCTCTGAAACTCGATCACGTATCGTCAACTTGAGAGTGAAACACAAAACTCGGGAATGTCTCTGTCCACAAGTATAGGCAAACATAGTTTCATTACCGCAACCATTTGAATATTGGAACTATAAACTTGAATTCAGTACTACAAAAGGAGGTTATAACTTATAAATGGCACAATTATTTCACAACAATCATGTTAAATTAAAAGGGATAATAGGTGTCCCAAGAAAAAATAAAATGCAAGAGATCATAAAGACGTCACAAATAAAATAGATACATTCAGCAAAGTGGGCAGGAGAGTACACTATGATTTTTTATTCCTTATAAGAGGGCCTACATGCTTGAATTTTCACAAGCATCACATCTTATTTACTAAACCACCTTATTTAAATGTAAACTATGGTTTGCATTTTCAAAACCAACACATATTGTAATTGATTGGATAGCCTTCTGTCCCACAGAAGCACCAACTAAGAACCTCCTTTCACTTTGTACAAAACTCGATATGCGTAGTATAACATGAGACAGCTCTATTATGATTTCTACCTTGCAAAACTAATTCAAAGCTTTTTATATGCAGCTACAAGTGCTGCAAACACTTGTAGCCAGGGTTAACTCTACATAAGTTCAAAATTAAATTGCTGAGTATATAAAGAGAGAATTGTTAGCTAACTGACGTGCAAAACTAACCTCTGTGCAATCGCTGAGTATATAAAGAGAGAACTGTTTTGGTTTATCCTCCTGAAATTTAACAAAAAGGGAGAATATCAAAGGAAATAGAGGTAATAAAGTACATCGATTATGTTCAATGAACGTTAGGACATGAATTTAACCAACTTAATGTAATTTTAATCTAAAGTTTCATGAATATCTTGTTGCTGATCAATCTTATCTAGTGGAGTATGTGGAACAATTACATTATAGAAAGTATAAATTTGAATCCACACTTTATCTCGTAAAAAAACTTAACAAGATGAGCTAGTAAAAAAACTAAGATAAGGAAAGGAAGGTAAGCATCCCTGCTCTCATTTTGAGATTTGGAAAAGAAAGACAATAAACCTAAGAACACAAGTTTCCATATTCAACATTATCCTAATAAAAAAGAAGAATATAAAAGATTTAGTATCACCCTATCAATCTTAAGCAGCTGTCGGGGTTGGATTTTTTGAGAGATGAATTTGAGATAAGTATTAAGCACCTGTGCTTAATATCTTTTTGGCAATGAAGAAAAGAATAAGGTAGAGTGGTGAACATTTCAAGTGTTTGGGTTGGACAAAATTGGACATTGTGATATATGAAAACAAACTACTACTTTACAAGATCAAATAGCTTGATTTGAATTCAATGTCATATGTTATGTAAAGGTAGCACAATTGTATAGAAGTTAATGCCTTAGTGGTGTGTTTTTTCTTTTTCTAAATGTCAATTTGATAATTGATACAATATCTAATAATGACATAATTGGACACTTGGGTAATAAAGAAAACCCAAACTGGTCAAGTCGTTTTCTTGCCGGATTACCGGATATATAAATAATTCAAATATATAGTATACATATGGGAAAAAATATAGCTTGTCACCTTCCTATAATTGTTGTGAACTTCCTTTTAAGTAAATTCGTCTCCCTTGTTGAATTCTTGTACCACTTTGAATTCAGGGCCGAACATGCCTTTGTAGTAATTATATTAATTAGTGGATAAATAAATGATTGTTATGTTCTTGAAAACTTGGTACGTGGCTTTTTCTTTATCTTGAAAACTTGTTATGTTCTTGAGCTTGTCTTGTTTGTCAACTCTTATGATTGTTGTGATCATCTTTTTAAGTAAATTCGTCTCCCTTGTTGAGTTCTTGTACCACTTTGAATAAAATGTCGGACCTGTGATTTGAATGGGCCGAGGCCAAATATGAAAAATGGACACTTAACTTATATGTTTATCATTTTATTACTTTAAGAAAAAAATATGTATATAATGATTAATATAGTTACTATACAACAAATGGGCTTATATTTGAATGGACACTTAACTTAGTTATTTACCTCACATTCACAATGTACTTATAAAATAAAAATAAAAATAAAAATGGGCTTAAATCTCAACATTTCCTTCACAACTGGAAAGTTCCTTTCGGAGTGATTAATGGGCTTTTAAAATAAAAATAGAAATGGATTTGTATCTCAACTGAAAAGTTCCTTTCGGAGTGATTAAGCCCTATACTCAAATTCTTTTATGATTATTTTTTTTATACTATGGTCCCCCGTAGTTAATGGGCATGAGACAATCGCCTTAAGTCCGGCCCGTCTTTGGTACCTTGCTTTGTCTCCCAGCTATACTTGTTTCCATGTGTGATTTATGGCTCATTGTATTAGTTACATTAATTAATAGAGCTAGGTAATCACTTAAAAGTTATTATCTGACAATTTCCCTTATGATCAAAATTTTACTTACAAAATCCAATTCTATCTTTATAAAAATCTCATAGTTTTTATCTTATTTTATTTATTAGTTTTTTTCTCAATAGTCTCTCTGCAAGCCATCGAGATTCCTTCTCTTGGCTCGGGTCTATCACCTTTGGAGGTTAGATGTACACCTCCAGAGGTTGATGCCCCGCCGTGTTGATCATCCGGATGAGGTTGATGAGGGTCATTGGATGACCTCACTCTATCACTTCATCATCGACCTTTACACATACCATCTAGTGGCATGCGACCTCTACATGATGGCATGTTTCAGAGCGAGCAAGGTGCTGAAGTATGGACGGGGAGTGTAGGTATTGTTGGAGAGGGCTTCCGGGAGTTGGATTTCTGGAAGCTGTATATTATTGCTCTCTACTTCACCATCGTGACCTTCACTAGCATTGGTAATTACTACAACTTTACATTTAATCCTTTTTATTTTTTATTTCTCTCAATTTTGTTTTTAATATTACAATATTATAATCATTATTGTCAAATTGAATTTTAATTCAGGATACGGGGATATTCATCCCTACAACGTGCGTGGGATGGACGTGATGAACTTGTTGCTTATAGCGAAGTTCCATGCCAAGCCAGGAGTCATAGTTTCTCGCATCCTGGGCTGGTTGCGCAAGGATATCCCGAGCGAGCCAGAGACATAGATCAAGCCGCCGACAGCGCAGCAAGGATCGGTTTGAGTTTTCATGTTGAAACTAGTTGTGTGTGGATTTGTCAAGTGAGACTTGTGTGTGGATTTGTCAAGTGAGACTTAGTTTGGGGGATTTATGTTTGTCAATTCAGACTTAGTTTGGGGGATTTATGTTAACACTTTTGAGCTGGTTTTTAAGTTAACACTTTTGAAACTACTAATTGTTTCGGAGTTACCCACCTAATTTATGTTTTGGTAGTGTGACTGATCATTTGTAAAGGTTGATTACTTCAACAGTCACAATGTCAAGAAGACAACAACCTTTACAAATGATCCCTCTCAACTCCGGAGGCCCAATGCCTTTATTTATAGTTGCTAAGTGCTCTACTCAGTAATAGTTCCCTCACCTAGTTGTGACTCACTTACACACCTCAAATGGTCTCCCTAACCCACATTATTCCGTACTAAAAGAATGATGCAGGATGATTAATTGGGTGCTTAGATGATCTTGAGATCATCGTATTGGAGATGTACCTTGTTTTTATTAGAAATGCTCTGACAAGAATTACAATGATTATGGTAAAGTTGGGTTAAAACTTACCAGCCTAATAAAAAAAACACAAAACCCAACATCCATTTCTAGACAAAACAGATTGTAGGCCATAAAAAAAACACCAAATCTCCTTCAAGTGCCTCATAGCATGTGGTTTTGTCAATGTGTTGTCTGCAATTTCTACTCATGTTCTGATTTAGCTCATGTGCATCCCAATAAGTTTTAGCAGTAGTTGCCTCATGTGAAGCAGCTTCATAGTGGGAATCTACAGCTAGATTCATCATCAACAACTATCTCATCATGTCTGACTTGTGCGTTCTTTGGAGTTATTTGTGGAAGCTACTTCCCAGATGAAGAAACTCCGCTATCTTCATGTTTAGTATATCTATGATCCAATTCTACTTCACCAGCTCTCTAAAGCTCCGCTATCTTTATATATCAATGTTTGGAGGACTAGGCTCATTCAATGAAGAACCTTTTCTCAAGAGGTTTGTGGCTTCCAAACATTGATCTATCTCTTCATCCAGGTCCAAGGAATGTCTAGAAGAAGAAGACAGTTCTTGCTGCTTTAGGCTGAATCGATGAAGAAACTTCTCTACAAGAGTTTGAGATTTGAACACTACTCGGGTGATCAACTCTTTCATATCATAAAAAATTGTCTATCAATGTCGCCACATATCTACAAGGAGAAAAAAGAAAGCACCAGTATCAAACAAAAAAGGCGAGTCAACTTTGACCATGATTTACATTAGTACGGTCTTTAACTACTTGTATCAGATTGACTAGTAAATTAGTAGAAACTTCCTTGCAACAAATTGTTTTAAAAAATATACTACTAGAATAAAATGGGCTATAGTGGTAAACAACAACCAGTTAATAATCACAGTGCCACAGCCAACCATGGTATAAAAGCGAAAGGCCGGGAGAACAAAATAGGGGTTCTCGACTAACAATTATGTCCATCACAGGAGAAGGAACCTCCCATACAAGGCTTTACCCTATCGTCCTAGCTTACAGTCCAAAAGCGAATTTCCAATTCCTTAATGGTTTCCTATAAAGATCATCCTCTTAGTTATAGAAAACAAAACAACGATTATACTGAGGATTTAACCCAAATATCAGTTACATAACCACAGTTTTGAATGAACCTAACTACACAGCTAATCTAAGAATATTTCTTCACTCATTTTTTGCAATTGGTCTACCTCAACATTTACATAAAAGTTTTCTTGGTCATGCATGCCGAAAATTCATATTACTACCCCACATACATGGCAAGAGAGTAAATAAAAACCGCCCCCACTGCCCCAGCCCCAAGATCAAAGAACTATATAATATGAAATCATCAAATCACAATATTAAGAAGATAGGCATTCCAAGATTGTTAGATTTTTCCTGGACAAAAGTGCATTCTAAAACAAAGAAAAATGTAGCTCTATTAGAAATGACACATTAGACACGTAATTCCGTTGAGTATGATGAATTTCAGAATATTCCACATAATCACATCATCATTCTTGGCAGTTATCTCCAACCTTACAGTCAGTAAACCAACTTTTCAGAGAAATTTACTAGATTGACTAAATCAGAACCACAGTGAAACTATTTGAAATGCAACAAACATTTATTCAAATGAGCATACAAGAATAATTACAAACAACAAATAACCTGGAAACAATAATACTTCCACCAGCTAAGATATAAAAATGAAATGCAGTCCACTTTGTCCTTAACTAGTTTCTTCCTCAAGCTTTCCAAGTTCCTTAATCTTTTGTGGAGAACAGCTACCATTACAAGTGAGAAATACATCTCTAATATTACAAGTGAGAAACAAATGCAGCTCACAAATCCTTCAAGATATGCTTAAACAACCAAACTAACACAAAGTGTCACAGATATTTAATTTCTGTATATCATAAATCATGATAACAGTAACTTTTAGAAACTATAATCCATCTGACCAAAATTTTTAGTCAGATGTGTGAATTTGGCAACAACAACAGGAAAGTATAAACCTAAAACAGGAATTTGGCAACATGAACAGGAAAGTATCAACCTAAAACAGCAACAGAAAAGTATTTCAGCTCCCAAAATGTCTGAATTTGGCAGTTTCAGATCCCACAATGTCTGAACAGGCATGCATTATCAACAGGAAACAGGCATGCATTACAAATTTCCACAATCCAAACGATAAGTTAGATTTCACATCAATAATAAATCTAGCAATTTGTATTCTTCCTAGGTCACAATAAAAACCAGAAAATGTCAAATGTAGAAAACAACAAAAAATCAGAACATAGATTCAGCAGCCATTAAAGCAGACTCCAAAGATTCGGAAAATTAAGCTTGATTTGTGAGACAGATAGCTACTCACCTCTCTCACAAGACCGAATCAAGGCTCGAATCCGAAACAAAAACTGAAAATCAGGAGTTCGCAAGATGCAATAAACACGACGAACTCTGACAGTTGGACATTGAAAGAGCTTACAGTGAAGGGAGCGTCGACTCGTTGAACGTTGCTCTCTTCGAAGAGGATCTACATGGCTTTGGATGAGGTCCGAAATTAGGAGTTGACGCCTTTTCAGTTGCTCTACTTGTCTATCGAGGTACGAAATTCCTCTTCTCCTATACTCGCCTTCTTCCTCCTCATCGCTGATTTAAGAGAGAGAGAGAGAGAGCTTGAGCAGCTGTTGGCTATGGCGTCTCTCACTTCGTCAAATCTATTAGGGGAAAAAGTATTTTCAATTTGATACCTTTTTACTTTATTATTATTAGTTTAGTCCCCATTTGTATTTTTATTTACCATCTGGTCCTTTCTTTTTTTGTGGTTACTTTATATTGTTAAAATAAAAAAGAAAGATATTAGGACTAAAGGCACATTTATGTATCACTAGTTTCTCTAAGATCATTTAATTCGTATTTGATAATATTAAAATCTATATGAAAAGAATAAAATTTTAATATACAAAATAATATTTTATATATTTTTGAACCTCCAAAATAAAAAATATAATGAGATCATTTATGTTAGATGTTCATTTTGATTAATATTATGAACCTAATAATATAAAACCTCGACAAATAACTTTTTCCCTACAAGTCTACGCTAAGATTGTTTTATATCCGAAATAATACAATTCAACATATATGTATGTTAAGATACGCTAAGATTGGTTGGTGTAGTCTTGTGTTTTGCACCGCTTTGTTTTTCACTGTCTTTTCTTTGTATTGACGTCGGTCATCAAAGTTCAGGCATGTCTGACCTCGAATTATTACCTTATAAAAAACGTCAAATTTCGCCTTCTTTCATTGAATATGAATCATTTGGATATCTCATCTCTTCGTATAAATGTTTATGTTACATACCATAATAAATGTTTATGTGTTAACATGTCAACTTAAATTGTAAATATTTACTTTCAAGTAAGAAAAAAACAAGTGCCAATTTTTTTTTACTTAGGATCAAAACCTTTACTTGGATCGAAAATGACCTATATGGATTGAATGGAGTAATTAATTAACTAACTAATTGCATTGTCCAAAACTCCATATACATGAAGCTTGACTCTTCAGAAACCCTACCTCGGCTCTTCATAGTAGCATTATAAACTCTTAAAAGTTAAAACACAAAAGTGTAGTTATTTTGGTACTACACATGTCCATGTTAGTTATATGACTTATATCTAACTAATCTAAGCATGGTGAAGAACAAATTTAATATAAAAAATAATAATTTATATTTTAACCTCCAAAATAAAAATATAATGAGATCATTTATGTTAGATGCTCATTTTGATTAATATTATGAACCTAATAATATAGAACCTCAACAAATAACCTTTTCCCTACAAGTCTACGCTAAGATTGTTTTATATCCAAAATAATACAATTCAACATATATATATATATATATATATATATATATATATATATATATATATATATATATATATATATATATATATTTATTTATTTATGTTAAGATAGGCTCATGTAGCAAAACTTTAAGTCTAAACATTAATAGAACAATGAAACCAATTACACATTGTTTTTAACATTTTAACCTTAATAAGATTGTTTTATATCCGAAATAATATGATTGTTAAATAATATGGTATAAATTTAATTTTAGATAAGTAAAGGATATAATTGTAATTTTTGATAAATGAAGGGGCAAATTGGAAAAATAATTCCCCAATGGTTGGGAGGTAATCTCCCGACTTTACTTTTTCACCACATTTGGGCAACTCAACCATTGCGGACAACCTTCGGATATTTGGGGCGCCTCAATATATATAGAATCTTCCCAAATCCGAAATCAATAAGATTATGCCACATGTCCCAAAAATAAATAATTTCTTTTTTTTTATTGGGTATGAGATGGAAAACCATTCCGGAATGGCTCACCGGAAAGGACTTGTGGATAATAGTCATAGGTCCCCGGTTCGAACCACGGAATGACCGCTCTTTATTTACCAATTCAAGGGTATGAGATGGAAAAGAGTGATTTGGGGAACCCGACTGTTGTGATAAGTTAAAAATGAATTGAGGATGGTTGAAGGTAAAGTTAGTGGAAAAATGAAGTAGAGACATGAGAAACATAGAAAAAAAATATTGGGGAACCCCACCATTGGGAATGTTAATGGAGTTAGGGTCTTCGGTTTGATAAATAAAGGCTATAATTGCAATTTTAATTACATGAAGGGGCAAATTTGAGAAACAAAAGTTACTGTAGTTAAGGCCTTCCGCTCTTTTATAAATAAAATATAGATGTATAAGTACTACCTCATATGATATAATAGAATGAGATCGGTTTGCAATTTGCATAGATGATAAAAGTTTTCCCTGGTTTCGTCCTCACCGTACACAAGATGATCGGGTTCTGATGTGTTGCTGGCCTAAGGTGCTGCTTTTGGCGGTGCTTGGCTTCGTCCGCCATTTTCGTCCTCATTTTGTTTGGTTTGGTTGGCGTAGTATTGTTGTTTTTGAGTGCTCGTGCCCGTGTTTTGCACCGTTTTGTTTTTCATTGTCTTTTTTTTCTGTATTGACGTCGGCCATCGAGGTTCAGGCATGTATGACCTTGAATTATCGAATTATTACCTTATCAAAAAAAAGAGTCAGATTTTGCCTTCTTTCATTGAATCTGAATCATTTGTTTATCTCATCTCTTCGTATAAATGTTTATGTCACATACCATAATAAATGTTTATGTTTTAACTTGTCAACTTAAATTGTAAATATTTACTTTTAAGTAAGAAAAAAAAAGTGGCAATTTTTTTTACTTGGGGTCAAAACCTTTACTTGGATCGAAAATGACCTACATGGGTTGAATGGAGTAATTAATTAATTAATTAATTGCATCATCCAAAATTCCATATACATGAAGCCTGACTCCTCAGAAACCCTACCTCAACTTTTCATAGTAGCATTATATCCTCCGTATTATATCGCATATTTGTAAACCCCTAAGCTCTTAGCAGTCACCTCTCATTTTTTACACTCTTCTTAAGGCGCGCATCTTGTGAGAGTTCTCCGGTGTCATCTATTGTCTACCATCGCTCAATATTGATGAATAATTTTATTCTAACGAATAATAACTCAATATCACCAAATAATCATAAGTAACTTCTAAAGTTCTAATCTCACCCATTGATCTTCTTAATTGAATGTTCTATAATTCTTAATAAGATACACCAAGTACGATGTCCTTATCATCTAGTGTCTTTTTTTAGAAAGCGTATCATCTATTGTCTACTTTGATGTACATCATATATTCATACTCCCTATGATTTAACACCAAAAAAACAAATATTTCTTTGATTTTCTCAAAAGATCATCAGATGGGTCATTTGCCGAAAGGGTTTCAAACTCCGCTCGTAAAGGCCTGTTCTAAATCCCAAAGGGTTCTAATAAAAAAGGGTCGTTTACCTATCAGACCATATCCGGAGTATTGTTTATTGACTCATTTAGATATTAGGCCTAGAGGACCACTTATATACCAACCCAAAGTATTCCCTTAATTCCTATCGTTAGCACTAAAATCTTAAAAGTTAAAACACAAAAGTGTAGTTATTTTGGTACTACACATGTCCGTGTTAGTTATATCTAACTAATCTAAGCATGGTGAAGAACAAACTTAGGCAATAAGCTTGCTCTTGGATCCGGCTAAACTTGAACAAACTTAGGCACCTTATTCCTTTCCTGAAATAGATCTCTAGGAAAAGTGCTAATAAACTTATATATTTCATGTGTGACTACGGATAGAACCAAAATTGATACGGGGTTAGCCGTAGGTTGGTCCGATCTTCGACAACAAGCAAGAAACTCAAAGAACTGAACAAGACTCAAACGACGCAGCAAGATAGCTTCAATAATCGATCAAGAAATTTGCAAGATCAATCAAGAAGTTAAAGAACGGAAGCAAGAACGAATAAAGACTCAACAAGATCATCAAGATTCGACCAAGAAGTAATCAAGATCGATCAAGATTCTCAAGAACGCAGCAAGACTCGAAATTAAAGAACAAGAATGGAAAGACACGACCTGATATGGACTGAGTCGATCTATGCAGAACAAGATAAAGACCCCAGGCCTCCTCAGAGGGTAGGAACCAATACCAATGACTACACAACCCGCCTCTACAACCCTACACAATCAAGCGGACAACTTGAAGGCACAAAGAGGGGGCTTGTGGATACTAGATTCACCAAGTCTTGCGAAGTTGATGAACACAAAGCAAACCAAGCTGAGATAGATACCAATTCGTGATCAACGAGCACAGCTCTAGTTGGATCAACATCACTCAATGTGTTTCACACAAGTTTGAGAGAACTAATTCTATTCATTGAAAGCTGAATGTTTACAATGTATGAAATCGAAATATATAGACTACTCTAAAGCCTGATGGGCCGATTTAAGTGAATAAAATAAACAACTAAATTAAACACCTAAAACATAAGTAAATAAGGTCTCTAAAAATAACATGTAGAAAAGCCCAATTTCGGCCTAATAGGATCCATTCCCGTCAAAACAGTGACAGCTTGCAAAGATGTGCATTTTCGTCCAATCTCGAGGTCGAATCTGGAAAAACCTTCAACAGAAAAGTTGTAGATCTCTTCGTCCTCGTTCCAACAAGGTATGGCACGCCTCAATCCGATAAATATTGAATCCGTACGACCCATTTTACAGAGACGTCGAAAAGCTGTCAAATGACTATGAACGAACCAAAACGTCATTTAATCCAAGCTTGCACCTTGGGACTTCTTCCCATGGTGGAACCTTCTTCTTCCTCTTGAGAAGGACATCATCCTCATAATCTCGAATCATAGGTGTGTCCGGATGTGTCTTTGATGATGGCTTGGATGGTCCCGCATCAATCTCCCTTTCTTGAAAAGGATTCGTCCTCGAATCCAAAGTCGCATTTGATTCCGCAAAGGCATCCACACGAGCTCCTGGATCGAATACCACATGTCCATGGAAATCCATCTCAAGAACGATTGGTGTAGAGATTGACCACTCCTCGATGGTTATTGTCTCATCTTCATCTACAAAATCAAGAAAAGAAACTTTATTAGTGCATAATTCATATTTCATGTCATCTTCATGATGTTCTAACTTAATATGCACTTGAGCTTGATCATTAATCCCTAAGTTTCCATCCAAAACTAGCAAGTTTTCATCCTTTTTCAAGGCTGAATTTTCAATTAATTCAAGGCTAGCAATAGTAGAAGAATTTGTACCATCAATAATCATATTAGAAACATTGCCTTCTTCTAAGCATGTAGTTTGACACAAATCTTTGCTTTGATTATCAGCACAGGGTATAGGGTGAACATTTAAATCAATCAAAGAATCAACATGCTCATGTTCAAGGCAATCATCGTTAGAAGAAAGTAAACTAATATCTTGATCATTATGAACATGCTCATCATGTTTATCACTAGAATTTTCAGATTCATTATCGCCTAGGTGATTAATCATGAGAGTTTTCGTATTAGGGCAATCCTTCATAATATGTCCTCTACCTTGGCATATAAAGCAAGGAATGTACATAGGTTCAAGAGTAGAAGAGTTAGGATTACTCTCTTTAGGGCCAGTAGATACCCTAGACGATTCATGTTCGTTCCAAGGCGCTCTGCCATTGTCGATGGGCTCATGAGGCATTCGGCCTTTACTCCTCCCTTGGGGTTGGCTTTCTCTCTCCCTTGAGCCGCCATCAAACCTCCTTTGGGGCTGCTGCACATGGCCTTGGTGCCACCTTTGGGGTTGCCCACTCGACATTCTACCACCTTGGCTCCTGTATCTAGCATTCCTTTCTACTTTCATAGCTAAATGTAAAAGTTCAGTAGGCGTAGAATAATGAAAGTAATCGATTTCATGAACTAAGGCGGGGTGCAATATTCTAAGAAACCTAGCATTAGTATCTTCATAGGACTCAACTACATTAGCTCTAGCCATGGTTTCTTGCATTGCATAAAAGGTGTCCTCAACAGTTTTGCTACCTTGCTTAAGATTTTCTAATCGTTGTCTAAGCTCGCTAGCATAATGTGGAGGAGCAAACCTACTTCTCATAAGTGCTTTTAATTGAATCCAAGAAGCAATAGGTGCATCAAGGAATCTTCTTCTTTCTTTAACTAGATTATCCCACCAAATTAAAGCGAAACTTTGAAATTCTAGGGAAGCTAGTTGCACCTTTTTATGTTCAGAGAAGTTATGACAAATCCATATTCGATCCATTTTAATTTCCCAATCAATGTAAGCATCTGGATCGTTGGTACCATAAAATTGAGGGATCTTTACCTTTACCATACCTATGCCATCTTGCGCATGCTCTCTAGGTGCTCGATAGTGGTATTGACCTCCTCTATCATTTCGTCTAGGACGTTGCTCCCAATGATCATCCTCTTGGAAGTAGTTGTCGTCCTCTGAGAAGTAGTACTCATCTTGTTGCCATCGTCCTTTCCCTCGTCCCTGCATATTAGCAAACACATTATTCCTACCATGTCTCTCCCTTTGTGGAGAGATGTTCTTATCAAATAAAGGTTTAGCTAAATGAGGATTAGGATTAGGATTATGTACTTCCCTTTCATCATGAGGCGCTTCAGTACGCCGGGGATTACCTTGCCCAGCCATGTTGTTAGATCCGGATGGCCGAGCCTCTAATGCCGCCAATCCTTTATTTATCTTAGCTAAGGTCTCCATCATGGTGTGGAACATGGTGACCTGATTAGACATATCAAATAAAACAAACAAAGAACTAAGTAAAAGTTAGAAAAATATAAACACCTCACAATTGTGTTTCGCTCACACTCTTCTCTCCGATTGGTATATCACGCTTGCTGGGGCAATCCGCTTTGGGCAAATCAACAACCAAGCAAAAACTAAGCAATCAAAGTATGTAGTGACTGAAACAACGCAGAAGAGTACTCAACAAGGGCTGTAGAGCACTCGATGTAAGCAACACACTTAGATTCAAGCAAAACAGATGGGAAATTGCAATGAATCAACTCGACACAACAAAGAGATCACTCGGCAGGGGCTGAGATCACTCGACACTCACACAAACAACTCGATCAATACAAGAGAGAACTCGACCGGGGGAGATCTCTTCGACACACACACACACAAACAGTACTCGACTAATGCAATAGAGTACTCGACACAAATAGAAAAGAGAGAAAAATAAAGAAAAACTTGGAAATTTACCTCTTTTGATTGAAAACCTTAAATTATTATGTTGTAGTTGCAAGGTAGGGCTTCAATTTAGAATTTTGTGGAGGTATGTGTTTGGGAATATGGGTATCGATTAGGGCTGAGAAAAGGTTCACCAATTAGTCCTTGGGAGTTTTCTTGCACTAGATCAACAACAACTAACAAACACTTCCTTCTCTCTTTTTGTTTCCAATTTTCGGATCTGTTTTTCTCTCTCTTTTTTTTTTTTTTTTTTCAAATCTGAAACTAATGCAAGAAAAGACTCAAAATAGTGTATAGGACTCGAAAATTTGATGAAAGTGGTGAAAAGATAACAAAGTTCAGCCCTAATGCAAAGATATAGATAGAATGGCTAATTTAGGTAATAAGATCTATCTTGTGCCTTTAGATAGTTGATAGATATAATGGAAATTAATATCCAACAACTTAATAAAATCTGATTTTAGGCAATGGATAAAAGATAAATCAAAATTCCCAAAGATAGAATAGATAAACAAAAGGATAGAAAGATAACAAACTAGGGTTTGCTCTTTGTGTGGTGGTAGAGTCGGCCAAGCAAGGACTTATGGGGACAGCTAGGGCTGCCGTCGGCGGTTAGAGTACACAACAGGGGCTGTGCACACTTGTGGTCGACTCCACTGGTCTCGGCTAGGCTTTGTGTTTAGGCTATGCAACCACAAACAATCACAAACTCAAGATTAGTGCAAGAATCAATAAAGAATTGCAAGAAGTAAATAACCAAAGCAAGAAAAGGACTTTTTTTTTTTGTGGTTTTTGTGTTTATGAAAAGAAAAAGACTCAATCTTGATGTCGGAAACCAAAGCTCTGATGCCAATTTGATACGGGGTTAGCCGTAGGTTGGTCCGATCTTCGACAACAAGCAAGAAACTCAAAGAACTGAACAAGACTCAAACGACGCAGCAAGATAGCTTCAAGAATCGATCAAGAAATTTGCAAGATCAATCAAGAAGTTAAAGAACGGAAGCAAGAACGAATAAAGACTCAACAAGATCATCAAGATTCGACCAAGAAGTAATCAAGATCGATCAAGATTCTCAAGAACGCAGCAAGACTCGAAATTAAAGAACAAGAATGGAAAGACACGACCTGATATGGACTGAGTCGATCTATGCAGAACAAGATAAAGACCCCAGGCCTCCTCAGAGGGTAGGAACCAATACCAATGACTACACAACCCGCCTCTACAACCCTACACAATCAAGCGGACAACTTGAAGGCACAAGGAGGGGGCTTGTGGATACTAGATTCACCAAGTCTTGCGAAGTTGATGAACACAAAGCAAACCAAGCTGAGATAGATACCAATTCGTGATCAACGAGCACAGCTCTAGTTGGATCAACATCACTCAATGTGTTTCACACAAGTTTGAGAGAACTAATTCTATTCATTGAAAGCTGAATGTTTACAATGTATGAAATCGAAATATATAGACTACTCTAAAGCCTGATGGGCCGATTTAAGTGAATAAAATAAACAACTAAATTAAACACCTAAAACATAAGTAAATAAGGTCTCTAAAAATAACATGTAGAAAAGCCCAATTTCGGCCTAATAGGATCCATTCCCGTCAAAACAGTGACAGCTTGCAAAGATGTGCATTTTCGTCCAATCTCGAGGTCGAATCTGGAAACACCTTCAACAGAAAAGTTGTAGATCTCTTCGTCCTCGTTCCAACAAGGTATGGCACGCCTCAATCCGATAAATATTGAATCCGTACGACCCATTTTACAGAGACGTCGAAAAGCTGTCAAATGACTATGAACGAACCAAAACGTCATTTAATCCAAGCTTGCACCTTGGGACTTCTTCCCATGGTGGAACCTTCTTCTTCCTCTTGAGAAGGACATCATCCTCATAATCTCGAATCATGGGTGTGTCCGGAGGTGTCTTTGATGATGGCTTGGATGGTCCAGCATCAAAAATAAAAGGCTTTTCTTTTCTTTCTTTTTTTATTAGGAAAGAATTCGGGCGAGCGAGCTCTACCCGATGGCATCCTTACGGATGAGGTCTAGAAGACCAGAATCATTGTTAATATCTACACCCCATGCAGAGTGGCAAAGGTGTGCAACCTTATCGGCCACTCTATTGCCTAATCGGGGAACATGAAAGAAGGAAACTTCTTTCAAAGTCGATAGTAGAAATTTAACATCTGATAAAATTAGTTCGATTTCCCAAGGACGGGTAGATGTTTTATTTAGGTGGTTTATGATTATCATGGAGTCACCTTCAATGTGGAGTTTATTGATATGGAGTTGTAGAGCCTTTTGTAGAGCCCTTTCTTGTTAGATGTGAATACAAAGTATTGGTCACGATCATGACAAAGGTTAGGTCGACGCTGAGACGCATCCGAATTTTATCCGAACTTAGTTAATATATCCCAAGTTAGTTTTATCCTATCTTTTTAGTAGAGACGCGATTTGTTTTGCTATTTAAGGAGATTTTCTTAGGATTTTCAAATAATCTTATGCACTTGAGAATTTTTCATGCAGACCTAAACTATTTCGCTTTGTCTGCAAATTGAAGTTTTTGTTTGAATAAAGTTTTTGAGATTTTTATTCTAGTTCTTATTCCTATTTTAAATGTTTCGACTTTTTTGCGCTTAAATCTTTGGACCCGTTTTACTCCCTCTAGCCCGATCAACTAGTTAGAATTAATTCATTCAATTGCTAGGTTTTTTTTTTTGTAAATTCTCTTATATATTGAACCTTAACTCAAGTGACAAACTTATCCTTTAAGGGATAGTTGAAATAATTGGATAGGTAGGAAGTTGAATGTGTGTGTGAAATCATTTATATGTGTAAGGGTTTCAAATACCTTGGCTAATTTCTAGTCTTAAAGCTATTACTTGGGTGAAATTAATCCTAATAGGACTCCTTAGATTAGTAACTATATTAATTAAACTAGGACAAAGATATTCATAGGAAAATAAAATAACTTAATGAAGAATCGATGATCAATTAACCAAACTAAAGTGGGTATTAATAGATGAAACTATTTTATTAATTGTTATCTCCATTAATTTGTTTATAGTTTATTTTGTTTTCTTTCTAATTTCATCACAAAAAACCTTTTTATTTTTCTATTAATTGGTAAATATAAGTTATATAGGAATAGTTGATTCTTTGTGGGATCGACTACTTACTATACTAGTTTGTAGGTTTGAGTTATATTTTGATAGAAACAACGCATGTTTTCTCCTGTCTAACTTTCATATGATCAATAAAATGTTGATTAGAACAAGTGAGATGATGATGATGATGATGAAAAGTGAATAATCATTCTTCAACTGAACATAACCTTGGTTGATGAGAGTGTTTGTGAGTTTGGTAAACCACTAGTTAGAGGCTTGTTTCAACTCATACATAGATTTGATGAGACTACGTACATACAAACCTTATCGTGAGGATTAGGAATACCTTGAGGAACTTGTATATACCCTTCTTCATGTAAATCACCATGAAGAAAGACATTATTTATGTCGAGCTGAAAGATTTACCATTTTTGATTAATTGCAACCGATATGATGCATTTGAAAATAGCCATTTTGATAACTAGTGAGAATGTGTCTGCATAATCAACCCCCTGTAATTGTGTGTATCCTCGAGCAACCAACCGATACTTGAACTATTACAGAGAATCATATGATTTGAGCTTTATTTTATAGAACCATTTGCAATTGATAGGCCTTTTGTCTATAGGTAAGTCAACCAATTCCCAAGTGTTGTTTACAGTTGGCATGAATCTCCTTATTCATTGCATCAACCCAATTAGGATCCTTGGAGGCTTGTTTGTAATTAAGTTTTAGGTTCAATGAAGTTTAACGTAGTTAGGGTTGAAGACGAGACAAAGACTAATGGAAATTAAACACAACATTTATGCAAAATATAAAGAGGTCTCATTGCATTGCAAACAAAATCCTTCAGATGAGTTGTAGCAGTAGAAAGTCTAGAACTCCGTCGTAAGGTAGATGGAGGAGGTATGATAGAAGAAGAGGAGTCTATCAAATCTGAATGTGGAGGATTACTCTATATGGATTGAGGAAGAAAAAGAGGATGATCTATGGGGTAAATAAAATATTGCACTCGAGTAAAAATGCAATGATTGAAATCAGATGATATAACAAGCAATGTATGCCTTCTTTCCAGGAAGATAAAAATGAAAGGGGAAAGTGGTCTCATGGAATACATGATATATCCTTGAGGTGATAATCTTGTTGTTGGAAATATGAAACACTATGTATGCCTTCTTTCCAAGAAGATAACCAAGAAAAATATAGGGTTTAGACCGAGGCTAGAACTTATCAGTTATCTCGTTGAGGTTCAGGTATGGTAGCAAAGTAGAGACGCCCAAAAGAACGAAGGTGAATATATAAGGAGGCTTCAAAAACAAAAGTTGATATGGTGATTTGATTTGTGGTTCAAGGATGGAAAGAGAAATCTGTTAATGAGGTATATAGCTATGAGAAGACGTTCTCCCTAGAAAGATATTGGTAAGTTGAATTGAAAAGGCAATCTCCTAACAATCTCAAGGAGATTTTTATATTTGCGCTCCACAACACCTTTTTTTTTGGAGTATACACACAACTCGACTGGATGATGCCTTTGGATGAATAAAATCAGGGTCGACCCTGGGCATGTGTGAAGTGGGCTCTCGCATAGGGCCTCCGATTTTACGGGGCCTCATTTCAATAGTTTTAGTATATGTTGTAAAATGTTTTGCAAAAAATATCTAAAGTTCTTTCTTGCCTTACTGGTTGGCCCGGGAGAAGCTGAGCGTGTATTTGTAATATGGCGTGAGTTTGAATCCCGCCAGGTACCTTCTCTGGGCTCTTTTTTTAAAAAAAAACTTGTTTGCGCCCTTTCCGTCTTTAGTGTTTTTAATTGTTTAGTTTTTATATCCCCCTCCTTTTTAACACTATATTCCTTACGATTATCTATATATCTATATTATCTATATAAACTCTTAATTTAGAAGAGTTTATGTTGAGGTGTCAACATTAGAGAGATTTTAGGGGTTTTGACCAATTATAATTTTCTTTTTTTCTCTTTAATCCTTTTTTTTAATTCATTTTTTTTAATTCTCTATTTTTTCTTTAATCTTATTAACTATCTATATCTATATCTATATAAACTCTTAATTTAGAAGAGTTTATGTTGATGTGTCAACATTAGAGAGATTTTAGGGGTTTTGACCAATTATAATTTTTTTTTTCTCTTTAATCCTTTTTTTTTAATTCTCTTTTTTTCTTCTTTTTCTTTTAATTCTCTATTTTTCTTTAATCTTATTAACTATCTATATCTATATAAACTCTTAATTTAGAAGAGTTTATGTTGAGGTGTCAACATTAGAGAGATTTTAGGGGTTTTGACCAATTATAATTTTCTTTTTTTCTCTTTAATCCTTTTTTTTAATTCTTTTTTTTTAATTCTCTATTTTTTCTTTAAACTTATTAACTATTGAGCTTAATTCAAAATATCTATATCTATATAAACTCTTAATTTAGAAGAGTTTATGCTGAGGTGTCAATATTAGAGAGATTTTAGGGGTTTTGCCCAATTAGAATTTTCTTTTTTTCTCTTTAATCTTTTTTTTTAATTCTTTTTTTTTGTTTTTCTTTTAATTCTTTATTTTTTCTTTAATCTTACTAACTATCTATCTATATAAATAAACTCTTAATTTAGAAGAGTTTATGTTGAGGTGTCAACATTAGAGAGATTTTAGGGGTTTTGACCAATTATAATTTTCTTTTTTTCTCTTTAATCCCTTTTTTTAATTCTTTTTTTTTAATTCTCTATTTTTTCTTTAATCTTATTAACTATCTATATAAACTCTTAATTTAGAAGAGTTTATGCTGAGGTGTCAATATTAGAGAGATTTTAGGGGTTTTGCCCAATTAGAATTTTCTTTTTTTCTCTTTAATCTTTTTTTTTAATTCTTTTTTTTTTCTTTTAATTCTTTTTTTTTTCTTTAATCTTACTAACTATCTATCTATATAAATAAACTCTTAATTTAGAAGAGTTTATGTTGAGGTGTCAACATTAGAGAGATTTTAGGGGTTTTGACCAATTATAATTTTCTTTTTTTTCTCTTTAATCCTTTTTTTTAATTCTTTTTTTTTAAATCTCTATTTTTTCTTTAATCTTATTAACTATTGGGCTTAATTCAAAACATCTATATCTATATATCTAGATATAAACTCTTAATTTAGAAGAGTTTATGCTGAGGTGTCAACATTAGAGAGATTTTAGGGGTTTTGCTCAATTATAATTTTCTTTTTTTCTCTTTAATCTTTTTTTTTTTAATTCTCTTTTTTTTTGTTTTTCTTTTAATTCTTTATTTTTTATTTAATCTTACTAACTATTGGGCTTAATTCAAAACATTGAATTCAATCTAATATAACTATTGGGCTTAACTCAAATTCATTTACTAACTATCTATATCTATATAATACTGGGCTTAACTAAAACATTTATGTCACATATCCTCTCCATGTTTAAAGTTATTTATGGAAATATTATTTACATAATATCATTTTATTATGGTAACTATATTTTCTAATATTATTTTTTTAAAAAAATATTCTAATATTAATTACCCAACATTATTAGATGCTACATTTTTTTAACCAATGAGATTAATTCAAAACTTTTATCTTTCACTTTATCTCTTTAACCCAAGTGTATTTTTTTTCTATTATTTTTAACACATTTACTAATCAATGGGTTTAATTAGAAATATTGAATTAAATCTAATGTCTATGATTTATCTATACCTAAATATTATATATAAAAAATCGCGCCATGGCGCGGGGATCGTACTAGTTTAACTCTTAATTTAGAAGAGTTTATGCTGAGGTGTCAATATTAGAGAGATTTTAGGAGTTTTAACCAATCATAATTTTCTTTTTTCTCTTTAATCATCTTTTTTTTAATTCTCCTTTTGTTTCTTCTTTTTTCTTTTAATTCTTTTTTTTTCTTTTATCCTACTAACTATCTATATTCTATATTAATTAACTCTTAATTTAGAAGAGTTTATGCTGAGGTGTCAACATTATAGAGATTTTAGGAGTTTTGACAATTATAATTTTTTTTTTCTCTTTAATCATCTTTTTTTTTAATTCTCCTTTTGTTTCTTCTTTTTCTTTTAATTTTTTTTCCTTTATCCTACTAACTATCTATATCTATATCTATATAAACTCTTAATTTAGAAGAGTTTATGCTGAGGTGTCAACATTATAGATATTTTAGGAGTTTTGACCAATTATAAGTTTTTCTCTCTTTAATCATCTTTTTTTTAATTCTCCTTTTGTTTCTTCTTTTTCTTTTATTTTTTTTTTCTTTTATCCTACTAACTATCTATATCTATATAAACTCTTAATTTAGAAGAGTTTATGCTGAGGTGTCAACATTATAGAGATTTTAGGAGTTTTGACCAATTATAATTTTTTTTCTCTTTAATCATCTTTTTTTTTTTTTTTTTTTTTTTTTTGATATAAGGAAAGAAATTCGATTCTCTAGACAGGCCTAGAGAAACCGAGAGCCCGGACAAGCCGGGGGATGGACTAACCATCATGTACAACAAGAAACAAATGACAGAAAGTAAATGACAAGAAAAAAATGACAGAAAGAAAAGAGCAGAAATAAAGTACAAGCCAACCTACACTGAAACAACAGATTAGCAGAACCAAAACCAACTAGTCAAACTGCAGACGGACGCAGAGAACTCTGGGGATCACTAGCGGACACCTCAACATGGACTCTTTACAGAATCAACAGGCATCGTCGCATTTCCACGACGTCTACAAAGCTCGACAAACCAGTCACCGTTCACATGAAACCTGTACCACAGCAAGAAAAGCAAAGTACACCAACCCGCAGACCAAAATTCCAGCCAAATCATTGCCAAAACAAATCCCAAAAACCCAACTAAAACCCTCAAGGACGATAACAAGATCGTAAAGGCAACCACGAGGGAAACCAAAATAGAGGAAACATATAAAACGGGACAGGAATAAATAAACAACAACAATACACAGGCTAAGAAACCAGAGAACGGTTAGAAAACGAACCAATAAAGTTCGCACATCCCATTTTTCCCTACCAGGTAGATCAACCAAAAGGGTAATAAAGCATGGTGAGCAGGCGACGAAAGGTTCAGCCGGTGAACCAGCAGGAGGAGGGCGGTGTCAAGGCGGCCGAGGGAGAAGAGGCCAGTGGTAGGCTAGACCAACGAAGCGCCCACACAAGTAGAGGAGGGCGACGTAGTGTGGAAAGGCGGCGTCGGAGTCTCGACATGGAGAGAAGGGCCGCCGGAGATGAAGTAGGAGGGAGACGGTGAGTCCAGGGTGCTCGAGGTTCGGTGGAGAAGGCGGTGAAGGTGGTCGGTGTTGCTTGCGGCGGCGGCGGAAACCAAGGGAGTGTTTTCGGTGTTGGCCTGGACGGTGGCTGATGAGCACGAGGCGTGAGCGAGCGACGACGAGTGTTTGGGTAGAGGAAAGATGTTGGTGGTCGAGGCGGCGGCTAACCGAGGCAATAAACGGAGGAGAAGGGAGGTCGAGAAGAAGGAGAAGAAGCAGTCCGGGAGGAAGGTAGAGGGACGTCGGTGAAAAACGTGATGGGTGGCGGCGGCCCGAGAGCTTTCGCTCTCTAGCTTTTTTTTAATCATCTTTTTTTTTAATTCTCCTTTTGTTTCTTTTTTTTTTCTTTTAAATTTTTTTCTTTTATCCTACTAACTATCTATATCTATATCTATATCTATATAAACTCTTAATTTAGAAGAGTTTATGCTGAGGTGTCAACATTATAGAGATTTTAGGAGTTTTGACCAATTATAAAAAAAATTTCTCTTTAATCATCTTTTTTTTAATTCTCCTTTTGTTTCTTCTTTTTCTTTTAATTTTTTTTTTCTTTTATCCTACTAACTATCTATATAAACTCTTAATTTAGAAGAGTTTATGCTGAGGTGTCAACATTATAGAGATTTTAGGAGTTTTGACCAATTATAATTTTTTTTTCTCTTTAATCATCTTTTTTTTTTAATTCTCCTTTTGTTTCTTCTTTTTCTTTTAATTTTTTTTTCTTTTATCTTACTAACTATTGGGCTTAATTCAAAACATTTAATTCAATCTAATATACTTATTTGTGGAAATATTATTTACATAATATCATTTTATTATGGTAACTATATTTTCTAATATTATTTTTTTTGAAAAATATTCTAATATTAATTATCTAATATTATATGATGTTACATTTTTTAATCAATCTATATCTATATAAACTCTTAATTTAGAAGAGTTTATGTTGAAGTGTCAACATTATAGAGATTTTAGGAGTTTTGACCAATTATAATTTTTTTTTCTCTTTAATCATCTTTTTTTTAATTCTCCTTTTGTTTCTTCTTTTTCTTTTAATTCTTTTTTTTCTTTTATCCTACTAACTATCTATATCTATATAAACTCTTAATTTAGAAGAGTTTATGCTGAGGTGTCAACATTATAGAGATTTTAGGAATTTTGACCAATTATAATTTTTTTTCTCTTTAATCATCTTTTTTTTTTAATTCTCCTTTTGTTTCTTCTTTTTCTTTTAATTCTTTTTTTTTTTCTTTTATCCTACTAACTATTGGGCTTAATTCAAAACATTTAATTCAATCTAATATACTTATTTGTGGAAATATTATTTACATAATATCATTTTATTATGGTAACTATATTTTCTAATATTATTTTTTTTGAAAAATATTCTAATATTAATTATCTAATATTATTTGATGTTACATTTTTTAATCAATCTATATCTATATAAACTCTTAATTTAGAAGAGTTTATGCTGAGGTGTCAACATTATAGAGATTTTAGGAGTTTTGACCAATTATAATTTTTTTTTTCTCTTTAATCATCTTTTTTTTTAATTCTCCTTTTTTTTCTTCTTTTTTCTTTTAATTCTTTTTTTTCTTTTATCCTACTAACTATCTATATAAACTCTTAATTTAGAAGAGTTTATGCTGAGGTGTCAACATTATAGAGATTTTAGGAGTTTTGACCAATTATAATTTTTTTTTTTCTCTTTAATCATCTTTTTTTTTTTAATTCTCCTTTTTTTTCTTCTTTTTTCTTTTAATTCTTTTTTTCTTTTATCCTACTAACTATTGGGCTTAATTCAAAACATTTAATTCAATCTAATATACTCATTTGTGGAAATATTATTTACATAATATCATTTTATTATGGTAACTATATTTTCTAATATTATTTTTTTTGAAAAATATTCTAATATCAATTATCTAATATTATTTGATGTTACATTTTTTAATCAATCTATATCTATATAAACTCTTAATTTAGAAGAGTTTATGCTGAGGTGTCAACATTATAGAGATTTTAGGAGTTTTGACCAATTATAATTTTTTTTCTCTTTAATCATCTTTTTTTTTAATTCTCCTTTTGTTCCTTCTTTTTCTTTTAATTCTTTTTTTTTTCTTTTATCCTACTAACTATTGGGCTTAATTCAAAACATTTAATTCAATCTAATATACTTATTTGTGGAAATATTATTTAAATAATATCATTTTATTATGGTAACTATATTTTCTAATATTATTTTTTTTGAAAAATATTCTAATATTAATTACCTAATATCATTTTCTAATATCATTTTATCTTTCACTATTTATTATTTATTTTTTGTTTTTATCTCTTTAACCCAAGTGTATTTTTTTCTATTATTTTTAATACATTTACTAATCAATGAGTTTAATTAAAAATATTGAATTAAATCTAATGTCTATGATTTATCTATATCTAAATGTTTTTTTTTAAATCGCGCTATGGCGCGGGGATCGTACTAGTTAGTCATTAATTTTGAATTTTTAGTAAATTCCTACATCAAAATAAAAGAAAATGTACTCAATATTTTTTCAATTGCTAGAAAATTATTTTTTATGTTGCTAGAAAATGTAGTAAGTTACTAATTAAATTTTAATAAAATCAATGTAAATTTTCTAACATGAGAGATGATTAAATTAAAAAAATTATATATGAAGTTTAGGGTTATTTCTCAAAAATCTCCTTTCAAACGAGACTATTTTTTTTAAACAAACCATCTTTTATAAATTTTCTTTTGTAAAACCATCTTGTACAAGATCTCAACCAACACAAGAAATAGTAAACTTATGAAAAAATTGGCAATAGTAAACTTATGAACCGGACCTTCAAAATTCGTTGGACGGCCTGAATAAAATGACAAAGCGGGAGGGCATGAAAATTCAAATGAATTATCAAAACGAAGGGTCTCCACATAGATGTGATTGTGTGAAACTAGATCTCAAGTCTCAACCAACACAAGAAATGACTTCAAGATGGTAAAGACATCACTTTTGGAGGACAACATATGACTAAAACACATGTGAATTATATAAGCTAAGCTATATCACTACTCTACAAGCTAAGCTGATCGGATCAACAAGATCAAGTTTCGGAATGGTTGACTAAATAGAGGAATATACCCGCATAGGAGAAATGGGTTAATTCGACTATCAATTACTTTGATTCAGAGGTGATATAGCCTTTGAGCTTCAATTATTTCACACTTGTTGGATTCAGGCCAAATCAAGTTTTGAATAATGAATTTTAGTGAAATTTGGGGTTTCGATCATTTGAATTTGAGCGAGTTGAGGCGGGTTGTTTATATCGATTCTACAAGCATGTAAGTTTATTTTATTTTATTTTTTGATTAGAAAAAAATTCAAGAAGAGACCGTTGAATCGACAGACAGAATAATCGTTAATCTACAACATACAACAAACTAAGACAAACCAAGCCGATGAAAGAAACCCCAAACAGCCCATCAAAGTTATCAGCCATCGTAGTAGTCGAGGAAATCTAAGGCGAGCCACGGATCCATACGAGCTTATTTTTGTGTCACCTCAAATGAAAAAAGAAGAAGATCGAAGTGAAAGTAGTGTAGTTTGACTGTTTGAGAATAAAATAGAGAGACTAGAGAGGCCTCGAGCACCGCCCTAGTGGGCCCAAACCCACAAACCCGCGTAAAGTAGACAGGGCCCACCACGCCAGCTGGCTCTCACTCTTTTAGTTTTCATTTGTTTGTCCTCTTTCTCTTTTTCTTACCTTTTCCCACCAAACAAACGGTAACTAAATTTTCTTCCTAACTTGTTGATTCTGCAATTAACACTCTCTAAGTAATAAGCTCCCTAACTTGTTTAGATTTCAATGTGTGTGTTTAACTCTACTTCTTTCTGTATGTGTGTTTAGCTGCAGATTCTGTAGAATTGAATGTCTCTACAAGCAGCATTAAGGGAACAAGTGGATTATAGGATGAGCAATTCAAGAGGCCCTTTGATTGTTTCTCCACAACAACTCCCTGAGTTGTTAGACAGCAACAACAACAACAACAACAACATCATTGATCACGCGGCTGACAAAAACAAGTCCTTGAGAGCTCGGTATTACTATGGCATTATCTTCCTCCTAACCAATCTTGTTGCCTGGTTTGTTCGCGACTATGGACAAAGGATTCTTCCACAAATGCTTTGTAAGTCGAGTGACTCACTCCCTTTCGGAATGTGCTTCTCTTCCTTTCGGCTGAGTGTTGATTCATCTTCACTGCAGATCTTAGAGCTTGTGGGAAGATGGGTTATGATTGCTTTCATACAATGGGAGTCCTCCGTGTCAGCTTTGGATGCTTTGTATCCTTTATCAGTACATCTCACAAGGCAAAGAACATTGATCATTGCTGTGCTCTTTTGATTGCCCTTGACACGAATTCCAGATGTTTTTCTTCTTGATGTTTCTGACCACAGCCGGAAGCAGCAAATTGTACGAAATTCGCAATGGTTGGCATTCAAGATGGTGGCCATTGAAGACCATTCTTTTAGTTGCATCTGTAACATCTCCATTCTTTTTACCACCTGATATTGTTTATATATATGGTAAGTTTTACTAAAAATTCAAATCCATTTATACTTGGCAAATCCAAATCAACTTGTAAATTTATCAAGGGTTCCGAATGTCCTTGCAGGGGAGTTCGCACGCATTGGTGCAGGGTAATCTTCAATCCCATCTCTCAAAACTTCCAATCATAAAGGAAAACATATGTCAGTATCTTTTAGGATTGTGTTATCTGATCATGGTTCTACATGTGTAGGGTTTTCCTCGCGCTGCAACTCGTTAGTGTGATTCAGTTCATCACTTGGTGTAACAAGTGCTGGATGCCTGATGACATAAAGAAGCAAAGGTTACCAAATTCTTCCTGACACTTGGATGATAAGCATCTTCATTAGCATGATCTTCGTCATTTCCTCGTTGCAGCTGCTTTCTTGGGGGATTCATGTCGACTATATTCTACATTGGATCCGTGTGTGGAATCGGCTTGATGTGTAGACTGTATGTACCAAGATCCTCCTGCACACTTAACATATTCTTTATCGCGTGGACTGCTATCTTGCTCATCGTTATGACGGCCACATCTTTACATTCAAAGGTACACATGACAGAAGGTGCTTCTTATGTAACACACAACCTTGAGATCTTCAGTATTAATTCCGAGTTTTGGATGCTTGAAGCAGGTAAATAGGGGTCTTCTATCTTCGGGAATCATGGCAGCTTATCTAGTGTTCCTGTGTTGGTCTGCCATCAGAAGGTCAGGATCTATGCCTGCTCTAATTGTTCAACTGCGAAACTGCATTTCGCTTTTGCATCTGAATTCTTGTTCCGTCTCAGTGAACCTGCCAGCGACAAATGCAGCCCTCAAAAGCAATCAAGCAGACATCATGACTGGATCACTGTTCTTGTAACCATCAACCATAACTTATGCTACAGAAAATTTCTTTGAACTATTCAGAGATTCTAAAGCTTGAAAACTATGCCTGCAGAGCTTCCTCATTGCGATCTGTGCAATTGTGATGGCAACTTTTTCAACGGGGATTGACTCCGACTGCTTCCAGGTGAACTCTTCTAGTCTTATTACGACATGTTTAACAGTCTCAAGCTCATCATCTTGTCTTAGAACAAGTACATTATAATTAGCTGATTTTTCTCAAATTTGTTTGAGCTTCTAGTTTCGCAAGGATGAGGCTAAAGAAGAGGAGGATATACCGTACAAATATGGTTTCTTCCACATGGTATTCTCCCTTGGTGCCATGTACTTCGCAATGCTGTTAGTCAGCTGGAATCTCAACAACTCGGCAAAAGTGTAAGAGCAATTCCTGTGTCGGTCTGTCTGCCTTTAACCTTCCGCATCTATGCAACAGCAACATTTTCACAGTGTATTGTTTCTTTGCGACCTATAGATGGAGTATTGATGTTGGTTGGGCGAGTACCTGGGTGAAGATCATCAATGAGTGGTTTGCAGCCACCATATACTGTAAGTAGCCTTCTTTACTTGGAAAACTCTAGCTATATACAGCTACAAAACTCGAACACTGCTTCTAGGACCATAAAAAGGAAGAGCTCTTGCTAGCATGAGTATTGAGTAACGGTTTCAAAGCGGTCCTCTCCTCTGTTTGTCTCTAATTTCGTCAAAATTCCAGTGTGGAAGCTGATGTCCGTGGTTGTGAGAGAAGCAAAGGTGATGGACCAAGAAGCAGCGATGCAGTAGGCGGACATATTACACGACAAAAAGAGCGTTCGGTTGTATGAATCTAGGAGCTTTTGTTAGCCTGTAAGGTTTGGTCAATGTACTCAAAAGTGAACCAAGGTGCCATATATTCTTCATGTACAAATGGATTTCATCTTGTAAAGAGTTGAAAATTTGTATCTTGTAAACTCATGTATTCCTGTTTCCAGTCTATCAAAGAGCCAAAGAGTTTGATATAATCATAGAAGCAATAATTCAAACTCAGTAACTCAAAAAATATAATGAAAAAGGAGCCATGGATGTAATGGATTAGTTGAGTCCTTGGAGAATGAACGGTTGAGAACTTGAGATCATATAATCATTCAACTGGATTCTACAAAATAAAATTAAAAAAGCAAATTTGGATCAAGTACAACTGCTTCAACACCTTGGCCATCAAAACAACTCCACAATAGAACCTTTCTCATCTTACTATATAAGCCAACTGTGCTTATAACTCTTGCATCCAACTCTGAAGTTCAGAACCCGAGCTCATCCTAAACAATCAACCGCCAAAACAAACACATCTGACGGCCAGGAAACCTCTGAAGATGTGCAAAGAAATCCCACTTTCTCTGTTCATTGCAATCCTTCTAGCTGCAATGCACGCAACAAGTTCCGTGAGCGCTGATGGTCTGGCACCTGGAGCAGCAGGTGGTGCGGGTGCAGGTATAGGAGCTGGGGCAGCAAGCGGTGCAGGAGCAGGTATAGGAGCCGGGGCAGCAGGTGTAGGAGCTGGGGCAGCAGGTATAGGAGCGGGAGCAGCAGGCATAGGAGCCGGGGCAGCAGCTGCAGGAGGGGGAGAAGCACCTGTCATTGAGTTCTACATGCATGACATACTCGGAGGGAGTAGCCCAACAGCAAGGCCGATCACTGGCCTGCTCGGGAATATCTACAGTGGTCAAGTGCCATTTGCAAGGCCCCTGGGTTTCAATGTTCCGAAGAATGGGATTGCTGTCCCCAACAGCAACGGTGCCATTCCTACAGTCAATGGGCTCAATGGTGTCCCGCTTGGAACAGGGCTAGCAGGCAGCGCCTTTGCTGGAACAACCAATGCAAAGACCGTCAACAACCAGCTGGGCCAGCTGGCACCAGATGGCCTAGGGCTAGGGTTTGGCACCATCACAATCATCGACGATCTGCTGACAGCTTCCCCAGTATTGGGCACACAGAACCTTGGCAGGGCTCAGGGTGTGTATGTAGCAAGCTCAGCTGACGGGTCCAGCCAGTTGATGGCGTTCACAGCCATGCTTGAAGGTGGTGAATATGGCGACAGCATCAACTTCTTTGGGGTTTACAACATTGGAACCACCATGTCTCAGCTGTCAGTGACTGGTGGTACAGGCAAGTTTCAGAATGCTTGTGGATTTGCCGAGCTACGGCCACTGGTGCCACCAGGTCAGCAGGTGTTGGATGGAGCCGAGACGCTGCTGAGGATTCTTGTCCATTTGACCTACTGAGAAGGAACAATGCTTGTGTGCTTTGTATGTTTAATGAACTATTACATTTCTGGTGTTTAAAGTTGGTATGTGATATTGTGATTGTATAACAATGATTGAAAAGTGAAATCCTTTCTATTTCAAGTGTTTGTGACAAGGGCTTATTGAAAAATACAACTCGTTCCTCACATCAACGAGTCAATCATTCTACAAGGGACTTCAGATTGAGTGTTTCAATGAAAATATAGAAGTAGGATCCATATACCAAACAATTTAATAGATATTTACCTCTTCCATGATCAATGTGTGACAGTGATGATACTGGTCAACTATCCTCACTTGAGGACTGTAACCTTGACGCAGCTGCGCACAGTTGCTTCGTCAAGGCCATACAATGCATCAATCATGTGAACCCGTAAAGAGGCTGGTCCCTTAGCCTGCTCCATACCAATCTCAGCGGCAAGACCAAAAACCGACAATGCAGAGGCAGTTGCTTCAAGAGCATTTGAAGGGTCAACTGAAACAAAGGCAGTGATAAGAGCAGTCACGGCGCAACCTGTTGCAGTGATCCGTTGCAACATCTGAACCCCGTTGTGTACTCCAACTACTCGATCCCCGTCTGTAATTATATCAACTGCTCCAGACACTGCAACAATGGCACCGGTTTCTATGGCCACAGACTTGGCCGCTTCCAGCGCATCTGTCGATTCATGTAGGCTGTCCGCTCCCTGATTACAGGACCAAAACCCCAATTTTGGATGGACATTTCAGAAACAACAAAACTATCAACAACTAACAAGCTGCTTTGCTTTGATGATGATCAGCTATGTTACAGTTTCATATTGCTGAATTGAATAACAGTTCATCGGGTAGTCATCATCTAGGCATCTACAAATAGAATCAGCAATGCTAGAAGTAAGCTAAACACCACGAAATTCAACCTAATTCTTCACTGACGCCCTAACCCAACCAAAGGGATACACCTGATGTGCAAAAGGCATAACAATGAAAAGTGCGATACTTTACCTTGTTGGAACCCCGAGAGGCAGTAGAGAGAGAGATAATCTCAGAGCCGTTCCCCCTAATAACAGAGGGCTTCAACCCCAGCAAGTCCAAGCAAGCCCTCAATCGGAACTGGGATGCGCCGGCGGCGACAGGGTCGAGCACCCAGGGCTTACCGAGGCGGAGGGCGAGCTCAGCGGCGGACATCATCGAGGGGATCCAGTCGGGAGTGAGAGTGCCGACGTTGACGCAGAGTGCGTGAGTGAGAGGGGTGAAATCGGGGATCTCGGGGACAGAGTGGACCATGGCTGGGGAGGCGCCGGCGGATAAGAGGGTGTTTGCCATGAGATCCATGGAGACGAAGTTGGTGATGCACTGGATTAACGGCGATTGGTGGCGGACTCTGGAGAGGAAGCTCCAAGCTATGGCGCCCCAGTCGGATTCCAGTGTTACAGGGTCGCGGTTGGATTCGGATTCGGAGCCCTCCATTCTTGGTTGGGAGCTTTACATAGGAAGGGAGATTAGTATTCGAGAAAATGTAAGTAAATACCAAAAAAAAAAAAAAAAAAAAAAAGGTTTAGACAAGATGTCTGAATGGTTATTTTGAGAAGATAAATTTACCTAACTTAATCAATGTTGGTAAACCATTTTTTTACCTAACTTAATAAATTTACCTAATTTACCTTGGCACGCAGTCTAGATTTCAGATCCAAACAAAGTCAGATTTTGAATGTTGTTTGTTGTGTTGTATCATTTCTATTGCTGACGCTGTACTAAATCAACCATTGTGACTCCATTGCCAATACAATCTGTCTTGCATTATGTGTTTTGGGATCGACATTAGTGTAATCTGTTCAATAGTTGCTTGTGGGAGATGACCAATAAGATGTGAGATAAGCTTGACAGTATCCCATTGTTTTGTTTGGGTAATGAATTCGCTAACTAGCAGAGCTTGGTTAGCGTTAGCGAAATTTGTGGCTTGAGCCGAACGGGGAGTAGAACCACACCAAACATCAAACCAAAATTTGATGGAGGATCCGTCATCTACTCCCCAACGAAGACCCTTTTGGAATAGGTCTAGTAGATTAGTTAATTTGGCTCATTGTCATGATGTGTTACATTTTTTCTTGTAGCTTAAGATGTGATCCGTTTTGAGATATTTTTTAGTCACTAGTTGGACCCAGGGGTTGTTTGGTTCTGCTAGAATCTTCCAAAGAAGTTTTAGCTGTAATGCTTTGTTCATATCCTCTGAAGAGCGGAGACCCGGATCTCCAAGAAATCAGGCCACAATCTCATACTCCCAACCCCAAACAAAAAATCCAATCGTAGGACATGCAAATGGACTAAACCTCGAGATGAATGGTACAAACTCAATTTTGATGGTGCCTTATCTGATACAAACTTGGGCTCTTATGGATTTCTTATTCGAGATGCTTCTGGTTCAGTTCTCTTCTCTGAGGCTGGAACCTCTTACTTCCCTTCGGTACTTGGGATTGAATGCTTTGGTCCATGGAATGGTTTACTTAAAGCAATTAATCTAAATTTAAAAAATATGGTTATAGAGGGTGATAACCTTGGCATCATTAACAACATTCGGTTTGGATGCTCCTGCTCTAGGGAGATTGAAATGATTATCTCTGACTGTATTCTTTCTCTCTGCCATTTTACTGAGTCTGAAATTAGACATGTTTATAGGGAAGGTAATGAAGCCACAGATCGACTTTCTCATCTTACATTCTCTTTCTCTGGCTTTGGCCTCCCCGCTGACGCTGCGCTCAGCAGCATCATCCTTCGGAATGCTCTTGGATAGATGCTCTATAACATCCAAATTCTTTTCAGTTCAAAAAAAAAAAACTAAATTACTACAGGTTCTTCCATTTCACGCTATCAATCCCCAACTCATCCTCCATGGAACGCTATCCTCCATTTCACGCTATCAAGAACATCTCGTGTGCTTTCAATGAGCAACCAAGAGCAGCAATATTTTGGAGTTTTGAGGTCCATTAGAGAGAGAGTTTTATAGATATATCAACTTTAAGGTAGGAAATTTCATTATAATTTGTTTTTGATAAGCTTTTATAGAGAAGAAAATTGTGTGTTTTAGGGTTTAAAATTAGAATTAAAATTGATGAAATTAGTTGTTTTTTTGTGTCTTGTGTTTTATTGTCGTTGATTTGAGTGTTGTTTGGGTTGAATTATGAGTACAAATTGGAACAAAAACAAAAGAAATTGGTTGTTTTATTTGCAATTTTTTATGTCGTTCCTGTTAGGCATAAATCTCGTGAATTGTTGTATGCGTCGAGCTCAGTTGATGTCACTGAGAGCTCATGATGGAAGCTCAATTGTTGTCACCGAGGTGATGATGATGTCACCGAGCTCCCTCGTTAACCTCACTCAATGGAGTTGAGGTTGTTTATTTAGCTCGGATCTCAGAGCTTTGACAGATTTCTCAAACGACAACCAAGAAAAATAGCTGAAAGTCATTTGATAATCATCCGAAGAGATTGATATACCAAAAATAAGTATCGATCAATTCATTCCTTGATAAATTTACTAAAAGTTTATTTAACCGATGGAGTATTTGGATGAACACACTTAGGTTTTTTCAATTCGCTCTCATAGAGTTTTGGACCTGTTTGCAATAGTTTGAAAAAAATGAAAAGGACATGTGGTAATTTAGTTGAACTTATCTTGTCAATAGTCATTCCGACATCTTGCTTCTAGCCTCGCTAAAAAAAGGCAAAATTGCATAAATTCACCCCTTAAATAACCCATTTCGCACAAAACCAATCTTTAAAACTGAAATTGAAGAAAACCATCCTTTAAACCTATTCCGTTAGCAAGTAACCATCCTTTCTTTATTCCATTGATTTTTATGTTAAAAGGTACGTAGTATAAAATATTTCGTTAGCAAATAAAAATTTGTATACACCATCCTCAGAATCAAAAGTCATATCAATTCCAGGTTTCATGGATTCATTTGATTGTTCCAAATGACCCATATTTTCTTCTTCCATTTTTTCCATTCTCAAAAAATGAAAAAAGTGTAATTGAACAATCATCAAAACATTTTTTTTTGGAAGCAAGATAAGAATTCAGTTCTCTAGACAAGTCTAGAGAAACCGAGAGACCGGACAAGCCGGTAGATGGACTAACCATCATGTACAACCAAATAAAAAACAGAAGCAAATGACAAAAATGAAATAACAGAAGCAGATGACAGAAATGAAAATGCGAAAATAAAAGAAATGTGCCAGTAATCCCAGATCATAAAACAAAGCCATCATGGCAAGCGAACAATCAGCCAACAGAGGACGCACACAGAGAACTCTGGGGACCATAGCGGACATCTCAGATTATGGACTTCGAAGAGCCATCAAATATCGATCGCAAATCCACGACGTCTTCGGATACAGCAAATCAAACACCATTCACACAAGGCCTACATCACAGCAAGAACAACACAGCACACCAAACCGCAAATCCAACCCCAAACCAAACCACTGCCTAATAAAAAAGACCCACCCATCTAAAACCCTCAAGGACGATAACAAGATTGTAAGAGACTACTAGGTAGTCAAAATAGAAGCGATAGAGACTGAAAAGAGCAAAGAAATTGAAACAACAATACAAAGGCAGCGGGAAGGAAGACGGAATAGAAAAGAAGAGCCCAAAGAAGGAGTCGGCCACCAAACGAAACCAAGCTTAGGCGGAGACGAAGAGACGACGAAAGGCCAGGGTTGGAAACCAAGGGCGGAGCAGAACTTGGACCGCTAGAGTTCCAAACAGCAAGGGGAGGAGGCCGCGGTTGCCAACGGAGGTCAAGGAGGAAGCCTACGGAGGCAGGGCCAGAAGGGCGGCTGCGACAACGAAGGCCCACCCCAGCGACAGAAGAAGGAGAAAGGCGGGAGAGGGTGAAGCTGGTGGGCGCGCGCGTATCAGAGCGGGTGAAGAAGGGTGGTGGAGAGCCAAGGTAGGAGGCGGAGGTTGGGGTGTGGCCAAAGGTGCTGTTGGGCACGGGTGCTGTGGCATGAAGGCCGACGGCAAGCCAAAAGCTCTCAAAAGAGTGCTTTAGGGTTTTTGTGGCTATCATCAAAACTTTCTTAGTTTCGTGTTTTCATGTTTATTTTTACTATATTAATCATTCATTAATTAACTAAATCAGCTTACGCATTTGATTTACACTAACTTTGTCTAAATCAATCTCCAAATGATCACTAGTAAATGAAGTCTAGGGTAAAAGTCTATAGGCCGATAGTTGTTTCTAATTCAACTCATTTAACAAAAATTACACGTATATCACAAAACAAATGCATTACCCGGCATGCATGTTTAACCAAAACTTTCAAGGTTATGTGACTGGAAGACAATGGTGGTCGACTGGATTGTAACAGTGAGTGACTCGGTGGTGAAGTAGGGTTTACGGATTGATAAAATTGCTTGATCGATGACTTGTTTAATTAATTAATTAATTGAATTAAGTTTATTAATAATATGGAAATTAATCTTAACCATTGATATATTCGAACGATTGTGTACTGTAGCCTATTAGAAAAATCTTAGACAAGTAGTCATCGGGAGAGAATTCGAATCCAAAATAAAAGGCATAAACATCAGGTTTAAATGTTTTTTTTATAGTAGGCAAAGAATATGAGTGATTACACGAGTTGTAATCTAGCTCCTTGATCATCCTTAAGGATGATGATACAAAGCTCCCTGTTTTAGGGGATAGTAGCATTGTTACAGATGATACATTTCCTGGCTATGAAATCTGTAACTTGGTTTGCTTCACGATAACAGTGCCTATATTGGATAAGATCAAAACCAGCTTCTAGTTGATTGTTTGTCTCAATATTGCGTGTAGCTTCCCATCTAGCTTTACTGCTACTGGTGAGGGCCTTGATGAGTTGTAAATTGTCCCCCTCTATAATTACTCTTCGGAGTTCTTTTATGAGTGTTTGCTCCATACCTGTCTGTATGGCTATGGCTTCCGTTTGGATGACTGAGCACTTACTAGTTTCCCGATGGAACATATCAATGACGTGGCCTCGGGAGTCCCGAGTAATCCCACCCACCGAGCACAAGCTTGTGGGTTTGACAGAACCATCCACATTAACTTTGTAGATAGCTCCAGGTGGTCTGCTCCATTTAGCTTTAAGTCTCATAGTTTTAGATTTATTGGTTTCTTTTTTCTAATTTACCTTCAGACCAATCATAAATATTAGAAGGGTAAATTGCAACTAATATCCCAACCTTTAGGAGTAGTTGCTTTTAATATCCTAACCTTGTAAAATTTCACAAAATATCCTAACATATACCATTAGTTGCACTTAACACCTTGGATGAGATTCTTAAATTTTAAAAATTACCCACATCAAAAAAAAATTACAAAAAAGCACCCATATTCATAAAATGTTTTCAATAAACTTCTAATATATTTTAAAATTTAAAATTAAAAAAATCTCTTAAAATTTAAGTTCACCCAACCCACCATCCAAAAATAATTATAACAGGTATATAAAATCTACTCCTTTAAAAATATAATATAATTATTTTAGCATTTACTCATTTAATATTTTAATATAATTACTCCAAATAATTAATTATTTATCTTAAACATAATACCTTTACAAAAATAAAATAATGTAGATTTTCGTAAATAAATGGTATGAGATATGATAACCATTTGTAATAAATAGTTACATAATAAAGATATAGTAAAAATAATATAGTAAAATTATTATTTTTTACCATATTATTTTTAATATATCTTTATTATATAATTATCTATTGCAAATGGTTATCATATCTTTTACCATTTATTTTTTTAAATCTACTTTATTTTATTTTTGTAAAACTATTATGTTAAACATTTCTTATAGAATCATTTTTTTAATATCGTGGAATTTATGTGTGATACATTATAAGATGTTATGTATTAGTTTTAGTATATTGTATATATAACATAATATTAACCAAAAAGACAGTATATATCGTATCAAATAATATGCAGGGAATATATAGATGTACAAATCGGCATGTATTGAGACAGACTTATATAAATTTAGATTTTAATTATAATGTATGTTTTTAGATAAATAATTAATTATTTTGATTGATTATATTAAAATTTTAAATGATTAGATGCTAAATTAATTATATTATATTTTAAAGGAGTATATTTTATATATCTATTATAATTATTTTTTGATGGTGGGTGTCGGGTGGTGTTAAATTGTAAGAGATTTATTTAATTCTCATATTTTAAAAATGTATTAGGGGTTCATTGAAAATATTTTATGAAAATGGGTGATTTTTTGTAATATTTGTTTGATGTGGATAATTTTTTAATTTAAGCAACTCATTTAGGGTGTTAATTGCAACTAATGGTATATGTTAGGATATTTTGTGAAATTTTTCAAGGATAGGGTATTAAAAGCAACTATCACTAAAGGTTGGGATATTATTTGCAATTTACCCATATTAGAATTGATTCTTCTGATTATATTTTCTTTTTTGTTTGGAGGTTTTTTTCCTGAAGATAAGATCATTTCTAATTTCCCAAACTGTGCTCCATATGAAAACCAGGTTTTCAAAGTTCTTATTTCCCATATTGATTTATTCAATATCAAAAGTGTTTGTTTCATATAGGTTTTGGAAGCCTTTCCCCGTGTAAGATTCAAATTGACAAATCATATTTCTAGTGAAGGGATAGGTCTTCATGAGATGTTCAGAATCCTCTTCCGCTTAAGACCAAAGACAACATTGGCTTGGTACTCGATTAATGTATTTATTGAGCCTTTGAGCAGTAGGAAGACCATCCACTACTAATTTCCATAAGAAAGTCTTAATTTTAGGGGGTAGGTCTAATTGTCATATCCATCTATAGTTTGTAGAAGGTTGAGTTGGGTTGTTTGTCATACACTTGATTGATTTGGTGGAGAAGATTCCACTTGGATCAAAGCGTCAAATGAGTTTATCCGGGGTATCCCAATTAGGGATTTGTAATTCTAAAATCTTTGAGAAGATATCTATAGGCAGTGGCGGAGCCATGATTTTCGTTAGGGGGTTGTAAAAGAATTTTGTGAATTTTTATAATGCTTATTAAGAAGATTTTTTTAAAAAATAATATTGAAAAAACACTAAAATTGTGATATTTTAATGATTTTTTGTGTTTAAATAGTTGAGAGTGGCAAAAAAAAAAAGAGAAACAAAAAAAAAAATCACGAAGAATTACTTTTAAAACTATATTGAAATAAAATGTATAATGTATAATGTAAACATAAATATGACATTTTTTTTAATAAAATAGTTGATATAAACAAAAAATACAGAGAGAAATCAAAAAGAATTAATGCTAAAGTAAAGCAAATAAAAAGTGAAGCACTTGAGAATTGAACCCAAAACATTTTGATTCCCCTTCCTTCATTCCTTTACCACTTGGGCTAGATAGCATTCTTGTTTTAAATATCATTTAAATAGATTATATAAAGCCCAAACCCTAATCTAGTGATTTAGGAAGAATCAAGAGTCCCTTTCTGGGGTGGGTAGTTTAGCGACAGTTTACAGTTTTTTACAGTTACCGGTTGGAAAGGATCGGAAGTCCGGCGGGTCTAATGGACGCTGGTGGGGAAAGTAGCGTTGATGGGCTGAGGAAGGCATGGGAAGGTCTCAGACTATCGACGGCAGAGGCTGATGTTGTGGAAGTGGGGGACGAACTCCCCATAATCGGGCAAATTGGATTGTGTTTGCTTGGGAAATTTGTGACAGATCAATCCATTAACAAACCAGCATTTCGTCGTACGATCCAACAGATCTGGAGGGTCAAGGAGGAGCCGCTGATCCGGGATGTGGGAGATAAAAAGTTCTTATTCCAATTTTTCAACACAGAAGACAAAGCCAGAGTTCTGGAAGGATGTCCTTGGGCATTCGATGACTCATTGCTGGTATTGAAAGAGATCGAAATTTCAGAGGGGTTGGATGATATTGCTTTCACGCATTCTCCATTCTGGGTGGCCAGGAACATACCAGTGGGAAAGCAATCGGTGGCTACGGCAACAACGATAGGGGATCGGATAGGCGATTTCTTGGCCTATGACCAACTAGACATCGCAGGATTCCAAAATCAGATGAGAATCAAAGTGCGTCTGGATCTCTCACGGCCCTTGATGCGGGGGGGGGGGGGGGGGGTGAAATTAGGCTTGGGTGATAAATGGAAGTGGATCGATCTCCAATACGAAAGACTCCCAACATTCTGTTTCAATTGTGGTCGAATTGGGCATATCAGCCGGTTTTGTCCAGACAGAACGATGGCCAGGATACTACCGGGGGAAGCATTGAACCAGAATCAATTTGGCCCATGGCTAAGGGTTGCTCTAAACCCAAGAGGAGCCCGGTCGAGCGCCGAGGATCGGGAGAGAAGTACGAATTTGAGGGAGAGACTGTTAAGGGGTGAAGTGGGGAGAGGCGCCACTGTGTCAAATGCTGCGAATGGGGCTAAAAAATCGGATGAGGAGATTGCGATGGTAGTCGAAACTGAGTCAACGCCTCGGAAGCAGGGGGAAACGCAGGCACCGGATACAGATGCCAGACGGATGGAAGGTGGAGGCGAAAAGGGACGGCATGGGGAGTTAGAGGATGGGGAAAACTTAGCCACGCAGCAACAACTAATGGACATTGGGCTTGTGGAGGGAGCGAAGGGCAATGAGATACAGAAAGATACAGAGGACACTAGGAAACAGAATGAAGAGACTCAATCGGAGGAGCACCCGAGTAGACAAATGGGTGTGGAAGACGGGGTGACTGGAGGAAAACGTAAAAGTAAGGAAATGGTAGGGGAAGCGGGTGAAGACACCGAGGGTGAATCGAGTGTGGCAAAGAAAGCTCGACATAGGGAGCATGGAAATGAGTACCCAGGAACTGGGAAAGTAGCGGGCACTGGAGATTGCCAGGCTCGCGAAGGGCCATAAAACTCTTCTCTTGGAACTGTCAAGGGTTGGGCAACCCTCGGACAGTTCGTGCAATCCAGGACTAGTCCTGGAAGTTTCGGCCCAATATTGTATTTGTCATGGAAACAATGATTTCGAAGAAGGATCTGGTCTGGAGCCAACTATGAGAAAGTGCGGATTTACAGATGGCCTATGCTTGGACAGCCAGGGGTTGTCGGGGGGATTGGGGTTTTGGTGGAGAGATATAGACGCCACCATTAAATCCTTCTCGACAAGGCACATCTGTGCTGAAATAACAGAAAAAAATGGCTTCAAATGGATGGCGGTAGGGGTGTATGGATGGCCAGCCAGGGAGAGGAAAAGAGAGACGTGGGAGCTGATGCAACTAATTCATAACGGTAACAACCTTCCGATATGTTATTTCGGTGATTTTAATGAGATTCTTTTTCAAGATGAAAAGGAAGGAGGGGCTCCGAGGGCGCAGGCTGACATGGATGCGTTTAGAATAGTGGTGGAAGACTGTGGGCTCATTGATCTGGGGTGGAGCGGGGTGAAACTCACTTGGGAGAGGGGCCGAGCACCAGGGACTGTCGTAAAAGAACGGCTCGATCGTTTTTTGGCAAATGCAGCATGGTGTGACTACGTCACAACATTCCAGGCAAGGAATCTCCCACGATATTGTTCAGACCACTCGGCAATTATTCTTGACACAGATCGAAGGGCACCAAATAGAAAGGTGTGGCACTTTAAATTTGAGACTACGTGGATGCAACATGAGGAATGTCGGAACATTATTAAAAATCAGTGGGGTGCGAGTGGGGGGAGCCCGAAGGAGAAGATTGTGCGGTGTGCCCGAGGGCTTGACAGTTGGGCTCGGAGTGAATTCAAGGGGAGGAAGAAGCAGATCAGGGAGTTGGAAGATGAATTAGGTAGGCTGCAGAACCTACCTCCATCGGGCGATGTATTAGCAAAGGGGCAAGAGGTGGTATCCCAACTAGATGCACTTCACAGAGAGGATGAGTCCTTTTGGCACCTTCGAAGCCGTGAGAATTCATTAAGGGACGGGGATAAAAATACTTTATATTTCCATCGTCGGGCAAATCAGAGAAAGAAGCGGAACCATATAGCTTCTCTTGAAGATGGGAGAGGAACGATACATGAAGGCGATCAGGAAATAGAGAAGGTGTTGGTGGAATTCTTTACTGGCCTATTCAACACTAAGGGCACCAGTCACATAGAGGAGGCCTTCAGGCCTTGTCACCAATCAATCTGAAAATTTTCGAGGATGAGAGCGCTGTTCTGGACAGACTGCCAATGGAGGGGGAGGTCTGGACAGCAATCCATCAGATGCACCCAACAAAGGCGCTAGGCCCGGATGGGATGCACGCGATCTTCTTCCAGAAATTCTGGGATGTGGTTGGGAGTGACGTTGTCAGCTTTGTACAGTCATGGTGGAAGGGGGAGGCAGATCTGAGTGACGTCAACGAGACCGTTATTACTTTGATCCCCAAGGTTGCGGAGCCGAAGAGGGCGTCGGAATTCAGGCCGATCAGCCTATGCAACGTCTTATATAAAATTATATCAAAAGTGATGGCGAATCGCCTAAAACCACTGTTGCCGGCCCTCATCTCTCAGGAGCAAAGTGCGTTTGTGGCAGGACGAAATATCTCAGATAATGCACTCATTGCTCTGGAGGTCTTTCATCATTTGAAGGGATTAAGGACGGGTGGAAAAGGATGGATGTCGCTCAAAACAGATATGGCAAAGGCGTACGACCGTGTCGAGTGGCTATTTTTGGACAGGGTCATGAGAAAGATGGGTTTTTCGGAGGCATGGTGTACGAGGGTGATGAATTGTGTCTCCACCGTCTCTTTTTCTTTCAAATTCAATGGCGTAGTTCGTGGCCGGGTTGTACCAACACGGGGATTGCGTCAAGGCGATCCAATTTCGCCTTATTTATTCATCCTATGTGCAGACGTTTTCTCATGTCTCATAGGTCGAAGAGTGGCTGAGGGGCGTATACAGGGTATACAGGTGAGTCGCAGGGCACCCAAGATGAGTCATCTTTTATTTGCCGATGATAGTTTGCTATTCGCTAGAGCCACACCACAGGAGTGCTCGCAGGTTACCGCGATTGTCCGGCTATACGAGAGAGCATCTGGACAAAAGTAAATTGGCAGAAATCGGAGGTGTGTTTTAGTAGGAACATGAACTATCATCAAAGTGTTGTGATTGTTGGTATGTTGGGAGTGCGAATGGTCGATTGACATTCGAGATATCTGGGACTCCCGACGATAGTTGGGAGATCGAAAAGGCAAGTGTTTGAATCGATCAAAGAAAGGATTTGGAAGAGAGTACAAGGCTGGAACGAGAGATCGTTATCTCAGGCGGGGAAGGAAACCCTCATTAAATCGGTACTGCAGAGCATACCCACATATGTCATGGGGATGTTCCGGCTACCGGAGGGACTGATCGAGGAGATTCACGGGCTTCTGAATAGATTCTGGTGGGGGTCCTCGGAACAACACCGTCGAATTCATTGGTGCCGATGGAAAAGCCTCTGTGTTCCGAAACAGATGGGAGGTATGGGGTTCAGAGACTTAGGGATTTTTAACGATGCACTGTTGGCAAAACAAGGATGGCGGCTGATCAAGAATCCTTCGTCGTTGGTGTCGCGTGTGCTTGGGGCGCGATATTTTAATGGGGGATCCTTCTTAGACTCGAGTCTCGGAAACAATCCCAGTTTTCCTTGGAGGAGTATTTGGGGAGCAAAGTCGCTCCTGCTTGAAGGCTTGGGATGGCGAGTGGGAACAGGGGAGCACATTGATGTTTGGGGCTCTAATTGGCTAGTTCGTGAGGGTCGTCCCGTAGCCCTTATTCTGTTGCAGCATTCCAATTTGAGTCTCACCATGGATAATCTAATTGATTCGGAGTCAGGATCGTGGCGAACCCAGTTGCTGCGAGATAATTTTATGGAAGGGGGTATTGATTGCATTCTGGCAATTCCGATCAGCACCCGTGGGAGGCAGGATACCCGAATCTGGTGCCCAAATAGAGACGGATTCTTCACAGTCAAATCTGCATATTGGTTGGGCTGTTGTGGACATTTGGAAGCATGGGCTCGACGACTCAATGGAGAGGCTGATCAAGTATGGGGCTGGCTATGGAAAGTGCGAGCCCCTCCGAAAGTACTCCTGTTTGCCTGGCGAGCACTGCAAGGGGCCCTTGCTGTAAGGACTAGTCGGGTAAACCGCCATGTCGTGGACTCGTCGATCTGCGAGGGGTGTGGATCTACAAGCGAGAGTGTCACTCATGCTTTAGTGGAATGTCCTTGGACGGATGTAGCCTGGGAGGGTTCGAAATTAGGGACCCGAATTAGAGGCCTAGGGTGTCTATCGATGGTGCAGATCGCAAGCAACGTTCATGAAGTTGAAGGGACAGCGGGTCTGTTGGAGCTATTCACTAATGCATGGGTGGCTTGGACGGCGAGGAATATGAGACTCTTCGATGACAACCCCCCGAATACCCCGCTACTGAGGGATGGGTTTCGACGGTATGTGCAGGACTATCAGAAGGTGTGGGAAAGCCGTAATGAGAGGGTCGGGGAGGCTAATCGTCGGATTGTTGGGGATAGCACCTGGTCGAGAACGTCGGAAGGCACTGTTAAGATCAATTCAGATGCAGCCTTAATGGGAGGTGGAAGTGTTTGGTTGGGGGCAGTGGCAAGGGACTCGACGGGGCAAATTTTGTGGGCAGTTGTCCGACGTCTTGATGCCAACTGGGATGTCCATGTCGCTGAGATGAAGGCGGCGCTGATGGGTGTCGAAGAAGCGCATGCTAGAGGGGAGACTCATGTGCACCTTGAGTCAGATTCTGTACAGCTGATCAAAGGCTTAAAGGCTGAGATAATGGCATGTTCATACTTACAAATGATAGCTGATGATATATTAGATTTAGCAGATAGTTTTTCTGCCTTTTCTTTTAGCCATGTAAGGAGGAATGGCAACACTTTGGCACATCATGTGGCTAGGCTAGTTCCTCCGAATGGCAGTGATAATGTATTTATGGATCCCCTCCCGCAAAGTTTGATCGAGCTTGCGGAGATTGATCTTATCTAATAAGATGTGCCACCGTTATATTCAAAAAAAAAAGATTATATTACCTCAAAAATACTAAATATGTAAAAAAAAAAAATTGTATGTTTTTTCCGGCTAGAGGGGGGGGGGGTGCTTGAGCACCCCCAAGCACCCCCTAGCTTCGCCACTGTCTGGAGAGAAGATTTGAATAATCAAAGAAGTATTCCATTGTTTTTCTAAAGTAAAAAGCTGATTAACTTTCATATCCTGGCTGTGATTTCCTTGATATTGTGCTAGACTTATGTGAGGAACCCAAGGATCTGACCAGACATTTACATTATCACCATTTCCTATGATCCAATGGAGGCCTTGTTCAATTTTTTCCCTTAGAGAGAGTAGTCGCCCAAATTGCCACGAGGTAAGGCAATTTGAGACAGATCTAATATTTTCTTTTTGAAGATACTTTTCCTTCGCTATCTGGACCCATATATTGTTTTCATTTAATTTGTAGACTTATATTTAGATCTTCTGCTTTCCTGAAATCCATTCCCCCAAGGGTTTTGCTAGTACAGATGTTATCCCAGCTGATGAGGGGGATATATCTTTCAGAGTTGAGTTTAATTATTCCATGAATTTGTTTTATTAATTTGATCTATCTGTTGTAAGATTCCTTTTGTAAGTAGAAAATTTTGCATTAAGTAATTCGTTTTAGATTTAAGATTTGATTGGATGAGCACCGCTCGTCCTGCTTGTGAGAGGGTAGAAGCCTTCCATTTTGAGAGTTTTTTCTTAAGATTTTGAATAGCGTCCTCGAAGACACAATTCTTTATTCGACCGTTTATAAGGGGGATACCTAGATATTTTTCAAGAGTCTTGGTGATGGGCACTCCCATATATATGTTGAGTTAGATCTCTGGATAAGTTTTGAGAGACATTATTCAAACACTGAAGGGAGTTTTTCGTGTAGTTAATAGTTAATCCCGATAGATTGGAGAAATTATTTAACATGTTTTAGATAGTGTTGAGTCTAGTATGGGCTATATTTGAAAAAATCAAGGTATCGTCAGCAAAGGTTAGGAAAGGTATTGAAGTGCCATCTTTAGTAAGTTTAATTCCTATCAGGGCGTCATCTCGTAAGGCTTCCTTATGAAGCTCTCTAGAGAGACCTTCCATAACAAGAATAAAAATATAAGGAGCTAGCGGATCACCTTGTCTAATTCCTCTATTGGGTTTGAATTGTTTTCCCGGAGTGTTGTTTACTGAGACTGAGCAAGAAGTCGTTGTTATACATTGCATAATCCAATTAATCCAAGTGTTATGGAAGCCAAAATTAGTGAGGACGACTTCAATATAGCTCTAGTTTATTTTATCATAAGCTTTTTCCATGTCAAGTTTTAGAGTCATCCACCCACTTTTTCCTTTCTTTCTTAAAACTATGAAAAATTTCATGAGCTATAAGAGTATTATCTTGAAAAGATCTCCCTTCTACGAAGGCACCTTGATAGGGGTTTATGAGTTTAGGTAGAATTGGTTTAAGTCTATTTGCCAGAATCTTAGAGATGATTTTATAAATTGTATTACAGAGGCTGATTGATCTAATGATTGATATTTGTCGGAGTATCTATTTTTGGAATAAGGGCTATAAAAGCGTGGTTGATTTCAAAGAGAATACAACCAAAATGAAAGAATGATTTAATAGCTTTACAACAAGATTTTCCAACAATATGTCAATATTTCTTATAAAATTCTGGAGGATATCCATTTGGACCCGGGGTTTTATCTTCTGCCATTTCCCAGAAGGTAGTCTTAATTTCAGAATCAGTTGGTTGAGCTATTAGTCCTATGTTTTCTGCTGTTGAGATTTGAGGCTGAATATTCCAAACTTCATTTGGCTGAACTGCCCTTGGATTGTTAGTGATGAACCTTTCAGACATCTCAAGGGTGATTTGATCCGAGATTTCTTCTTGGTCGATTAATATATGTCCTTGCATTGATTCAAAAGAGAGTAGGGTTTTCCTAAAGTTCTTAACTTTTGCAGACGTTTGGAAGTATTTTGTATTACGATATGAGAGATGCAGATGCCTGATTTTCGCTCTTTGCTTCCAATGTTTATGACTAAACTCAAGGGTTCTAATTCTTTTGTGTTTTAATCTCATAAGTTTAGCCTCATCTGAGGTTGAGATCATTCCCCAAGGCAGTTTACTTTTAAAATTTTTAATTTGTTGTTCCATCTCTATAAGTTGTTTTGTAAGGTTAATAGATTGTTTTTTGCACCAGTTCTTAGTATTTTTCTTTAGAAGCTTTTGTTTTTGAATTAGTTTAAAAGCGAAGGAGCCAGATAATTTGTTGCTCCAAACTTTCTTTACTAGATCTTCATAGATTTTATTAGTAGTCCATGCCATTTTAAATCTAAAAGGGGTGCCCAATTTTTTCTTCGTTTTTCCAATCTCAATTGTTATAGGACAGTGGTCCGAGAAGGAAAAGGGGTGATGTTTTGTGATTAGATTAGGAAAATGGGAGGTTATGTTGTGGTGAGCCAAAACTCAGTCTAATCTTTCATAAGTGTTGTCGGTGCTTCTTTTATTTTTCCTCCAAGTGAAGGTTGAGCCACTATAAGGGATTGTAAGAAGATTAAAATCTTCCTTGATTCTGCTTAGTCTTCTAAACTCAGCAGAACTGGGGACAATAGCAGGGTTATCGGACAGAAGATCGATTCGGGGGTTCTCTTCCAACACAAGATTGAATTTACGGGGTCTAAGAGCATTGACGGGACATTCTTCATAGGTGTGGTCATAACCACCACAGCAACCACACCCATCAGAGAAATCTTCGTATCGAATTCTAAGTCTAAGGGATTCATGCTCATTTTTCCTAATGAAAATAAAAGAGGTGAGTTTAGAGAGAAGGGACACCTTGACACAGGCTCTGGCAAACCGCATCTTGTTCCTGAGGTTCAAGACCTGATCAATCTTGATGAGGGTGCCAACTCCACCAGCCAAGAGGATGTGAGCTATAACATCTATGGAGTAAAACTGGTGTGGGAGACCTGGGATGCGGATCTATACATCAGCTGTGGTGGTATCTTCTTCCATCGGGTTGAAGCTATCAGTCCAAGGATAGAGAGCTAGGAGGGAGCCTTGGACATGATAAGGCCGGTTGGTCCAGGCAATGGCTCGGTCCTCTTTGTTTGAGAAACGAAAGATGAAACAATCATTGCATATAGTATCAGCACCCCAGCTTCCCCTGAGGTTTTCCCATTCGACTTTCATCTTCCCAATGACTTACTTATGATCAATGGCGTTTTGGACAAATCTACCAACTAGGCTGAACTCGGAGAGTTTAAAGTGAAGATCCTTCACTCCTGGGACATAGTAGGGATCAACAATTTGGTTCGGGTTGTGATTAGCTTCAGCAGGGGGAGCAAAGCTCAAAGGGATGGCATGAATATCATGATCATCAATAGCTTGGGAGTGCAAAGTGGAGTTATCTAAAGCCAGAGAAAGAGTAGGTTCAGTGGTGGGAGTAGGCATGGGGACAGTTTCAAAGTTGACGCCTTGTCTAGTAGTATTGATCAAGGCTTCAACGAAGGAAAGGTGTTGATCCATAGCAGGCCAAACAGAGGAATAAGAGATATCGGAGGGAGGGGAAGAAGTGAAGTAAGATTGAAGAACCGCAGTAGGGGTAGTATTTATAATCCATAAAAGCCTTGAGATGCATGCATACAACCATAAAACGGATACATCTAGTAGTAATCATAGGGAGGAAGGTTCTGCTCGAGATAATCATACCTTTTCCATTGAGAGTGGTGCATGGCGTTTGAAGAGATTCATTGGAAATATACCAAACCAATCTCTCCCCAATCTGTTGCTTGTAGTGTTGGTATGAGTGTAGGCCCCCCATCAACTGTGATTGCCGAGTTCCATAGTTCAAGACAGGGAGAGTAACTAATCCACCGAAGAGCCACTTTGCCACCCTCTCTTGGCCAATCAGATTTGCTGCATGTGTATAATTACCATCTAAATAATTGCAAAAAACATTGTTAGAGTTCTAGTAAGGGTTAATGTGAAAAGTTTCAAAGGTAGTTGTTGGTAGAGGTTTGTTAGAGTTGTCTTGTGTGACATTTTGGGTGTTTTGAGGGGGAAGATGGAAACGAATCGATCTTCCTCGGGACTCAGAGACAGTATTAAATGTGGGTAGTAATTGATCAACCCATTGGTATCGCCTGATGTTATTGTTGTTGCTAGAACACCAACCCAGCTTCCGAAAAAGCTCTCTGGTTTCAAGATTACACTTTTGGTGAGGGTAAGGTTGGATTTTAATGGACATTGAGTGTGAGATTTGGGTAGTTGGTGTATTAATTTTGGGGATCCCGGTTTGGGTGAAGAAAGGAGATCAGAACCAGCAACATACCTCCAAAGAGGAATGCAACCAGTTCAATCAAGAAGAAGCCCAGTGAAACCCAGAAGAAACCGATCGGAACAAAGAGTTTTTTGTGAGAGAGAGGGTTTTTTCTACCCGATGTTGGAGTTCTAATGAAAATCTATTAGGTTTAAATGTTAATAGATAAAGTAAAGCATCACAATTGGGCCAATGCACTTTTATTTGAATTTAATTCCACACAAAAATATGTAGGGTTGACAAATGGTACGGAAATTACCATACCAACCACGTACCAACCACAAACCGACTATGTTGGTAACCACACTTGTGGTAACCAACATGGTGGTAACCACGTGAAGGTGGTACGATAATGGTAATGAAATCTGAATACCATGGTTACTAAGTATACATATTATTATTTTTATTTAATGTTTTATTGTTATTATCTTTAATTTTTTAGTTTTTAATTTATATTTTCTGTTTTGATTTTGACCTAAATTGGTCATTTCTACTTTTTCTACTAGAAATAATATGAACATTTTGAATGTTTGAAGACTTTGAACTTGTTTTGTTGGAACTTGCAGGAACATTTTGAATGTTTGAATATTTGAACTTGGTTTGTTTCAAGACTTTGAACTTGGATGGTTTGAATTGGTTTGTACTTGAGGTTTTGAACTTGATTGATTTGATCTTTTAATAGGCAGTAACCCGGTGAAAATCGTCTAGTCCAACGACGTAGTCCATTTTTATGGTCCCTTTAATTTCATTGGCCGATAAGCATTAAAATAAATTATAAGGTACAAAAACTTATTTAAGAAAATAATTAGAAATTTTAATTTAGCCAATGAGATAATTTGGACTACGGTATGGATTACAATTGCGGACTAGACGATCCTCATTGGCAGTAACCATATTATTTTTGGTAACCATTTTTTTTCGTTCGATAACTTTGATGACTACCGGAAGATAGCCAAGGGGTTTCAAAAAAATGCAAACAGAATTACAGCTTGGTAACCATGGTAATGTACCGATGATAACCACAAGTCATGGTTACCACATATGCGGTAACCACGACTTGTGGTTAGTATGTGGTATGAAAATTTGTGTACCACCAGTTTATGGTTGGTACGTGGTAATCACCATTTTTTGGTGGTTATCGTACCATGCCAACCCTAAAAATATGTAGCCGATATTAAAAAAATAAGATAGTGTAAACACGTGCCTATAGTATAATTAGATAGCCGATGCATTTGTAGGCTACATGGCGACTTGCGGAGACTTTTGACAAAATTTTGAAAAGGCTATATAAATGTAATCTCTAATTCATAAAATTCTTATGTATATTTTCTCTGGTGTAATTCATAAATTTTTTTATGTTGGAACCTATATATCTATATACATATACTAAAACCGGTGCATATATGCATGTGTGACATCCATGGTTGATTTTATCATCATATTTTTTTTTACATGGCAAATAATAGGATGCCTTGACTAAGCAAGGATCATCTATACAGATGATGTTACAAAGCTTCATGTTGAAAGAAGGGTTAGTACTTACGTTCTACTTCGAACTATATAATCAGTAGTACGTAGAGTTTGATTCCCTATAACAATGTTTAAAGTGATGTTGCTGAACTTTTTCTTAATATTACAATTCTTCTCAATTGTTCTGTAGATTTTCCGAGGAATATGATGATAAAATCATACTATAGTAGAAATTTCTAGAAAGCCACCACAAGATATAATTTATCTATATATAGATATTTTTATTTAATAAAAGTATAAATCTATCGACCTATAGACTATAAAAGAAGAAAGATCAACAATATTATATATTAATCTATATAATATTTTGGTAATTTCCATCTAACTAAAATACATCTCTTAATTAAGAAAATATTAAATGTATTAGTGGTAGAATTTTTCCTACTATTTTATTTGAATTTTTTTTTTCATAATTAATATATTATTCAAATAAAAATAATAACTGCATAACAAAAAACCTAATAAAATAATTAAAACCACTAAAAAGATTAAGGGTATTTTTCTAAAAAAAAATTATGGTCCACTTATTAATTTTTTTAAAATAATAATTGTAACAAATTAAAAAAAGCTTTATATTATATATTAATCATATAATAAATAAAATGTCAATATAAATAGTAAAAATGAACATTAATTTTATATCACTAGATAGATCTATTGATGGTTATTTGCTCAATTTCTACATTATAATTCAGATTTATTATGTTTAATTTATTGTGATATTTTTAATATTTTATTTTATAGATAATTGATCTAATTTTAGAATATCATGTTAAAATATTTTCATTTAGACCATCTACATTAGTGAATCCCTTCTTGGACTCATAACTTACTTTTTAAGGGCCACATCAGCTTAAAAATCACACTTCAGATTTATTATTTTTTCACCCCCATTCATGAACCCCAACCTTGGACTTATAACTTACTTTTCTTTATTTTCATTTTTTATTAAATAAAATTTTCTTATATTAAACTCTATAATCCATTCTCATTAATAATAATAATAATAATAATAATAATAATAATAATAATAATAATAATAATTTCTTCTTGTTAAATATTATTAGTTATTTATCATTATATCATATAAAAGGCAGATTTCTACTCCAAAGATTAAAGATATTAGTTAATAGAAAAAATATGGTTTGATTTTTTTTTAAAAATAAAATTTTCAAAAAGAATTTTTTAATCGATGAGAAAAGAATAAGTTTGACAAAAGTTATTATTTAGTTTTTTTAAAAGAATTAAAATTTTGGAAAATATAAAATTTTAAAGAAAATTGTAATTTATATTTGGATTTATTATAATATTTTAAATCAATAATTATTATATACTTTTAATATTATGTTAAACTATTTTTCAATGAAGATAGGAACTCATCTTTGATGGTAAAAATCCTAGCATATGATCTAACCGATAAGAACCATAAATCAAAAAAATCAATTTTCACAACACATGCTCAACTTAATGATAAGAAATAAGATGAGGCTTGAATTTTCATCAAAATGAAACAAAAAATTGCTCAACATCTCTTTTTACTCATTATCACTAAGCAAACTCAAGTGAGAATTTTCGTAGATGGGTAGGACATATACGAGTGCATTATACATCATTTCTCAAAACGATTAGAACGAATCTCCATTTTGGCTAAACATACATAATAATGAACACATTAAACAACAAATAAAGTAAATGCATGATACATCCTCCTGTGCTATATACATTTGAATCTTTTGGATTCTTAACCTAATTTCAATCTTTTATCAACCTGCAAATAAAAAACCGTACATTAAATGTGACCCCATTTTTATATTTAAATTCATATTCTATCTATACCCTATGGCTATATTCATTATTCACTTTTGGTAAGGTCACCAATACACAAGGCAAAGGAAAAAGTTTTTTTTAAAAAAAAAAACCAAAAACAATAACAAAAATATTAAATTAAAAAAAAACAAATAAATAAGTGTGAAAAAATCGACACCCCTCGTTCCCACCCAAAAACAAAACCCTCGCCAAAATCGCCATCTTCCCTCTTCCCTTCCCATCCGCCATACGAAAGTACCTTTTACTATCCGACAAATTCATGGAGTCTCATCTCTGCGCGCCTGCGGATTTCATCGACGACCTCCTCGACTTCGCTTCGGACTTCGGAGAAGGCGACGACTTCAAAGCATCCGCCAAAACCCTAACTCTCCCTTCCCATAACACCCTTGTAAGTTTCAACGCTTCTTCTCTGCCTTTTATCGTTCGGCGGCCGCCGAGTCCGTGTCCGGAATCGGAATCGGACTCCGACGGCGCCTTCGTTTGGGGGAATTTCGAAACTCGACCCGAGGGTTTTGCGAATCGGGCGATTCGACTCGGCGCGTTCCGAGTTGACACGGTCTGCCTACTTTTTGTTTTACCGTTAGTAATTGAAAGCCGGTGGGCGGTTTTTTTTTCATTGACCGGACTCTACTGAGGCTTAATTTGATTTCACGTTACTGCTATTGGTATTGAGTTAGAAATTGGTACAGTAAATCAAATGGAGTTGGAGGGTAATTATGTAAAACCGTATATGATATTTTTTTTTAAAATCTTTATTTGTTCTTTTTTAATTATTTCTCCTTAGCCTGTGTAGGCCTGTCACATGACGGAAATGTATACTATATAATTATATATGCCCCTCTTGCAGTTGCCCCATTGAAAAAACCAAACAAGATCTTACGCACGTGACCCCACGTGCAATTATTCCGATTCTCAAATTGAACCCGGTTCCACCTGATTACCCAACCGGGTCCGGGTCCGGGTCTGGGTCGGCCATATTCTTTTTTTTTTTAAATAAAAACTTAAATTGTACTACATTCATTTGGAGCCAATTTTTATAATTTAAAAAAAAAAATCGAGTCTTGTTAGTTGTTCCCTTGTCTTTTGAGGTTCAGCTTATAATTACCCACTCTTTGGACAGTCTTATAGGGAATTTAATTCTCATTTTGTTGTTGCGAATTGTGCAATGTAAGAAAAAAAGTTGTGTTGATTGCAAATTAACATACCAAAATCATCAGCAGGGGATTGTTGAAGAAGACCTGGAGTGGATCACAAACAAGGATGCCTTCCCCATGGTGGAATCATTCGTCGACATCATTGCTGACAACAATAACCAGTCAACAAAGGCGAAAAATCACGAGAGCCCAGTCTCGGTGCTGGAGAACAGCAGCACCGGCATTCCAGCAATCCTGACCCTTCCCTGCAGCCTTAAGGTCCCTGTCAAAGCGAGGAGCAATATTAGGAAGAGGAGAAGGGAGGTATTTGGAGGGATGCAGTGGCAGTGCTGGGTAAAGGGGACTCGGAAACCCGGCAGAAAGAAGGTTCCAGGAGGGACAAGGGGTAATGACATTATGGGGAGGAAGTGCCAGCATTGCCAGACCGAGAAGACGCCACAATGGAGGGCGGGTCCTATGGGGCCCAAGACCCTTTGTAACGCGTGTGGGGTCCGGTACAAGTCGGGAAGGCTGGTCCCAGAGTATCGTCCGGCTAGTAGCCCAACATTCTCGAGCAAGGTGCACTCGAATTCCCATAGGAAGATCATAGAGATGAGGAGGCAAATGCAAACCGCTGGGTCGCCCAGAGTAGGATTGAGATAGGATAGAGTGTGAGAAGCATGAGAAAACGGATCTCGCATTCGTAGGGTCAAATTTTGGTTGCTTGGGAAAGGATAGAGTGAATGGGATTGTGAATCTCATCTGCAGCTCTTGTTTCAATTCATTCTTTCTTCATTTTGCCTTGTGATGATGATGAAATCAAATGAACATGCCTTTCAAAATAGAAAAAAAAATGAATAATCTTGGCCCATCTTTCGTCGAATTGTTCTGGTAAATTCACATCATTCCCATCTGTGTGCAGAAGCTGCATTTCCATTTCCAGGTAAGAACAATGAAAATGGTGATCAGTTAAAGGTCATATAGGGTTTTTATAGGTTTAAGTCTGCTTTGATGATGATTGAAGAGTTTGTTGAGCATTTATCTTGCTGGTCTGTTAAGTAGCTGAAGCTCACTGATGATCTTGTATCAGCCCTGTTAACAGAAGCTTCAGATCTTAGTCAGATTTGCTCAGGAAGACCAGATTTCAATAACCCGTTCGAGTCTCAGGTGTGGCCACTGCAGTTTGTTGCCAGAGGCAGCAGTGCTATGTGGAGAATTCACAAGGCAGAAAGGATGAAATCGCTCGTGCCTGATAGGTGAGCGATTTCATCCTTTTTGGATGACAGTGTTGTGAAATTGTGATTGATCTGAGGGACGAGGCTGTATAGCTTGATGGGCCAATCTTTATTTTGTATGGTTCAACTGTATTCCTCTCGTTCTCACTACTGTGTGCATAGTGTCCCAACTGTGCAATCGATCAAGAAGACAAAGATATATGTTAGGTTGACAAGGACCTCTCAAGCAATGTGTGGCTCCTTTGATGTTAGTGCTTGTGACATGAATTTCAGAAAGTTGATGAGTAAGATGTTGACGATGTTTCAATGTGAGTTTGGCGGAAAAATGGAAATTAATTTGCCGTTCATTGAGAAGAAAAGTTTAGTGAAAACTCTTGTGCCATCGGTAGTGGAATGTCCATTAACATAAGATGCCTTTACACATCACAAGCCATTTGCATTCAGACAAAGGGGATGAGCCTTATAACTACAAAACACATTATCCAATGGGCCTTTAAACTATTTTCGTCCAATCCTAGCTTGCCCCACATTTGTTTGGAGGTTTTGGCCTTTGGGGGTGTGGCTTGGGGCGAAATGACACTTTTACCCCTACGAAGGTCAAGTAAGTACCAAAGAAGGTCCACTAATGTAGGCTGCAGCACCATCCCTTGTCATGCTGTAGTGTGCATGAGGTATGCTCCAATAGAACCCTTCCGGAATGACTCAACCGGAAAGAATTTACGGGTAGTACGTAAAGGTCTTCGGTTCGAACCCCGGATGACTGTTTTTTATTTACCAAATTCAAGGTATGCTCCAATAGGTATGGGATTTGAAAAAAAAAATGCTCAAGTGGAGCTCGCAAAATCTAACATGATCCAACTCACCTTAATCTAGACCTGACCGAAATCGGAAAATTTAGTATTATGCACAACTCGAATCTGATCTATTTTGACATGATATTCGAATGAATCCGAACTCGATCTGACTCATACCCTATCCATCTTTGATCGACCCAAACAATGCATGACTCATCCTTATAATTACTTTAATTGTCTTATTTTTAAACATTTAAATATTATGAATTACATATAATGAGACATAATATAACTAAATAAATTATGTTTAATATTCAGTAATTATGATAAACAAAAAATAATCATCATTTTATAATAAAACTAAATGTGACTCGACACAACTCGAAATCCATTTGATCCAACTTATCCAAATATCCAATCCAAAACCTTACCGACTCGACAAAAAATTTCAATTGACGATCTTTTTTTTCGGTTGAAAATTATTCAGATAATCAAGATTGCGATTTCATTGTGAAACCTCCCTATCATTTTTTTGAAGTCGGGAAAAAAAATTCGATTCTCTAGAGACGCCTAGAGTAATCGAGAGATCGGACAAGCTGATAGGTGGACTAACCATCATGTACAAATAGAAGAAAATGATATAAGCAAATAACACAAAGGAAAAAAACACCAAGTAAATCCGGATATAGCCAAAATCTAAACATAAAATCAAAAGAAAAAACAAACAAACCAAATATAAAAAGATAAAAAGCCAACACAAGAGGCAAAAACTCTCAAAGTTGAATGACCAACTTAAGCAAAACGTTTGTAAAGTCAAGTTGTAAGATGTGTGAAGTCTTCTTAACGCTCTCGTCTCATGAGAAAACCCCACCATAGAAGCAAATCAACAAGAAAAAGGGAGCGGGTACCTGAAACTATACAACAAGTCAAGGTTTAGCCACTCACGTGGGTCCGAAAGACCTCGTTGAGACCATATAATATGTCATATACCTAATAAAGAATGCTCTAATCAGTGCAGAAAATAAACACACAAGGCATGCTGACAATTGTATATATAATTAAATAATTATGTAGAAAACTATAAAGGCGCCCACAGAATGCCAACCGTCATGTCCCACTCGAAACCACGCCCGACCTTGGGGTGGCGACTCACTCCACTCCGCTACCTATGGTGGAGAACACTTCATACCGCTACCTAGGTATGAAGACCACTCTATACCGCTACCTAGGTATGTAGACCACTCTACGCCCATACCTAAATGTAGACACCACCCAACGTTCATACCTAGACGTAGAGACCACTCAATACCACTACCTAGGTGTGGACCTATGTGAAGGATTAAATTGTGTGAAGGAGCCGAGAGAAGTGGACAAGGTTGGACCTGTGCAGAGAAGCGTGGGATGGTGTTTTTTTGGTAGTTAGTGGATTTCATTATCAATGAAGGCTGACGGCAAGGGCGCGCGGCGAACTCCACTACTTTCATACACCGATTTGGGAGGAGCAGAGCAGCAAATGATGTATTCGTCTACCACATCGTTGTCGATCGAGTTTGCCTCCGTTGTTCTCCTCCATTCTCTCTCCTTTTTCCCCGTGCCCACCACTTGTTCGACATAACTCCCCACTCAACTATAAATTGGATGAAGGCCACATTTTTTTATATACTATTGTGAATTACACTTGAAGTCTTGAACTATATGGGACCCTATTTGCACGGTGAATTTTTCGCCTGATACACGATTTGCGACCACACATTGTGTATGCGCAAAATCCGCTCATCTGCAATGTGGGTCGCAATATTTTTAATAAACCGCATTATCCCTTTGTCGTGGCTCCATTGTATATCTCAAATCTCTGTTTCCTCCATTATCGATCTTAGTTCAAATCAGAAGCATAAGTCAACCTTCAGAAATACAGAGATGACATTCAAGAGCCAAAGAATGAAATCTCGGTGTTGATGCGGTGATTACCCTGAACAATTCTTCAGTATTCTTGAATCTTCGGTCCTTAATCGTAGGCTAATGATATTGAGGGTTTAACCTCACTGCTTCCTGGAATTTCTCATCATTCCAACTCCTCCGGGTTCTGATTTCCTCCACCTTTGAGCTTATGATTCTCCAGATCTTGTTGTTTCTATCGACCAAAGATCTTCAAGTTCTCATTTGAGGTGTCTTTATTTTGGTTAATTCAGACCTTTTTCAGTTCAGATCTGGAAAAAAAAACATATAAGCGGCCATGTTGATGGAGATTTGTTCAATGATCAAACAAGAGGACTCCATTGTTGATCTGCAGATCTGGTACCACGTTCTTGCCTCTCCAATCTACGCTCTCTTTGCTTCTCTGGTCTTTTTCCTCGCTTGTAACCTCCACTTTCTCCATGCTCATATCTTGGCTTATATTAATCTCATCTGCACACCTGGGGTTTGGCAAGCGCATAGATCCGCACTCTCGTGATGCGCGTGCAAAGATTCTTCCTACACTTGCTTTTTGGCCGCATACCAGTGATGCGCGATTGCGAATGTTTTTTGTATAAATGGCAAGAAATCAACCGTGTGTCTAGCAATTAAATTACACTAAAAAATATTGATGAACGGTTTTTAGTCGCGTAAACCGTATCAAAATAAAACTCAAACCTACAAACTAGTATAGCAAGTAAGTAAGAGGTCGATCCCATAGAGAATCAAGTATTTCTCAGCAATGTGTATTTACCAATTAGTAGAAAGGGGTTTTTTTGGGTGATTGAAATAAGAAAGAAAACAAAATAAATTATAAAAAAGTTGATGCAAAACAATTTAGAAAAGATCGTTCTACCTACAATTATCCACTTTATTTGGTTGAATTGATATTGTAACTTCCTCTTATCCTTTTAGTCTTCCTATGAATGCCCTTTTCCCGACCTAATATAGTTACTAGTCCAATCAGTCCTAGAAACCCTTATCAATTGAATAGTCCCTAAAGAAGGATTTAACCCAATTGATAGCTTTAAGTTCAGAGATTAACCAAGGTATTTGCAGTCCCTAAAGAGGGATTTAACAACACATCCAACTTCCTACCTATCCAATTAGTTCAATCAGCTCTAAAGGGATAAGTTTGCTACTTGGATTAAGGTTCGCAATCAGGAATCTACAAAACCCTAGCAATTGAATTGACCTAACAAGTCGGCCAGACAAGATAGAATAAAACAATAAACAATCAAGCACAAAGAAGTCGAAACATTCATTATAGGAAATAAGGAACAAGAATTAGATACTCACAATTCAATCCAAACAAAGCTTCAAATTACAAGTAGAACGAAGAGAGTTTAGTCGCCCATGACAAACATCGCTCTCAATCTCCAACTAAAATCGTCTTGAATCCTAACCTAATGAATGAATGGAAACCTAGGGATAAGCCCTCTCTAATCTCCTCCAATTTCGTGCCCAAGTCGGCCTCTCCAAAGACAAGATAGATAAATAGAGTTTTAATAGAACAAAACTGTCACCGAAGTAAAAACGTGTCGCTCTGGTGACAGATGCGGCGGCCGCGGCAAATGATGCGGCCGCTGCACGCGGTTTTCTCCAGTCCCACTGCTGGAACATGCGGATGCCGGGGCTGCAGCCGCGGCATATTGCTGCGCCCACAACATATGGCGACGCCCGCTCCATCATTCTTTTACGGAAAGTTCAGGTCGAATCAGCTCTTGACATCAACAGGAAAGTTGTAGCTCTCTGAAAGAGTTTTTCAACGCATGGTCATAATAGTCAATCGGACAACCGAGGCCTCCAGAAAGTGCAAAACAAGTTCAGCATGTCTGACGACAACTTCTGCAGACTTGTTCTTCGTTTAGGCTCGCTTCTTCTTCTACGGACCTCTTCGGATCTTCATGTTAGCTTCTTCGATCAACTAGACTTCCTCATCCAATGCATTATCAACCCATATCTCATCATCGGATCCATGATTACCTGAAATAATCATAAAAGTGTGTAGATTCTGACTCCACGAACATAGAGAGCAAATGTGCAAATTCTACTTAAACCATGCATGATATGCATCATAACTAAGCTAAATGCAATCTATTATGACCATCTAAATGCATGCTATCAAATATTTTGTTTATATTTTGTCTAGCAATGATTTTTTTTTATTAGGTAAGAATTCGAAGGTCAAACAGGCCTGACTCTTCGAGAGGCCGACAATGTCGGCATACGGCAAACCGTCAAACGAAACACCTAAAAAATAGGAATACAGATAACTAGCGAAATGAAATAAGCAGAAATAACTTTACAACAAAACATCCTAAGAAGAACAACACCAAAAGCTGAGGAAGCCGCCGAAGAACGAAGTCAAGCACCATCGAACAGTAGCATCGCGGGCCAGCGGACAGCGGTACAGCAGGACTCTATCTCTTTTGGGTAGTGCAGACGAACTCCAAGGAAACTCTATCTTGGATACGGAGTCACCATGAGCGCACCACCTCGACCCTAGCCAGATTCGACTCTAGACTCCACGCACCCCAACCAAGCTGAAGATCACCTAGAAACATCGGAAGCAGAGTCGCAAGCTGCTCGAGCAAACCGCCAACAAGATTTCACCTACAAAATTAGTCTCTTTAACTTCTTTTGAATGTGTATTAGTACTTATAAAATTAGTCTCTTTAACTTCTTATAAATATTATTTATTTTCTTTTTTAAATGTTCAATATTTCTCATTTATTCCACAACATTTATGACAAAAAAGCTTCTTTTACTAAAATTATTATTATATTATTATTATTATTATTATTATTATTATTATATTTTTGATATCGAAATCATATTTATTATTATTATAATTTTTTTATTATTATAATATATATTATTATTATTATTATTATTATTATTATTATTATTATTATTATTATTATTATTATTATTATTATTATTACTGTCTTTAACTTCTTATAAAGATTTTTTTTTATTTTCTTTTTAGTATATTTAATTTCTTATAAATATTTTTTATTTTCTTTTTTAAATCTTCAATATTTCATTATACTTTTTATCTTCTTTTGAATGTGTATTAGTACTTATGAAATTAGTCTCTTTAACTTCTTATAAATATTATTTATTTTCTTTTTTAAATGTTCAATATTTCTCATTTATTCCACATCATTTATGACAAAAAAGCTTCTTTACTTACTAAATAATAATAATAATAATAATAATAATAATACTAATATATATATATAATATACTAATAAGTAATAACTAATAAAAGATGAATTTATATACAGTATAATTTATACTAAAACACTTTTTTAAAAATAGTAACAAATTTTTTTATTTACATTAATTATACTTTTTAACTTTTTTTTGAATGTATATTAATTAATTAATACTTATAAAATTAGTGTCTTTAACTTCTTATAAAGATTTTTTATTTTCTTTTTAGTCTATTTAATTTCTTATAAAGATTATTTATTTTCTTTTTTAAATCTTCAATATTTCATTATACTTTTTATCTTCTTTTGAATGTGTATTAGTACTTATAAAATTAGTATCTTTAACTTCTTATAAATATTACTCCCTCCGTTCAACAAAACTTGACGTTTTACTATTCATGCACGCTTTTTTAGGAGCTAAAAACTATATAAAATATCGACTTTTTAAATAATTTTTTTTAACAATTTCGTAGTTATTATTAATAAGTACAAACTTGTTAAAAATTTTTTTTAAAAAAATAAATATTTTATATAGTTTTTATCATTCTAAAAAAGCGTGCGTGAATAGTAAACGACAAGTTTTGTTGAACGGAGGGAGTACTATTTATTTTCTTTTTTAAATGTTTAATATATCTCATTTATTCCACCTCATTTATGACAAAAAAGCTTCTTTTACTAAAGAGTAAGATAAGATAATTCTAATAATTAGCAGATATTGTTTTAATAGTTTTTAAGTTAGGCTATGTATTTGGGGTTTTTTTTTTAACATGAGATTATGTGTTTGGTTCATGAAATATAATTAGTAGATATTAAAAAAAGTATGAGGTTTAGTAGATATTTATAAATTTATAAATATGAGGTTTATGAGATCTGTAGTCATTTGGTTCATGGTTTATGAATTAATTTAAAAATATTCGTAACTAGTGATTTTTTTTTCATGAAATAAATAGTAGTGGTTCATAAATAAATAATAGTGACACATGAACCACTTCTTATTAACTTCACGAACTTCACGAACCATGTGTTACAAGTTATGATCAAACAACTTCTTACTTCATGAATCACGTGTTATACAAGTCATGAACCACTTCATGTTAACTATGAACCACGTGTTATACAAGTCATGAATGGTTCATGAAATAAGTAGTAGTGGTTCATGAAATGATTTAAGAATATGTTTAGCTAGTTATTTTTTTGTTCATGAAATAAATAGTAGTAGTTCATGAAATAAATAATACAGTAGTCATGAACCACTTCTTGTTAACTTCACGAACCACCTTCTTGTTAACTTTATGAACCATGTGTTATACAATAGTCAAGAATCACTTCTTATTTATAACTTCATAAACCACTTCTTATTAACTTCACAAACCATGTGTTTTACAAGTTATGAATCACTTCTGTTTAACTTCATGAACCACTTCTTGAATTTGGTAAATAAAGAGCGGTCATCGGGAGGTTCGAAACCGGGGACCCTTAGGTACTACCCGCAGGTCCTTTCTCGTTGGAACCATGCATTCCGAAATGGTTCTTCATGAACCACTTCTTGTTGACTTCACAAACCACTTCTTGTTAACTTAATGAATCACGTGTACAAGTCATGAACCACTTCTTGTTAAGTTCATGAACGACTTTTTGTTAACTTCATGAACCACTTCTTCTTGTTAACTTCATGAACCACATGTTATACAAGTAATGAACCACTTCGATCTTGTTAACTTCACGAACCACGTGTTATACGAGTAATGCACCACTTCTTATTAACTTCATGATTAACCACGTGTTATACAAGTTATATATGAATCACTTCTTGTTAACTTCAAGAACTACTTCTTATTAACTTCACGAACCATGTGTTATGCAAGTTATGAATCACTTATGCATGTTAACTTCATGAACCACTTTTTGTTAAATTTTTTTTCCACAAACATATATATAGTGGGTGTCTATATATAAATAAAGTTTAATTACACTCAAAAAATAATTTTTTAATACTCCATCTGTTCAGCAAAACTTGTCGTTTTAGAGTTTTGTTTTTGTTCGGAAAAACTTGTCATTTTAGGTATTTTTGTTTCTACTTTACTAAAATGCCCTTGATTTGATTGATGTGGTGTGAGTTGTATTTTTTGATAAAGTAATAAATGAGGGTAAATTAGTAAAAAATAAGTGTAATTATTAGCTTTATTAAAAATTGTGTGGAGAGTTAAAATGACAAGTTTTGCCGAACAGATGGAGTATTTTTTCACAAATGAAAATGTCGAAAAATAAAATCAAAATTAGGTATAATTAATAAGAATACAGGGTATTTTTATGTTACACAGTCACACAATGCAATGCGTTGTCTTCCCTCAAAGTTCAGTTACTTAATTTTTCTAATTAACTAACGAGCCGCGTGGAGTTTTTCCAAATATCAGATCACACTAGAACTCTCTCTCCTTGATTCATTGCACTTGGATTTCTGTGCTCCACCCCTGCAGACAAAAGGTCTCTGATATGAGTGACATCTGCTGTTCACTGTAAATTTGGCCTTTTTGGATCCAAGATCCCCCGTCCCTCAATATCTTGGTGAAAAGGATAAGCAAAAAGGTGAATTGGGTAACCCCCTTTTTGTATTTCACCTACTTTAATCTCTGAATTCCATGACGGCCCACTGTGTTTTGTTCTTTCCAAATGGCGGGTCTTCCACCTTCCACAAGCATTCATTCGTAAATCGTAAGGGATAAATCACATAATGGGGTTTGAGAAAGGTATGTTTTTTTAAGCTTTTAGCTTCTATCACATGGGGTTTTCCCCCAAATTCCACCATCACTTCTGATTGTTTGAGCTTTGCTGTTTATTAATTTCCAGTTGCTTATCTTATTCTTCGTTCTTATGTGTACCCTTTTCAGATTTTGGGGAAATTAGTCCAAAAAACCATCACCTATCTCCATATTGAATATTTCCCTGTTTGATTGAGATTCTTGGGTATGCATCTTGTCTGTAACTCCTTGTTTGTTTCCTCATTAATTAGATTTCATTTACTCATATAACTGTTTTCCTCTTGTGGCTCATTGATGACACTATGACAGGACTGAAGGAACAAACTTGAATGCCTTTCTTGTTTCCTATTGTATTTGGGAAACCCTTCCTTTTGATTGCTATAAGGGGGGATTTTTGGATCATTATATGAGGCTTGTTCATCTGAATAGAGGGTGGTTTCCACAATGTCAGTTTGGGGTGTGGGGTTTGCTGGGTTTTCACTTGTTATGGCCTTATTGGTTTGCTTGTCAGTGGGATTGAATTCAGAGGGGTTATGCCTTCTGCAGCTCAAGGGCAGCCTTCATGATGAATCCAATAGCCTCGGAAATTGGGATCTGAACGACGAAACACCTTGTGCTTGGAAGGGTGTTACTTGCTCTACCAATTACAACCCTGTGGTATGGTCTCTTGATCTGCATTCCATGGACCTTTCTGGACAGTTAAGCCCCATCATTGGCTGTTTGGTCCACTTAACGAACTTTGATGTCTCCAAGAACTCGCTTGCTGGAGGCATTCCTAGGGAGCTTGGGAGCTGCTCGAGGCTGCAAAGTCTCCAGTTGCAGAATAACCACTTCAGTGGAGAAATTCCACCTGAATTGGGGAGATTGTCATCTCTAGAAACCCTCAATTTGTGTAACAATGAGCTTTCAGGGCCAATACCTGACGAGTTCGGAAACTTGGTTTCATTGCTTGATTTTGTGGCTTACACTAACAACATAACTGGTCCTTTGCCTGCTTCTCTTGGGAATCTGAAGCAGCTGAGAACATTTCGGGCTGGCCAGAATGCAATAAGTGGAAGCTTACCTTCGGAGATTGGAAAGTGTTCGAACTTAGAGTACCTTGGTCTTGCACAGAATCTGTTGGATGGGGGATTGCCCAAGGAGATTGGAATGCTTCAGAAGTTGGTGGAATTGATTCTTTGGGATAACGATCTGTCAGGTTTTATACCGAAGGAGCTTGGGAACTGCACGAGTCTTGAGACTCTCGCGCTGTATGGAAACAATCTTATTGGGCCGATACCAGCTGCACTCGGAAACCTTGGGTTCATGAAGAGGCTGTATCTGTACAGGAACCAGTTGAATGGGACGATTCCTCTTGAGGTTGGGAATCTGTCTATGGCTTTGCAGATTGATTTCTCGGAGAATCAGTTAACCGGGGATATTCCATCTGAATTCAGCAAGATAAGGGGTCTGAGCCTGCTTTACCTCTTCCAAAATCAGCTCACTGGCATCATACCGAATGAGTTCAGCTCCCTTGTCAACTTGACAAAGCTGGACCTCTCAATCAATTTTCTTACAGGTCCTATTCCTTCCGGGTTTCAGTACTTTCCTCGGATGCTTCAGCTTCAGCTCTTTCAGAATTCATTGAGTGGGAGCATTCCTCGCAACCTTGGGATTTTCAGTCGCCTCTGGGTGGTTGATTTTTCGGATAACAACTTGACAGGAACAATACCGCCTTTTATTTGCCGCCAGTCTAATCTGATACTGCTGAATCTAGAATCCAACAATTTACATGGAAACATCCCAACCGGGGTCTTGAAATGCCGGTCTTTGGTGCAGCTTCGCCTCAACAGCAACAAGCTCACAGGGAGCTTCCCCGCTGAGTTGTGCAGGCTTGTCAACCTCTCAGCCATTGAGTTAGGCCATAACAGATTCAGTGGGCCCATACCACCAGATATTGGAAACTGCAAGAAGCTGCAAAGATTGGTTCTCTCTAACAACAATTTTGTGTCCAATTTGCCCAAGGAGATAGGCCTCTTGTCCCAGCTCGGGACGATCAATATCTCTTCCAATCTCCTCACTGGGCAGATCCCTCTTGAACTCATCAACTGCAAGGCACTTCAGCGCCTTGATATCAGTTCAAATGGTTTCCAGGGTGTCCTACCGGCTGAGCTTGGGAGCCTTAACCAGTTGGAGCTTCTCATGCTGTCAGACAACAAGTTCTTGGGGAGAATCCCTCTTGCATTGGGCAATCTGTCTCGTTTAACCGAGTTGCAGATGGGAGGAAACTCATTCTCGGGTGAGATCCCACCAAGCTTGGGCGCTCTTTCGAGCCTCCAGATTGCAATGAATCTTAGCAACAACAATCTGTCAGGGAACATCCCTTGGGAGCTTGGTAATCTGATCCTGCTCGAGTACTTGTTACTCAATGACAACCACTTGACAGGTGGAATCCCAACTACATTTGGCAATCTTTCTAGCTTGATGGGTGTCAACTTTTCGTATAATGACCTCACCGGTCCCATACCTTCAATACCACTTTTCGAGAACATGGCATCTAGCAGCTTCATGGGAAATAGAGGACTTTGCGGCCAACCTCTTGTGTCCTGCAATGGACCGTTCTCTCGTTCTCCATGGCCCCTCAAGGCTGAGGAATCCCGGACAGGGAAGATAATCACAGTCATTGCAGCCTGTGTAGGAGGTGTTTCTCTCATCCTCATTGTTGTGATTCTGTTCCACATGAGAAGACCCATCGAGATGGGTGCTTCTTTCGAAGAACACGTGTCAATGCCATCCTCTCCGGTTTCAGACATCTACTTCCCTTTGAAAGAGGGATTCACATTCCATGATCTAGTAGACGCCACGAAGGACTTCCACGAGAGCTACATTATAGGAAAGGGTGCCTGTGGGACTGTCTACAAGGCGGAAATGCACTCCGGGCTAATCATTGCTGTCAAGAAACTGGAATCCAACAGGGAAGGAAACAGCAACATAGAGAACAGCTTCCGCGCTGAGATCCTGACCCTCGGAAAGATCAGGCATCGGAACATTGTGAAGCTATATGGGTTCTGCCACCATCAGGGCTCGAATCTCCTGCTCTACGAGTACATGGAGAAGGGAAGTTTGGGTGAGTTCCTCCATGGGTCTTATAGCTGCTTGGATTGGCCTACCCGGTTTGCAATTGCTCTCGGTGCAGCTCAGGGACTGGCCTACTTGCACCATGACTGCAAGCCTAGGATCATTCACCGCGACATTAAATCCAACAATATTTTGTTGGATGACAAGTTTGAAGCACACGTCGGAGATTTTGGGCTAGCAAAGGTCATTGACATGCCTCATTCCAAATCTATGTCTGCAGTTGCTGGTTCATATGGATACATTGCCCCTGGTAAGTCCCATTTCCACTCTATTTATATGCTACAGCTTCTCCATTTCCTTGTTTGGTTTCATATTCTCATTTTATTCTATGATTCTTACAAGATCATCTAATACTGGCTTGTTATGTCTGAGGGAAAATGTGGATATAAAATAGTTTGAAGTGAAATTAGATTGTAGTGGATTCATCAATCAGTTGAACTTTAAAAATGAGTTATGCCTCAGTTAACTTAAAATTGTTCAGGAATGCAGATAAAATATTTGTAATGTTCATATCTTCATTATATATATATACTCATAACTTGAGACAATTTTTGATCATCTGTTCATAAAACATGAACAAAATTGAGCTCATAAAGCACACATTTCTTCCCTTTATATTGGCAGAATATGCATACACCATGAAGGTGACAGAAAAATGCGACATCTACAGCTACGGGGTCATCCTTTTGGAGTTAGTAACTGGAAAGACACCAGTCCAGCCCCTGGAACAAGGGGGCGATCTTGTCTCCTACGTGAGACACCACATCCGAGAACACTCGTTGACATCAGACATCCTTGACCCTCGCCTAGGACACCAAGGAAAAGTAGGAGGAGGAGATGTGACCGATCACATGATGACGGTCATGAAGATCGCTTTGCTGTGCACGAGCTTGTCGCCCTTTGACCGACCCTCAATGCGAGAGGTGGTATCAATGTTGATCGAATCCGACAAGCTGCAGGAGTGTCGCAACCTGGATTCCGCGACATCGTTTCATGACCTGCCCTTGAAAGACAATTGCTCGTGACACCCATCCTGAATAAAGGAGGAGTTTTGGTATGGATTATATGGAGTAGATGAGGGTTAAATTAAGCTCAGTAGTATTAAATGGGGAGATGATTGGAATATGTAATGTAGTGATAATTTTTTTTTGAAGTTTCTCATTCTTCAATGTATTTAATTGGCTTCAGGGTATAGCAATCAGATCTTTGTTTGTACACATCTCTTGTCATAAAAATAAAATGGCTACAGCTACGGATACTCACAAAACTATAGGAGGATATATGGAAGAAAAGACAAGATGCATAACACCATAAGTATATTTTATTTTAAGGGTCTAAATGAGTAAATGTATCTCAAGAAAAGACTTAGGGTGTGTTTGGCGGAAGCTTTTGGAGATGTCGGAGGTTTTTGGAAAAAAAATAAGTTGAGGGCATGGTGTTTTGGCAGTAGCTTATCAGGCAGCTTATGAAGCTTTCGGAGGGGCTTTCGGAGATTTTTGCAGGCCAAAATATGGAACCTTGGGGGTCCGAGATTTCAATTCATTATGCATGTAGTTGATTATTTGACTTTAATTCAATTTTTGCAAGTTGGAGATTTTTCAATTCATTACAAGTTGATTTTTTTCAGGCCAAAACAAGTTGGAGATTTTTGCAAATTTTTGCTGTTAAGGCATTATGCATGTAGTTGATTATTTTAGGGCGATTTTGGTAGAGGGACTATTTTGAATATTCAATTAGCCACCTAGCCCATAAATCAATTTAATTAGTTTTGCCCTAGCCCCTTCCCAATATGGTAGGTTGGTCAATGGTCAACCGTTTGACCATTGACCGGTCAACGTTGACCGTTGACCGGTCAACCCATTTTGATGCCAACTTTTTTTTTTTTTGATGCCAAAATTTTACTTTATTTTATTTTCACTTTGATGCCACTTTTTTATGTCAATTTTTTGATAATATTTTTTTACCGTGATGCCATATTTTTGATGATATTTTTTCAAAGTAGTATTTTTGATGACATTTTTTTCTTTAATGTGATACAAATTTTTCAAAATGGCATCAATGGTCAACGTGACATTAGAGTAAACAAAAAATGTCATCAAAGTTTAAAAAGTGTCATCAAATAATTTAATTAGAAAAGTGGCATCAGAGTGAAAATAAAATGTAATAAAATTTTGGCATCAAAACGATAAAATATGACATCACAAAAAATGTCATCAATGTTTTAAAAAAGTGGCATTAAAAAAAAGTCATCCAATCATTTCATTAGAAAAGTGACAATAAGGTGATAATATTTTGATTCCACGTTTTAAGCTCTTATGCCATCAATTATATAAAATTGTCACCACAAAATGTTGGCATCAAAACGGTAAAATATGGCATCACTAAAAAAGAAAAAAAAGTTGGCATCAAAAAAAAAAAAAAAAAAAGTTGGCATAAAAAAAAAAAAAGTTGGCATCAAAATGGGTTGACCGGTAAAATATGACATCACTAAAAAAAAAAGTTGGCATCAAAAAAAAAAAAAAAAAAAAGTTGGCATCAAAATGGGTTGACCGGTCAACGTTGACCGGTCAAGAGGGCTAAGCAAGCTAAAAAAAACAATTAATGGGCTAAGCATGTTAAAAAAACAATTAATGGGCCTATCTAGCTAACCAACTATGCTTAAAGGGCTTTTTCAACAAATTCCCTCATTATTTTACTTTAATTCATTTTTTGTTAAGTAATCTATTCTTATCTCCAAATTGGATTCAGCATGTTAAATGCGCTAACTTGAACATATTTATGTATAAACGAAAGAAAAGAGTGGCGACCATAGCCTTTGTGTGGATCCTATCTCTTTAAGCCAAGGCTATCGGAAGTCGGACACACACCTCAAAAGTGTTAGGTGGTGACCTCCCCTTCGGCTCGGCCATAAAGGAGGTAACCACTAAACACTCTGAGCACACTTATACCTATGAAATACCATGTAGCTTTTAAAGCCCCTAAACCAATTTAGTAGAGACTATTACAGTGGTGAGGCAACTGGAAACAAAAGGTTGCCTTCACACTCAAATAAGCTTGATAGACCCTTGGTAAAGATGGAAAACGAGAACCTCATATAGAGAACACAAATACAAAAAGAAATGCCCTGATCTTTGTCCTTCAGTGCAGGGGCTCGTCTTGTCCATCTTTTACAATCAATCCCTCTTGCAGTAGTGGCGCAGAATTAAAGTGTAGGGAAAATCTCTGATGAAGAACTTTGTAGACATGAATTTTGATGAGGTGGATAACCTCCTCAGTGCTCTTAGTGCTTTGTTCAAACACTATCTCATTCATGACTTTCCAAATGTAGTAGATTGTGGTAGCTAGGCCAATTCTTTTAAATTTGGATTGCCAACTTCTGCCCCTTGCCTCCTTCTTGAGCACTTTAGCGCCCCCTTTAGTGTGGTCATTCCTCTCCAAATGCCCATCCATTGTTTTATCTGCAACCAAATATGTGAGGAGAAATTACAGGCAAAGAAAATATGTCCATGTGACTCGAATTCTTGGTTACAGAAAACACACTGAAGGTCCACTTCCCTTGTCTTGATTTTGTCTTTCGTAGCTAGTCTTTCCTTTGCTGCTAACCATAATATGAAAGAATGCTTGGGGATGATTACATTATCCCACACCACTGAGCTCCAGGGAGGTTTTGCAGCTTTCCTTCTAAAGCAATCATAAGCTTGGCTTATTCTATATTTCCCTCCTTGATTCCATGAGAATAGCAAAGCTTGGGCTTGTTCTTCTGATCCTGCAATGGGTAGGAGCTCATTTTTTTTTATAGAAATAATCTTCTTGATTAGGGGTGAATCATTAACCTTGTGAGCCTCCCATGACCATACAGTATCGTGTTGAAAGTATTGGTGGTGCACCCACCTTATCCATAGACTATCTTTCTTTCTTATGATATCCCATAATATTCTTGACATGAAAGCACAATTCCAGGTTTTTAGATCCTTAAGTCCTAGCCCCCCCTCTGTCTTAGGTAGGCAGACATATTTCCATTTAACTCTATGGGACTTCCATAGGAATTTTGCACACAGGGAGTTAATTTTGCCAATAAGGGTTGAAGGGGAGGGCAATACTGAGAACCAGAAAGCCTCAATACCCTGGAGGACAGCTCGTATGAGTTCTACCTTCCCTGCATAGGATAATGTCTTTGAATTCCAATAGCTAATGTTAGAAAGAATCTTATCTAGGAGAGGTGAGAACTGTGAAACTGTAAGCTTACCTGATGAAATTGGTATTCCTAGATATTTAAAAGGAAAGGTACTTGGGAGGAAGCCTGTTCTACTTAAAAGATATTCTTTGTCCTCATCTTTTGCTCCAGCTAGGTAAAAGGATGATTTACAAGCACTAACCTCTAGTCCAGACACATTAGAGAAATGATCAAGAGCCTCTAGCAGGACTGTCATGGAGTCTTTGTCACCTCTTGAGAGTAAAATAATATCATCTACATATGCTAGATGAGTGATATGTAGTAAACCACATTTTGGATGATATCTAAAAGAGGGCAAACTTGTTCTGCATTTCAGTACTCGAGGCAAGTAATCAACACATATCACAAAGATGAGAGGAGAAATTGGATCACCTTGTCTAAGCCCCCTTTCCCCTTTGAAAAATCCATTCATTCCACCATTCACATTAACAGAGAAAGAAGTAAGAGATATTTACAAACAAGGAGGTAGGTTGGATGAGTACATTAGGTGCCAACATGAGGGATTGCCCTTTGTTGCACCTTTGGGAGTAAGGCTCACATTCCTACCGATACATTAGGGATGTTAGGACAAGAGTCAAGGACGGAACCAGGATTTAAAAGTGGTGTTAAATATCGAGATTTGTGCACGGCGACTGGTTATGGTTTCTTACCCTTCTCCTTCTCTTCGCTGGGGGAGCTGGATACGGATGTTGTTGCTTTGCTGAAGCGGATTCAGAAATTCTCAGTATCTCAGGATGCCGGAGCCCGTGCTGCAGTCTATATTTTTACTAGACTTAGTTTTGCTATTGCTAAGGGGGTGGGAGCCCAGATAGTATCTCGGCTACCCACTAATTTCTTGTAGTTTGAATTGAAAGATAATAATAATAATAATAATAATAATAATAATAATAATAAAATCACCTTACTTATTACGAGCACATCACAAAAAATAATTGATATCAAATAATAATAATAATAAAATCATTATATCTCAGATATACCAAAATGAATATTATGGGCTGATTATTATAGCCCATATGGCCATACCCCAGCCCATTAAAACAAATGACCACGATAAATTTAAAAGTGAGCTCGACGAGATTCGAACACAGGTCAAATGGGTGCATTAACTATGCTGAAACCATCTAGGCTATCGTGACTTCTTGTTAAAACTTCACCATACTTAATTAAGTTCTATGATTTTGGGGTGGGCTGCAGCAAAGCCCAACCCACCCCTAAATCCGTGCCTGACAAGAGTCCTTGTGCGGATCCATTCTCTTCAAACCAAGGCTATCGGAAGTCGGAGACATGTGCCAAAGTAGTGAGATGGAGCTACCCCTTCGGCTAGGCCATCAAGGAAGCTACATCCCAATCTTTGGCATCCCTTATAATACATTAAACGGAAATTTCTCGAGGTAACCATGAGGTTTCGCGTAATTCGCGTGGTAAACAAGGGTTTCAGATATTTCGCCTGATAACCCTGGGGTTTCGAAATTTTTTGTCTCGCACCCACAAGTTTGACTTTGTCCAAAAATCGTTGTTTTAAAGTTTGTGGAGGGTGAGTAGTTTAATATTAACCAAGTTTGTGGAGGTATTTCACAAATACTAACAGTTTCAACCTTACCTGAGCGAGAGACGAACAGAAGACGCACATGTGCGATAGCAGACGGAGGGAGACGAAGTGCAGAGGCGGCAGGCCGACGGGCAACTGGTGACTCCCGAGGGGCGGCGAAGGTGAGAGGGGCGGCATGGGCGGTGGCTCTTCTGGACGGCGCAGCTGGTTCTGGCCTAAAGGTGAGTATACTTGCCTTTCCTAAATTTTGAATTTGAATAGGTTTTTCCGGAAATTTCAAGATCATATATATCAATTTACTTCTTATTGAGTGAGATTAGTGATCTAGGGTGTGAAATCCAACTCAAATCATGATTTGAAGCTTCCAATTTCGAATTATGAATTTTAGGGTTTTGGTCCGAAAACTTTGGGGTTTTTCTTGGTAGTTGCTTGTAGGAAATGTTTATTTGATTTTGTTTATGGTGTGTAACTTTTTTGTTTGATCCTTTTATGACAGCTGAATATTGATCTTGTTTATGGTAATGGATCTTGTCTATGACGGCTGATTTTGTTTATGGTGTGTAAAAAAAATCAGCAAAAATGTTTGCTTGATTTTATTTACGGTAATGGTAGTTGCTTTGAAAATTTGGGTTTTTTTTTTGTAGTTGCTTGTTGGTTTGAAGCTTGTTTTATGTCACCACTTTGTTTCAATCCTGCATAGAATCAATACTCTTCCCTATAGCCACAAAGAGTTATGCATAGAACACCCAACCCTGTGGTTAAGTAGACGTGTAGATGAGTTTGTAAATGCATGTGGATTGATAGTCACAATTCTGTTTGTTACTAGTGTTTTTCTATTGTCTGACATGGGTGCTGACGAGGACCTAATCTTCCTTTATTATTCTAAAAAACAAGTTACAAGAAGGGAAGACCATTTTTTTGTGTTATCTTATAAGTAGCCTATTAGCTCCCTTGGTAGAGCGATGTGTTTGTGCACATTAACGTGGGTTCGACTCCCACATAGGCTAATATGTTATATTAAAAATCTAATTTACCAACTTTACCCTATATAATACTAATTTCTTTGAAGTACTAATGATTCCTTTACAAGCCCGTTGTAATTGGTTTCTACTCAGTTTTAAATAAGATATTAGCCTATGTGGGAGTTGAACCCACATCTTTGTGTGTAACACACATTGCTCTGTCGATTGAGCTAATGGGCTATGTACTTGGAAAATACCAAAATTCGGATCAATTTCACTACATTTATATGGAGGAATCTGATCAGGAGCTTTCTTAATGGAATTCTTAATCAAAGGCCTTAACAACAAACAAGTAAAAAATAGGTTTAACTAAAGTTTGTAAAAAAAAATCAGCACAGAGGGACCTAGCAATATTGCATCAATACACACCATTTTTCACCTCAAAATACACCCTTTTCCAACCATAAATCTGATCCTTCAATTAGCTCTAGGATTTCTTCAGGGTCATACAAGTCAGAAGAGTGTAAAAAATCTGCAATCTTTCCTTGACAGGGTTCTCAAGGACACATGAAGATAATTCATTCAGACATAGGAAGTGCTAGAACTATTGCACTGTAAAAGCATCAATTCAAGCAAACACATTTTTTTTTTTGTTTATAATAGTCCATCTCATTTGAGTCGAATTTGCTTAAACCCACTTGCCAACCCAATTTTTTTTATTTCCCACCATGTTCTACTCAAAACTTTGCATCAATTCAAGCAAACATTTTTGCTGGTTTTTTTACACACCATAAACAAAATCAGTTGTCACAGACAAGATCCATTACTAGGGGTGGGCACAAATCCCGCAAATCCCGGACCCGTCCCGGTCCCGTCCCGATCCCGGTGGAATTTGAAAAAAAAATAGTGACTCCCGTCCTGGTCCCGTCCCGCAAAAATTACGCGGAACGGGACGCGAGGCGAGGATTCTTTATCTCGCAAATCCCGTCCCGTCCCGCTTATATAAATAAATAAATAAATAAATATGTATATATATAATATATATATTGTGTGTATATATATAGTATATATATACATATATATATGTGTGTGTGTGCGTGTGTTATATATATATATATAACACGCACACACACATATATATATATGTATATATATACTATATATATATACACACAATATATATATTATATTTATACATATTTATTTATTTATTTATATATATATATATATATGTATGTATATATATATATTTGTATATACTGTGTGTATATAGTAGTATGCAGTATATTTATAGTATAGTGTGTATTATTGTATATATATATTGTACACTGTATATATAATAAAAATCTTAAAATTATATAAAAATACTATAAATATAAATATATATATATTATGCTTTTGAAAACCGTAAAATATATTGGAATGGACCATTACCACATACAAGATCCATTACACACCATAAACATTTTTGCTGATTTTTTTAACACACCCATTACCATAAACAAGATCAAAATTTAGTTGTCATTGAATCAAACAAACATTTTACACACCATAAACAAAATCAAACAAACATTTCCTACAAGCAACTACCAAGAAAACCCCCAAAGTTTTCGGATCAAAACCCTAAAATTCATAATTCGAAATTGGAAGCTTCAAACAATGATTTGAGTTGGATTTCACACTCTAGATCACTAATCCCACTCAATAAGAAGGAAATTGATGGATATGATCTTGAAATTTCGGGAAAAACCTATTCAAATTCAAAAAATTTGAAAGGCAAGTATATTCACCTTTATGCCGGAACCAGCTATCGCACATGTTGCCCGTTTCTCCGTCGGACAGTAGACCCACCGCCAGCGCCGCCCCTCTCTCCTTCGCCGCCCCTTGGGAGTGCAGTCCAAAAGCTTCACTAGTTTCTCATCGATGAAATTCAACGTACTACCCGGATCAATTAGAATGCCTATGCTCCGCTTGCCACAATATCCTTGGACTTTCATACAATTGGAACCTATATCTCCACTAAGGGCATTTAAGGAGACTTGAGGACCCTTAGATGAAATATCAAAGCTGTACCCATTCAGCCATGGGGATTTCTGCTCATTTACTTCATCCAAATCTGCACCATCACAATCAATGACATACAATTGAGCCTTTCGATGCTTTAGATGATGCCATGGAGTGTACTTCTCATCACAGTACATGCATAACCCCTTGCTCTTTCGATCCTCCATCTCCTTTACGGAGTATGTCCTTGCTGTTCTTCCCTGACATGTACTCGGAATACTAGTGTTCGGGTTATTTTGTACAGGGGTAGGTAATAGTGGATCATGGCTTTGATTTGGTTTAGAGAAGGTATTATGCTTGGGGTAGGATTGGGAGGACTTTTGAGTAAGTTGCAGCGTGGATTCAAACATCTTAGCTATCCGGGCTGCTTCAAAGAGGGATTGCGGATTGAATTGTCTCACATGGGATTGAAGGTGTGGGTAGAGATTAGCAAGAAAAATGCTCAGGCCGTGCTCATTTGGGATATTCAATCGAGTTAACCCACACTCAAATTTATCCAGAAATTCAAAAACAGACTCCGATTGCTTCAAATTAACCAGATCAGCCAATGGATCGTCATACAACTGACCAAATCGTGATGAAATATCCACAATATACTCAGGCCAAGTTGGATACTGGTCATACCCGCGTCTCATGTAGTTGTGATGCCATTGCAAGGCCTTTCCGTCAAGATGGAGTGATGCGAGGCGCACCTTCAGTTCTGGAGCCGTGTTATCCAACGAAAAGAACTGTTCGCAGCTACAAATCCATTCCCTAATCATCGAGCCATCAAATCTCGGGAAATTAACCTTGGCCAGCCAAGATGCAAGTCCACCGGGCAAGAATTGACTGACCTGAGTCGTCTGTGCCGTGGGAGATGCCAGTGTTTGGAAGCGGTTCACCCCGTTTGCCCCAAATCGCATCGATCCAGACAGATCGGGCGGCGATCTTGTGAATCCAGGCGGATCCGACCCCGGAAACTGCCGATGAAGGGTCTGCGCTGAAGCTTTGCTGGTCTGCGATGATGATGTTGTTAGATTGAGGCCGATGACCAGCGACGCCATGATCCTCTTCAGATATGAGAGATCGTGCTCGAGCTTTGAACTCGATTGCTCCATCCTAGTGCTTGTCTGCCTTAATTCGTGCTGCAACTCAAGCCTTACCGCCTCAAATTGCTTCATCATTTCTTCGACTTGTCGCGCGTGAGAAACCCGCATCTCCTCCATATGCCGATTGAGCTCTTGGAGCGAGTGGCTTCGAGTCTCAGTCATGGTGTTGGATCGAATGGAGCTCTAATACCACTGTAACAGGGATTCTGAATTTGAGTTGGGAAGGAGAAGAAATAGAGTGACGAAGAAGAGAATTCAGTAGAAGATGGGAGAAATTATCATTCTGATTTCATTAGTTGATTTGCAAAGTAAAGTCTAAGGGCTTATATACAGAGATGCCTAAACGGCTTGGCTAATTGGGAATCCACCCAAAGACCGGAACAAATCGGTTTACTGTTAAATTGAAAGAGAACCGGACAAATTGAAAGTGAACCGAGAGCACAACTCTGGTGTTTATGCTATGACAGCAAATTGAAAGTGTAGGATGAGATTCCTGTAAAATTGCACGTCGGCCTGCCACCTCTACACTTTGTCTCCCTCTGTATGCTATCGTCGCACATGTGCGTCTTCTGTTCGCCTCCTTCTGTAGTTCTGTTCGTCTCTCGCTTACAAGGTTGAAACTGTTAGTATTTGTGAAATACCTCCACAAGCTTGGTTAATATTACACTAATCACCCTCCACAAACTTTAAAACAATGATTTTTGGACAAAGTCAAACTTGTGGGCACGAGACAAAAAATTTCGAAGCCCCAGGGTTACCAGGCGAAATATCTCAAACCCTTATTTACCACGCGAATTACGCGAAACCTCAAGGTTACCTCGCGAAATTTCCGTACATTAAAACAATTTCTTAGGAAGTTCATTACATCTAATATAATTAAGCCAAGAACAAAAGCTTGACTTTAGAGTGAGTCCATCCAACTAGTGGACATGGTTGTGCAACTTCTAGTATTTTTCAAACTCGATAGGGAGTTTAGTGTTACAACTCATGTGAGATGTCTGGAGGGACATTGTTTGATATTAGCCCCGCTTGTAAGCTCATGAAGTTGCTGACGATCGGCGAGAAAGAGTTGTTTAAACTCTATAAACTCGGATCTTGATTAAGTGCACAATTTCTTCACTACTCTTTGCTTTGTTCTAAAAAACTTTCGCGTTCTTTGCTTTCCAAAGGTAGTATACAGTGGCTACTAGAGATGTCCTCTTTGCTTTGGCTTGCCATCCTTTCCCTTTAGCCTCATTCTTCATCCATTTCAAAGCTTCTTGCAAGGAGCTCATGTTTCTCCAGATTCCCAACCAATGTTTGATATGCATCCATACATCCGAAGAAAACTTACAAGAAAAAAAGATATGCTCATATGATTCAGAAGCTTGAAAGCACAGGGGGTATGAAAGATCCACTTCCCCAATTTTAATGAGATCTCTTGTAGCCAGTCGTTTCCTAGCCGCAAACCATAAGATAAAGGCATGTTTTGGCATGATTGTGGGGTCATTGATCTTATGAACATTCCAATTCCAAATATTTCCTTGTTATAAGTATTGGTGATGTATCCATCTTATCCAAATGTTGTCTTCAGTCCTAATGATGTCCCAAAGTAGTCGAGAGAGGAAAGCTTTGTTCTATGATTTAAGGTCTTTTAGGCCTAGGCCTCCTTCCTCCTTTGGCAAACATACCTCCATCCACTTGATCATGTGGGATTTCCATATAAACTTGGCACAGAGGCGATTTATTCTTTGTATGAGGATCAAGGGGGAAGGTAGAATGGAAAACCAGAAAGCATGAATCCCCTGCAAGACAGTATGAATTAGCTCAAATCTCCCGATATGAAAGAGTGTTTTTGTGTTCTAGTAACTGATATTAGCTAGCAAGCATTTTATCTATAAGAGGAGAGAATTGGAAGATTGTAAGCTTCCCTAAAGAAATAGGAATGCCAAGATATTTGAAGGGGAACTGTCCTTGGTTAAAGTCGGATCTGTTCACCGGGTAGTGCAGATCATCCTCTTTTGCCCCCGCTAGAAAATAGGAGGATTTTGCAGGACTAACATCCAGCCCTAAACTTGCCATGTGGGGGGAGTCATCAGGGACTCCGAGTCGACGGTTAGGTTATTGATATTTTTAATCAGGAGACACGACATGGTCAACTCTCCAAATAGAGGCTACTGCAGTATATGTTGGAATGTAACAAGCTATCTCCGGAGGATTCCGACAAGTCATCATTGAAGGGGACAACTTGGAAGTTATTAACGCGATTAGAGAAAGCAGTAATATCAAGCGGGAAATTATGCATCATATAGAGAAGATCAACCTACTCTCAGGCTTCTTTGATCATGTCCAGTTTAGACATTTTTATATAGAAGCAAATAAGGTAGCAGATTATATCGCTAAAGGTAGAGGAAGTTGTAATTTATCCACTATCCTTTTTAATAGAGGTCTTTGTAACATCATCTAGCAGGATGATCAAGGATGCGCCTTGCGTTTTTAGCAAAGTCATGTGACATAACATAATTGACTCAAAATTTAGGAGGGAAAAAATTTCACCAAATTTTGAGATGTACGTAAAAAAAAGTTATTGTTTTAGTATTGTATATATGATGATATGATAGGATACGGTGAAGATCATCTAGTCCGCTATCATGGTCCCTTATACGGTCCACCTTCTCTTATTGATTGAAAATAATTATATAACTACCCTATTTATTAAGAGAAATAATAAAATAATCCGGCATCCAATCAAGCGATATGGACCCGCATAAGGGACCATGCTCCATAACAGACCATGATAGCGGACTAGAGGATCCTCGCCAGTATAGGATAGGATTGGATTGGATTGATATAAGATTGATAATTAATATGATTGGTTACCAATGTAATTTGTTCGATTGATAATAATTAGATAATGACAAATTTGCCACCCCTAGACTAGTTCAAACCTTAGAGCATTGGATTGGATTGATATAAGATTGATAATTAATATGATTGGTTACCAATGTAATTTTTTCGATTGATAATAATTAGATAATGACAAATTTGCCACCCCTAGACTAGTTCAAACCTTAGAGCATCCACAATGGTCACTGGTCAGGAGCCCTCCTCTAGATTTCACTTTTTTCATCCGATTTGGGGAACCCGACAAATTTAGTTTATATATTTTAAATTATTAAAAGTAATTATCAATATAAATACAAGATTAAATTAAAAATATCTTGAAATGTCAAATTTATTAACAATTTAATTTAAAGATTTTAAATTATTAAAAGTAATTATCAAATATAATTATAATATTGAATTAATTTTTTAAGGAAAAATGACCAAAAATAATACCAACTATCAACCTTGAACAAAAAATAATACGAACTTTTGAAATAACAATTACATATACAAACTATGCTCTTATTAACCAAAAATAATATGGTTTCCATTTTTTACTGGAATTTTGAACAAATGAACCTTTTCCGTGATTAAACAAAGTAGAGGGTCAATGTTGTGAATATAAATAAAATTAAAATGGGGGAATGGTTTCTTCATCCTTTCATCTACAGTAGCTTGAAAGCTTCTCCCCAGACCTCCCCCAACTAGTTTTCATGGTGATTTGAAAATCATCTATTCTCTTCGAATTTTTGACGTTTTTAACTCTCAATTCATTGACAACATTCAATTTGAAGATTTGTCCTAATCTCATAACCCAAGTTGTGAAGTATCCCATCAGATTTCCTTACCCTAATCTCATGGGTTCAATGGTGAAACAAATTGATGTTCTTATTATCCCAAATTGGATTAGGGGAAGCGTTTACACAATCACTACAAGGACAAATACATAATCAATTGATGATTTCGATTTTGAATCATCCCCAAATTATAAAATTCTCAATTCCAACCTTCTTCCTCGTCATGGGCATGTATAACACAAATTTGACTTCTCAAACTCACAAACACAATCAACCGGTGGTTTTCGTAATCGAATTCGTATTTTTTGCCTCGTCCCCATCAATATCGATGCCGCGCACCACCACTACAGAGCCACCACAGTGCCGGCCATTTTTTGTCACTCTCTAGTGCTCGTTGTCATGTTGCTCCAGCGGCCGGTATGACACCGCCTTATCTTGATGATAAGTTTCCTACTTGTAAGGACTACGAAAGATGAAGATGTGAATGATAGTTCTCAAACTTCCATGGAAATCAGGCGGGGGAGGAAGATGCAAATGCAAGAAGAAGAGGAAGAAGATGAAGTCTCTTCCCAGTTTCCACACAATTAAAAAATTGTCTCTTATTTTTAAATCTTGCTCCCAGTATTTCAAAATCACCATGAAAACTAGTTGGGGAGGTTTGGGAAGAAGCTTTCAAGCTTTTGCAGATGAACAGACAAAGAACCCATCCCCCATTTTAATTTTAATTATATTCACAACATTGACACTCTATTTTGTTTAATCACGGAAAAGGTTCATTTGATCAAAATTTCAGTAAAAAATGGAAACCATATTATTTTTGGTTAATAAGAGCATAATTTGTATATGTAATTGTCATTTCAAAAGTTCGTATTATTTTTGGTTCAAGGTTGATAGTTAGTATTAACAGGGAATAGCACTAAATACCACTTTTTCAGAAAAGTTTGCAAAAATGCCACCGTTTTCGGAATATTAGCAAAAATGCCATTTTCTCGAAACATTTGCATAAATGTACAGCTTTTGACCCCCCCCCCAAAACCGGCTATCGGTTGTAATTAATTAAAAAAAAATTGAAAAAGAAAATAGAGTCATCATTACCTACCTAGTAGGGGAGAGGCAAGGCGGGAAGGAGTGAAGGCAATCCCATCACCATCTCCCTTCTCGTTCCAAACCGATACAATAGCAAAGAGAGAGAGACAGTTGCAGAGACGCCAGAAGAAAAAGAGAGAGAGGGCGGTTGCGGTAGCGGTTTCTTCTAGCATACACCAAAGGAGAGAGAGCGGGGAAGTCCATCGTCGCCGGAAAGGACACAGCAGCCACGACCCGACGACATACAGAAGAGGTACGCCCTTTTACTCTTCTCCCTTTGGTGGTAGGGTGCGCGGGTGTCGGTCGGGGAAGTAGTGGGTGAAGGTGTTAGGGCAATGGCGGCCTGAATGGTGGGTCGGGGTGGTGGTTTTCTTGTTTGGATAATGGTGGGTGGTGGTGGCATGGGTGGTTTTCGTGTATGGAAAGGGGAAATCGGTGGTTAGGGTTTCCAATTGGGTGACAGTGGTTTTCGGAATGGGTTAGGGCAACGGTCGGGGAACTATGGATAAGTGAAATTGGTGGTTTGAGGTTCGAATTGGGTGACAGGGGTTTGACATTGGGTGACAGGGGTTTCCAATTTGGAGAGAAGGGTTTGTAAATGTATTGTGGTAGGCGGAATACGAGAATTGGCGAGCTGTGGAAATTGGGATATGTGGATGTCATAGGTGTCCTATTGAAGGAGGTTTGAGGTATTTGTTATAATAGGCTTCCGAATCAAAATGGGTGACATGGGTTTCACACTGAGTGACATGGGTAGAGTGACATGGGATAGTCTGTTAGGTGACAGAGGGAGACGAATATAAATGGTAGAAGCTGAGTTTGTTGGTGTGATGGAAATTGCAGGAGAAAAATGGTGAGGACGAAGAATGTTAGCGCGAAGAACAAAGAGCCTGACTACCTAGTCCCCGAAGCTAGGCATTTCCGGGCCCGGGTCAACCAGGGCTCAAGACTGTCAATGCTGAACAACATTGACGATTATGTTGACCCTAGGGACTGGCAGAAGTTGCTGGACTCCCAGGTTGGTGGGGTTGTGCGGCTGGCGCACACTGTGAAATTTTCTTCACAAATTGTGCATTATGCACTCCAGCGACAGCTTACAAGCGAAAAGGAGTGGGAGACGTGGTACCGGATTAAGGGGAAGCTCAGGAGGTTCTCCCTCAAGGAGTTCGCCTTAGTAACCGGGCTGCGGTGCAGTCAACCAGCAGCTACTGAGATGGAGGAGGACGAGAAAGCTATAAAGGATTTTCTTGGAAACGAGAAGATGACGGTTGGTGAGCTCGAGACCGAGCTGAAAAACTCAATAATGGTGTTGCGGAGCCCGCGAAGACGATTCAAGCTAGTGCTGCTGTACATTGTGGAGGGCGTTTTGTTAGGAGAGGACCAGAGGAAGGGGCTGAGGAGCTGGATCGTCCGATTGGTGGAAAATGTTGATAGGTTTTTGGCATTCCCATGGGGGAGGGTAATCTATGCTGCCACACACGTGTCGCTGAACGGCGCCGTAAAGCGCCGGGAGGCTGAGATAAAGACAGAAGATCGAAAGAAGCGCAATGGTTATAGCCTGATGGGTTATCCGGTAGCCTTTCAGGTAACCTTCTCGACCACACCCATCATCAATTTGTAAATCATATGCTGAAAATGTACTAATTTGAGTGGGGATACGGTGCAAATTTGGTTGATGGAATCCATGCCGAACTGGGGGGTCCGGTTTGGGACGAAGGTGTCGACGACGACATTCCCTAGTTGCATGAGATGGGCCCTCAAGGACGAGAACCTCGCTTATAATGATATAGCCAGCCGCACCGAAGCTGAGGGAGAGGAGGCCATAGAGATTGATGATAACCCAATACTCAGACCAGAGGAGGCTGAGCTGGAGCTGATGGATGGATGTGTGTACGATGATGAGAAGTCCGACCCCTATTTCGACGACCTAGTTGCACCGTTCCTTAGACATTTCGAAGGCCCTGGTGGGAGGTCCCCAAGTACGGGAAGAGGAGGCAATGAGAAAGATGGCGGGGTGGGGGACATGACCAAGACTTTGGCACAAGTTATGGACAAGCTTGAGACAATGTCAACAGGGATGTAGAAGATGGATGAAAAGGTACGCAATAACTTCCCAATTATTTGTTCTGTGGAGACTCGGGATAAATGTGAACTAGGGTAGATGGACTCCTGACACGTGAAATTGGACAAGGGACAAGTAGTGTAGATAATGAAGGAAAGTGGTATGAAGGGTGAATTGTGTTGATTTTTCTCACCGCATGGTGATATGAAGTAATAATTTGATCACCTGCAGCTCAAATTATTGGAGGTGGCCGTGACTGAGCTGCGGGATGTTCAGTGTAAGGGGACGGCATGGCAAGAAGCAACCGATAAAGAAGAAGGTGGAGAAGAGAAAAAAATGGGCGAGTTGATAGAGTCAATTGCGGGTAAAGCCGGTGAGGGTGGACTAGGTGGTAAGGTAAGTTGTTGGTAAACATCACAAGATTTGTTAATTTCAGGGACACTGGAAGAATGTGACAGGAATATTTTAGCTGTGTGACATGATTTGTTATGTTAAGTGACACTGGAATAAATGAGCCATAATTCAAAATTGAATTCATTTGCAGTTAGGAGGTGCTGTTGAGAAGGGAAGTGAAGTGGATGGTGGCGGGGATAAGCACACACAAGTGGAAACTGTGAAGGCAAGTGATGAGATATCAGGAGAGAGCAAGCAAGGTGGTCATGATGTCGGGGACAAGAATAATGAACCTGAATCTGTCAAGGCAGGGGATGGGGGGGAAGGAAAGACCAAAGAGGTAAGGTTTATTTATGAAATAAAGGTGATTTTATATGTGACATGATAGTATAGGTCAAGTGACATGAGAATATCTGTTATGTGACAAGGGAAAGTGGAAATCTTAGCTGAAGTTTGATATGTTTGCAGTTGGGAGAGGTTGGTTTAAAGGCGTCCGGTCATGAGGAAGGTGGAAAGAAACATGAAGTTGAGGAGAGGCCAAAGCCGAGGGTAGCTCAGGTTTATGTATCTAAGGCGGCGAAGAAGACGAGGAAGGCTGTTGGAGAGGAGTTGGCTCCCCCGGCGAAGAAACCGCGACCCCAGAAGGCAGCTACTGTTCCTGCCGACGCTGTTCAGCTAGGAATGGTGTCAGCGACGGACAACGACGCCATGACAAGTTGGTTGTCAAGGTACGTAGGTTATGTGTCTTACACTCGAAAGGACGACGAAGGTAGATAGTTGGACGTCCACAATACCTGACAGAAACTTAACTTGCAGTGGGGACGCGGAGGTGCGCACGTCACCCTGCGGTGTGGATATGACGAAGGAGTTACTCAACCGTCTGAAGAAACCCCAGGATTGGTTGGGAACTGTGGTACGACGACTTGTCACCTCTAAAATTTCCCGTGTCAGGATTATGGATTGTAATTGCGGTTCACTTCATGCAGGAGATGGAGGAGTGCTGCTACCTTCTGCGCAAAGCGGTCGCAGACAGAATGGGTGACATGGGCAGTGGAGTCATCGTAGTGGATACGTGCTTAACGGGAATTTATCTACCTAGGGAATGGAAGGAGTACACCGACACCCCCCAAGCGTACAAGCCCAGTGATGCATTGATGGCGTACTTCAATGGGGGGTCGCCGAAGCCGTTGGGACGAGCGTGGTCAGGTGCGGACCTTATCCTCCTCCCCTTCAACGTCAAGAACCAACACTGGGTTGCCCTTGCCATCGATCTTAAGGAGTGGGAGGTAAGGGTGTATGACTGCGACGTCCACACGGCGACGGAACGCCAACTCCAAACCCTTTTAATGCCTGTGACGAGCCTGATCCATGTCGTCATGGGTGCACACCCAGATCTGAAGGTCAAGTATGCCGATAAGGTCCCCACGCCGTTTGCCATTCGCCGGGACAAGAGGCTTCCACAGAACAAGCTAAGGTAAGTAGGATGACATGGTTCAATTTCGTTTGATTGGATGGGGAATCGGTGTCCGCGTTCTACCGATTGTTCCTCTTTGCAGCGGTGATTGTGGCCCGTACACCATTCGATTCATGCACCTCCTGCTGGAGACCGGCCCTAACTTCGATGGATTGGACGACACATACATTGAGGCATACCGCCAGATGCTAGCTGTTGGGGTATTCCATGGTCGACTCAGATGCTAGACTTCGTAGTTGAACACTTGGCTCCAATCTTAAACACCCTCCTGTAATAGTGGAAGTAAAACATTTGGATAATTTGCAAAAATTGGTAGTTGTCGACTATGAAAAATTTGTATATGCGGACATGTTAAACTTGGCAGTGTAGTTACATGTATCTATCCAATTTGGTGACAAGGTATTTGTCGTAAGGGGACACGAGGATTAAAAGGGGGTGACATGGGTCATTTACACTTTACGTAGGAATATGATGCAGTTAATAGTGACACGAAGAAACATGTCAGGTGACACCTGCATGGAAAGACGGGACCCGATACCGGGACAACAAAACAAAACGACAAAGGAAAATGAATCTTTGACAGGGTGGCAGTTGGTTGCAGAGTTCGATTGACCTAATAAAAAAAAATTTAAAGGAAAACAAAATGATGTGTTCCTCGAAATGAAAAGGGTAATTTGCAATCAAAAGAATAGTACGTAACTTGCATTCATTGCAGTTGGCGAATAAAACCACCACCTACACAAGGGAAGGAGAGAGAGAGAGATAGAGACCGAATATTAGGAGTGAAGGGAGGCGGTTGTGAAGTGAAGGGAAAGGGGAGAACCCGTACCGGAGAGGGAGGAAGACGCCGGAGAAGCCCGTACTGGAGAGGAAGGCGCAGGAAAACAGGTACAACTCAATTGGATTTTAAAATCCGTCCTCACCCATCTATAAAACTCAGAATCTTCACTTAATTTGCATTCTTCCCCACTTAATTTGCATTCTCCCATTGTTTCGTACCGGAGAGGGAGGTAGTCGCCGGAAAACGGACCAAGCCGCCGGAGAAGGCAGTACCGGAGAGGAAGGCACAGGAATACAGGTAGAACTTAATTGATTATTTAAATCTGTCCCTACCCATGTCTACTATGCTGAATCTTCACTTCAATTCCAATCTTGCCCACTTCATTTGCATTATTCCACTGTTTCGTTGTAAGGCATGCAATTTGGGATCGACATAAAAAAACTGAAATTGGGGATTACGAATTATTGTCATTTGGGGAATTGGGGATTTGCTGTCAATTGGGGAAATGGGGATACGGGGTAATACAGATCTGGGCTAAAAGGGGTGTGGGGAAGTGAGGAATTGACAGACAAGAGCAAGGGAGGTTGAAGAAGAGGGTCGGAGGCTTGCGGGTCCTTTTACCCAGATTGGGATAGTGGAGAAAAATCCCTGTCAGAAACGGGTACTGTAGGACAATAGGGACAAAAGAATTGACAATCATGACACGAGCTATTTTGTTGGGTGACAAGGGTTACTTTAGTAGGTGACATGGGCCTTTTAGCGTGAAACAGTCGTAGACAGACTTATTCAGAAGGGGGTGAGTTTGTGTGGATATTGATAATGTTCATGTGCACTTAATTGCAGGAAGAACATTGTTCGGTCCCAGAATTTGAGGAGGAAAGGTGTCCGGGCACCGAAGAAGGTGGAGTCCCGACTCGCAGTGCCGGAAGAGAAGCATTTCCGAGGTCGGGTCAACCACTGTTCGAAAGTGTCTCTGCTCGTCAACATGGACGACTGGGTTGACCCCGTCGATTGGGAGAAGCTGCAGCGAAGCCAATTAGGGGGTATTGTGCAAATGGCAAACCGGGTTCAATTCTCGTCGCAACTACTGCATTACGTGTTACAAAGGCAGGTTGTGACAGAAAAGAAGTGGGAGACTTGGTACATGCTTCAAGGCAAGCTGCGACGATTCTCTATCAAGGAGTTTGCGCTCGTGACTGGGCTGCGGTGTGTTCGAGTTCGGGGGGAAGACACAGAGACGGAGGATGACAAGAAGACAAAGAAGGCTCTCAAGGACTTATTCGGAACGGACAACATGAAGGTCGGTGAGCTGGAGAACGCCTTCAAGAACTCCATCTTGAAGGAGCCGAGTGCTCGAAAGCGTTTTAAGATCGCTCTCCTACTCATCGTCGAAGGAGTTCTGCTGGGGGAAGAACCCAGGAAATCCATACGATGGTGGATTGTGAGGCTTGTGGAGAACGTTGATCGATTTCTGGATTACCCCTGGGGCAGGGTTGTGTACGAGGCCACCCACCAGTCCCTGTCGGGGGTCATAGAACGACGTGTCGCTGACCTGAAGCCGAAGGCAAACGACAAGGACGATCGATATGGATATGGGCTTATGGGTTTTCCGTATGCGTTCCAGGTAAGCAACTTCACCGAACTTATGCTTGAACTAGTACGCGCAATTGATGGACTCATTCGAGTGACATGTGTGGTTGTATTAGATTTGGCTGTACGAAGCTGTGCCGGGGATTGGGGAGGCGTTCGCCAAGCAGGTCTCGAACACGGCGTTGCCTCGCATGCTGATGTGGACAACCGATGACGACAATCTAATGTATGAGACGATCCAGTCCCGCATGGACCCTGAAAAATCTGATAGAATCAAGGTCGAAGACAACCCGATACTAGTACCGAAGGCCGGCGAGTATGATTTGATGCGCGGGTGCTTCTACCAGCATGAGGAGCCTGACCTCTACTTTGATGACATTGAGGGTGCGTTGGCACCGAGTTATTACGGTGAAGGCTCAGCCAAGTCCGGCCCGAGTTCGGAGCCACGAGATGGGACCAGTGAATCCTGGGAGGATAAGTTGGTGAAGTCAGTTGAACTGATGTTGGAGAGGACGGGAACCATGTCAAGTTGGATGCGGAGCATGGATGAGAAGGTACGTGTAACGTTTGTGGCATTTGTGACACCAGTATATTTTATATGTGACACGGATAACTTTCAGAGGTGACACGGGTTACTTATCTCCCAATGCTGAATAACATTCGCTAACCACCTCTCATTTATGCACTTTCTGTATCAGATGAAGGTGTTGGAAGGTTTTGTGAATGGGATGCGAGATGGGCAGTCGAATGCAGGAGGTGAGCAGAAACGAATGGGCGATGTATGTGGAGAGGATAACGACCGAAAGAACGGGGGGACAGAAGGGCAAACTAGGGTGGAAGACCAGCGACCAGAAGGAGAAGAGGAGGTAATTTGGTGGTTACTTGACATGGTATTTTCTGAAACCACGGTTAAGCGGTTATAGACTCAGCAATTTTTAATGTGTGACTATTTTGCACACACCGCACACGGTTGTTAAAGTGAATCGACACGTAATAATATGTGAAGTGACAAGGGAACAAATATATGATCTTAATCACAGTTGACATAACCGTAACCAATTGCCAGATCTCAGCGGCGGTCAAAGACGATACCGTTGGAGGGACTGGGGGATACGTCAGTGGCCAGAAGGTCGGGAACCATAGGGTTGGTGAGGACATAAGCGGTCAAGCCGGTTCAACGGTTGTTTCACCTACAGGGAACGACGAAGCGACGCGGGAAGGACAGGATGAGAACAAGGTAAAATGGCTGTTATATTTCCTGTCAAATACATCTATAGTAGTACGTAAGTGACAAGTGTATCATCGTTAGCCGACACGAGTACAGATCAGGGTGACACGGGTTTGAAAATATTTTTTCCTTCACCGTTCAAACTGTAAAACCTATTGGCAGATCCCAGAGGCTGCAAGACCGAAGCCCGTTCGAGGCAGGAAGAGTAAGAGAGGTCAAGGAGGTGAAGGAGATGTGAAGCCCCCACCTGAGAAGAAAACGCGGGGCCGAAAAGGGAAGAACGTTGTCGAAGGCGCGATCGCTATTAAGCTCGGTCTTGTTTCCGTGTCAGACAACGATGGGTTCCTCCGGTGGATGGATAGGTGACACTCATGAGCAGACTTACCCAACTTATTGCATAGAGGACTCCGATCCCCTAACATTGTGGTTGTTGTTGTGCAGCGGGGATGAGGACAGCTGCAAGACTGCATACGGCACGTCGCTGAGTAAGGAGTTCTTCACCGCACTAAAAACGCCCACAGTTTGGCTAAACTTTGAGGTATGATACCCGACTAAGTGACTGTCTTTGTCTTTTGAATGACAAGGTATGTACTGTAAAAGGAAGTGGAATATATTTGGATTTTGACTAGGGTTGTAATCGATGCAGCACATGGAACAAGCATGCTATCTTCTTCGGAAAGGGCTAACGGAGAGGGCCGGCGACTTTGCTGGTCGAGTTGTCATTTTGGACACATATTTCGGTCGCTATCTGCAGACCGAGTGGGGCAAATACAAGAGCGATGAGGGTAGCTACCAAGCCGACGAGAAGCTGCTTGGCTACTTCGACGGGCGGTCCCCGACGATGATAGGCCGGGCGTGGGAAGGGGCGGAACTCATCCTCCTACCTTTGAACGTGGACAATGTTCACTGGATCGCCGTCGCGATAGATCTGGTGGGGTGGCAGGTAAGGGTTTATGATTCGGACGTGTACATCGTCAGGGACCGCCATCTGCCGGCACACTTAAGCTGCATCACCCACCTTATCCCCGTACTGATGAAAGGCCACCCCGCGTTCATGGCTACCTACAGCGACAAGTTGCCAAACCCGTTCTCCCTTAGTCTCGAGAAAAAGATTCCGCAAAACAAGCAGAGGTAATTTATGTCCAACACTTAAATATATCTTCGTCTCATTGTTGCATCTGCCTTTAATGAATATGACTCCGGCGATTCTCTATTGCAGTGGAGACTGCGGACCGTACACGATCAGGTTCATGCAACTCCTCACGAAGGACGCCCCTACCTACGACGGTCTTGACGACGTTTTCATCGGGGCGTACATGCACATGCTCACTGTGCGCATCTTCAATGGTACAGGGTTATGATCTCAGTTGTGATCACCATTGGCCATTGTTAGGAAATTTTATGTTATGGTCTATGCATGTTATGAACATCATATTTATTGTGTTGGATTTTTATTTACATGGTTGCTGCTTCTCACATTTACTCGTGGACGGGAGTTCACTAGGTTGGTATTTGAACTATTTCGCATTGTTTGTCTTCGGTGAGTGGTTATGTGTTGCGGACTTAGACATTATTTGTATCATAATTTGTAAACATTTGCTGACCATGTTGGCATGGTGAGAACATTGGTTATAATTAGTTCCAAAATACCCCTGCCACCATACTTGGATTCCCGTGTCAACTGACGTGATTTTCCGTGTCAGTGATGGTGAGTAGGGTGATTTTCTACCCTTGTTTATTAGTTAATAGGTTCATCTACGAAATGTCACAACGCCGTGTGACAGGAAGTGCATAAATTTGCAAGGTCTCGTGGATGATTGCATGAGATGTAGCAACGAAGTAAGTCGGTTGAAAGTCATAATTTCAGTTGTAAGGACTAATTCGTTGTCACCGAACTTGCAATCCCGTGTCACCTGACGTGAATGTCCGTGTCACTGCTGGCGAGTAGGGTGATTTTCTAACCTTGTTTAAGTGTTGATAGGTTCGTATACGAAATGTCACAACGCCGTGTCACAGGAAGCGCATAAATTATCATGGTCTCGTGGATGATTGAATCACATGTAGCAACGAAGTTAGTCGGTTGAAAGTGATAATTGAAGTTGAAAGGAAAATTCCAGTGTCACCGAACTTCCAATCCCGTGTCACATAACGCGATTGTCCGTGTCACAACTGGCGAGTAGGGTGATGTTCTAACCTTGTTTATGTGTTGCTAGGTTCATATACGAATTGTCACAACGCCATGTCACAGGAAGCACATCATTTTTCTTTTTCTCGTCGACGATTGAATGTCATGTGGCAACCAACATACTCGGTTGAAACGCACATTAGTAGTTGTAAAGGAATTACCTCGTGTCACCACACTTGTAATCCCGTGTCACATTACGTGATTGTCCGTGTCACATCTAGGGCGTAGTGTGAATTTCTAACCTTGTGTATGTGTTCGTAGGTTCATATACGATTTGTGACAAGGGCCTATCATATGAACCACATAATTTGACATTTTCTCTCCTCATGGATCATTCATCGTAATACACATGCAAAACACCAACAAGTGGAAATCTACTAGACATGCTGAATCTACGAGGGACATTGCCCTAAACATACCATATCCGATACTACACGCACCATTCATAATGGTGCAACCACACTCGGCATTCCAAAATACGACAACTAACCGACCCTGGGTGAGACATTGTTTGTAACTACCCATACATAGGCCCCCAACTGCAACAAATGGGGGCCATCCGCCACATACGGAGTCCTGGAGGAGTCCAAAAAACCCACAGCTGTTTGGGATCACATCAGTATTTGGCAACTACTACAACAAAAGCGCAAGTTTCGGCAAAAAAACAAAGACAACTAGCTTCGAAGCTCCTAAGCCCGGGTGACCAGACGGACCATAACTCCCATCATCAGGACGAGAATCCACCCCATCAGCCTGTTCCATCGTGTGAGTTGTCTGGTGCGGAGCTGGTCACTAGCGTGGCTGACCCACTTCCCACATAGGAAGGAGCCCACCCGGACCAAACGCTGCGCCAGGTGCCTGTTGCAAGCCTCGCTCCTCACCAACTTGTTGGCGAGGACCAAGTTCTCATCAATTGTGGCCTGCAGCGACCTCTGGGTAAACTCCAACTCAATATTTGTGGCCTCCAGGGTGGACTGGGTGGCCTGCAGCTGAAGAGTGGTTGTCTGGACATGGGTGCGGGCGGCTTCAAGTTCAGTGCGCTAGGCGGCCATAACCCCCTCCCGGGCAGCATCCCGGTTGAGCAGGTTTTGGACTCGCTGGCGAAGGTCGGTGAGCTCTTCGGCGGCCAAGTCAATTAGCGCGTTGTCCTCAGCAACCTGGTCGGGCTCTGACTCATCATCATCCTCGTCCTGATCACGACGGTCACTGCGGCTTCTCCCGTAGTCGTAATCTGAACGGAGCCAGAAGTACCTGCGGTCATCGCCACTCTGATAGCTCCGATCGCTGTCGGAGTCTGTGTCAATGTCGCTATCTGAGTGCGGCCACATTCTTCCTACCAGTACAAGGGAAAATAAACGTCAGATGCCAGAATAAAACCAAACAAAAGAAGATACGTACCTATGACAAATATGTAAGCCTGTTTTAGATTGGACACAAGTACATATATGTGGAAAAGATGAATGGTGTTAGGAAATGATATGTCACCAAACAAGTAAAGGAGAATGTGAAATATAAGGTAAAATAATGTCCGGACCTTATAATGTTTAGAAGGACAGAACTATGTGCAAGCATAGTTGTAATTGGTAAATACATGCGTGAAAATCAAACTCATATGAATGATTTAAAGTTCTGACAAAGTTATGTTACAAATGGAAGAAATCACCCGTGTCACCAACTAACACATCCCGTGTCACAAAAAGTTGAATCTCGTGTCACCAATTACAATTACTTCGCAGCCATCCTACTAACAACCTTCACAGTCAAAGACAAAGGTTGCAACTTTCATAGGCTTAATCAAATTTATGGTTTAGATTAACACAGAAAGGAGATGATATGAAGAAGATGAATTGGAGAGGGAGATGATATGTCACCAAAAATAAGCACATGCAAGATAACACACATCTGGAAATTTTGACTTCACAAGGCACACATGGCAATCGGGGTTGTACTTACCTGGAATTGAAAGCTTCGAACACAAATTTCGAATCGACGAAAACCCTAAATTACGAACACTGATATTTCAACACATATGGCAATCGGGGTTGTACTTACTTGGAATTGAAAGCTTTTGGATGAGGTTGACGACCACTAGTGAACCAAAGATGATGGCGTCGCTTCTTCTTCCGGAAATTGTTTGTGGCTTGCAAGGGAAGAGTGGGAGTGATATGACCGATGAAGTGGTGGTAATTATGAAGAGAGAGGGGCTCTATGTGGGGATGTGGGTTTGGTGAGGGTCACCAAATTTCGGATCCCGTGTCAAGTAACATAATAACCCTTTCAACCAATATGACAATGTCTAAGCTCGTAAATGTAGATTTTTATGTCATCATATCTAAATTTATTGTGTAACTAACATTTTTTCCATCATTAAATAACTTGAAATTAAGAAACTTTGTTATATAAATTAGTAATTTATTATGTAATTATATTTCGAGGATCATACGATCCCCTAATGGGATGTTACGATCCGATACACGGACCCTATTGTCATTCGATCCTGAAATCCCGATCCTAATAACCTTGCCTTCAACATTAAATATAGGTCAATTAGCACTAATATACATTTGAATATGGTAACAAGGTTGGTATTTTTTTACGTTGCTATGAAGTACAACATCTGTTCTAGAAAACTTGTCATTTAGCCTTTTAACACCCGCATATTTGTAGACAAATAAATATACAAATTATCTACTTTCGAATTTATTTGTAAAAACAAATTCGTACCTATTATTTTCAAGTACAAACTTGTTACATATATTGTTATGAACACCTATATGTTATATAGATTTTTGAATTACAACTACGGTAGCTTGAAAACTTTACGACACTTTATTCCGAACGACAACTACGTGTTTCGAATTCTTTACCCCTTTTTTTACTCTTTGTATGCGGTAATGTTTACTTTGCCGACATCCACGTGGCGTTTTTGGTCGGAAAGTTGACCGGAACACACAACTGTATTATTTTTTGTGAATAGGGCCATAGTTCCTATATGAATCGGTAAATATCAAAGTTTGTATTGTTTTTGGTCAAAAGTGGATACTTGGTATTATTTTTTTCCATTTTTCCAAGTACTTTTGAATATGAAGTACTAGCTCCGATCCGTTGCGATAAAACTTAATAAACTGGAACAAAACCGTCATTACTTCCTCCGTTATTTAATTGAATAAAGGGTGAAATTATATTCTATCATCCGTTAATCATTTAAAACAAGGGTTAGTGAGTGATGTATAGGGTAAATCCGTTATACATATAATATTTTTGATCACAATATGACATAGCAATATTGTAACCGATTATCAATTGAACAAAAACAAAATTTAACAAAATTAGTACATTGACATTAAATTACCGGCAGATAATGACCCTTTAAAATCTCCGCCTGTGCCTCTTCCAATTCCTCATCCGGCCACATTCATTGCGTGTACAAGTACACTGCACTTGCACACGTCTTTTCCTCTGAATTACCTTCCACACGGCTCGTCTCTTCCTCTTCCGGTGGCAGGTACGTTCTCCGACGCCGTGTTATAGGCAACCCATTCTCCCTTAAATTGCATCATCCCATTCCCTTCAATTCAATCATCCTCCCTCACCAACTAGAACCCAAATTATCCCATTCCCTTCAATTCAATCATCCTCCCTCACCAAGTAGAACCCATATTAACATACTGTAGTTGCAATGGATGAAGGAAGGAACGTTAGGGCAAGGAAATCAGAGTCATCGACGCTTCTAACACTACCAATCGAGCTCCTACTGGATATTGTCCGTCGATTAGCAGTCGAATCTATACAGGATGTCTTCAGATTACGGCTAAGGTATTCCCTCCGATCTTTATTTAGTTAAAAGATGTATTCGCAATCAATTTGATTGCCTTATTTGTGATGGAGTTGCAAAACTTTCGATGTGGTTGGAAAACACACTTGTGTGCTTGCGAAGATGGCAATTGAGTATCAGGATGACTGGGGAATGACGCTTGTTGTCGCATCCAGAAACGATATTCATGCCAGAAGATTCTTCGATCAATGCGTCCACGCGGGAAACCCGGAGGCAATCTTTCAGCGAGGAATGGTAAGATGGTGAATGTCGAACATTTGTTTGGTGTATGCATTATCATAGTTCCTCATAGCTTCTTTTGAACATGCAGGTTCACTTCTTCACAAATTGCGATCACGAGGCAGCCATTCGGGATCTTCTACAGGCGTCGGAGTTAGGACACGACGTGGCAACCTATTTTTGTGGCATAGCTATGTATTGTTGCGGATGTGAAGACCTAAAACCCAAAGGCTTTGCATTACTTAATAGTGTCAAACACAAGTTGGGGTATAAAATAGTTTCGTGGCGGAGAGTTGCTGATCTTTGTTATTCCATTATCGACATTGGACGAAGACCATCCTTCAAGTGGAAGCCGAACACATGTACAAATGTCACCAATGGAACGGCAATTCGGAGTTGTCGAAGATCAAACTTCTGGAAAAATTATCAGCTCCTTGCTGAAGATCAAGATGATGCTCTTTGTTGTGAGGAATGCACGTGCACAATTGAGTGTGGGTTTGTCGACGGTTTGCTTCAGTGGATTACACGTCATTTGGTGGAATAATAACTTGCCTCAGTTTGGTCCATGAAGTTAGGTTCAGTTTGATTCTATCTGTAATGTTTTGTTATAACATATGAAGATTTGTGTGTTTCTGTATCCAAATCTTATGAAACGGGAGCTTCAAAAAATTTGTTCAATTCTGAAACATTTATTTTTTTGGTTGATTTTAATTTAGGTTGAATTTAGAAACTATATCGTTTTAGGTATAATTGTCAGGCCCATAATGAAATTTAAACCAACGTTGTTCACAACAAAGGACAACAAATCAGTTCACAACAAAGGACAACAAATCAGTTCCATAATGGAATTTAAACGAGTGACATGAAAAGCCCTTCAACATGACACGGTAGTAGAAAGAGGGTGACAGGGGTTTGTTCACAGAATCCATCCACATAAGTACCGCGATGTTCTTTACCACTTACCAGTACCGTTTAACCAGTCTCCAGAAGTTAATGTCTCCAAACAACCAAAGGAGATGACTGAAACCAACGTTTTTCACAACAAACGCCAACAAATCAGTTCAATAACGAAATTTAAAGGAGTGACATGAAAACCCCTTCAACATGACACGGTAATACAAAGAGGGTGGCAGAGGTTTTCACATAATCCATCCACATAAGTAATGCGATGTTCTTTACCACTGACCACTAGCGTTTACCCAGTCTCCAGAAGTTCATGTCTCCAAACAACCAAAGGAGATGACTGAAACCAACGTTTTTCACAACAAACGACAACAAATCCGTTCACTAAGGAAATTTAAACGAGTGACATGAAAACCCCTTCAACATGACACGGTATTACAAAGAGGGTGGCAGAGGTTTTTCACAGAATCCATCCACATAAGTACTACGATGTTCTTTACCACTTACCACTAGCGTTTACCCCGTCTCCAAAAGTTAATGTCTCCAAACAACCAAAGGAGATGACTGAAACCAACGTTTTTCACAACAGACGACAACAAATCAGTTCACTAAGGAAATTTAAACGAGTGACATGAAAACCCCTTCAACCTGACACGGTAATACAAAGAGGGTGACAGGGATTTTTCACATAATATTTGTCATACAAAAACCCGTAATACTTACTCCGTAATTTTGTTGAACAAAGGGTTAAATTTTAAACTTGAATCCGTGACTTTTGAAAAACAAGGGTTAGTAAGTGTTTTATAGGGTTATTCCTTTATAGTTATTTAGTGCTATTTCCTGTAAAATATATTTGTAACGAATATCACATATCAACATTCTAACCGACATTTAATTGAAGAAATACAAAATATAATAAAAATATGAATTAATAGAATGAGATTAAAACCACGGCAGTTATTTGTTAAGAATATCTCTTCCGCTTGCTCTTCCAGTTCCGCATCCACATCCTTTGCATTTCAATTGTACATTGCACTTGCACACGTCTCTTACTCTGAATTACATTCCACACGGCTCGGCTATTCCTCTTCCGGTGGCAGTTATGTTCTCCATTGCCTTGTTATATATAGGCAACTCATTCTCCCTTTAATTGCATCATCCCATTCCCTTCAGTTGCATCATCCTCCTTTACCAACTGCAACCGAAATTAAGATAATTGCAATGGATCAAGGAAAGAACGTAAGGGCAAGGACGGCAGAGGCAGTGACGCTTCTTACACTGCCATTCGACATCCTATTGGATATTGTCGGTCGATTAGCAATTCATTCTATAGAAGATGTCTTCAGATTACGGTTAAGGTATTGCCTCCACTTTTGTTTTCGTAATTTTAGGTTATGGAAATAAATTTGATTCCCTTCCATGTGATGCAGTTGCAAAACTTTTGATTTCGTTGGAAAACACAAGTACGTGCTTGCGAAGATGGCAATTGAGTACCAGGATGACTGGGGAATTTCGGTTGTTGTCGCATCGAGAAACGATAGGCACGCCAGAAGTTTTTTAAATCAATGCGTCAACGCGGGAAACCCGGAGGCAATATTTCAGCAAGTAATGGTAAGACGTACGTTCAGGATCATTTTTCGGTGTATGCTTTATCATAGTTCCTCATAGCGCCATATAAAAATGCAGGTTAAATTCTTCACATATTGCGATCACGACGCAGGCATTCACGATCTTCTTAAGGCATCGGAGTTGGGACACGACGTGGCAAGCTATGTTTGTGGCATAGCTATGTATTGTTGCGGATCTGAAGACCTCAAACCCAAAGGCTTTGCATTACTTAATAGAGTCAAACATAAGTTGGGTTATAAAATAATATCGTGTCGCCGGAGAGTTCATGATCTATGTTATGATATTCTGGTAATTGCTCAAAGACCTTCCTTCAGATGGAACCGGAACACATGTCAAAATATCACCAATGGAACGGCGATTTGGAGTTGTCGAAGATCTAACCCCTGGAAAAAATTTCAGCTCCTTGCTGAAGATAAAGATGATGCTATTTCTTGTGAGGAATGCACGTGCAGAATTGAGTGTGCTTTAGTCGAGGGTATGCTTATGTGGATTACACGAAATATGGTGGAATAAACTTTTGCACATGTGTTCGGTCATTTAAGTTTGGATAATTTTGGTACTACATGTATTCTGTTATTATTACATGTAATGATATTTTTGTTAATGTATCCAAATACGATCAATTGGAGCTCATAAAAAATATATCAAATGAGAGACTATATCTTTATTGGTAGAATTTACAAACTATATATTTTTTATGGTAGAATGAAGAAACTATATGTTTTGTGATAGATTTCAACTCGAATTATAGGTCAACTTGCACAAACATACAATTCAATATGGTCACAAGGTTGGTATTAAACCCTCTAGGACATACACTCAGAAGAATTCAACATGACCTGAAAGTAAGTGTCGCCTCCCGAATGAAACACATAAAATTAAAACCAGTTACATGATAACGCCTTCAACCATACGCGGTAATACATAGAGGGTGACAGGGGTTTAGGACAGAATCCTTCCACGAAAGTACTGCGATGTCCTTTACCACTTAGCACTAGAGTTTAACAGGTGTGGAAGAGTAAAAGTATTCAAACAACAAAAGGAGATGACTGAAACCAACGTTGTTCACAACAAAGGACAACAAATCAGTTCCATATTGAAATTAAAACGAGTGACATGAAAACCCCTTCAACCTGACACGGTAATACAAATAGGGCGACAAGGGTTTTTTACACATTACCTCCACATAATTACTGCGATGTTCTTTACCACATACCACTACAGTTTAAATAGTTTCCAAAAGTAAATCTATCCAACCAACCAAAGGACAAGACTAAAACCAACGTTCTTCATAACAAAAGACAACAAATCAGTTCCATAATGAAAAATAAACGACTGACATGAAAACCCCTTCAACCTGACACGGTAATACAAAGAGGGTGACAGGGGTTTTTCACACAATCCATCCACATAAGTACTGCGATGTTGTTTACCACATACCACTACAGTTTAACCAGTTTCCAAAAGTAAATCTATCCAACCAACCAAATGACAAGACTAAAACCAACGTTCTTCATAATAAAAGACAACAAATCAGTTCCATAATGAAAAATAAACGACTGACATGAAAACCCCTTCAACCTGACACGGTAATACAAAGAGGGTGACAGGGGTTTTTCACACAATCCATCCACATAAGTACTGCGATGTTGTTTACCACATACCACTACAGTTTAACCAGTTTCCAAAAGTAAATGTATCCAAACAACCTAACGACAAGACAAAAACCAACGTTCTTCATAACAAAAGACAACAAATCAGTTCCAAACCTACACCCAAAGGACGATCAGATCATGCGTCCACCGAGGCGACCATTGAAGATGGCAGCCGCTAGCATCTGTCTGTACGACCCAATAAACGTGTCGTCCAGCCCATCGAAGGGGGGATCGCTCTCCATGAGGAGCTCCATGAATCTGATCGTGTAAGGGCCACAATCACCACTGCAATGACGGAGATTTTGTCAAAATAGAGGCAGAGAAATCATCTAGTAAAATGAAAAAACTGGGGTCGCACCAATCATACCTGAGCTTGGTTTGCGGAACGCGCTTGTCGCGGATTATGCGAAACGGCCTTGGCAGCTTCGATGCATACTTCACCTTCAACTCAGCGTGTGAATCCATGATGATGGGGAGGAGGTGGGTAACGTGCATCAGCAGGGGTGGGAGTTGGGCGTCTCTCACGCACTGCACATCGCAGTCGTACACCTTCAACTGCCACTCATTCAGATCAAGAGCAACGGCAACCCAATGCCTTCCCCTCAGGTTGAGGGGTAGGAGGACGAGGTCCCCGCCTGTCCACGGCCGCCCCATGGGCGCCGGGGCCCGGCCGTCGAAGTATGACAGGAGTGTGGCACTCGCCTCATACCCCCCGACGTCTGAGTTGTACTCCTTCCACTCCCTCTCCAGGAAGCTGGAGAAGTAGGAGTCCAACACAATGACTCGCCGCCCATTTTCGAAACCCCTCTCCGCGCTTTGTTTCCGTAGCAGGTAGCATGATTGGTCGAAGTGCTGCGTCAAGTGAACCCCCATGACAACCCACAACATAGTCTAACACCAACCGAATTGCGTATACAAGGGCAATGATAATAGAATGGCACAATTACAATATACCTCTGAGTAGATCTAATACCGGGGCGTCTGGAGGATGGTAAAAAACGCCTTCGACAGGTCCTTGCCGCAAGCCGTTAATAGGTTATCACCGTCGGCACTGGACCGTACAATGGAGTGGAATCAATGACAGGGTTTCTGTGCCGTATAATGAAGACTTAAATGAGACGATGGGTTACCTTGCGAGCCACCCCTGTAGGGCCTCATAGTCGGCCGCAGAAACTAGTCCCATGGCAACGCCTTCACCGGGAACGATGGCGTCATTCCCTTTAGAGGACCGCGGTTTCGTAATCTTCGACGCCTTGCTCTCACATTCCTCGTCCACGAACAACCTCTGAATGCAAACAAACATTTCCCATGTCACATAACAAACCGAGCCCCGTCGCCTTGCTATCATCCCCATGCCACTATTGAAAACATAACGGATGAATGGCACGAGCCACAAGGAGCGTACCTTAGCTACTTGTCGGGGCTGCTCCATAGCTTCAGCACTAGCCCCCTCTGCTACATCAACATCAACAACCTGCAAAACCGATCTACAACTTAGATGGATTCCAACATGTACATACTCCTTATCACTAGCCCTTACTCTTTGTTCCTTGCCTCTTCCAATCAATTTTCCATCCCGCATTTCATGGACCTTCTCCTCCAACACTTTTATCTGCACACAAGAACTTGTTACAATAAGTCCAGCATCTCCTCCAACAGTTGTATATCCGGTGTCACTGCCACATATTGTAAGTCCCATTTCATTATTCTAGTTACCGTAGTCGCTGAACTTAAGAACAATATGAGAGTGAATAATGCCAAAGACTGAAGTACCCTATCATCCATCTTCTCCAAGGTATCCATAATCTTCTCCAGTGTCTTCCCCACGAGATCCCTCGCGGCGTCCGTCTCCTCGACGTATTCGGCGATGTTGGCAAGCATCGCCACACTCGACCCTTCGGTTACCCGTGCGCGTAACCGCTGATTCTGTGGATGTGTATATTTCGTCCGAGCCATTTGTTTCCTGCAGTTTAAGAGCAACCATAAGTTATCGAGAAAGTTTATAGTCAATGTCACTACCTTTGCAAACCCATGTCACTCATTTTGGAAACCCATGTCACAAATGTCAGAACGTTCCTTTACCAATGACGACATACACTCCACATCAACTCCCCAAATCTGAAATTGAAATTAATGGAACCCCGAATCGTCCCCATTCACAATCATACCCCTAATCTACCCCAATCCCTATTTCGACCCCCACCGTAGGCATCCTCTTCGGGGTGACTAAACCCTATCCGCGGGTTTTCTAATCACCAAAATCCGGCTCCTTTTCCTTCCTTCGCAACCACCTCCACCATCGACATTACCGCCCTCATTAACGTTCAATCCCTAACCACCATATGAGGTTGTTCTGTCCACCCACCCCGAACCCAAGATTGGAAGATAACGGACAACCGAGATAGGGGGCGTACCTTACGAGTTACGTGGCGGCGTTCTTCTCTTATCCGACAGTCCACGGCAGTATCTTCGTCGACCCGTTGTTCGTCGTCACCGACGTCTCTTCTTCCTCCCCCTTTCGGACGGTTTTGAGTTATGGAAATTTAGAGATGGAGTCCTGATGAAAACAGGAAATCACACGGTTTTGAACGGTTTTGAGTTGTGGGGTGATATCCGGGACGCTTGTCAACTTTTCGTCTTTGTTGTTTTCTTTTTGTTTTCTTTCTGTTTTAATTTTGATTTCTTTTTGTTTTCATTTTTTTTTGAGCTACGGGCAACCATTTCGACCGAGTTATTATTGTCGAAACTTTGGTTATAAGTTGTCAGGAAATTGCCCGTGTCACCCAACTTACAATCCAGTGACACCTTACATAATAACCCCTTCAACATTGTCATGAAGGTGATTTCAAAATGTTGACAAGGGTGAATTCCTAACACCACTACCACAACCAATCAGTACTGTAAACATTTTCACAAATAAGTGCGAATGCATTGTTGAATTCATTATCATAGCTTCAACCGACGAAATGTCTACCATGAAATTCAAAGGTGTGACATGATAACCCCTTCCACCTGACACGGGAATACAATCAGGCTGACATGGTTTTTGGTCTGAAACCATCCCCAAAAGTACTACGAAGTTCTTCACCGCTTAACTGTAGTGTGGAAACCCTTCCCAAAATAACAGCAGACTCCTTACAGTTTGTCATATGCACAGACAACGTAATTACACTACCAAATAAGTTGCCCCTTCAAAAAATAACATAGACAGATAATGGTCCAACCACTGACCCGATACGACAAATGCAATAGACTACCCAACTATGGAGGTAAGGCGTTGGACCACCAATGAAGGAACGCATCTAAGAACGACGGCGCTTGGAATGCCTAAATTCTCCCCGAGATGGGTATCGACAAGTCTTAGGCCGACCAGGGCGTCGCTTCACGTCCGGAGGGAGACACACCGTGCTGGACATGGCTGGGGGGATTCGCCACTCTTCTTTTGGAGGGACTGGATATATCACATTCTCGTAACACGCCTTCCAGGCGGCGACTTTGTAGAAGTCATTCACAAGAGAGAAGAAATTGCTACCTCGATACCTTGAAGCTGCTATGGCGTGCTGGCACGGAAACTGGTCAATCTCGAACCGTTTGCATGTGCAGGTCCGGGTACACAGGTTCACAACCCAGGTGTCGGACCCTCTGCGGACAGTGTACTCGTGTGAGCTGAGGGCTCTGACATCCATGAATGTTGCCAACGAATAGCTCGTTTGCAGCTCACCTTGAACGTAATCGCTGACCGTCGACTTCCATTTCGTGATTTTTTCCCGTCGATCGTAAAACCACTTGGATATTGTTTCGATGACAGCATCAATCAGGGTTGTGATGGGTAGCTCGCGGGGCTCCTTGAACACCCAATTCAGACTCTCGGAGTTGTTCGTCGTCAATATGTTGTAGCGCATCCCCAAGAAGTATGCCCGGGCCCAGTTCTGGAATCCAGCCTCTCTTAGGTATTGTCCTGCACCGGGTGCCTGAGCGCAAAAATCAGCAAAGTGCTTCTCGAACTCTGCCCTCGTGTACGCCTTCGCCGCCTTTAAGAACAATGTGTACAGGGCCGTCATCCCCCCTGTACTTTACCTTGGCATTCTGAAATAGATGATATTGGCAGGCCCCTTGCTTAGCAAACAAATAATTGTCCCTCAAACCTTTCTCGATACTAACATGCCGATCAGAGACAAACATTAAGCCCGATGTATCCTCGATGACATGTAGCATGTTCTTGAAGAAGAAGCCCCATGACCCGTGATTCTCCCCATCGACAATCGCAAATGCGATCGGGTATATACTGTGGTCTGCATCTTTGGCTGTGGCAAAGAGAAGCGTGCCCCTGAACTTCCCTTTCAGGAAACTCCCATCAACTGAAATCACCTAGACATGGATATCAAGACCAGTTGGTTAGGTGACATGGTTATGTATGTTAGGTGACATGCAATAGTTTAGTACCAACACGGGGTATTACCTTTCGAAGGTAGGGAATCGCCTTGCGCCATACCCCGAAGCTGATAAAGGCGTACTTGAATCTTTGGGATGCGTCCAGCTCTAACTTAGTATATGTCCCAGGGTTCGTCTGCTCCAACATGTGCAAGTATGGAATAATATCTCGGTAGCTGTCTTCGTACGTCCCATGCTTCACCTCTAGCGCTGTCACCCGTGCCCTTCGTGCCTTCCAGTAGCTACACGATACTCCATACTCGGACCTCGTCATTTTCTGGACTTGCTCGGGAACGAGCTCCTTTCGAGTCCCGGCGAACCTGCATATAATGGCGTCATGGTGAATTACGTAATGTGACACGGGGAATAATGTTGTGTGACAGGAATAGCTGGTCGCAACTAAATTAACACTTACGTGGTCACGAGGTTGCGTCCAATCATGTTCGACGTAGCATGTCGGCTATGGTTGTGCATCATGCTAATGTCACATGTATGCTCCTGGACATACTCTCGGATGCACCACAATGGCGTGCGCCGGTAAGTCGATGCCCTTAACATCCACGTGCACTTGATGTCCAAACAACCAACTAAATAGGTTTTCTTACACGACCTCTTCACTACGAACTCGAAGCACTTCTGCACTGCAGTCCACTTCAGGCGAGTCTGCAATTCTACCTTCGAGGTGAACATTTCTCCCTCCGAAATTTCTGTCAGCTTCCGTCATGGATCCTGTGTCCGAGGCGTTGCTTTGTCCAACATAGCTTCTACGTTCTCCATCGACGGTGGGGATGTGCTGGACCCAGGAACCCGATCTTCTAGTTCCCTAATCACCTCCTCCTCAACTTCATCCTCCTCCGACGACACCCTCATACCCTGGTCTTCCGCATAATCCTCCCAGTCATAATAATATGAACAATCTTCTTCCCTCTTCACTCCGGATTCGAAGTCCTCCTCCTCGTCCTCCTCCTCACTGCTAATGGCTATGAGATCCACCCCCTTATACATCTCACCTCCACATTTTTTCGTGTCATCTGGGTATGAGTCCGTGTCACCCAAGTGGATAACATCTAGACCATCACACTTGTCGCCCTCTAGAATATCCATGTCACCCTCAATAATATCCATGTCACCAGTTCCAGCCCCTTTGGCACCTGCGTGCTCTTGGCTCTTCCCTATCACCCCACCCAACTGGATCATTTCGGGACCTTTACCCTTGTCACCTACACTCTTAAGGTTTTCACCAGTTCCAAACCCGCTCTCAGTAGCGTCCTCCAGTCTCTTCCCTATCACCTCATCCATGTCCTTGTCACCTTCAAAAATACGTGTGTCACCAGTTCCAATACCGTTTTCACTAACGTCGCCCTGCCTCTCCCCTATGACCTCATCCAAAAGGATCACCTCCGGATCCATAACTTTGTCATCCTCACAGTTATCTTTGTCACCCCTTCCGAAACCCGTTTCCACATTGTTTTTCACCCTTACATCTTCGTCCACCTTTTCAGAGTTACGAGGCCCACTCAAGCTTTCTTCCCCGACGCCGGGTTGTGGTACTTGAAGCCTCTCTTTCGCCACTGGACCAATAAATATCGCCATGGGCCATGGATGTTCCCCAGACATCGAGTTCAGAAACTTATAAGCCTCAAGGTCGTCGTCATCACCTATCGTAATCGGATGACCCGCTTCTTCCCCCTTTGGCATGTAAGAAAACCGCCACTCTTCACATGAACAACCATGGCTGACCTTCCTCCTCAGCAGTTGAGTCAGAGAGGCGAAGTCGATGCCCTCTTCAATTATAACATTCTTCCGCTCTGTTTCACCATAATACACCCACCCCGCACCATCGAACAGCCAACGCCCGTTGAAGTTGAGAGTCACACATACTTTGGCGTTTTGACCTGCAATTCAAAACTCGGATCAGCACCATTGGTAATGGGTATCTACTCTTCACGAAACATGAGGAGAAATAGAAGAGAAGTCTACCCATTGCAACTTAGAATTAGGGTTTCTCAGATATCTATGTGACACGGAAGTTGACGAAGACTGACACGAACGAATTAAGAGCCCGACACGTGCTCACCAACTAGACCTTAATGCGGATGGGTTCTTCTCCAATGGTGGTCTTCTTCTCCAGCTCTCTTTTCCACGGGAACACTGAAAATGATGTCCTCTCTCCTCCTCTCTTATTACACATTAAAAATGGAGGGAAAACCTTTCACATCACCTCACCTCCTCTCTCCAATTTTGGCGCCAAAATCCCCCACCCAATCCAATGTCCCATCCCTCTTTCTCTCTCTCTCTCTCTCTCTCTCTCTCTCTCTCTCTCTCTCTTCCCTTGGGACAACCTGCAACCGGCTAAACAAATTGCCGCTCCTACTTGCACTAATACCACATATGGTATTCTTGCAAATTTTCTAAAAATGTTGTATTTGTGCAAACCGGACAAAAAAAGTGTATATTTGTGCAAATTACCCTAGTATTATTGTTGGTCATTTTCCTTTTTTTTTAATTGTCAAATTTATTAACAATTGATTTAAAATATTTAAAATTAATTATCAAATATAATTAGATTTTTTTTATCTTAGTCCAGTTCGATCGATGCAGTCGCTCTAGATCTGGATCGGGTATGGTGTGACCCATTTAAGGGGTTGACCTTCCCACTCACATAAATTAATTTTTTTTATATTGACAAAGTGATGGAAAAATATACTCAATGTGTATAGAAAAAGTGATGAGATAGATTATTGGAGAATTCGATCATGGTAGGATATGAATTTTTTTTTTTTGCATACAAGGTGAGCATTTGGGGGTTGACCCATCGCCCAAAAGTGTCCAAACGGACGACGTCAACAATCTCGGGAGGGACGCGCTCAACGATAAAGGACGAAGAGAGACCGATGTGCGCCAGAGTATCTACAACCTGGTTCTCCTCGCGGAAGGTGTGCGAAAAGGAGACCCTCTCGAAAGCGCGACAGAAACTGAGGGCATCCGATACCATCATCTCAATCTCCCAAGGACACTGCCAACTCCCCTTCATGACGTTGATTAGCGTCAAGGAGTCACCCTCCACCTCGAGCCTTAAAAAAAACCCCTCTTGGTAGCTTCCTGGAGTCCAAACAAAAGACCAAAGACCGAGACACTCTACTTGCACCGCAGACAGCCTACCGTGGCCTCGGGCACCACAAGAGAGAACTGACCCATGGCTATCACGAATAACAAATCCAGAGGCAGCAATGCTCGGACCAACCATAGCACCGTCAAAATTGAGTTTGACAAAGTCGTCGGCGGGCCTTTTTCATTTTACAATTTTCGGTTTTTTTGTTCTATTTTAATGGATATTTACTCTTGTAGTGGACGTATCATCTTCTTGTTCCCCTGATTGTGCTTTTCTCCAACTTATCCTGTATTGTTTTATATTTTTTTATCCATTCTTCTTGATTCCTATTGTCATTGTTGTCGAATAGAATTCTGTTTCTCATTAACCAAATGCCCCAAACGGAAAAGCCAAGAATCGATTTCTGTTATGTTGAGATATTTGCAAAAATGTCGATGATTATATTCTTGTAAGGTTTGTCTACTTTGTCCGTGTTCCGAATTATTTGCTCGATTTGTCTATCCATTCTTCCAATAATGGTAGGAAATGGAAAATGAATTGGACGGGACAAATAATAAAGTTTAGGGAGACAAATGAGAAAAAGTGAGAAAGTTTAGGGAGAGCGGCTTAGGTCGTGCGCACGTTAGCGTAGTTTCTTTGCGAGTCAATCGAAAGCATCATATCATAGTCTTTTCTGTATCCCCCAATTCCCTCACTCTCCCCTCGATCCACTCTTCCGCTGATGGTGCCTTGTTGGTGGAAATTCTAGAAATTCATGGCGGCTGAGGCTTCCAAGTCGAGTTCCTCCGCCGATTCTTACATCGGTAGTGTGATTAGCCTCACATCTAAGAGCGAGATCCGATACGAAGGTATTCTTTATAGCATCAGCGCTGAGGAGTCCAGCATCGGTTTGCGAAATGGTAAATCTTTTCATCTTTCTCCTTGATTCCGACAGATTCGTGCTATATTCTGGCTGGACATGATTTATTTGGTCTGTTCGGGTTTTCGGCATGTCTACTTTTCGGTTTGTCAAGCTTTCCGCAATGGCCTGGTTCTTTCAGTAATTTAAGACGAATTGTAAGTTTTGGATGGATGTTGGAACTTTTTCGTGCTTTTTGGCAGGGTTTCAGCTGGAGCCTTTGATGTTTGTTGTGATTTTGTTACTTGTTGGCAGTTGGAGAAATGCGCTTGATCATTGAAATTTGAGACATTCCTGCTATTTTGACAAGAAAAATCTCTGCTGTGGCATACTTTGGTCGTTAGATATTCTGAATCTAAAGCATAATGTTGTGATGGAATAGGAAGGGATACTTGGGGGATGCAAGATGCATAGAAATTGGTAGGAAGTCTAATTTGAGTTCAAAGGTTACTTTTCTGCTGCACATGTACTAATTGATACAAATCGATGTACATGAAGAGGAGCTTCTTGGCGAAAATAAAAAGAGAATTTTTGTTTGTACATAAATTAGGGTAAATAGTATTTGGGAACTACGATTAGACTTCTGGTTGCATTTACGAATTTAGGGTTTTCAGTTGCTTTGAGGCATGAAAGATCACTATCTTTAAAGTGATATTTGTACCCTTTAATTGCTTGTAGGGTTTTACCCAAATTCACCTCCTAGATACAACAAAGCCTTATAAGAAATCTCAGACAGCAACTCTGAATTTCTTCATGTGTTTTTCATGTGAAGAAACATTTCTTTTATAGAGGGTATTCCACTGAAACTGCCAACCAGTTAATTCAGTTGTTACATTTAATCTAATAGAAAAGTTCACAGCCATTGTTCTATGACAGATCTGGACCACTGATTCTGAACACAGCCTTAATTGAAAGCTCACCCCCCTCTAACTAAATACAAGTAGGAATAAGTTTATTGGCTATTTCATTAGTCTTATTTTTAGACATTAACCAACATGTGCTTGAATAGTTGAATGCTACCAAAATATTTTTAATTGGATGGAGGTTATCAGACAAGACCTCTATGTCCTGAACCTTTCGGAAATTTGACTCTGGATGGAGACGACTGGCGGAGGTGCATCAGGGTTGGCAGATGTTTAGTTGTGTGGCGTCTAGTCAATCTAAGCTTCTATGCTTCTTTTCTGCCTCTTACTCTGCCTCTTACTTACCTGCTGCCTTTTTGCTAATATGTTCTATTAGTTTTGAGTCTATCGGAAACACTCTCTCGACTAGTTCGGAGAAAGAGTGCGTATATCCTGAGTCCCTGACCCAGACCCCGCTTAATCGCGTATTTAATATTTCCTTTTGTTATTTCTAATCACTTAATCCTCCCAATTTCAAGATTGATGCTATGGTAATGATTCTTGTGATTTGAATCTCATGGTTAGCCTATTAACGTAGCATAATCAAGAAATTAGCAACTGTTTTCCTTTTCGGATGCAGTGAGATCATTTGGAAGTGAAGGGAGGAAAAAGGATGGGCCTCAAATTCCCCCAAGCGACAGAGTTTATGAGTTCATACTTTTTCGTGGTACTGACATCAAGGTATAGACTTGCTTTTTCTATTCCTAATGTCAAATTCAATGATATTCAACTGATTCTTATATATGCTAATTTGCCCTCTACATGATTTGTGGATCAAGGATAGGAACTGGTTTTCTTATGTGTGAAGCCTATTAAAATTTTAAAGTTAGATAGTATCATTTTGTTTTTGAATTTTCTATCTCGCACGAAATTTTATAAAGTTTGAGGCCATTAAGTTTTCAGTTTTTCTATCTTTCTTACCCTTTCATTAATGTAACTCTCAAGTTTAATTATGAAATGATGTCAGCATTGATTGTTTTACTTGCAAGTTTTGGTAAAGCAAAATTGACACGAAAATTAAGAAGTCAAGGAATGGACACAGTAATATATGGCATTTTTCGAAGTAACAAAAATGTTGTTTACTGCAAATAATGGTCCAAATAACATTGGCATAGTCATTATCAATACTTTCCTACTCAATTTTAACCTGCAAACGTGCAATTTATGCTGGAGAACTCGTTATTGCTATATGCATTTCTTCTGATCGAGAAACAAGCTAAATCTGCATAATTGAAGCAATTTATTGAGACCACAACCATATGTTTATTTCCTAGTGTGGCAATTATATAGGACTGCTAGTTGGGATCGGTTTGCCATACATATTAAACTGGTTTCACTTTCCAAATTTCCATCTATTGAAGACAATTCTGATTTTTAAACAATCACGCTTCAGGATTTAGAGGTGAAATCAGCTCCACCTGCACAAGCAACATCGATGGACAATGATCCTGCTATCATTCAGGTGTATTAAACTATAAGCAATTTAACTGTCTGGAGTTTGTAACCTTTTCATTTTGACAGCTGATCTTTTAATCCTTTTCCAGTCTCACTATCCTCCACCGCCCGCAACATCAACAACTTTCTCTGTTGCTGCTAGTGTTTCTCCTACAGATCTGAATTTTCATACACCACAAATGGGACACCCTGGGTCTAATTTTCCAGGTGGAATGCCATTATATCATCATGGTGCTAGTTTGGGCTCATGGGGTCCATCACCTCCTCCATTAAATGGTAATTCGCTTCCTGTGCCTGTATATTGGCCAGGAATGTATGGCCTACCAAACACACTCCCTCATTTGCACCAACAGACGTTTCTTCAACCACATCCTGGTCTCTCGGTGCCACCTACATTGCAGCAGCCTATGCCATATTCTAGTATGAATGCACCTCCACAAGCAGCTGCCCCAAATGTAGCCAGCTCAAGCTCTACCCTGCCTGCTAGTAGCAGTTCCACCAACATGGGCTTCAACCCACCTCCACTAGCAGTTGCCATGAACGGGCCAACTTCAAGTTCTCCCTTGATTGCTGCTACTAGCAGTTCTACTGCCCTAACTAGCAGTTCTTTTCCATCATCGAGTCTGCTAGTTGTACCTCCATTGCAGCAGTCAATTCTATATTCTGGTTTCAATGCACCTGCACCAGCAGCTTTCATAAAAGGGCCCAATTCAAGCTCAATGCCTTATACAACTAATAGCAGTTCTGCCATCTTAGGCTACAACCCACCGCCACCATCACTTGCCATGAGTGTGCCAACTTCAGGTGCCATAAAAATGCCCAGTTCAAGCTCAATGCCTTTTACAACTAATAGCAGTTCTGCCATCTTAGGCTACACCCCACCTCAACCAGCACTTGCCATGAATGTTCAGACCTCAGGTTCTCCTTTGTTGGCTTGTAGCAGTAGTTCCACTCCCTTAACTAGCAGTTCTTTGCCATCCTTGAGTCTGCCTGTTGTACCATCTCTTTCTGTTGCCCCTCAAACTAATTCAAGTTCAGTGTTCGATAAGGGTTTAAATCCCGTTCATTCCTCAGAGGCCAAACATGTTGGCTTGCCAACATTTGTGGCCTTGACAGTCTCTGATTCTGAAACTATTAGAGTTAACCCACCTTCGTCTACCAAAGTAAACACAGTTTCATGCTCCACGATATTGCCTTGCAAAAACTCATCTCAAGCTGAACCGTCTGTTCTCAGTTCATTGACCCCAAGTCAAAAAGAAGTGCCAATTCCTTCACTGGTAACCCCTGGTCAGCTCTTGCAATCTAAAAAATCAGAGACTTCATCTCAGTCCTCTCAAGTTGCCCACAAAGATGTGCAGGTTATCCAAGTGTCATCATCAACAAAACAATCAGTGTTAGTGCCAAAGGAAAAGGAAGCTCAGCTTCCCATATTGCCACTGCCACCTGCACCAAGACCTTATCATAAGGTATTTCTAATCTTTATGATAGTGTTTTTTTTTTAGTTGTCTTGTGGGCTTTTGTTGTGCCTGGTTGTGGTATAGCCCAAAGGGGTTTATTTTTTATTCCTTGATTCTTTATATGTTTTCCCCATATACTATTTCTGAGGTATATAGTAAGGGTCCTTCAATAGCATACTAGGTTGTGATGTTGATATAATTTCTGATTTTAAGCTTAAGAAACTACATTTATTAGGGCACTCTAACATTTCGAATGTGATCATCCCAAGGCTGGATTTCTTTTCATTTTAGGGAGTTAAACTGGAAACCCAAATACAGAGGCATATCAATGCAGCTTTTTAATTCTAGACGGACAGAGGGAGAAAATAGAAAGCTCCAATGAATAGATTTATATAACTAGACATGAAGTTTCTAAATCTTGGACAAGTAATAGTCAAAACTTTTTAAAATTTTGTTTTCAATCATTCTTTCTGAAATAGAAACTCTCTTACAGTCTATTTTAATGAAGCACACTGTGTTAGATTTTATAACAATTGAAAACGTTTTCGGATACCCTTCGCATCTTATATCCCTTTTGCTTCTTTCCATTTTGATTCACTTCTCTTCATTCAGATTCTTAATTGATGCATGTGTTCTCCAACTCCCAACATAGATAGTGCATGTTCTTGCATTTGTGTTGCTCTTTCTTTGTAGTTTTGTAAACGCGGATATCTTAGCAGGTCCCTTTATTTCTGAAAGGAACTCAAAATACAAGTTCCTCTCTTCAGTAGACAGGATGCACAACTGGGTATAGTACAATAGACTTAAGACAACAAAGAGCAGGCTATTCCTGTTGCAGAAAGCCTATCCCTTGTGATCTCAATTGCCAAATGTAAAATGCTGAGATGTTCTTTGAGCATTATGCAAGATGTGCTTGTTCCCTTGCTTGCCTGCGCAATGAAGTGTATATAGCAGTTTGCGAAAGTAAAACCTTTTATTGTGCGCCAGTATCTTTATGGAGCTTTTGCTCCTTGTTTTCCATCTTGTAATGAGGTGGTTGTGGGAAGGAAGCTTCCTGTTATTGATATTGTCGGCAATTCTCTTTCATGTTCGAGCTTTGACTTAATTCATATTTTCTTATTACAGCCAAATGGGTCTCCTCAAGTGCGTCATAATTACAGGGGGAGTGGACGAGGAAGAGGACGAGGACGAGGGATAGGGGTAACTTCTCTTTTTCATAGACTGTTTTTGAGGATCAATCTGCTGAGTAACTGATGCCGTGAATCTTTCTGATTTGGGATTTAGGGACATGTGATCTTGTAGGATTTTCTATTTTGCTGATAGTTGGTTTTAGCATTTAAACATTCTATCCAAGGATTCAACTGTTTTGTTATCCTTACAATCTGAACCAATAATCACTTGAGCTTTTTGAAACATTGGCCCGACTGACATATACTATGATTTTTTGAGGCCGTGACTGGTTGGTACCTTTTCTAGATTTATAATCTTTTTTTGGGGGGGTGTATTCTAGATTGATCAATTTATGAGATGCTTATGTGACAGGGTTCACGTCCTGTAACAAGATTTATGGAAGATTTTGATTTCTCAGCCATGAATGAAAGATTCAACAAGGATGAGGTTTGGGATCATCTTGGAAAGAGTAACAAAATGCACTCCAATGACAAGGAAGGGGATGAAATTGAGGAGGATGCTAATGAAGATGAAGATGGTCCTGAACTGCCAAAAATCGAAGTGAAGGTAAAAATTCTCAGTTTGGTTCCTTTCATCTTAATTGATGCTGTGTATAAATTTCCAAGAGCCCACAAAATGGATACTAATGTTTCTCTTTTGGTCCTTACCATAGATTTATAACCTGCTTTTTTTTTTCTAATTCAATTATTCTAACATCCAAATTCCATTCTTCAGCCGGTGTATAATAAGGACGACTTCTTTGATACTCTCTCTAGTAATGTACGTGATAATGAATCGCAAAAAGCACGGCCAAGATTCTCCGAGCAATTGAAGTTAGATACTGAGGTAGAATTTTTCTTCCTCCTAACCTCTCTTAGCATTCTCTGTCCAAAATTTCCAACATTATCATTCGTTGATGGTTATAGACATTCGGTGAGTTTGCAAGACACAGAGGAGGCCGTGGGCCTGGCCGTGGTGGTAGAGGCTCTAACTATGGAAGGGGCAGCAGTTATGGGAGGTCTGGAACTTCTGGAACTGGAAGGGGATATGGGCGTGCAGGGAGAGGAAGAGAGCGCGCTGTATTAAGTCAAGCTTCCTAGATCACTGTGTTGGCTTTCCCGAGGGCCAGGCGTGTTGGAAACTGGAATCTTTGAACTGAAAATGTCTTGCCTATATTAGCTGTAGAAATCCTCTGATCGGGTTTGAGATATGTGAATATTAAAACCAAGAGGATGGCAATGGATTCCGAATGTTTTTTTTTCTTTACCTCTTCCACAGTAATGTTACTTTGGCTTGTTTTCAGGTTAAACTGTTTCAATCATTGGTAGTGTGTTTGCGTATATATCTTCAAGGGTATTCATGTATCCCCTGCAAATCCGAGGCGTAATTAGCCGTTAATAAACGTTGGATTGGACGTTATATAGTTATCATTGCAACGTTTAATTTGACATTATACAGCGTCCAATTGACCGTTGGAAGGACGGTGTAACGTTGTGAAAATTGAGTAGTGCTGATCGGGTTCGGCCAGATAGCAACGTCCAATTGGATGTTGGGGCCGTTGGACGGGCTACTTAACAATGTTTAATTGGATGTTGTAGTTACATGTGTTAGTAAGGTGAGGGATTATAATGTCCGAAGAGATGTTGCATAACGTCCAATCAGGCGTTGTTTAATGTCGAATAAGACATTGTATTTCAGTACTATTTCCATTAAGTATGCAATGTTTTTTCTTGTAACGAAAATTGTATAATTGAACTTATAAAATATATAGATGCGTGAACGAAGATAAAATGAAGGAAAACAAAATTATATAATTAAACTTATACAACATATATGTGAAAGAAGATAATGTGGATGTTTTCATAAATGATGGTAGAATTTTATTTTACAACGTCTAACATAATAGTGCAAAGAGTGTAAAACGTGGTGTGAAGGATGCTAAACATGATGTAGGAGATGAAATTCCTGAATCCATAATGCAAAAATCTATCAAATTCCGCATTGAAAGGAGTATCCCATCCATTGATGCTTGAGTGATGATATGTCGTCTATTCATGCGTTGGAAGAGGTAAAGGAGCGTCGGGGAATAACCATACCTGTAATATGCATAGGAGAATGTCAGGGCCGGACCTGAGATTTTAGAGGTCTGAGGCCAAATAGGGGAACAAGGCCCCAACTTCCATATTCTTCTACTGTCGACTTCGAGGGGAGGGGGGACTGGAAAATTTTCAGGGAACTTAGGACTGTTGTTAGTCAAGTTTGATCAAAAGAGCTTCGTAGGTTTCTAATTTCAAAGATCTAGAGGTTGTTGAAGCATTGAGATGTTGGGTAGCTGCAACAGTGAAAAGACGGAGGCGGCGACGTCCATTGTGCGAGCATGAGCGAGAACTTAGAAGGGAAAGGACTCAAAAAAAGGAGAAGCTAAGATTTTAATTAATATTTTATATTGGTTTACAATTTTGCCCTTAAAATTTCAACATAACTTCCAAATTGCCAAACTAATAGCCAAATGGGCCACTCATTTTTTATATCAAACACGCAGTAATAGAAATCCTATCTGCTGTATTTGTGGGCCCCCATGCTATATTGGGCATGAGGCGAGCGCTTGTTGAGCCTCGCCTCAGGTCCGGCTTTAGAGAATGTTAATTTTTATAATTTCCAGATGAAATGCAGTTGAAGCGAGAGTAACAAATATCAAACTCACCGCGACAAATGATCTTGGTTTCAGATGCATGTCAATGATAGTGTGACCTCCTAAGGGGCGATATTTGGCTGTTGGGTGTACATAGAGAGTCACTTTTGGGGTAGGTGACAAGATAAGACAACAAGAGACACCTCTCAAGACCCATTATGACAACTCGATCCAATATATTCAATCACCTCCCAATATGCCCGTGTAACTCTGTAGGGCAACAAACTCTTGCAACAGATACTCTCTCATATAACAACCAGTGTAAAGTTGACCAATTCGTTCCAAATCGTCGCACAACAACCCTTTTATATTTGTGAACATTAACTTATTTTGCAGTAATATCAGTTGTGTCAAATATCGATATTCGCAGTGACTATCTTCTACGATATAATGTTCACAACTGCTCTAATATGCCTGAACATGAAAGGGTCCACATTGTTGTGACCCTAGTTAAAACTTTAGTACAAGTTAACTTCTCCTAGTTGGGATGATCGGGCCCTACCACAACGTCGACCTTCTTTGGATTCTTTCCTCACAAAATTTGCTTTAAGTTCCTCATACAGAAACTGATTTGTTCTATAAGGGTTCCTCCTCTCTCTAGGTCTCCCCTTCGAGCGTACACTACCAAGTGCAGGTGGGTGCAGATCCGAGTCATAGACTTTATTCGAGGCGATGTACGAAGACAACATGACATAGCGTAAGACAACATTGTTAGATTCGTCCCACGACAAATCTTTCCAAAATGGGAAAATGTCGTCTGGTCTGATTGGAAGTCCATTAATAACGCAACGCTGAACATCGTGCACACAGGGTAGCCCCTAACAAATTATATCCTATGCGCTTCACCTCTTCGAATAAGGTGACGTTGTGTGTGCCAATGTCCATTTAAAATGATTAATATCCAAGGAAGTCTGCAAATTATGGACATATCATTCATTAACTCGGTGAATGACATTCACCACAACGCAGAAGTCACTCGTGGACGAGTGTAACACTTCCTTTAGCACTTTGTGTTGGTCTTCAACCCTACACATATTGCATCATGTTTTGTTAATGAAGAATTTGAAAATTTAAGAATGAGATACATGTGTAAATGTGAAAAGGATATTTGTACCCATTTGTTGTCCTCGTTTCAAAGTTGAGAACGTGGTCGGTGTAAAATCTAACAAGGCTCGTCCTATGAATGAGCCACACTGATTTCAGATATCCCAAGACCTCTGATGCGGGTTGCCATCTTGCGTGAAGCCATTGCCGGCGCCACGCGGAAGACTCCTCCGTAGAAGATTGGTATGAACCCCAAACGTTATTTTCGAATATCACAGCATGTTATAAATTATTGGTGATCTTCAACGTGACCTCTTCACAGTTGCAAGTTACATTTAACCAACACGTACAATAGGTGTTGTACATGTGGGGAAACCACCCTAAGTGCCACGAGAAGGCTCGGTTCTTGATCAGTCATGATCGAATTAGGTATTTGACCTTGAAGAATAACACGGGTGTTGTTAAGCACCCAAGCGTACGTTTATTTGTTCTCATGAGTCATAAAGGAGTAGGCAATGTAAAAGTTATTTCCCATCGGCGTAAAGCTAACCACCTCGCATAGAGCTATGTTGTACATGTCTAGGCAATGTAGCAAATAGGTAAGAAAATCGATAAATCTAAATGTACAAAGTTTTAGACTAGAGTACTTACGCGTTGATCTTGTATGTATTATCCATAATGATGACATACGAGTACTTATATAGAAGACAATTCCATCTGGATGTCGGATTGAACATTGTAAGTAGAATTCAAATTTTGAATTACTACAATGCAACGTTGTATACTTGTATTGGATGTTGCATTCTAGCACTACAACGTCGTATTGGATGTTGAGTATTGAATGTGGTTCTTGTAATCTTTTCAATACTCACACTTGAATTAGCAGTTAGTTTGACAACTATTATTATCATGGTTATTCGAAATCTTAAAGCTTAATAACTTCATTTTTATCTAATGGGTATCAAAGATGGTGGTGTAGTTGTTATCTACCTCCTCGGTTAGGTTGTGAGTATTATTTAAATATTACTGTCGTAATACTCACCCCTAACTAAGTAGTTAGTTTGACAACTATTGTTATCATGGTTATCCAAAATTTTAGAACTTTACAGCTGCTCTTTATCTGATGGGAATTAAGTATCGCGACCAATAAATCATAACTACATTGGAATAAGAAAAACCATCCATAACTTATGTTATATATATATTTTTTTCGAAATTCCAACGAGCAATGCCCAATTGGACGTTGTCAAATGTTTCATACAACGTTTTACAACATTGTTGAACTCTGTAATCCAAGTATATATACAATGTCATATTCAACGTTACATAAGACGTTGTTTGTAACATCCATTGGACGTTAAACAAGGCCAAGCCCGACTGAACCCGTTGGGCTCGTTGATTATAATGTCAAATTGGACGTTGTGTGTAACGTCCAATTGAACGTGTGTGTAACGTCTTATTTTTTCTTCTTCCAAGTTTTAAGGGGGTGTGGTGTAAAACGTCACATCGAACGTTATGAAACGTTAAATTGAATGCTGATCAACGTCGAATGCGATATTAATTTGCGGTGTATATAGTAAACGTGATACACATGAGTTGCTCAAAATTGGACACTTTGACATTAATAAGGGCTTTTCGAAGACTCACTACGTTTGTGTGCCTGCTTCATAACATCTCCACACTTGCAATAAAAGACAAATGTAATTAAGAAAAAATATAGTACAAATACGGGTTATATTCACCACATCCTCAAGTATGGTCTCCATTGTAGGATGTGAGTAAAAAATGGAAAATGAAGGGAAATCAAATCGATGCTTGTACATTCTTATCCTATAATTTCCAGCTACTTCAACCTGCTTTAGACAATCCAACAACAAAGGATATGACCAAAAAGAGTGTTAAGAGTTGTTCCATATAGTCTCAAGTGAGTCATCAACAATGAAACCGACACCACCAATTATAGGTTGTTTTCAGTAGTTCGTAATGATATTTGGTGATAGTGTTATGTTATTGATGACAACAATTGGTGACAATATATTCCGAGAAAAAATAATGTCAAAAACAACTCAACAAAATAAAAATAAATTATCGAAAAAAATGTCACCAACAACCGTCACCATAAAAAATGTCACTAATAACGGTCACTAGAAAAAATTGTCACCAACAAGTGTTATCAAAATTGGACGTTGACTAGAATGGTCAATGATGATCGATCAAAGTCAAAATTATAAATGGTCAAAAGAGGAGAAGAGAAGGAGAAAAGAGGCTAAAGGGAAGGAAGGTAAAATTAGTAACTATAGATATGGCCGTAAAGACAAATTGATATATTTAACGAAACTTTCGCCTGGTACCCCTGAGGTAAGTGTTTTTTCGCATGGTGTACCAAAGTTTGACATATTTCGTATGATACCCCTGAACTTTTATTTTTTTTCGTCGCATACCCCTCCGTTAGTTCCGGTTACATTTTTCGTTAAAAAAAATAAAAGAAAAAAAAAATAAAAGAAGACTTGCACAAATTGTTCGTTCTTCGATTATAGAAGAAGACAGAGAGAGAGGACGCCGACCGGATTGAGGAGATCGACAAATTGTTCGTTCTTCGAATATTGTGTGTGTGTGTATATATATATATACACACACTGTGTGTGTATAGTAGTATGCAATATATTTATAGTATAGGTATATACAATGTCTATATATACACCATTTTTAGACTTTTACAGTGTGTGTATTATTGTATATATATATTGTACGTATACATATATTGTACACTGTATATATAAAAAAAAATTTAAAATTATATAAAAATACTATAAATATAAATATATATATTATGCTTTTGAAAACCGTAAAATATATAGAAATTTAGGAATTTTTTTATAATGTTTTTTACTTGAGGGACAAGGCCCGTCCCGTCCCGTCCCATGAGGGACAAGGCCCGCGCGGGATTGAAAAAAAAGTAGGGAATCCCGTCCCGGTCACGTCCCGCAAAAATTACGCGAGACGGGACGCGGGACGACCCTCATCCCGTCCCGTCCCGCGCCCACCCCTAAGCACCATCATTGTCTTCCTCACATAAATCATAGCCCTCAACTTCATCTTCCAATTTATCTTCAAAAAATGGTTCTTCATTATCCTCCTCGAGCACTTTCCTTTTCCTTTTATCCTTCTACAATTTATAACTTCATTTTCTATTGTGCCATCATGGTCATTTTGTTCCAGGGGTGAAGGCTCCGTATCAGCCCTTTCCCGCCTCCTTGGGGTCAATTTTCTTCTCATACGTTATGTTATTTGATCCATCAATGTTCTGCAATATATAGTTGAATTCATAACACTTCTAATCTTTTTATTGGAACCCTAGATTATCAAAGTATTAAACCATAACTATTCAAATAGGAAAAAAAAAAACAAATAGATGAAATAGAATTTGAAATTTCTAGCCTTCATAAGAGAACTCACCTTTGACATATGCCTTGCTGATATAATTGATCCTCGTCTAGTTCATCTTCATCAAGTTCGCGCCGAAGTCATCATACATAGATGTAATTTGGGAGGTGGGAGAACGGTTTAGGGGTTTAGTTGTATTTGTGGTATGATTTTGTTGGTTTGGCACATAACTCATAACTGGGTGAAAATTAAAAAAACCGAATTATAATGGGTGAACCGACCTTGACAAGGGAAAAAAGGTAGTCTGTCCCCGATTCCCGAACCACTTTTTATTTACTTTTTTGTCTCTCTTGCCTTTAAATATACCAATTTGTCTCATTAAATATACCAATTTATCTTTATGACCTTATATATATATATATATATATATAGTGTATGGATCATTTGTTCACAAGCCTTAGGGTGTACCTTGTTCACAAATATTATTCGGTGAAATGTGAAACATTATTCGGTGAAATTTGAAGCATTATTCGGTGAAATGCGAGTATTGTTTAGGGGAATGTGAAACATTATTTGGTGAAATTAGAAACATTATTCATATAAATTGTAAGTATTGTTGAGAGAATTGAGGTTTCTTTTATTTGAAATAGATGAATAAAAAAACTAAACATTATTCGGTAGAATGTTACAAATTATTCAGTGGAATTGGAACGTTTTCATCTGAACTGAACTGAAAAAGAAAACATAACAGTATTTGGTAGAATGTTTCACATTTCACCGAATAATGTTTCAAATTTCACCGAATAATGTTTCACATTTCACCGAATAATATTTGTGAACAAGGTACACCGTAAGGGGTGTGTACACCGGAACCACACACACACACACACACACACACACACACACACACACACATATATATATATACTAGGATGGTTAAGCGCGCATCGCGCGCGATGTTATGTCATAGCAATTGTTGTCCGTCTTAAACAAGTAATGATATCTAAGAGGCTCTTCGGGTAAGAGAGCCATTTTACAATTTACAATTTAAACTGGAGCTTAAAGAAATTTTTTTTATATCAGGGCATGTGTAATCTCCCTTTCAAATTTCTCTTTCCGATGTGCTTCATTTTCCAGCATCTTGTGAAACTTTAAGACATCATAATTTGCACCTGCCTGACATCATCCACTATGGTCAAACAGAATATGAAAAACACTTGGAAAAAAAAGTCTGGTACCAAGGCATATCGATTTAACCAAGACAGGCAACATATATAGCTCTGACCTTTTTTATTGGGCTAGTTGATTTCCAAGATTTTCACCTTCCATTTGAGCAACCTTGTTGTAGGAGATAATTAATCATCCTAGGTAGATAGATAACTTGGATTGGGGCCCAAGTCAATTTATCTATAACAAGTTTTATCTATATATGGTTTTATATATAGATGGTTTATTATAGATGGATTTGATTTGATTTTCTTATTGGAAAATGTTGTATTGATTTGGGATTAGGGTAATAGTGTAAGCATGAATTTCAATTTGGTATTTCTATAGTGATCAAACTCTATGAAGCCAACAAATTAAAGAAAACCTATTAGTAAAAATCAGTTATTACATTTTTAAATTCATTCTCTTACCTGCCTTTGCGTGACATTTCTTTTCTTATGTTGATTTTAAGCATATTCGCATTCATTGAATGCCGAAGTATATTCTTGTTCTTTTTTGTTCTTCACTAATTATATTCTTAGTCTTATGTTAAAGGAAAGAGATTTTATTGTCAAATGAGTTTTTTATTCATCAATGGGTTTTCCACAATAGAAAGTTAGAAACTTTGAGATAAAATCACTACTAGCTCACTTCCTACTTGTAATTCTTGCTGCTTTAGTTGCTGTTTTTTTTTATGTTGTAGTTCCCGTTGAATTTTTTTGTTGCTATTTTTTAAAAAAGATTTATTGCCATTTTATTGTTGTATTCACTGATTTCTTGCTGCTTAAGTTGCAGTTTTTGTTGTCATGTTGCTGTTTTTATTGCTATAGTTTTTTTGTTGTTGTGATTGTTGTTATTGATTGATTTAGCTCATTGAACTTACAATGCATTTAATCTCAAGTTTTGCTCATTTTGGTTTGAAACATCACAAATGTTCACGTAGAAATCTATTGCTTTTATTTATTGTGTTAGTCTTGGAGATTTTGTTTATTAGACTTAGTTTTATGTTTTAGTGCTGGATCTAAATGTGGCTGTTCTATGATGAATGATTAAAAAATATGTATATCTTAAATTTTGTTTAATGAGTTTCCCACCTAACTGACAAGTTCATTAATAAAAAAATTTAAATTTGATAAACGGTGATGTGAAAATAGTTTCTTTTAAGAATCGCTTGTTTTGCCGTAGCCGTGATGGAATTTGATAAAATTCAAATCTTTTGTTTTTGTTTCAACTTTCAGGTATAAAGTTATACCTCTCTTGGCGTATAATGAAACTAAAAAAACTAAGAATGGACTGAAAAGAGATAATTAAACCTCCACCTTCATCTCTTTTCACGACTGATCGATGTACTCTGTACATGCAGATGTTAAAAGAGGTAATTGAGACCAATGAGTTAAAAATGCCCATGTTAGTAGGTTTAACAAAATCAATACATTCTATATCATAATTAAGTCTAATTTCTTTTAAGATGGATACATGGTGGCTTGGAATAGGGACCAACATTTATTCATCATCTACCTTGCTTGGGCAAAACTAGGATTTAAGTGTCGCAATATTCACTACTAATTTTTTCAGGCCCCGTATTTTATGCTGCTAACATTTTGCCCTATGTATACGAACATAATCATTCCAAAAATGAATTTGGAGGGTCTGCATTTGGTGAAAAACCTTAATTGAAACATAGAGATGATTCAAATCACATAATAGAGTCAATAACCTGTGCCTTGTGGGTAAGGTTAATGAATCATGCTTTCCAACTTGCTTATTCTTAAAAACTCTACTTTTTTGTTGTTATAATATCTTATTCATTCCGGTTTTGTGAATCTGTGTGCTCTTGACCAACTTTTAGTTTGTACCAAGAATGGGTACCAGGAAAGCGTTGTCAAGTGCAAGCGCAAGCCCAAGGCCTTAATTGCTGAGACAAATTTTGCTCCGATCATCCTCCGTTTGACGTAATTTCTAAACTCTCTTTTTTCTCTTCCAAAATGCTACGATGATGGATTTATGAATGATTCTGCATTGCATTTCATGCTATTGCCTTTTCTTACAACTTCTTGAAATGAGGAGAACTAGAGAATATGGATTGGCTCAAAAGGTGAGTGTAATCAAGATGCCCGTAGACATTCATACTTACTTAGAATGCCCTATGTATTAATTTTAGATGGCATTTCTCCGTCATAAAATTAAAAACAATGTCTTTGTAGATTTTCTTTCTGTAATGCTATACTTAATCATGGTTCTAGACTTTAGGGGTTTTGGTTATATTAGAACTTAGTCTAGGGGCTGATTATAACTTATACTAAACATATATTATAATCTCCCAATAACATATACATATTATACATTAATATTGCAAGTAACACACTTGTGATCATGTATAATACTTATATGCTATGGTTGAAGAGTTAAATGTGTGTTATGTTATAATATCACCATTTCGGACATTGTGACATTGGGCCTTAGCCAAGAGCCCAGCCCACCAGAAAGCCCAGCTTACCTCTTTAGCTCGTCCGGGTGCCCTAAGCTGGAACGCTTCGTTTTAGCTCTAGAGGCGCGCCTATATAAACGAAAGAGATGGCTAGGGTTTCTCACTTGTTCACTCGGCTTCAGGTAATCCAATAGAGAGAAAGAGAGAGAATAGAGCGGCGACTAGGGTTTGAGAGGCGATCTTCCTTCTCCGGCAATTCAACTCAGATCTGAGGTGGATCTCCGAGCGAGACCTCTAGATCTGACTCCGAAGAGCGACGTTGCACCTGTGTCCGACACTGATTGTCTTCTCCGACGACCTCCGACACAGATCTAGTTTCCGAAAACCAGATCCAGGGAGTTTCTTCGAAGCGCTTTACTATTTCTCCTCGTCTCTTGCTTTCTTACTTGCGATTACTTGTGTATGAGTTGTAATAAGCCCTAGATCTTTGTTGTAGTTAACCTTGCCCTATAAACCTTCTTTGACTTAGTGGATTGAGCTCGAGTCTCCTCTTTTGAGGCTCCGTGGACGTAGGGATCTCATCCCGAACCACTTAAAAATCATGTTGTGTCATTTCTTGTTTACTGTTCTTGTTGTTACGACTTTCGATCTAGATCTCGAGGTTTCCGATCTGAGAAATCTTGAGACACCAGATCTACAACGTGGTATCAGAGCCCTTGGTTTTCTGTTTGCTGCTAGATCTGGCTTTTGGTCACCCGTTCTTGACCTTCTGGCTTCTTGAGATTTGAGTGCTTAGGGTTTTCCATTGATTGTTAGCCTTGTGCTCGTTTCTCTATACAAGATCCTTAAAACGTTTCCGCTTACCTGCTTTCCATAATAACTTTTGCTATCTTGTTTTCTCAGGTACCAAAAATATGGAAAACGCTTTGAAAATCAAACCCTTCGACGGGGTCATCGACTTTGCCATGTGGCAAGTCAAGATGCGAGTCGTGCTGATCAAGGAGGGGTGCTGGAAGGCCATAAAGGCAACCACATCCAAAGCTGCAACTTCCACTCCAGGCGCCAAGGATGGGGATTAGGACTCAACGTCCTCTACATCAGTAGATGAAGATCTCAAGGGAAAAGGAGTAAAGAAAGACCCCACTCCACCCACTGAGGACGAACTGGAGTTGGATCTGAGGGCACACTCGAGATCATGCTACGGTTCACTAACGAACCGCCTCATTTGCTGCCGCTGCCGCTGCCCTTGTTCTTTGGTTGCGGTTTGTTTAACATAAGGCAGCGGTTTATTAACAATGGCACAACCGCCGCCAAAAATAAAAATAACCGCTGCCTTTTGGTCAAACACAACGGTTATTCTCATAATTGATGAAGTGGTTTCAAAATCTATGGCAGCGGTTCCGGGTGTTATGGCAGCGGTTTAAATATCTTAAGGCAGCGGTTTTATATTTATATGGAAACAGTGCAACTACCCAATGGCAGCGGTTAAGTATAGTTGAATTGGTAGCGGTTTTAGTTTCACATCTTAGTATTTTTATATTAAATATTGACTATATTTATTTAAAATCATAAATAAATATTAAATATTCATTTTAAGATAATCATATAGCTTTAAAATACCATACTTTCATTGAATAATAAGATAACATTTCTCCATGCTTAAAAAAAATAAAATAAGATAACATTCATTATATATATAAATCTCCGCTCATAAGTTGGATGCTTAAATAGTTAGTATGAACAAAAGATTAAACAACCCAATTAGTAAACTATCTAAAATAGAGTGATATATAATATGGCAAATCCTAGCTTGTAACCTATACAAAAAATGATATTAACCTATTCGATCGTATGCTAGTTTTGACCTTGATCGATCCACAAAATGGTCGTAAATATGTGCCTTGGTCATCACCTATACAAAAAGTGGAATAAGTAAAAGGTATCCATATGCTAGTCTTTGACATCGATCGATCTGCAAAAGGGTCATATAGATCTGCATTTGTCATCAATAAGCAATTTTAGTCCATGTAAGATGCATATTTAGACAAGTATAGTTGAATAACAAGCACCAATAAAAAAAAGTGAGAAAAGAAACATATATGACAAATATAATGCCTAGCTCACTAGTTCAAGTTGTCAAGTATGCCGCTACAACTTTTAGTATCTAGTTAAATCTTGGAAATAAATTTCAGCACCATCTACAAGATCCTCCTCACTAACTCATAAAGGTATTCCAAATTAAGCATTTTAATCATGTTGAAGTCAATGAGACACTCATAAACGAAACTAGTACATTTAGCTCTACTAAAAAATTGCAAATGACAAGAGCATATTCTTCAGGTCCTCATAGAATCTTACAACATCCTCCTCATTAATTCAATATACCAAAGAGACATAAACTTCAAATACTCCGATTCTTGAACATCAAATGCATTATATATGGCTTGAGAAGCACTTAGTGAACCGCAAAATGTGACAAGAAACTACAGGTTTACATACCTAGAAATCTTTTCTTAGTTGATGAACTACATGATCCTATATTATAATCAAGTTTCCATTGCAAACAAATATTTAATTTAAAGCCTCAAAAGAGAAAATAGAAGATATAGATTTAGAAATTCTAACATTAGCTCCATCCAACGGAAACTTCTTAAGACTAATATTAAAGATAGTCAACATAAACTTCATGAAACCACCTCAAAACAAGCAGCCCCATCCAACCTATCAAACCCAGGATAAACACAAGCAACTGGCAAACAGTCATATGCCCACTCTTTTCTTAAAATAGCAACAACATTAAAATAAAAAACAACCAGTAACCAGCAATAACAGATAGTCTTTACCAAAAAAAGCAATAACAGCTAGTAACCAGCAATAACAGCCATTAACCAATCTACAAACTAAAAATATTATTACCTGTCAACAATCGGTAATAGCCAGTAACCAACAACCGGCATCATTTATGCATTAGTCTTGATCAGACCTACAATTATTATACAAAGAAAAATAATTAAAAGAAACCTACGAAGAAAAATATATCCTAGTAAGCATTAAAATCAAGGAATGAGTCTAACTCACAAAACTACATTATCATGGGAAGTAGATACATCTTCTTGGTTAGTTGGAAGGTCAGGAATAACAATATCTACTCCAGGATTAGCTTCTCGTATCTTTGATAAGACGACATTTAAGGTTTTCTCCATCCTTTCACTAAATTGTTCCTCCATCCTTTGGGTACACTGTTTTGTAATGCTTTCCAAGAATACTTGGGGAACTACAAAAGGGTTCTTGACATCCTTACACTTCAAACTTGACTTTGTGACACCTAGTCCATGCATACGCAATCGTCCATTATGCTTCTTCTTAGCAACAACATCAAAATAAGGACCAACTTTGCTCATTCCCTTGTCCAAAGATTTTTCTGATCTCATTTTCTCCTTGTATAGCAGGGAAAAAAACCCACATAAAGAATGTGTTAATACAATTCAACAATATAAGCCAATGGTTTAAAATGAATTGATGATCTCACAATGTTTGCTAATGTGTCCTCATCTTGTGTTAGGTAAGTACGCCCTGCCACTCGTTTCCTAGATTGCATGTAAATGTCCGCTTCTGATGGATTGTTTGGATCATTTTGTTGCTGTGGAAACAAGAAAGTAATTTTAAAAAACAGACTCGACCTAATAAGAAATATTTGATTTTTTCAAGGAAAAAAACAAAGGAATAAAACTTATTTACCATTATGTGACGCTTAACAGCATACGATATTGGGCCCAAAGTATGCATATCTCCTTGCTTTGCTCGATTCTCTTTGTTTTTTTTACTTACTTCCTATTTATTTGCATGTAAAATCATATGTTTTCTTTATAGTTGACAATAAAAGCCACACCTATTAAAATTACAGGATGAATGCGTATACCTCTGCTTCTTTCGATTTGAAATAACGTAAGAGATCTATAACTCCTCTTTTGGTATCTCCATGGGTCGTTTGGTCAACATCTCTGCCATGGTTTTGTCTGGAGAGTAATATTTTTTCTTCACTTTTCCCTTGTAAGCCCGTCATTTTGTACCGACACTCCTCAACACCCATGATTTTCCTTCTTCTAGTACAATGAACTTTTTCTACACAAGAAATATGGATGAAGTTAGTATTTGCATATATGTTAATAAATAAGACACTTAAGAAAATAGCACACACATATGCAAATTAACAAACCTGCACATACTCCCAAATTTTATCTTTTGTAGGCACTTTTCTCCAATCAATGTAATTCAAAGGTGCAAGGTTTGAATCTCGAGCTAAAGTTCCCAAGAATTGACTAAAAGTGCTAACAATCTTTGTTGTAGGCCCAGATGGCTGTTTCTTATCATTTAAAATGATAGCATCACGACTTTCCATCGTTCGTGTATGAATATTCCCCAAAATGGTTTTCCCACGATGCTTCTTCTCTTGAATAACTAAATAAATATACACCATCTATAAATTAACTGTATCATAACATTAAAAAAAGGTCTTGCAACCAGCAATGATTAATATTCCCTGAATGAAGAAATCGTAAGGAAAAAAACACAATGTAGACATACCTGCTGCATTTTCATGTCCAACATTCAAAACAATTGCACTTGACAGTTCATTTTGGTTATTTTCAGCATCTTCAGAAAAATCAGCCCCATCATCTAACGGTAAATCTCCACTTCGTCGATGCACATCATTTGTATCATTGCTTTGAAATCCTTCTAAGATTTGATTTTTCCTCATTTTCTCATATCTAGTGTTAGTTCCTGGAACATCTTCAGAAGAATTAGTCTCGTTAGTGTTGGTTGGACGAACATCAATGCTTTGCTGGCTTCTCAAAGCTTGCATTTTCTTCACATTTACATTTTTAGCCATAGAACCCGGAGCACAAAAGTTGGCCTTGTTTCTTTGTAGATTCAAACTTTTTTGAGATTGATGATATTCCTCCCGACTACGCCTCCTATTTTCTTCTCCTTTCAACTGTAAAATTTTTGCCATTGATGCTACACCAGTAACAGTGGACTTCCCTTTCATACCTCTTGAGCAATTCATTTTCTTTGTAATCTAAGAAATATGTTAGGATGGTTATAAGATGAATTAGAAAATAAAGTTTATCAATCTTCATCAACCAAAGAATACTTTACTTTCTTACCTCTTGTGCCTCAAGTTGGCAATTAGCGGTACCATCTTCTTCTACGAAACTGGCATCGAGTTGATCTCTCGTAAATTATTCATACTTATCTTGCAAAACCTGGTTAATTGTGTTGTTGATGCCCTTATCTTTCATTAATGCAACATTTGGCTCTATTCTTCTCTTCCTATCCATTTCATACGGGTTATCATTTCATTTTGGTGAAATTACTTGTCTTTCTTTGCCATCATGTGTTTCTAGCACCTAACAAGTTGAAGACAATATCAAAATAGAAAAGAAAATTAGAAGTGAAATAAGATGTCTACGAAATCTGATTTAACCTACTATAAATCAACTTAATAAATATTTCATACATGTATTGGGAAAATAAAATTACATGAGTTGGATAAAGACCTAAACTATGCTTACTTTTAAAAAATAATATCAGTACTATATTTCATACTAATATTTGATTTAGAAATAAATCGAGTTTAAAAGAAAAGAAACAAGATATATGGTTCTCTATTCATATAATATCCAAAAAAAATTGAAACACCTCACAAGGAGGAGAAGCAGCTAGCTAACAAGTGATCTGAGACAAAGGGGTTGCATTCTAGTTTCCAAAGGAGTTGTTTATTACTTTAAATCAAATTATGAAAAATTACTTTTTCCAAAGGAGCTGGAAATTTTGTGAAATTTACTTTATAAAATTAGCAAAATATAAGTAGGAAATTTATAGAGTAAAATTATTTCAATATAGCACATAATATATATTTTTCATCTTGCCACAAGTAATAGGAAGGTATAAACTATAAGCTTATAAATAAAACATAAGTCATAAAACTCCCAGGCAACATGTATAACAATGGAGAAACAACACAAAAATTAAAAGGAGAATGAAATATTTCAAAGACATTTATTTGATTATTAAGTAAATCAAACATCAAAATGGTACATCAGGAAATGCACGTCTATCTTTTATATCATAACTCCTAAAACAAAGTAAATTCATTGACTAGATTACAAAAGGCAGTGATCTATTTTCTTGAGTAAGTAAAGCCAGTAGAAATATTTTACATGTGTTGCAAAATTTTTAGAGTTGCACATCTATTTTGGTTTATGAGTGGCTTGAATTAATCTCACACATATCAATCCCCATCAAAGACCTTATAATCAGAAGAGTCATATGAGTGAGATTTCAGCAAATGTAAAGGTTGTAGTACGCATTTAAGCTAACTTGCCCAGTAGATTAATCTTGAGGGATGTCCTTGAATTGGACAAAAGTAGCTAAATGGTCTTAAAAAATCTTCAAGCCTACATTTATACATTTTAAAATGTTGAGAGAACAAGCTACATCAGATGCAAGTAAAAATGCAAACTATGATACATTGAACAATTCCACTTCAAACAATCCTAAAAATATTTTTTATAACAAGAGGAACTTCCAAAATAAAATCACAGAAAATTTCAAAATTAACTAACCTGGCACCTCGTATAAGTAAAGGCTTTGAATAATTCCCTATAGCATCTGAATTGACCACCTGAACCAAAAGGATTGAAAACATTACTGATTTAACTTGAAGTTAATACTTAAAAAAAATTCTGTTAATCTATTGTCCCACTTAAAACTCTTATGAAAATTATAGCACATAAATAGCTTTTTAAAATTGTGCACCAGAGCCTTACACGAAGCCTTGGTATTTTCTACATAAGCCCAGTCATTCATATTCAAGCTCTCACATGATAACCAAAATGAGGAACGAGCCTCAGTAAACCCTTACCCTTTTTCCAACCAAAAAATGCCTTGAATGGGAAATCTTTATATGCAAGTGCTCAAACGTATTGAATATATCAAACAGAAATTGCAAAATCCAAACAAGGTATCAAGTATCAAACCAACCAAATCTCCTCACAAAACGGATAGATTTAGCATCATATGGAATGAATCAAATTAAAAGAACAAAGGTAAAAATCGATTTGAAAATTCGCACACTAAAGCTTCAGATTTCTCTTACCTCGGTAGCAAACTGTTGTGCTCTCTTAATAAGACTTCAATCAATTGAAGAGATGAAAGTTAAATCAATAGAAGCTTGGAATTTCTCTCATCTTAATCACTTGAATGCTAGAGATTCGAAAATCGCCACCCCCAAATCGCTTCCCAGTTTCCCATATTCTAAACCCTAAAATTATCGACACTTTTCAGATGGGTTTTGTTGTTAAAAAATAGTGACTTTCTTTATTTTAGCGGGTTTTCAAAAATTTTGGGTTGAAAAGGGCGGGTCAGGGTACAAAAAATAAAGTGAACCCGCCAAATAAAGTGAACCGCCCCCTTAGGTGTATTTTGATTTTAAGAGACCGCTTCTAAAGGGTATTTAAACCGCCGCCTTAGACCTGGATTTTTAAACCGCCACCAGAACCGCTTCTGTAGACGAAACTAATATTGAAACCACGCCCTTAACCTTAACCGCTTCCATGAACCGCTGCTTTAGCAAAACCGCACCTAAAAACCGCAGCAACTGATCCTTAATCTAGTAGTGTAATGAAAGTCTTTAAAATAAAAGGGCTCAAAACTGACAGAAATGATAAACCTGAGGTTATGTTCACCAAAGATAAGGATAAGAAGGGTAACAAAAATAAGAAAAACAAAAAGGATAAAAAGGAGAATGGTAAAAGTGACAAGCATGACAAATCTGACCCTAATTCTAAGTGTAACTACTGTGGTAACTTGGGTCACTGGGTTAAAGATTGTAGAAAGAAAAAACGTGCTGAAGAACTTGCCAAATCAAACCAAACTGAACTTTCTAGCTCTGTTCTTGAATGCATGAAAGATTGTCCTGCTGAATTGTTTATGTGTACTGAGATTACTGATCATATGCCTAATTCTTGGATACTTGACTCTGGATGTACCATGCATGCTACTCCTTGTGAACATTATTTTAAGCATTTAGATAAAACTGCTTTTGGTGATGTTATGCTTGGTGATGATACCTCTCTGAAAATCACGGGAACTGGAGATGTTCCACTTCTTATGCATGATGGTTGTGTTAGAGTCTTTACCAATGTTAGATGGGTCCCAAGTCTTAGGAGAAGTTTAATGTCTGAATCAGCTCTTGAAGAACTTGGTTGTGATGTGAATTCTAAAGATGGACTTAGAACTGTTACTAGAAATGGTAGGATTATCATCAAAGTTGTTAGGAGAAAAAGGTTATTTCATATCCTTGCTTCTAAACCTGAGATTAATGCTGCTATAAGTTCTGAGCATATGACATTACATGATACTCTGACATGGCATAATAGGCTTGGGCATATAGGCAATAAGGGTCTCATGCATTTACATAAACATGGTTTGTTGCCTAAGAAACCTGCTGAGATTAAATTTTGTGAAAATTGTATCTTTGGTAAAGTTGCTAAACTTAAATTTCCTAAATCATCTTATGTTGCTAATATTCCTTTAGAATATATACATAGTGATCTTTGGGGACCTTCACCAGTCCCCACTGCAGGTGGTATGAGATATTTTATCAGCTTTATAGACCACTTCTCAAGAAAGGTATGGGTTAGTTTACTTAAAACCAAAGACCAGGCCTTTGAAGCCTTTAAAAGGTGGAAGGTCATGGTTGAATCCCAATCCAACCATAAAGTCAAATGTCTTAAGACAGACAATGGTTTGGAATTTTGCAATAAGGAATTTGATTCCTATTGTTCAGAATTGGGCATTAAAAGACATCTCACTGTCCCTGGCACACCACAACAAAATGGGACAACTGAGAGGATGAATAGGACCTTATTAGAAAAAACAAGATGTATGCTTATCTCCTCTGGGTTGAAAAATACCATATGGGGAGAAGCTGTTATAACAGCCGCATATCTTATTAATATGTCCCCTTCTAGTGTCATTGACTTTAAAACACCCCAGCAGAAATGGACTGGAAAAACTCCAGCTCTCCATTATCTCAAACCTTTTGGGTGTGCAGCATATCCTTTCATCTCACAGGGTAAGCTGCAACCCAGAGCCCTTAAGGGTATTCTCTTAGGATACCCTGAAGGTGTAAAGGGGTATAGGGTCCTCTTGCTTCAAGCAGGACCTTATAAAGTAATAACTACTAGAAGTGTCAAATTTAATGAAACCGAGTTTCCATTGAAAAACAAACTGACTACTTTCTCTGAGATTGCAGGTACAAATGAAGAAACTATAAACTGGACAAATCAAGATGACAGTACAGAACTCACTGACGAGGATGAGTATGACACTGGAAGGGTGCCTGCAAGTGCTTGGAAAAAGACACACTCGACATTACAAGGGGCAACTCCAGTACTTCCTACACCAGAAGAAGAAGAGAATGAAGATCAGGCTGAGGATCCATCTATACCTTCCTCCCCTTCTTCTACTCCCTCTATTTCTAATTCTGGTGATGTAAATGGCCTGTCTAAAGACTCTCGCGTAGAGTCATCTGTTTTCTCCTCAACCCCTTCTGATTCTCATGCATCTGCATCTACTATATCTGCTGCATCCATATCATCTGAAAATGCTGCATCTGATATTGTTTCTATGCCTAATCTGCATGATTATCAGCTTACTAGCGATAGAGAACCTAGGACCATTATACCTAATAGGAAGTAAAGTTATATTGTTGAGTATGCTTTCTTATCTGCTGAGCATGTTAGGCACCCCTCTACTCCAAACTCTTATGAGTCAGCCATAAAAAGTGACCATTCCAAGCAATGGTTAGAGGCTATGAAAGAGGAAATGGGATCAATGTACACCAACCAGACTTGGTAATTGGTCCCTCGTCCCTCGAAAACCCGTCTTATAGATTCTAAATGGATCTATAGGATAAAAGAAGGTCTCAAGCCCTTTGATCCACCAAGGTTCAAAGCAAGGCTTATAGCCAAAGGGTTTTCACAGATAGAGGGTATAGACTATAACGATATCTTTGCTCCCGTAGTTAAGTATAAAACCATGCGACTTATGCTTTCTATGTGTGTTGTTTTTTATTGGGAATTAGAACAAATGGATGTTAAAACTGCTTTCTTACATGGTACTCTAGATGAAACCATATACATGAAACAACCCAAAGGCTTCATTAGCAAAAGCCGACCTGATCACGTATGTTTACTAAAGAGGTCCATTTACGGATTAAAACAATCCCGACGACAATGGAACCTTAAGTTTGATACTGTGATCAGGAAACTTGGGTTTCATAGAAGTAGTTATGATACATGCCTTTATTTCAAGTATATTGCTTCTAAATCTCCTTTATATGTTTTACTATATGTTGATGACATTCTGCTTATAAGTAGTTCTATGTTGCTCATTAGTAATACTAAAAAGGACTTGAAGAAATACTTTGACATGAAAGATCTAGGAAGTGCTAAGAAGATTCTTGGCGTAAATATAATTTGAGACCGACCTAATAAACAATTATGGTTATCCCAAGATGACTATATCCTTAAAGTGTTGAAGAGATTCAACATGGTCAACTCTAAACCAACCTCCATACCCTTAGGAGGGCACCTAAAGCTCACCAAAAAATCTTGTCCAACCAAACCCGAAGATATCAAGGAAATGGCTAGGATACCCTACGACGTAGCAGTAGGTTCCGTTATGTATGCTATGTTGTGTACCCGCCCTGACCTAGCTTTCGCTATCAGTGCTTTAAGCCGTTTTATGTCTAATCCTGGAAATGATCACTGGACTGCTATGAAATACTTACTTCGTTATCTTTCTGGCACCAAAAATCTATGTTTGCATTATGGTTTGCATAATCCCATACATCAGTTACATGGATTTGTAGATTCGGACTATGCCAGCAACAAGGATAATCGAAAATCCACTACCGCCTACTACTATACGTGGGCAGGGAATTGTATTTCGTGGAAATCACAGCAACAGACAGTGGTTGCTCTATCATCAACAGAAGCTGAATACATGGCCGCCACTAAGGCCGCCAAAGAAGCTATTTGGCTCAAAGGGATACGAAAAGAAGTTCTGCAAAGAACCCTGATGCCTATCTTGCACATGGACAGTCAGAGTGCGCTATATCTCTGCAAAGATCCGATGTATCACGAACGCACCAAGCACATCGACGTCCGTTTCCACTTCGTGAGGAACATGGTTGCTGCAGGAGAAATGGACGTTAAGAAGATCAAAAGAGATGTAAACCCTGCTGACTTTGGAACTAAAATTGTCCCTCCTGGCAAATTTCTTTTTTTTGCAGGGACTATCTCCACCTTGGAGATCCACCATGAAGAACAGGTACTGAGCCAATGAGGATTTAAGAGTCGAAGACATGAGCAAAATTCACTAGTGTTGAAGTTGGAATACAAAAGCCTAGAACCTAGATTAGGAGGGCAAATTGTAATGCTATACTTAATCATGGTTCTAGACTTTAGGGGTTTTGGTTATATTAGAACTTAGTCTAGGGGCTGATTATAACTTATACTAAACATATATTATACTCTCCCAATAACATATACATATTATACATTAGTATTGCAAGTAACACACTTGTGATCATGTATAATACTTATATGCTATGGTTGAAGAGTTAAATGTGTGTTATGTTATAATATCACCATTTCGAACATTGTGACATTGGGCCTTAGCCAAGAGCCCAGCCCACCAGAAAGCCCAGCTTACCTCTTTAGCTCGTCCGGGTGCCCTAAGCTGGAACGCTTCGTTTTAGCTCCAGAGGCACGCCTATATAAGCGAAAGAGATGGCTAGGGTTTCTCATTTGTTCACTCGGCTTCAGGTAATCCAATAGAGAGAAAGAGAGAGAATAGAGCGGCAACTAGGGTTTGAGAGGCGATCTTCCTTCTCCGGTCGTTCAACTCAGATCTGAGGCGGATCTCCGAGCGAGACCTCTAGATCTGACTCCGAAGAGCGACGATGCACCTGTGTCCGGCACTGGTTGTCTTCTCCGACGACCTCCGACTCAGATCTGGTTTCCGAAAACCAGATCCAGGGAGTTTCTTCGAAGCGCTTTACTATTTCTCCTCGTCTCTTGCTTTCTTACTTGCGATTACTTGTGTATGAGTTGTAATAAGCCCTAGATCTTTGTTGTAGTTAACCTTGCCCTATAAACCTTCTTTGACTTAGTGGATTGAGCTCGAGTCTCCTCTTCTGAGGCTCCTTGGACGTAGGGATCTCATCCCGAACCACGTAAAAATCCTGCTGTGTCATTTCTTGTTTACTGTTCTTGTTGTTACGACTTTCGATCTAGATCTTGAGGTTTCCGATCTGAGAAATCTTGAGACACCAGATCTACACTTCCATCTCTGTATAGGTTAAAAAAAAAAGTTGATCTGTTGTTTAGTTTTAAACTCTTTCAATTTGAATGGGTATTTGAGAGTTCGGGAAAAATCAGAGTTAATTAAAAAGAAGAGTAAGCTCTCAAACTTAAACGAGTATTTGAGGGAGGTTCTTTATATAATTTTCCTATTGTCGTCTATAGATCAATTGAGGTCACAATAAGTTGTTCAATTAATTATAGATTAATTTATTGTCTATTTTTAGTTGTTTTTTTGGTGGGTGTTGAGAATATTATATACTTGAGTTTAATGAATTGATTTAAAATGAGATTTAGGAATTTGGTTAATTGAGTTTAGATAGTCGCTTGTCCTTGAAGATTGGTTAAATTTGGGTTTCAATATTGAGGCTTGGTGTTTGCACTGCTCATTGTTACTTATGGATTCCTAGACATATGCACATCATTTTAGAAATGATCAAGGCGATACTCTGTTTTTATTCATATGTACATCATTTCTAGCGCTTACAGCTTCCCAGAGTCCAAACAACATACTCAGATTCTAGGTCAGGTTTGTCAGGCATTTTTTTTTTGTTGCTACATCATTTTATAATCATATGAGCCTAAGGTTCATTTGCTTTCAGAATGAAACACATCTGAGGGAGGTTTGTTGTGAATTTCCCCAAGTGAATACCGTTAAAGAGAATGAGAATGAACAATAGAACACAAAGGATTTCCGTGTTCTGGCAAGAACCGCGCAGAACACCCTGCAGAGTAAAACCTCTCTGCAGCTAGGGTTTCTTATTATTGTGATGCTTTGATGGAAACACGGGCTCTCCATAATTCAACCCTACACCCTCTATTTATAATAGAGAACCTTCTATAGATAACCCTATAGATAAGAACATATTTTTTGTTCATTCATCATAGAACTTAAGTAGCTGCCTACATATTTTTTATTCATCATAGAACCTTCATTTTAAGTGATTTATCAAATTTAAATTTGATAAATCACTACTTAAATCACCCTCCATAATGGAAGAAGAAAAATAAAAAGAAGATAGGACTCACATCTGAGGAGTGGAGCCATAGACTTTCATATGGCATTTTTTTGTAGCTGGTTTTCTATAGGAAGGTGATAAAGAACTCCAGCCCTAGGACAAGGATTAGGAAGAGAGATGAGAGGGGAAGCAAGGTCGTTTATTGTGAGAGAAAAAAGGCAAAGCTTCAGATGATACCGTCTATTAAACATGCATCAATATATTTGATGAGAAAATGGATTAATGGCATTGCATAAGTAGAATGAGATAAGGAATTCCTATCCAGAAATTTTTTATTTTTTTTTTTGATCTTAGTCCAGTTCGATCGACTCAGTCGCTCTACATCTGGATCGGGTACTGTAGGCCCATTAAGGGGTTGACCCTCCCACTCACAAGCGTCTCCATGTTTCCACAACATGACCTATACTTGCTAAGTCTCCTAGGATTGGTTAAGGTTACACAAAAGAAGATGAAGATGAAGAGTGAACTACCAAAATTAACTTTTCAGGGAAATATATAAGAAAAAGATTGAAAAGTAGAAGGTACCAAAAAAGCACCTATGATTGCGAGCTGAACACTTCCAAGTGTTGCATAGATAAAAAAAAACGGAAATTTCGCGAGGTACCCTCGAGGTATTGCAATTTTCGCGAGATATACAACTCTTTTGCATATTTCGCGTGGTGCCCTTGACGTTTTGAAAGATTTCTGCCTCGTGCCCTTCAATGTTAGTTTTAACAGAACTCCTTTCTTTTCTCCGTTACATTTGAACTAAAAAAAAAAGAATGAACGGAGAAAGAATGAACGAAGAAGCCGGCGACTGAGTGCGAACTGAAGAAGGCCGATGATAGGGCGAAGGCCGGTTACTGAAGAAGGCCGACGCAGCACCGAGGCTGCTAGGAGTTCTCAATCGATTTCAGGAAGAGCAACTAAAGAAGGTATTTCTGCCTCCTTATCTTCTTCAAAAATTAGGGTTTTGAATTGGGGTTTCTCGGTATTGGAATTGCAGCTTCGAATTGGGGCTTCAATTTGAGGTTTTTCATGTTAAAATTTGAGATTTGAAATCTTGTAGTTATCTATCCCAAAATTACTGAGAAGCCCCAATTCGAATTAGGATTTGGAATACCTTCGACTGTTCAGTGTGTGAATTGTAGTACTATCTCAATTTCTTTTCCATTTCCTTTCCCTGGTCGTATGCCAAATGACCCCTAACTTCAAACAATCACCAAAAAACAACCTATAAAGAACATAGCCTAGCATATGTTGATGATATTCATTAGTAGAATACTAGAATGCATACGTCTATAGAGGTTAATTGAACAGGCATATTAACAAGTCACTTTGAATGGTCTCCCAGATGTTAGTCGGATGATTTGTTTTCAATGAAGGTGAATTTAATTACTGGTGCATGTCGTGTCCTTACAGTGTTGTGGTTAATGTAAGTTCCATCCGTTCTCTTTCAAGGTCCTATACACCAAAGAACTCTGGGTTACTTCAGATATTTTCCCTCCCAGTTTTAGAGATGTTGATATGAGTTTAAAGGGGAATCTGCTTATTCTTTTTCAAAAGCTGCTCATTCAGAATGGCAGATTGAGTTTGTTTATGCTGTTCCAACTATACGACATTGTCTAATGAGAGCAGTGACAGATTATCTTTGATCAAAACTGTCCTTAAAGAGTTCCAAATTAATAGTCTCAAAGTTAATATTGAGAAGATTGAAATTATTGCTTAAAGTTATGATGCTAGTGACAGAAAAAAATCACTATCTATAGCGGGAAAATGATAAAGTGCAAGTAGTCATAAATGAAGAAGGTTTGATTTTCAGTGTTATAGCAAATGGGTGTGCAATTTCTTACATCTTGCATTCTTGAATCTCAATAGGCCAATTATTTGAGTCTCATCTCTGATTTGCACATTGTGATTGAACGCGTTTTGTACTTATATATTGAATACTCAAGTGAATGAGAGATGATGATTTCAGCCTATTAGCTTAAATATCGGGAGAGCAATGTGTTCTCATACACATGGTGTGGGTTCGAATCCCATATAGGCTTTAATAACTTTAATAACGTACCATTACAAACTTTTATGTCTAAAATTTGTTATGGGTGAGTGGCATTGTGTATTTCATATTTTCAATTTTAGATTTTTTTGTATTTAGGTTTCTGCATTAATTTTTTAGATTTTTAGTTTTTTCTGTATTCTGTATTCTAGTTTATGTGTTCTGTATTTCAGATTTTCAGATTTTACATATTATGTTTTTTAGATTTTCTGTATTTCAAGTTCTGCATTAATTTTTAAGATTTTTAGGTTTTTTTTAATCATATATTTCAGCTTATGTATACTGTATTCAGATTCAGATTAGTGTTTTTTCTGTATTAATTGTAGTTAGGGAGTGATTCCTTTGGCAAAGAAACAGGAGGGGTAAGCCTGTTTGTTTTTAGGTGTAATCTGCATCATTTCGAGATGCATATTCTTTTACCATGGGGAAGCCTAAAGATCACACCAAACTAGTAACAAGCTTGTAGTTTTCATCTTTTAATTTTGGAGTCTATGTGGGATTTGAACCCACATCATGTGTTGTAATCACACATTGCTCTCCCTTTGAGCTAATAGACTTGATTGAAAACAAAAATGAAAATGTGAGCATCTCCACTAAGCCATTTACCAAATTCAGTAAGTATGCAATTAGAGCCCACCATTAGTCCTATCGAAGAAGAATTCAACGTCATGAAAGCAACTAAGCAAGAAACCTTTATCCAGTAAATTCTTCCACTTCTTATTTGATTTTCTGATTGACTAATTCAGATTGTGTAAAGGATAATATATTTGAAAAATTGTCTTGTTTGTTGTTCATGTGTTTGTTTCTTTTTTTTTTTAAAGTTTGATTTAGGATTTATGGTGATCTATTGTTTGAATGTTCAATCGAAAGAAACTTTTGTAGATTTTAATTTCTACTAGCTATGAAATGATTAAGACCTAGTGCTAATGGTGGTGAAATGATAGACTTGTGCAGCTTCTATTCACATGGAATAAATATGATAATTTAACAACACCAATTCACCATTCCATTCAAGTTATTTTTTTCCAGCATTTTTTTTCCAAATCATCACCAATTCACTATCCAACTTGGTTTTTAAAAATCTTGATAATAATCAATATCCCTAGTCAAAAGAATCCAATAATATTCAAAGGTTTTGATGTGTTTCTCATGTTTTTCTTCTCTTTTAGGAATTTAAGAAGAGGTGACTCTAGAATGATTTTTTTTTCTTTTTGACTAATTGCAAAAGGGGAATATTAGTATGGGAGAACCATCAGAGAAAGATTAAAGGGGAATTTAAGAAGGGGTGCATCCTCACTATCATTTGGTTACTCTAGAATGATTTTTTTCTTCAAATGAGTAGCAGAGAAACATCATTTTTTAGATACTTGTTTAAGAGTTCAGTAGCTATAGTTGCTAAGGAAAATGATTTCCGAGATACTCCATTCTGGATTATACAAATTTTCCAATCAATTTGCAACCAAACCCAACTTGAGAGGAGCATTAACAACTCAAAAAAAAAAAGTCGAATGATTCAGAATTTCAAATTGCATCAGCATTTTCTATCTTGTAATCCTATTAAGCAGTGAAAAAACTGCAAAGATACCCACGACCCAATATTGCAATCTATGTAACCAAATGATAGTGAGGATGCATTACACATAACTATCTAAAGACACAATCAAGGGATCCAAACATCACACACAAAAACCCGAAATGCTTCAAAAAATCCTAAATTTGACATTAACTAACCTCTCTGCAGAAGCATGTTCTTCTCCTCCACCTCCGGTCGCCGGCCGAGGCAAAGGGCTGCCACCGTCTTCGCGGTCAGGCACAACGCCTCCCACTTCTCCTCCCATCTTTGATGTTCGAGCACTCGCAACAGGCTGTAATCGAGAGCAACGGTTGCAGCAGGTCCGAGCCGGTTGCAGCAAGTCCGTGCAGGAGCCGGCCTTCGAGAAGCCGTTTCGAGCAGCGGCAGGGACTCGAGCAGCAGGGTATGGCGCCTTCTCTCCTCGCTCGAGCCTTCTCTCTTCGCTCTCTGTGTATCGCGCCACTCTCTTCGCTCGAGCAACATGGTCTCTTTCTTTCTTTCTTTTTCTTTTCTTTTTTAATTTTGCAAACTAACGGAATTCAACAAAACGGTAGGGGCGAGATTATTTGTGGACGAAAGCACCGAGCAACTATACAAACTGGAAAAGAAAGCACAATCAAGAGGTTGAACCTGGAAAAGAAAGCACAATCAAGAGGTTGAACCGCAAAAGGCCATTGAAAAGAAAGCTGCGGGCGATTAACACAGAGAAACGAAGGAGGAGGTGGGAGCGCCGACCATCAAGAGGTGGAAGCAGGTTACAATCAGAGACACTAATGAAAAGACGGAAAATGACATTTAAACAAAAAATCAATAATTTTAAATTCAAACTCTTAAGGACAAATTATCCATTACACACAAAGCAAGATCCAAGCCGTTGATTTGTTTCAGCAAAAATAAATGAACGGCTAATTTAGTACTGTAAAATTTATAAAAAAAACAGTAACTTAGGATTTGCCAGAGATTTTTTTTTCTGATTAGGTAAGAATTCGGTTGGAATAATCATAACCGATTGCATCCAGATGGATGAGATCATTAAGATCTGAGTATTGTTCCAGTGCTAACCCGTTAATAGGACGACCAAGGTGTGCAACCTTGTCAACCGTCCTATTACCCTCACGGGGCACAAAGGAGTAGGAGATATCAAGAAGAGACATAAGAATCCCTTTGACATCGCCCAAAATTAATTCAATTTCTCAGGGACAGATCCCACTTTTCTGTAGGTGATTTATTAATATTTTTGAATCACCCTCTACTATTAGCTTATTATAGTTGTTAATTTTCGCACACAAAACTCCTTCTCTTAGAGCAATCGCTTCTGCCATCAACGGGCTATGTTGTCCGATTCTTTTGTTCCCAATACTGACCACTTGTCCATCTGAGTTCCTAATTATGAAACCAATACTGGCTTCCCCTAGATTATTAACTGCCCCATCAAAATTGAGTTTCATAACGCCCTGTGGTGGTTTTTTCCATTTCACATTTTTCCTGCTGACCTTTTTATTCTTTCCCCCAACCCCGTTGTGTCCCCTTTGTCGCCATCGTTGTCTTCTTTAGCAGCTTTTTCCCATCCTTCTTTTACGGATTTGATGAATACACTTATCTCTAAATGTGTTGGCGTATCCGCTTCTTTAAATATTTTTTTATTCCTAAAATACCAGATAGACCACCATTTTATTGCCATCTCTTCCTTCTCTTTATTTGTTAGTATTTCTCCTAATTTTGCCAAGATAGTACTTCCCTTAGATGTTGTTGTAGTTAGGCTATTTATGATCCTTGAGCATTTGGTGGTCTGTAGCAAACTATTTTGGCTAAAGGAACAGTTAGCAAAAAGATGGACTTCATCTTCTCCATTTGCTCCACAAAAACAGCATTCATTAGGAATCGATACTCCTCTCTTACTTAGCCTGTCCCTAGTGGGTAATCCATTTTGGGCTATTTTCCACAGGAAATTCTTAATCTTCGGAATTGTATTCACCTTCCATATCCACTTGGTTGGATCATCATTGAATGACTCCTGGTTAGTAAGAAATCGTACCGCACTAGCTGTGGTATACCATCCTTGTTTATCGTATCTCCAATACAACCTATCTGCCATTCTATGAATGGGAAGAGGTACACTACTGATTTTTTCTACCCATTCATTACCAATTACACTGCATAACTTTTCCTTATTCCAGGCGCCATTCTGGATAAATTCTCTAACCCGGGCTTCTTTATTACCAACGGGAGTGTTACTTATGCAGTCAATCAGAGGTTTTTGCGAGATCCAAGAATCCGTCCAGAATTTTACCGTTTCCCCATCCCCAATACTCCAAACCAAGCCTTTTTTAAATTTATCAATCAACCTAGCAGCATGACTCCATTGCCAAGAAGAATTCCTCTGCTTGTCGTAATTTAAGACATCTGCATGCTTTAAATATTTATACCTAATAACTTTGACCCAGATATTGTTCGGTTCAGCTAGTGTTTTCCATAGTAATTTCATCTGTAAAGCCTCATTCATTACACTCTTACACTCGTTTTTCTTATATTTTGCCCTCCCTTGCTTTTTGGCCTGCACACCTTGTCCCAGCCTATAAGAGGTTTATGCTGGAGATCTTTATTCCAGAAGAAATTTCGATTGATGCGATCGAGTTCATCATGAATATACCCAGGAAGCATAAAACTTTGCATAGCATGCAGAGGCTTGGAGGATAAATTTGCATTAATCAAGATCGATCTTCCTTGTTGAGACAAAGAGTTTGCTTTCCATTTAGACAGCTGATTTTTTGTTTTATTGATTATCTCGTCAAAGGTGTGTTTATTTACTTTCCCATTGAGTATTGGACACTCTAAATACTTCTCCATCCCTCTCGTGTGCGGCATTTGAAGGGAATTTTCTAATAAATGGATTCTCGATCCAGGGACACCCCCTGTGGTCTGGAAAGAGGATTTATGGAAATTGACTTTTTGTCCTGATACTTTGCAATAATCATCAATAACAGATTTTACATTACGACTAGCCTCTAATGTAGCTTTAGAAAAAATAATTGTATCATCAGCAAAGGCAAGGAAAGGAACTGTCGGTCCATTTCGGCCAAATAAAAAACCTATTTTACTTGTTTGGTCCAGTGACTTCTTTTGAAGATTTCGTGCAAGAACTTCTGCCCCAAGAATGAATAGGAAAGGCGAGATAGGATCACCTTGACGGATTCCTCTCGTGGGGAAAAATAATTCCGTTGGAGAGCTATTTACCAAAACAGAAAAGGATACTGTTTTTATACATTCTTCTATCCACTTAATAAATTTCTGATGAAAACCGAACCTCTTGAGAATTTCCAAGATAAAATTCCAATTAAGCCTATCATATGCTTTCTCCATATCGAGTTTAATCGCCATCCATCCCTCCTTTCCCTTACGCGTCTTAAAAGAATGGAACACCTCATGTGCAATTAATACATTATCTTAAATTGCTCTGTCCGCAACGAACGCACCTTGTAATGGATGAACAAGTTTACCCATTACCTTCTTCAATCGTTCTGTAAGTATTTTCGATATAACTTTATAAATCATCGAACATAAGCTAATCGGTCTGTAATTATTAGTTGAAGATGGGTTATCCACCTTTGGGAGTAATGTAATGAACGTGTGATTAATTTGCCGGAGAAGCTTCCCAGAATGGAAAAAACCTTTGATAGCTCTAATCACTGACGAGCCCACAATATCCCAAAAGGTTTTATAAAATTCTGCTGAAAAACCATCTGGACCAGGAGATTTATTTCGCCCTAGACTGAAAACCGCATTTTTTATCTCGCTATTTTGGACTGGTTTGATTAGCATTTCGTTATCCTCATATGTAATTTCCTCCTTAACCGGATCCAATGTATTCTCCCATTCAATTGTAATTTGATTATCTTGTTTAAACCATTTTTCAAAGTCAGCTTGAATTTCTTTCTTGATATTTTCCTCTCCTAAGATGGGAGTTCCTTCTGGAGACGTGATATGACGTATTATCTTCCTATTTCGCCTTCCCGTAGCTATTTTATGAAAATACCCAGAATTTGTATCATCTAACTTTATATATTTTGATTTTGCTCTCTGACTCAAAAAGGTTTTATGAAACTTTATAAGCGCATCTTTTTTCTCAAGTAATCTCCTCTGCTTGTCTGCTGTAATTGGATTAGATGAGTTGCACAACTCAGCTTGAATATGAATTAGCTTATCCTCTATATCTTCTAACTGCCTAAAGATATTGTCGAAAGTCTTTTTATTCCATTCTTTTATTTTTGCTTTTAGAATTTTTATTTTGAAAGCCAATCGGTACATCGCAGAACCAGGGCAATTTGCTCTCCATGCTTGTTTAACTATTAATCTAAGATCTTTTCTTTTAATCCACATATTCTCAAACTTGAATGGGGCAGCCTGCGTCCCCTTTTCATTAACTAGGGACACCGTAATAGGGCAATGATCTGACGAGGAAAAAGCATGGTGGGTTAAATGAATACTAGGGAAGAGATTTAATATTTCATTCTGAACAAGTGCTCTATCCAACCGTTCATAAATATTGTCTGGCCCAACCTTCTTCTTTCTCCAAGTAAACCTATTTCCGCTGAACGGAATATCCACCATCTCACAGTTGTTCTTAAAGTCATTTAATCTGACCAATCTGGATAATGAAGGTTCTGCTCCCCCTTTTTTGTCTTCTTGTGTAACAATATCATTCAAGTCTCCTATTAACATAGATGGAACAGGAGACGTATTAATTAATGTTTGTATTTCTTCCCAGAAACCATGTTTCTCTCGTTCCTGAGCTGGCGCATATAAAAACACAATCTGACAATCGACCCCTAGGTTTGTATTATTGTAAATTACGCTAATGAAACGATTGCTATAATGTTTGACTGAAATAGTTTCATGAGTCATAAAATGATTTTTCCATAGCAGACCAATCCCACCCGATTTTCCTACTGCAGGTACCCAAATTGCTTCATCAAACCCCGCAGCTCTCCAGGATTTTTCCTCGGGGATTTTGTCCGACTTAGTTTCCATTACAGTCATTATTTTGACTCTATTAATATTACAGAATGTACCAAGTTCGGCCCAAAAGTTTGGTCTTCCAATACCTATAACATTCCAAGAGCCTATCCTCATTTCAAACCTAATTTTATATTTTCCCTAATCACTTTAGACAATTTATTTTGTAAGGCAAGACTAAACAAGGTAGATTGTAAAATGTAACAAAAATATACACCTCCATCTACTACCCTATTCTTGATTGTTTGAAAAAACTTAGACACCGATATCATCGGAACACAGTTGTTCCTGAGGAAGCTGTGAGTAGAACAATAATACCAAAGAATGTTAATATCTACTCTCCATCTACTTGTTCCTAGCACTAACTTGCTTCTCACTTTTTCTTTATTTATCTTGGAGCTAATTAGGAAACATCTTCCTACACCAGTATTGTTGTTTCGAATATCAGCAAAACTCCCAACCTGTATACCTACACACCAAAGCTTCCAATATGAATTACAAGTTACCTTCTGAATAGCAGAGGTTTCAATTTTCTTAGCGTAATTTACACTAAGGATGTTGGTCTCTACAACTGTGAGGACAGCCCCATTGGTGGACTGAATGACGGAGCTAACTCCACAACCAACACTCTTCTCAACTTTTATAGTCGAAATTCTATACATATAATTAGAAATAGCAAGCAAACCATACTGCCAACCCAAGTTCACACCAAACCAGTATAAAATGAGTACTTTATATAGAATGCAACTAATGCTGCACCCATAAGAAACAACAAAGTGATCCATTACAAACTTTACTAAGACACACACTACAAGACACTTTCCTCTCCTGTAACATATGCTACATATTGCACTTATTTTAGCCCTTATAAGGGGATCAGGAAAAGGAAGACGAGCATACATCCATACCAAAAAGCTCCCAAGTCCTTGACACATCTTACCCGATTCTCCGACCTTACATAAACTCCTACTACAGCACTGCACATACTGACCTTCATACTAAAATTTGATAGATTGAGGGATATGCTGCCACATTCCTCTCCACAGTTTCCATCCCCAAGGAAAGAGTGAAGAAATTTCCTCCCATAGTCGACTACTCATTCTTGCCCCTCTTAGAACTTCCACCCATCAGTTTTGAATTGACAATTTCTCCATCCTCCTCCCCGAGTTTACGTTTGCCAGACTCAGATTTAACCGATCCCTCGACCCCAAGCTGCTCCAACCTCAAGATCACCGAGGGTGAGTCAGAGGGAGCAACAAGGGGGTCCAAACAATCGGCATTAGAAAAACCAGGTTTGCACAGGTTTGGCAACAGAAATTCAGAGGAGGCAGGGATATCTCGGAGCATTTGATCAAAATCAGCTTGTGTGAAATCAGCAGAAAAGCCAGAAAAATCAATTGAATTTTCAAAACTCACCTCTTTATCCAACATCTCTTCCACAAGAAAATCATCATTGTCGGCACCGTCATACTCGGGGTCTTGGAAGACAGCTTCAATGAATTCTTGATTCACATCACCTTGGATGTCCACAAGAGGGGCCTCTTCATCCACATTTGCTGGAGTATAACACTCAGCCTCAATTTCTTCCACATCCAATTCCATCTCATCGTCCTCCATAGCCTCTACAGCACTAGGGTCCACATTGAAAGCCACAACCTCATCTTCAGCAGTAGCAGGAAAAGAACTCCCAGCAACTGTAAATTTCGACAGAGCTTTGCCAGTGACACCAATATTCCCAACATGAATAGTGGTGTTAGTTGACTCCTCTCCAGTTTGCACTGAAGAATCGGTAGCCGAAGAGCCAGAACCAGTTTCCGCATTTGCTCCAAAACACTTCCACAATTCAGCTTTGGAATGGCCGAAGGATGGAGGCGGAAGTGGACGAGACTTTTTAGCATCAACAGTCTTCCACTCCCCACCATCATTAGCTGGGCCAGCTCTACCCGGAGAGGCTACATCCGCTTCAGGTTTATCTCCAGCAATGCCCACAGGAGGAGCACTGCACACTCGTCGCTTTGGACAATTCTCAAATATATGGTCAGATAAGCCACAATAGCCACACCCTTCAGGGAAATCCTCAAACCAAAGAGGAAAAGCTTCAATCTCCCCATTCTCATTAGGCACAAATATCATTTTACCAGGAATCTTCTTAAGATCTGTATTAATACAAATCCGAGGGTAACGAAGCCTTGCCCCATTGGGGTTAAAGGCCGCCACCCTCAAGACTGTACCAACACAGTTCCTCTCAATGATCGATTTGAGAATGGATTCACTTACGAATTTAGTGGGCAAGCCAGGAATACGCACCCACAGATCCATGACAGACACAGATTCTGCCCAAGGATCAAAATCTTGCACCCAAGGTCGCAGCAACATGAGTTGGCCGGCAATATGAAAAGGCCTTCCAGCCTACACTTTATCTCGATCAGCCTTCTCATCAAATTTGAGCTCAAACCAATGAATTTCTTTCTCCCCCAAAATCTATCCACACACTCACAAACTCAATTCGAGCATTTAATCCGAGGATCTCTCCGTACCGTACTTCACAATCAAATTTCTTTCTCCCCCAAATTTTTCCGAACTGGAACTCCATAACCACAAGCCAAGATTTCTCACGCAATCTTTCAATTGGATCCTTAAACCGCACATTCTCATCATTAAATTTCGATTCAGAAGAGATTTTGGGGGAGATTTGACAGGAGAGAGACTTTGAATGAAGGAGGCATGTGATGCTAGGGTTATCGCAAGCGGCGATTTCTTCAGAAAAGGGGATTCGAGAGAGAAGAAGAAGGCGCGTGAAGCGCGTTCATTTTCACTCGGGGAGGGTTTTTTATTCCGTTTTTTGGACGGTATATAGTAGAGATATTTACTTAACTTGTGGACATTTATTTAATTATATTTATTTTTTTAACAGTCACTAAATTAAGCCAACTTAATTTCACTAAAATACTCGAAATAACTAATCCTCTGCCCTAGTTTTATAAAGCTCCGCATGAAGCAGGGAGTTGTGAAGGCGAAAGCAAATAACATCATCAAAATGCCCCGTGAATCTGATTCAAAACGCCACTATTCCAGATTCGAACGAGAACCCAGGTCTCCCTTTCTTCCCAATCTCTTTTTGTTTCCTTTCTTTTGTTTTCATTTCCGATGAATCTCACATTTCAAGTACCCAAAATTTAGGGTTACTGTTCAAACTGCATTGCGGAGATTCAAATTTCTTCCGTTTAATTGATAATTTGTTCGCGAATGATCAGTCACTGCCGCAAGTTTTGGTGGGCTACTGTTAATTGTATGTATTTTGTAGTAAGATCATATTATTTTCTTCATTTTGCTTGATATTGTTTCCTTCATGTTCTAATTGTCGTCGAGCTATTGTTTTCTAATCAATTTGGGAAAAAAACTCAGCCATGCGCAAACTTGGATCTCGATTGAATTCATGCGGTTAAAAATATTTTTTGCTTTTATGGAAGATTGAGTACAGGACAAGGTCTTTGTGTTTGTAGCTATTGGCCTTCATTTTAAGTGATTTAAGTAGTGATTGGATTGGCTTGGACATATTTCATGGGCTAATCAGAACTTAAGTAGCCGCCTACATATTTTTTTGGAATTTGTATTCATTGCTGAGTTGAAGAGCTATGAGTGGCGTATGGATATAAAACCCATACCAGTAATAGCTCATGCCCAAACCTTGATATCCATCCAAGAAAAATTAAGAAAGACGAAGAAAAATAGGGGGAGGTGGGAGGAAAGAGTGAAATTGTTCTCCCTGGTCAAGTATAAAACCCTATTTTGATGTCAAAGTGTTATCCAAATGCCCAATATCAAAACTCGACACCAATACCCATTTACCGGAATTGAGTATCTCCAACACATTCCCCATTTTGGGGATTTTGGAGTTCTTTAGAGGATTTTAAGATGTTTTTTGGTCCAGCGGATCTCCATCACATTCTTCAAAATGGGGAAGTAGCAGAAAAAATAGAAAGACTTCTATAAATCTTCAACAATCTTCAAAACTAAATGATGATCAAAATCTTCGAAATGGGGAAGTTGTTGGAATTGATGTAAAAATAATTTAAAGAATATGTATTATGTTTTCCCATTTTGGAGAAAATTTGGAGAAGCTGTTGGAGATGGTCTTAACTCTTAATACCTCATGCTGGTATGCTGATATGCTTACCATGTTTTCCTTTCCTTTGTTTCTCAGTCCAAAGAGATCTAGGAGGAATGGAAAACCAACTACTGAACGAAGTCCCAACCGGTTTAGTCCAGAAACACGTGACAAGGATGATGGTAGAAAGCACCGTCACCACCTTCAGGATCCTTTGCCTCTTGACAAACTACATGCTTCTGAATCTAAGGTAGAGTTTGGGTTGTTAATAAATATTCCTCCCAAGAAACTTAATGGCCTTGTTGAATGAATAAAAGCTTTGATCCAACAAGTGTTCCTTACCTTTTGTTTACTAAGTTCTCATTTCCATTATCCTTGTTGCTGTATAGTTTTCAAAAACAGTCAATATGTTTCTCTTCTGATGTCATCAGCAATATAGTTGAAAAGCTCCTGCATGTCAGTCAAGGTCTGGTTTTCCATATTCTTGTGTCTGCAACTTATGCCTTTTTTCTATACCGTTTTGCAAAATTACCTTTATACAACTCGGAACTCCTTTGCCCTTTTGCAGTCATATCATCTTCTATCAACCCAAATCGGGTGATTTTGTTACTCTTTTGAGTTTAGACATGGTTTTACTATTGGTAGAAATTATGGAGAAGTTTCTATTATGGACTCCCAAAGCTTTATGGAGGATTTTGTGAATGGAAGGTCAATACATCATTAGGATTTGCATGGGTATGTCATATGATGTAATAATGCTTTGAATTTTCAATTTGTACAGAAAGTAACTTTCTGTCCTTGATCCCTGACTTATGGAGGAACTCGGGGTTTACCTCAAAGGGCTCAACCGGATCATTGGAGTCTTGACTTAAAAAATTTATCATTTTCAATTTAAACCGTGATCTATCTGAGCCTATTTCTTGATTGTTGCATGCTGCCAATTTCAGTTGGCGGACTATGATATGAATACCATGTGCTAAAGCAAACAAATCTCATTATTCATAGTGGAACTCTGGATAAATCAACACTAAGATATCTCTATGTTGTGCTTTCGTCATGGTGGCCCTTCATTAGTTGATGAACATATCATGTATAACTTTTTTTTTTTAAGAGGTATATCATAACTTCATTTCTTGTTTGAGTTATTTTTGACAAATGAGCTGTTTTCTGCCGAATTTTATGGTTTGGTGGTTATTCAGTGTTTGCAATGTTGTTTACTAGGCTGACGTAGCAGAGTGTCTTTTGAGGCTGCCGTTTATGTAACTATGTTCGGCTTGTCTCTGCTTTTCTTATTATAGCCTAATGACTGTAGCAATGCTGCTCAAGATGGCACAAGCACTGAGCGTGGAGGAAAATCTGGTATGCTTCTCAGTCAGTTTTATTCTCGACAACCTTGGGCTTCTTCTGTCAATTTCATGTGTTGTAGTTTCCTCTTGTGGTTAATAGATGAGATGTCCTTGTCTCCTTGAATGGTTCAATATCATCTGGTTGATGTTGCAAAACCATGGAGCTTTTGTTTCATTTAGTAATGGATATTGAGGCATGTGCACAATTCTTTGAGCAGAAAATTGCAGAACGAAGTTTGTTCTTTTGGTTTCACCTTGTGAATTTGTTGCTAGTTCTAGATGCATATTTTCAAGTGCCTGAACATCTTTCAAGTTGCAGTTGCAATTGAGGACGCGTTTGGATTCCAAAATTCATTAATTATAATGCAATTGTTTTACCCTAGTTATGTGAGTGTTTGGTTGCACAACAAAAAAAACTCGTAAAAACTGATATAAAATAGTAATGCAACCATATGCTCATATAAGCCAAGGTAAAATATTTGCATTTATAATCAATGAATTTTGGAATCCAAACACACCCCTATTATATACGAAATGCTCCCTAACTGGATTCTCTATCACTTTAGAAAGTTTACATTGGTAGATGTTATTTGGACAGAGCGTGGATTGTGGAGAAATCAAGAGGATGATAGGAGAGGAAAGCACGCACCGGATAAGGATGAGAAATTCATAGCTCGTGGAGATGATAGCCGTGTCAGGAGCCATGATGAACCCTCTAAAACAAATGCTGACCAACCTCACCCGGCAAGGAAGAAATTTAGGGAGGAGAAGCCCCCTCCTGCAGAATCTCAACCCGCAGAAAAAGCTGCAGCAACTATCAAGACGACCCACTCGGAGGCAGCTGCTGCTCCAAGAAATGTTAGGAGAGAAGAAAGAGGAATCCATCGCTATTCTGATAGAAATGAGCGTGATCGAGGCTATTCTGGAGGCAGGTTCCCACCTAACAGAGCAAGGTCTGAGAGGGCTGGTTTCCCTTCCAGAGACAGGTACCCAGATAGTAAAAGTGGTAACAGGTTTACAGGACGGGAGGGGGGATACGTTGGTAGGCAAGGTGGCTATCCTGCAGTAGGAGGTGGTCGTGTCGACAAGTGGAAGCACGACTTGTTTGACGAAGTGAACAAGAGCCCGAAGTCTGAAAACGAAAAGGACCCAGTTGCAAAAGCAGAGGCCCTTCTCGCTTTGTGAAACAGAGCCGAAACCTCAACAACACTATTACTATGTACATCAGTAAAACTAATCGGTTGGGTTCTTTCATGTTTTGCGCCTTTTGATGTAATGGCGTGACTGCGTTTACAAGTCAGGACTGTCAGTTCTAATATGAAAGACACTGGCGGGTGTTCCTCTACCGAGTGTCATCCTTGTTTTCTATTTGGGAAGCATATGTTCTGTTTATCTAAACACATTAGAAACAGATAGACTCGTCAATTAGGTCGGATGGGTCGATGTTTTGGGTACCACGCAACAATGCCAATACGTTCAAATATGCAGTTTCTCATGGAAACACTGAAACCACCACCGATAACTGTGAAATGCAGTTCCTGGAGATCAATTCCTTGTGCCAGGCGCTACGGTGAGACGTGAAAACACCCAATCCCATTCCGACCTTGATATGTGGAATCGTCTTGCGAAAGGCGACAGATTCTACTCTATCTACTGCTGCAGAAGAAACATATCCAAACGTTTGGTTGTCTTTTATGGTTTCCCCCAACCACCAAAACAGCCACTTACCAGTTACCACAACTCACCCTAGTTCAATTTCGAACCACAAGGTAGAAGCTGAATCAACCAGGAAGACGGAAATGAAAGTAAGAGCAGAAGCGAAAACCAACATCCAAAGCAAGCAGCAAAATACAAACGGGAAGCAGACTTTGCTAAAATACTTGTTGCTCCAAGAACCCTCATTCACACAACCAAAAACGGGAATAGGAACTTATTGCACAATGCCTCTACTCTCTACATTCTTGATTCTTTATGTTAATATGTTAATTGTTTGTTCAACAAATTTCAGATGTAAACCCACCACACACTCCAACAAATTTCAGAAATTTAGGGAGGATTTTCTGCAAGTTTTGGACTTTGCTGCTTGTTTTAAACTGCCGATTGGATTCACGTCCATTGTTTACAGCAAATTGCGGAGCAGGTACCGGGAGGGTGAACATGCTTCTCTTCATCATTCTCATTCACACCATCAAGCATTATATATGTACGTACGTAGTCGATGAAAATCTTGCAAGTGAAAGCGAGGGGACAGTAGAATTACTAACTCTCATGAAATGGGATGGAGACTATATAATATACTGAAAGTAGAATCAGCTTCTTGATCAGGAATCAGGATGACCTGTTCTTTTGGCAGTTTCACCAAAGGAAACGTCATTCAGCAAATATACATTTTATTTGGCAGTTTCTACAGCAGCATAAACCCCAGTTGAGCAATGAATTATTCCACAAAGTTGGTTCAAAATTAATTTGGGGTCCAATAAGTATTTAGGAGCTCCAAATCCAAACAGTGAAACAAAACCCAGCCCAAACAAAACCCGCCCGGCTCTTCAACATTGAACCATAAATCAGAAATTTCGCGTGGTACCCTTGAAGTAAGGGATATTTCGTGTGGTGTACCAAAGTTTAGCATAATTCGTGTGGTACCCTGAACTTTTGATTTTGTTTGCCGCATGCCCCTCCGTTAATTGTTGAAAACCACCGTTAACTTTTTGTTAAAAAAACGCTTACATGGTTTTTGCTTTCTTCATCCTCGGTCGAATTTTGGGGATTTCACTCCATGGAGATCGACAATGATTGTGAATGCCGATTTTGACACCGAACAAGAAGTGTGGAGGGTAGTTGCCTATCAAACCAGCGGCGTGGTTTTCGTCAACGATGGAAAATGATTTCATCGCTCCACCAGAGGTTGAAATCGTGGGTCGAAGATAGCCATAAGTCGAATTGAAGAGGTATGCTTGTTAACTTTGGATTGCAATCGATTTTGGGTTTCGATTTTCGGGGTTTCAATTTGAGCAGTACAAACACCATTTGAGTTTCCTTCTTCTTAATTGATTCAATTTCTCTTTTTAACTGATGTTTGAACTTGCACGTGGGGTGGGGTGTCTTCTAACTTATTCATGGACTTGTGAATTGGGTTTTAATTGAATTTGAGTTTTCAATAATTTTTTGGATTCAAATGGACTGAATTCTTCCTAATTTGCTCTACAAAATTCGTATTCCTTTTCTACTTGTTCTTCCCTATGCCTTTGTAATCAGATCTGTATGAAAGTAAGCTCAGTGAACATCTCATTGATTAATGTCATTGTGATTTGAAATTGCTTAATATCATGCTTAAGAAACTCTAAGCCAACATAATTTGATTAGAAGATTCATCACTTGATAAAAAAAAATTGTTACTGTCATATACTTTGGTCATGTATAATTTAGGATAATGAAGATGAGGCCTTGAATGGAGGGATCAGTGGAAAATCAGGAACACGTGTGCCAAAAGGGAGTGATGGGTGTAGTATGACAGTAAACGAAAAGAGTGTGACAGTTAAGAGTATAAATGCTGAGTGTACAGATGTTGTGGCAATTGCTGTGACAAAAAGGAGTCAAAATGAAGCTAGGAAGAGTGCACTTGCCTCAACTAAGCCCCAAGTACAAGAGGAAAGTATGACAACAAGGGGGCACGACTCCGTGCAATTGGGGGGCTGTATATTTATGCCTCATTGAAGATATAACATCTTAGCCTCTTGCTTTGAAAAGTTTGGCTTATTAGCTCAATTGGTAGAGCATTGTGCTTAGGCACAATATGTGGGTTCGAATCCCACATAAGTGTTGTGAGTCTAAATTGCCATGTTTTATACTATCTTTTATATCGATTTCTGCATGCATTTTATACATTTGGGTTAGAATAATACATAATTTGTGTAGTTTATGTTTATGTGCAATATATGGAGGTCTGCACAAGTTTTTGTTATATTTCGCAAAAATCGAACGCACTTTGGAGCTTAAAGGAACGTCATGAAGAAGCTAAGGATGATGCAGCTGGAGGAAAGCCCACTTTTCGCCATTTATCATTCCAAATCAAGCTTTGAAGTCTTCATGAGAGTTGTAACTCTCAGAAATAATTTTCCAACACATGGTCATATGCGTCAATCCGACGAACGAGGACTCGGGAAAGTGCGTTCCAAGTACAGAGCAGAATGCTGGAAAATACAGAGGAGGTCGATTTCGACCAGACTTGGTCGATATCGACCTAATTTTGCCCAAAATCGAGTGAAGAACCCGGAATCGACTAGAGCTGGAGCTAAGGAAAAGTGAAGGTCGATATCGAGCTACCTAAGTCGATATCGAGTGACCACAAGTCGATTTTCACCCCTGAGGCCGAGATCGAGTCGAGAAGTTGAAGCCGAGAAATTTCAGGTCGATATCCAGTGACCCAAGTCGATATCGAATTGACCAACAGTGGCCGATTTCGAGCTTGTCCGAGTTCTAATCAAAGTTCTATCCAAAGTCCAATGGAGATATCCACAAGATCAAATTCTATCAAGATTTATCAAGATGGAAGAGATATTTACCTACTTTAGATATAATTCCCTTTTAGATTTATTTCTTTATTTCCATGTTTTATCTTAATAATTTAGATAGATAGATATAGATATAGATAGAGTTTCTTTCCTAGATTAGCTAGGGAATGAAGCCTATAAATAAAGCCCTAGGGGGCTGATTTTCAAACATTGAAGCAAAGCCGTCTTAGGACGCAAGGAGGAGGAGAAGGAGAGAGGATAGAGAGAGAGAGAAGTCGAGAGAGGAGAGAGAGAGAGACAAAGGAGGAAGAGGCGAGAGAGAAGGAGAAGGAAGGAGACGAACGGTTGTAAGTTTTAGTTTATTTTATGTTAAAGTTAATTTCTTTCATTATGGTTTGTTTCTAATTTTCCTTCTTCTAGGGTTGGGGTGATCCCAACATAGATATGTGTGTTTGATTTATAAATTCATGAATTTGTATGTCTTTATCATCATCTACCTATGTGCTTAATCCTTTGCGAAAGTTGAGGAAATTCCTTATTCATGATATTGAACCGAAAGTGATCTTATTATGAATTTCGATAGTAATTAGGGTTTATTTATGAGAGCCGACTAATCCTAATTAAGAAAAGGTAGAAACAAATTAGGTTTTTATGCGAGAGCCTCTATCACCTAAATTGTTGGAATTTGCGAAAGTCGATTCTTTGATATAAAGCATGCATCTTTATGTGATTTATAATCTACACATATGTTTATTGTTGTGGTGATCCCTAACCTTGGAAGTTAGCATCTTTATTTGTTTTATTTTATTATTTTTATTTGGCACATATTCTACTCGATATCAAACCACCTTTTCCCGCTACCCCTGAACCCCAAAACACACTAAACCTAGAACCGCTGACTTCTCTCATGAGGACGAACCTGACTCCACTATCTTATAGCGGGGTCTTGACTATAAATTTATTTGGTCGAGAAACCCTCTCGTCAAATTGGCGCCGTTGCCGGGGAGATATCAATCGTACCTAGTTTAATTGTGTTTAAAGGTTCAGAAAAGCCCATCCCTTTTTCTTACCCTATCACATACCCTACCACCACCTACCTCATCGGTACCAACTAGGTGCCAGGCTTTTGCTACTAATTTGTGTTCCTGATTGTGATTTCAAAGCTTAGGTACAAGGATGGAAGACTTTGTCGAAGGGAATCCTGCATGGGAAGAATGGTTTCAAGATTTGAGACGGAGAAATAGGATCGCAGTGGAGGAGACACGATTAATGGAAATTTCCCGGCTGGAAGACGAAATTCGAAGGCTTGAGGTTTCCATTCAGTCTAAAGGACCATGCCCTCCTCCCGACGAACCAATTGACCCACTCGATCTCGACAGCCAGGTATGTCCTTCCTCGAATTTCATTCCTACTTTGCTACCTATTGTTGATGAATCATATAAAGGATCCCAAGGCGAAATAACACTAGAAGAGAAGAAGTTGGACATTGTTGACCAGGGCATTCCAAGATCGCTTTTACCTTACAAGGTGAAGGTTATCCCCGATGATTTTGAGAAACCGATGTTCATATTCAAGTATGGGGTCCTAGCAAAGTGGCATGAAGCTCCGTATGATGAGCTGGAAATATCTCACATAAATGCACAGACACCATTAAAGCTAATAGGCTTAAAATTAAGTTGAGATTAGCCTATACGGGATTTGAACCCGTATCTTTGTGTATGAACACATCGCTTTACCATTTAAGCTAATAGGCTTCAAATTTTGTTCGGTAGAATTAGAGCATACAAGATGGACACTTCTGAATAAAAGGATCAATACATTAGTTAACTCATGAATTGCATATTATGACAGTTTTATTAAAATGATAAATGACTGTAATTCGAAATTATTATTCACCATCTATTTTTGTAATATACACTGAATTTCTCAGTCGGAATAGTCTTTTGGTATGTTTGAATAGATGAAGCATTACAACAATTTGATGTACGTGAACTCAAATTCAAGACAGATGACAACAATCCAACCTGGTGATTTTTAAACTCTACAGACTTCCAAATCTTTGAAAATAAAATCTTTGTATCGCTAAAAATCCCCAAATCTAAATCCAAATCTCAAACTCCAATTTCAATCAAAAAATTGATAAAACCAATTTGTATTAGAAATCAATAGAAATCCCAATAATATAGTAAAAATTAGCTGTATACCCAAATCAAATCACAAATTTCAGAGATCAACATCCTAAACCCTAAATTTAAAAAATTGCAAAGCTTGAACCGAAAACATACCTATAGATTCGCGCAAACCTCATACCACCACGCTCGTTGCCGTCGTTATCCACTCATATCTCCGCCAGCGTCGCACATCTGTAGGACTGGTTATTTCTCACCAGCATCTCTCCCCTTGGAGTAAGTAATGGAGACTACTCAAGAGTATGTACCGGCGAATGCCCAAGACGCGCTTCTCTCTTCTTTTCTCCAATTTCCCCCATTTTTTTTGTTTTATTTTAAACAACTTAACATTTACAGTTAAAAAATAGATGGAGGGGCACAACACAATTTTTTTTTATAAAACTCATATATCAAAGATTGGTACACCCTGCGAAAAAGACATTACCTGAAGGGTACGGTGGAAATTTCCGAAAAAAAAATTAATTGAACTAATTATAGGCTATAATTAGTAAACAAAACCCAAGCTCGGCTCTTCAACATTGAACAGTAAACAAAACCCAAGCCCGACTCTTCGTTCGTCGTTTTTCATCCAGATCCGTTTGGTTTTGGTCTGCTTGGTTTCGTTTTTTGTTGAGTGTGTGTTTGCCTGAGTTTGCACCGTACATTATGTTTTATTGAATTGTATGTTTTTGTTTCTAGACGGTTTTTTGGTCCGTCGGCTTGTCCGGCCATCGAGTTTCAGATATCTCTGAACTCGAATTCTTACCTAATAAAAAAAAGAGGTGAAAGTCGGTTTCCATTTAAAGAGGTGAAACCTAATTGCAGGCGGGCGTTTCAGTTCTTCTTGTTCATCTTCTTCGCGAAAAATTAGGAATTTAGGGAATGGAAAGAGGCAAAAACGATTGGGCATTCAAGGCGGAGAGATGAGCGAGCCTAGTTAATTTCAACGACTTCAAGGGTCTCGACCATTTAGCACCACAATGGCAACCGCCACTCCCATCATCTTCTATTCCATTGGATTTTTGCCGGTAAGATCCTCTACTAGAATACTTTGATTGAGAAATTTATTCGATTCAATTTAGTTGGATTCAATGATCTAATGAGTAATATAAATATAATCTATTCTTCTTTTTAATCCTCCCATTTTTCAATGTGGATTTCAACAATGGATTTTTAAGTGGTCGCAGTTTGCTTTGAACTTCTTTTGACTGGTCTCTATTGTCAGTTACTCAACCATTTAGTCATTCAGGTGATTTTGCTCCTTTATTTTCTCATTGTATTGTACTTGTTGTCGATGATCTTACAAATAGACAAACTCAATTTTATCTAAATCAAGTCTATTAATAAAGCTCAAATCTAAACTAGTTAGATTAAAGATATCTCAACAAATCTCCACATTGGTCCGAATCTTCATAGATGTACAACACATTTGACAATGCTTTGATATATCAGAATCTCCACCTTGACTTGAATCCTACTAGATGTACCAAATGCGTTGTAATGTCAAACATACCAAATGCAATGCAATGCCAAATGTACTCGTGTATATTGGTGACAATCGGGTGAGTCCGATCGGGTTATTTTATTTTTGGGTTATATCGGACTCAGGTTGATATCGGGTGTGATGACAATTTGGACCCATCGAAGTTGGGTCGAGTTTATTCGATCATTATTTTGTCAGATACAATTGGATTTTCGAGTTCAATTCGGTTAAAGCGAATTAGGGTTCGGTCTAAAAGGGTTCGAACGAATCGGGTTTCGGTCAAAACGGGTTCAGACGAATCATGTTTTAGTCAAATCGGATTCACATGAATAACATTGGATAAATCAAATCAAATTTTATTCAAATCAAACTTCAATTTCATTGAAGTTTCAATTTGATTTTAATATATAGGATATAAGTTTCAATTTTATTTTTTACTCATATTTATATAGTTTGGACTATTAATTAAGCTAATGTCAATTCTTAATAAATACTACATCCATTCAAAATATAAGTCTTTTAATTTTTAGAATATTTTTTTAAAAGATAAAAACTATATAAAATATTATTTTTTATCGATTTTTTTCATATCAATTTCATACTTATTACTCATAAATATGAATTATAAAATTAACAAAATTGATATTTCTATAGATTTTAGTGTCTTAAAAAACATCTTGCAAAATCAAATGACTTATTATTTTTTAATGGAGGGAGTACAAAATAATCTTTAATTATATTATATTCATGATATTGTTACCTTCCATTATTAAGTAATCAAATATCTCGATTGTATTGGGTTTCAACTACTATATGAGATATTTTGGGGAAAATGCCAAGATTGTTGTGAGTTTCAATATAATCAGGATCGAGTTGTTTCAGGTGTAGAATATAATTGGGTTAGGGACTGCTTAGCTTTCAATTCACCTTTGACCATAAAATAAAATCAGAATAACTTGCCCTCCTCTCTATAAAAGAATGGGCACTTTCGGTTCTGTAAGTTGGTGCTTGAAATAATTTTTTATTCTTGATGTCCGCTAAAGTAACCATATTTTTATGCACATTTTAGCTCCTTATTCTTAGTACTTTGCATATTTCGGGCTGGGAATATGTTAGATTTGTGTAGTATATGCTTATTTGTCAGAAATAGAGGTCTACACAAGTTTTGGTTGAATTTTGCAGAATTTGGAGCCATTCCGGGACGAAACCAAAAGGAGAGGACGAAAGCTGGATTTTACTCGATGTCGACCAAACTTCCTCGAGATCGACTACAAAGGGGAGCAAAACTGATCGAGGACGGAAGATGGAAACAACTCGAGCTCGACTCTACTCGATGTCGAGCAACTTACTCGACATCGACCAAACCAAAAACATTGCCCGAGTTCGAGAAGAGAGAAGGCTGCTCGAGATGACGAAGAGAAGCCGAGATCGACGAATTTACTTGATGTCGACCAATCTTGGTCGACGTCGACCAGATTATTTTTGGGCCATGAGTCCATTGGGCCGATCCGAGGACGAGCTGATCACTTGGGCACGAAGGAAGACCGATTCTAGCTGATTTCTATCAAGATCTATCCATGGAAAGAAGTTTATTCACCACTTGGAGTTGAAGATATTTAGATATTTACCTTTTAGATTAATGTTTTATTTTAGTTAAGTTTTATCTTTAGAAATAGATAGAATTTGCTTGCCTTGACTAGCAAGGATTAAAACCTATAAATAAAGCCCATGAGACTAGTTTTTCATTCATTCAATTCTAGAGCAAGTTATTCCATACATAGTTTAGGAGTTCAAAGGTTTTAGGGTTTTGGCATTCTATGAAAGTGTGAGTGTCGGGATTGTTAAGACTTTGAATATAGTTAATGCAAGTTTCTTTTACATCAAGGATGTCGATTGCTATGATGAGGCGTGAGTAGTCCACCTACTTCTAGGGTTAGGGCGTGTCCGACGATAGCCATGTGGGTGGATTAGCGAATTGCAAAAGATGGTACTTTATCTTATTCCTTGTGCTTCATCTTTGATTGAGAAATTAAAGAACTCATGTTGTGAAACTTGGGCAGTAATTAGGGTTTCTATTCGAAAGATTATAAATTCTAATTATGAAAAAGGAATAGACACAATTAGGATTATCCATCGAAAGGTTTATATTCCTACTTGTCGGATTTGGTGAAAGCTTAGTCCTTTATCGATAAAGTTGCCATCTTTTGTGATTTATGATTCCGCTTTCATGATTATTGTTGTTGCAAACCCCAATCTTGGAAGTTTTCGTTTAATTGTTTGAAATCTAAAATCTGCAAAAAAGCTGGTTATTTTTTGTCCACACTTCGATTCCACCCTCACACTCTTCAACCCACTTTCGCCGACGCAAAAAAAATTACTTTATGTTTTTCTCCAGTCTGGTCGACGTCAAATACTGACTTTCGATCTAGGGTTTTCTCTCGAGATCGCTGCTCGTCTTTGTCTCTGCAGGTACTCGACTCCGACCATCCTCCTCGACGTCGACCAGACCTAGTCGACGTCGACCAGACCTGTCGCCTGCAGTTTGCTGTTCTGTACTCAAAATCCACTGTGCACTACTCGACCTCGACAACCTTCCTCGACATCGAGCATATTCTTCGACATTGACTAACTCAGTGATGCCTTCTGCTTGGATTCGACTGTGCCCGACATCTGTCGACTACCCTTGGCCGAGGTCGAGTACTCTTGGAATCGAATTCTGTCCGTGAGATTCTTCTTCTACTTGAGTCCCGCTGACCAGCTTCCTCGAGGATCGAACCTGACTTACTGCTGCTACAACGGGATGAAGTCTTGAACATTATTTTCTCGGAATGGAATTGTTTTGCTTATTTTATTTACATTCTATTTGCAATCTCGATTTCCTCTGTCAACAAATTGGCGCCGTTGCCGGGGAAGCAATAATTCGCGCCTTAGGTAGTTAGATCTCACATTTTTCTTGAGTTTTGTTTGCAGGTGTATGCGCCGTTCTGGTCAACCACCTGATTTTGACGCTTTAGACGATCCGGAACGCCTTCTCCGCATCCACTCTAGATTAAAGAAGATCATGGCGACTGAAGAAACACAAGCTGAGATGATTGAGAGGCTTCAGAGGGAACTAGCAGCCAACAATGTTGCTCTCACCGCTGAGAGAGCACACACTGAGCATGAAGTTGAACTGAGGAGGCAGGCAGAGGCCGAGCTTGCCCAATACCTTACCACTACTGAAGATTACATGCACCGATTGCACCCGACTCTTGTCGTGCCTGAATCAATATTCTAGTCCCTCTTAATAACTTTGAAATTCGCACTGTCTTCCTTATTGAAATTAAAAATAATGCTTTTCAAGGAATATTTAATGAATGCCCTTACGCTCATATTACTACTTTTTCTGACATGTGCCAAACTCTTGCTGAAGGTACTACTCTTGAATATGTAAAAATGAAAGCTTTTCGTTGGTCTCTTGCAGGTCCAGCATTAAAGTGGCTTGAAGGACTACCAGCGCGATCCCTCACAACATGGGCAGAGGTTAGAAATGCGTTCCTCAACAAATTTTTTCCTCCAGCCAAGACAACACTCCTCAGACAAAAGATTACAGCTTTCAAACAAAAGCCTGGGGAGCCGCTAGCACGAGCATGGGATCGATACAAGGTTCTGCTGCGATCCTGCCCTACTCATGGGCAGGCACCATACATCATTCAGGAGATTTTCTACAATTCTCTTGATCTGGCCGCCAAGGAAAGGATCAATTAATACACACAATATGAGTATCTAACGCAGACACCAACAGAGGCATGGGTAACGATCGAATGACTCACCAACTTCGACAAAACCTATGGGGCTCCTGCAAATTACGACGAAAATAACAACAACAACAACAACAACTATGCAAGGCCCGCCTCATCCATGCCCCTCTATGAGCCCCCCTAGGGAGATTGATTCCGATGTCAAGGAGCAGTTCTATAAGGATCAAAATCGCAAGCTACTTAAGCAAGTCAAATTTCTCTCCGTCAACCAACCTTGCATTGAATGTGGATCACAACGGCACACCACCCCTGAGTGCCCACATATAGAGCAAGTCCACCTGGTAGAGATGCATGCGGAAGTGGCCTACGCAGGGGGCCCCAATTGCTATATGGGGGACCAACGGTTCTATCAACCACCATAACATAACCAAGATGCCCCTAGGAACCCCCCACCATATCTTGCTCCAGGATATCTAGAAAGGGACCAGTGAAAGAATGATCTACATCTTGTCCTTGATGAGCTAAGACGGAATCAGGCGGAAAGCAAGCAAGCCGATGGCGCCATCAACAATCAACTCCAAAACATTAATACAAGATTTGGAGAAATGGACATCTGGAAGAACATGGAGACCCAAATGGGTCAACTCGCGGCAAGATTCCACGACCGACCGGGCAGCTCCCTGGGCATACAGATCCAAATCCCTAGGGGCAGACCGGACACATTGCTGCTGTAAAACTAAGGAGCGGTCACAAATTACACAAGCCATAGAACGGAGAAGAAAAAGACAACCCTACACTCGACGACGACAAACAATTGCTCGATGTCGACCAAACAGTGGTCGATGTCGACCAATCCTTACTCGACATCGAGAATTCGCACGACCAGGATTCTTCTGCATAGCAATCGAACTCGAAGTTGACCCCAATGGTCCATGTCGAGGAGATTCCATTCGATGTCGAGGACTCTTCACCACCTCCGAAAGCTGTCCCGGCTCTGAAACCTAAGAAGACTCTCCCTTTTCCTTCCAAGGCGTAGAAAGATCCAACTGATGGTAAGTTTAAGCGTTTTGTGAAATTGCTCCAAAATCTAAATGTTAGTATTCCTTTTACAGAAGCACTTCACGAGATGCCTGCCTACGTCAATTTCCTCAAGGAGATTCTTAGCAACAAGCGATCAATGACTGAGATTGCCAACGAATGCAAGAAGATGGATTTCTCAGAGAAGCGACCTGACCCAGGTAAGTTTGCTATCACTGTTGGACTTGGCCAATATCGCTTCAAGGCACTGTGTGACTTAGGAGCAAGTGTGAGCATCATGCCCCTATTCATCTGGTCAAAGATAAAGATAGGCTCCATAGAACCTATGGATGACAAGCTCTACATGGAAAACAACACGGTGGTAATCCCCACAGGTATTGTAGATGATGTTCCTGTTAAAGTTGGTAAATTCTTTGTCTCTAAAGATTTTCTTGTAATAGAGATGGCAGAGGATCCAGCTTGCCCTATCATCTTAGGGAGACCATTCCTAGCAACTGCAGACGCCAATATTAGCGTGAAAAAAGGGACTTCTCACCTTCACCATTGGGGATGAGATTATTGAATACTTTTTCAATCCTGACACGGAAGAGGTAATGGAAATCAAAGCTATTTACTCTAAATTCAATGTTATCTCTTGCGATGAGCCTACAGGTAGGGTTTTGACACAAGAAGAGACCATGGTAAAGACGGAATCCAAGCTGGAGAAGGAACTAGTTGCTGTAGAGTCAAGCGAGGAAGAGTTCTTCGACGACGCATTATTGGCGGAGCTGAACGATCCACTCAAAGTAGAGCAGACCTAGTCAACGTCGACCAGTCTACTCGACGTCGAGGAAACTCACCCGAACTCGACCACTTCTCCATACCAGGTAAGTCATCGAAATCTGCTTGACGTCGAGTAGTCACACTCGACGTCGACTACTTTTTCCCTTGCAGGTGCACCGAGGTCGAGAACAGCAACTCGACCACCTCTGTTTTACTCGACGTTGACCAGGGCTACTCGACGTCGACCAACTCGGCAACTCAGGTCAGTTTTGATTTGTTACTCGATATCGACTACCGTAACTCAATTTCGACTAGTTCTTTGCAGTTGTACAACCATGTGTCCGATTCAGCGTTGTCATCGATGTATGCTGGGTCGACGCCAACTCCTATAGCTGATTTGGATGCTTCTGTCATGAGGATTGAGACGGATTACCTAGGGGAGATCATGAAGATGGAGGAAGTAGAGCCAATCTTGATTCCACAAGGCCCTTCTCTCCAGTGCTGAAACCCTTGTCTGACACCCTTAGGTATGAATTCCTTGGTCCTAACTCTACTTTTCCTGTGATTATCAATGCTTCATTAACCACACAGGAAGTAGACAAGCTATTGGAAGTCCTACAAGCTCACAGGAATGCCATTGGATATTCCTTGGAGGACATAAAAGGTATTTCACCCGTTACTTATATGCATAGAATTCTTTTGGAAGATGATCACAGGGCAACAATTGAGCATCAAAGGAAGCTTAACCCCAACATTAAGGAGGTGATCAAAAAGGAGATCTTGCGCATGCTGGATGCAGGAATCATCTATCCAATCTTCGACAACAAGTGGGTAAGTCCAGTTCATGTTGTTCCTAAGAAGGATGGAATGACCGCTGAGGAGAATGGGAAGGGTGAACTTGTCTTTAAACGAATCACTACCAGCTGGCGGATGTGCATAGATTACAGGAAGCTCAACACCGCCACCAGGAAGGATCATTTCCCACTCTTCTTCATTGACCAGGTACTCGAAAGGTTAGCTGAACATGATTACTTTTGTTACCTGGATGGATATTCTGGTTTTTGGCAGGTTTCTATTCATCCCGAGGATCAAGAAAAGACCACATTCACCTGTCCCTATGGAACTTTTGCATATAGGAGGATGCTTTTTGGACTTTGCAATGCCCCTGCCACCTTCCAAAAGTGTATTTATGGATGATTTCTCTGTTTATGGTACTTCTTTCGATATTTGTCCTTCTAACCTGCGCAGGGTACTCAAGTGTTGCGAAGAGACAAATTTGGTTCTCAATTGGGAAAAGTGCCACTTTATGCGGACCTGGAGGTGTATGGCTAGGACGTCCACCATATTGCCCTCATAGATGGCTACGCGAGGGGTGTTCCGGCGTTGTATGCAGTGTTGGAGCGAAAGCGAGCGGCAAAGGGTCTGACTCAAAAAGCATACGCCGCAGGCACTCCAGCTCATGATGTTTGGGCCGCCGCAGCTCGGGGAGGGCCCAACTGGTGCTCCCTAGGATCCGTAGAATGATGGAGAAGAGAGGACTGGCGATGTTGCTGGTATATGTGGTGGAAGAGGTTGGTGCCAGCTCGCCTGATATGTAACGCCACATCACATAATGGCTCCGGATACTTAGTGCTTTGGACTCCTCACATGTGTGTCCCATCTTACTGAACTATTATCTCAGTAAGTAGGGTCGATTTACCTTTATCTCCTGAGGTGATCGAATTTTTTCTCACTCATTAAATTTTCATCGTCGAGTCTTGTCTTGGCTTCCACAGGTCTTTTGTTTGAACTTCTTGCAAGATTGGTAAAAGGCTAAAGATGGATTTGTTACAAATATTGCATAAGATTGCCTAGAAAAGGGAAGTCTCAATGACGTGTGATTTTTTTAGGTAAAACCACAAAAGTGACACTACTAGAATTCTGTTATTTAACATCGGTTCATTAACATCGGTCAGAAAAACCTGCCATGTTAAACAGTTTTTTAACATCGGTTTTTAAATTTGTGATGTTAAAAATAAAATAGACAGCACCCTACATTTTAGACCGATGTTAAATATTTACTTTGAAATTTTTTAAAAAAGGCGCGGGATGAAATCTTGAATTAATTTAAACACCCGCTCATAAAATTCCCGACTATATGTGACCCTCTCTCCATTTCAGGCTTTCAGCCCTAGTTCCACACCTTCTCCGTCTCCACGTTCCTTCTACCGTCTCTATCGCGGGAGCGAAAGCCCCATCTCCATCTGCTCCACCGCCCTCCCTCCCCATCCCCTCTGCATCTTCACGCCCACAGATTTGAATCCCATCACTGGCCTCCTTCTCCCATCATCGTCTCCTTCTTTCTGCTCCAAATCCCGCCTCCTCCTTCCAAATCCAGCCTCCTCCTCCCATCAATGGCTTCATTTTCCTATCATCGTCTTCACTCGTTTTCTCGTTCCCTAATTTCGCTCCTCTGTTTCGACAAGGAGCACTCCAAGGGCGAAGCGGCGAACAAGGAGCGCGAGAAGCTTCGTCTTTTTGGAACGGAAATGGTATCGTTGCTTCTAGTTCTTGTTTTGTAGTTCTTCCACATTCCTACACTTGTTTTCGTTTCTTAGATAATCGCGGGCTTCAATGGTGGATTATTCAGATTGCAAATTGCTATGTGCTTTTTTTCCCCTGGTAGAAATTGAATTCAACTGCGGAGTTTCATGTTTGAGATATTGTTCATTTTATTATGCAATTTTTTTACTTCCTTGATCTCTCTGTGTATCTCGGTAACTGATATTTCGGGAAAAAATGGTGAAGATGTTTTTATTTTTTGTGCATTTGTATGCTTGGTAGCAATTTGATCTGTGCATTTTGTGAATTGGTGATGAATATAGAGTTTTCCTTCCCATGGAACTACCATTTTGTGTATCCAAGTATTTAGAATGCAAAATACGAATCTCTACTGGACATGTAAAGCAACTGAAAAGCAAAGACGCTTAGAAAAGTCAGTGAGATGTTGCTGTTCTTTTTTATGTCAATTGCTAGTGTATGGAGTGTTTGTGCTCAAGTTATTTGATTTACACATCTTTTTGATGTGATCCGCGAATTTATCTCTTGTGAATTCCTCAATCTTATGCGTCGAAAATACCTATTACATGTGCAGCTTTGTGAATCTGTGTGCTTTGTAAGAACCGATGCAATATTTTTTTAGCCTACTGTGAGCATGAAGAAAGAGGAGTTAATGACTTTTGTTAATTTCCACTTTGCTCCAATTAGGACAAAATAGATTTTCCCTGCATTTTTTTTGTTTTCTTTTTGCTTTGAAGCCTAATAAGAGTACAGTCAAGGTGACTTGAGCTCCCTTCATTCCTTACAATCTCCTTGACATTCTTTACATCCCATCTAATGTCGTTTGATTCCTTAACTAACAGTAGTCGATAATCCGGTATGTTGATTTTGCTATGATTTACTGGTTTTTACCTTCAATTGTATGTTATCTTTATATATGATCAGCTAATAGGTGTTACAACTTGAACTTTGACAACCACCAACTTAAATTGTGCATATGACTAAATTTCTTTCGGCCATATGTTTCTAATGGGTCTTTAACTGGTTTCCTGATTTTGACATGATTTGGGTTCTGTTTTTTCCCATTGGCTTTGATCTCGATATGTGATTGGCTGGCCACTAGGCTGTGGTGTTCTGACTTGAGTTGGGCATCATCACCGAATTGATGTGATTTTAACTTGTGTTTATCAGCCGAAGCAAATTCACGAGATCAAAGACTTCCTCCTTACCGCAAGGAGGAAGGATGCGCGTTCGGTGAAAAGATCAAGAGGAGCAAAGATATGGTGAAGTTCAAGGTTTACTGCTCTAAGTACCTCTACACACTCTGTGTGTTTGATCAAGAGAAGGCAGACAAGCTGAAGCATTCCCTCCCCCCTGGTACTTACCAATCACACCAGTTTTCCTCTATAATCTCGTATTGAAAGCATTTATTTTAGTCAAAGGTTTTATGAGTTTAGACATACCTGTTCCTCTTAACTGTTCTTGTTCTTGCTGTCATATATTTCCTAAAATCATCTGGCTAAGTAAACCTTTTATATCTTCAGGTACAATTCTGCTTGCTTGTTTTGTTTTTTTGGTAAAGTCCTGCTTGCGTGTTTTTTAGTCCATGGTTCAATCAATAGCTTTAGATGCATTTGCAGCTCATTTCTTTCAATTCTTTCTTAGATTTTAGATATTAGATTCAATTTTAGTAAGTTTTGTTTTAGATTTTAGATTTTAGTTTAAGTAAAATACATATTTTAGCTTTTAGTTTAAGTAAAATGCAGCTGCCTGATATGCGTTATTGTCAAGTACTTGGTGTGACTAATGTTGGGTTAAAAAGTGTTGGTAAATTCTGATCAAGTGCATCATTCAGTTGAAGGAGTTACATGCTCAGTACATCAACCATGATATGCCCGAATATCAAACTGCCTATTCGCTTATTCAAGAACTATGAGTATGTCGATCATCATATATATATTCTACTTGACCCTTTTTCAAGAACTACCAGTGAACATCTTACAAAGCGGTTATATTGATCTTTGTTGTGAACACCTTTTTACAGGTACACAACTTCAACAAGCATCTTACAAAACAATTGTCCCTTTGCTGTCATCAAATTGGTAAGACCGGACAATTCAAGCATTAACAATTGGCTATCGATATGCATAGCAAAATCGACTAGCTAGCTAGACATTTCAGGTATGCATAACTCTTATGGCTGATTCGAATTTAATTTTTATTTATTTATGGCAGATGAAAAGAAACATATAGAACCATACCAAACACTTGTACGCTTATTTGAGACACCCCAAATGGACAATCTAAAGATCCTTAAAGCTTTAATTCATGCCAAGGATGATCAGCTACAACTCATTGCCGGATTCACCAAGCAAATGGTTTGTTAGCTGATCATTTTATAACTGTTTGATTCATCACATATGTCGAAAATTAAATTCACGAGTTCATGATTTTTGTTTATACATCCTAAATCATGGATAATTGTTTTGTTTACCATCCCTCCCTCTAAATAATGCAGGTTGGTATTAATGTATTAAGAAGAAAGAGTCTTACACCTGAAGTGTAATATAGAAGCTATTAGGGGAAACAAGAAATGGTTCATGAAGTGTAATATAGAAGCTAATGATAACACTTATGCTGAATTTTCATAGAATAATTGTTTACTCTTTTGATACTAGTTTATTTCCCTTGTTTCTTTGCTTCTTAAGTTTCACATGCTCTTTTTGCTATTATGTAAGGAACATTCTATCTAATTTAAAGCCTATTAGCTCAAATGGTAGAGCATTGTATTCAAATACAAAGATGCGGGTTCAAATCCCGCATAGGCTACGATAATAAAAAAAACCCGCAAATATGTCATTTCACATCGGGTAATAGCCGATGTCTTTAATAAAAAAATCGATGTCTATGTTGGTGATGTAAAAAGTCAAAACGTTTTAACATCGGGTAATAGCCGATTTCTTTGTATGTTATAACATCGGTTATATTTTATAATCGATGTTATAGGATAACACAGACATCGGATTTAAAAGTATAAACGATGTTATAACATACAAAGACATCGGGTTCTGGCCGATGTGAAAAACTTTTGACTTTTTACAACACCCACATAGACATCGATTTTTTTTTTGAAAGACATCGGCTATTACCCGATGTTAAATAACAAATTTCTAGTAGTGTGAGGTAAATTGATGTTTCTTTTGACATTTTGCACAATAAGAGGATGGAGGATTTTAGTTTTCCATATATGCTCATTTTCTTACTTCTAGCCATACCTTTACCCAATTGCATCACAAAAGCCATATTATGAGTCTTATTTGCCTTTATATCATTATTGCTCCACATATGCCTTATATTGCCCATTTTTACCTTATACCCTATCCGAGGATTATGTTGAAAATGGAAATCATTTTATGGAGACATTATATGATTTGTTTTGTTATTATGTCATTATTGGAGTTTGGCAGGAAAGATTCAAATTTATGGAAAATTTAATGAGTGAGAAAAAATCCGATCACATCAGGAGATAAAGGTAGATCGACCCTGCTTGCTGAGATAATAGTTCAGTGAGATGGGACACACATGTGATGAGAACAATGCACTAAGTATTCGGGGCCATTCATGACAACCATGTTTGCGACTCGCGAGAAAGAAGTGTTGAGGTTAGAGAGGTAAAAGCATTATTATTGATAAAAGCATTATGCAAATTAGTGAAAGGTGAGGAATATTATGAAGAAGGAATGTGGCATAGAAAGTTTGGAAATAATCCATTTCCCCGGATTTAACACCACATGGCCAAAAATTGCCCATATTTAGCCTTTTACCTATCTATTCCTCATTGAGCTTAAATGAAATCCTCTTGATTATTGTTGCTTTGTCACAAAAAAATTGTTTTGTATAACCTCCTTTTGTGTGCAGAAATTGTTTTTCATTCACATGCACAGATTTGTAGGCACCAAGTACCTTTTTCAAGGATGGCAATTGAGTGTTGGGTAATATAACAATGAATCCATTATGTTGAGAGTCTTTGCAGGTTTCCCCTAAATGACCATTCAAGTTATTGCTTGAAGACAAGCAAGCTTGTGTATGGGGTGATTTGATGTCCGTTAAAGTAACCATGTTTTTATGCACATTTTAGCTCCTTATTTTTAGTTTGCATATTTCGGGCTGGGAATATGTTAAATTTGTGTAGTATATGCTTATTTGTCAAAAATAGAGGTCTACACGAGTTTTGGTTGAATTTTGCAGAATTTGGAGCCATTCTGGGACGAAACCAAAAGGAGAGGACGAAAGCTGGAATTTACTCGATATCGACTACAAAGGGGAGCAAAAGGAGAGGACGAAAACTTCCTCGACGTCGACTACAAAGGGGAGCAAAACTGATTGAGGACGGAAGATGGAAACAACTCGAGCTCGACTCTACTCGATGTCGAGCAACTTACTCAACATCGACCAAACCAAAAACATTGCCCGAGTTCGAGAATAGAGAAGGCTGCTCGAGATGACAAAGAGAAGCCGAGATCGACGAATTTACTCGATGTCGACCAATCTTGGTCGACGTCGACCAAATTATTTTTGGGTCGTGAGTCCATTGGGCCAATCTGAGGACGAGTTGATCACTTGGGTACGAAGAAAAACCGATTCTAGCTGATTTCTATCAAGATCTATCCATGGAAAAAAGATTATTCACCACTTGAAGATATTTAGATATTTACCTTTTAGATTAATGTTTTATTTTAGTTAAGTTTTATCTTTAGAAATAGATAGAATTTGCTTGCATTGACTAAGCAAGAATTAAAGCCTATAAATAAAGCCCATAGGGCTACTTTTTCATTCATTCGATTCTAGAGCAAGTTATTCCACACATAGTTTAGGAGTTCAAAGGTTTTAGGGTTTTTGGCATTCTACGAAAGTGTGAGTGCCGGGATCGTAAAGACTTTGAATATAGTTAATGCAAGTTTCTTTTAAATCAAGGATGTCGATTGCTATGATGAGGCGTGAGTAGTCCACCTACTTCTAGAGTTGGGGCGAGTCCGACGATAGTCATGTGGGTGGATTAGCGAATTGCAAAAGAAGGTACTTTATCTTTATCATTGTACTTCATCTTTGATTGAGAAATTAAAGAACTAATTTTGTGAAACTTGGGTAGTAATTAGGGTTTCTATTCGAAAGATTATAAATTCTAATTATGAAAAAAGAATAGACACAATTAGGATTATCCATCAAAATGTTTATATTCCTACTTGTCAGATTTGGTGAAAGCTTCTTTATCGATAAAGTTTCCATCTTTTGTGATTTATGATTCTGCTTTCATGGTTATTGTTGTTGCAAACCCCAATCTTGGAAGTTTTCGTTTAATTGTTTGAAATCTAAAATCTGCAAAACTGGTTATTTTCTGTCCACACTTCGATTCCACCCTCACACTCTTTGGCCTTCTTTCGCCGACGCAAAAAAGGGATACTTTCTGTTTTTCTCCTCGACGTCGACCAGACTTAGTCGACGTCGACTACTGACTTTCGATCTAGGGTTTTCTCTCGAGATCACTGCTCATCTTTGTCTCTGCAGGTACCCGACTCCGACCATACCTAGTCGACGTCGACCAGACCTCTCGCCTGCAGTTTGCTGTTCTGTACTCGAAATCGACTGTGCGCTACTCGACCTCAACAACCTTCCTCGACATCGAGCAGATTCTTCAACATCGACTAAATCAGTGTCACTTTCTGCTCGGATTCGACTGAGCCTGACCTCTGTCGACCACCCTTGGTCGAGGTCGAGTACTCATAGAATTGAATTCTGTCCGTGAAATCCTTCTGCTACTTGAGTCCCGCTGATCAGCTTCCTCGAGGATCGAACCTGACTTCCTGATGCTACAACGGGAGGAAGTCTTGAACATTATTTGCTCGGAACGAAATTGTTTTGCTTATTTTATTTACATTCTATTTGCAATCTCAATTTCCTATGTCAACAATTCTCTATATTATTATATCTCTAGAGCCAATAATAATATACGAGGATATGTTCGTGTTGGGTGATCGATTTTGGGTTTCAAGTTGATTTTGGCTCTGTTCATTGTGATATAATCGAGTTCGGATGATTATTGGGTTCAAATTACTTTCAGGTTCGAGCTAAAATTGGATGGGGTCGATGATAATGCGTATTTTAATAGGCATTATATATAGGTTAGTTTTGGTGCAAACCATTGTAATATATTAATGTTTTAGTGTTAATTTAGATTAGCGCTTATTTTGTGGGAAAGTTCAGAATCACGCTATTTCGATGGTTTTATACAAATTCGTAGATCTGAGTTGAAGAACACAATGAACGGAGCTAAGGTAGGCTAATGTGAGACTTGGAAGAGCTTAAGAAAGAAGTGTCGAAGAGCATGGAACAAGCTAAGGAGCAACGGAGCACGAAATTGAGGTCTAAGAGCAAAAACAGGAGCGAGTCGCAAAAGTTGTACGTCCGTCCAACGAGTTGAACTTGTAACACACTTTTCGGAGGCTTTGGTTGTCTGATCGATGCATATGATCAATATGCGTTGAAAAACTCTTTCCAAGATCTACGTGACAGTACTCTGCATGAAAATTAAAATCGCTGCCAACGAATGCCCATTCGCTGTAGTATTGATTTTTTTGCTAAGATTTAATACTTTCGTATTTTTGTTATTCCCGTACTAGCATGCATGAGATTGTGGATTCCGTGTTTCAAGCATAATTATGTAGGGAGTTGACATATATCTTAAACATTGATTTACCGTGTTTAATTGGTGTTATTTATATGCTCATGTTCTTTGGACTATTTGTTATCTCTTTGTTAAATCTTGACCATGTGAGGGTTACATAGATGTGTAAGGAGTGAATTGGACTCATAGTACTTTTAATTACTCGAATAGGATTCGATGATCAATAAAACCAATCAATATCGAGAACTTGTAGGTGAAAACAATTTTCTTTTATCATTTATTTGCGTTTTTTAAGATTGTTCTTTTTATTTTCGTAAAAATTTCATCTTTTATATTAATAAATACACATTGTAATTGAAATACTTGCATACTATACTTGCATCTTTTTATTTTTTTAAGATTGTTCTCTAGGGTTCGACCCCTTACTTGCATACTATACTAGTTTATTTGTTTGTTTGAGAATTGTTTTGGAGAGGTAAATCAACGATTTTTTCTCCATTATTCGGTCCGTCTCGGATCCAAATTTTATTTATTCATTCGGGTATCAGATCGGATTTCTCTGGTCGACTCGAGTATTACTAGCTCTACTCATGTATCAGATGTGTTGCAATGCTAGATGTATTATATGCGCTTCAATACCAAATATACCAGAATCTCCTATATCTCTGACCCAGATTTGCCCACTAAGGGCAAACTATCAAATATAGATTTTAAGCAAATTCAAACAACTTTGAAACTTGCTATAGGAAATAGACTTAGCAAATGACCTATTGGTAGTCTCTTTGTTTGATCCTTCATTGATGACACCATCTACAAGGCACACTTTAATGGTGGAACCCAGATTCTCCTCCAAATTAGTTATCTCAGCGCCTTCTTCTTGCTTCCTCGACAACTGCCTTGATAGGTTGTGTTGCTAAAGCAAAGTATGCATCTTGATTTGCTAGGGACTGAAACTCCCTTTACCTTCTCCTCTAAAGTGGCAATCTTAGTGACTTATTTCTGCTTCCTCGATGACTACCTCCATAGACCCTATTGCTAAAGAGAAGTCCGCATCTTGATCTGCTAGAGACTGAAATCTCTCCTCCATGTGAGCTTTTCTAGCATCAATTGGCAAGGCAATAAACTAAAAGTGATATAATTTTTTTAACGTCTTCGGTAAGATTAAGGGGTCATATGGATTTTCTACAAATGTTAAAAGTCTTGTGAATTTAAAAGAGGGTAAACTCTAGGGAATGAAATCACATATCATATATATTATTATGCAATAATTTTGGTCGATGCTATTAATGCATGATACTCTAACAAAGCATGTTCGAAATGCAATAACTCGACTTTGTTGTTTTTTTTTCAAGAAGATTTATAGCCAGATAATTGATCCTCGAGAGTTGATTCCTCTTTAGAAAGTGTGGCGGCAAAAGAAAAAATATTCAAATATATAAGATCGACACATACAAATTTTCATGGTTCACCAGATTGGCTACATCCACACTGAGAGATTCATTAAAGAGTTTCCCGAAACCAGATGGGGATTACAAGATGTGTCACCAACACTAACCTATAAACGATAAACCTATGAACCTGAAAACATAAAATATTCTCTTATCAAAACTACCACTAGCTCCTTGGATCTTGGTTCTACTGATTAGGGCTTCACCCCTAAACCCTTTGGATCTCTGCTGGTCGGGGCCTTACCCTCAAACCCCTAGTAGTTATTAGTCATTGAGTCAGGATTCAACTGATTGAGTTGAATGCTTCTAGGGTATGCCTATGAGAGATTATATAGCCTTACATAATTATAATCCTACTAGGATAAATATATTAATAAGGAAAAAATAGATAAGCTCAATTCTATCTAAACTAGGTCTATCAATAAAGCTAAAATCTAAACCAATCAGATTCACGACATCCTAACAAATCTTCTCTTTAATTGGCTTAAATCTTCATATATGTACTAGACCGATTTGACAATGCTATGATATACCAACATCTCCACCTTGACTTGAATCCTCTCACATGTACCAAATATGTTCTAAATATGCTAGATGTACAAGATGCAATGCAATGCAGATGTACTCATGTACCATTGTACTATAGTCGCTAAAATGCTAGATGTACCAAATGCGCTTCAATGCCAAATGTACCAGAATCTCCTCTCTCTCTCTCTCTCTCTCTCTCTCTCTCTCTCTCTCTCTCTCTCTGACCTACATTTGCCCCCTAAGAGCAAACTATCAAATACAAATTTTCAGCAATCCAAACAACTTTGGAACTTGCTACATGAAACAAACTTGGCAAATGACCTACCGGTAGTCGATCTCTTTGTTTGAGCCCTCAGTGATGACACCATCTACAAGGCACAACAAGATTGGCGAATGTGCCTTTTGCTCGAGTGTGGCCATCTCAACAACTTCTCCCTTACCCAACAACAACCCCCAGTAGCCCTGTTGCATCGCAAAGCACACATGCATCTTGATCCGCCACAGACTGAAACTGTTTCACCTTCTCCTCCTAAGTGGCCATCTTAGTGACTTCTTCCTCGCAATGCATAGGCTACCACCACGGATTAGGGAATAACCCAGCATTGATCAATAAAAATTCACCAAGGAATTCAACAACAAATGTGGCCATGACTTAGGCTACGACAAATGTTTGTTGCTAGATTTGTCCCTACAACCACAAACATTGGATCTAGCCACCTACTATGAACTTTGCCACGACTAATGATATGCATGGTTGTGTTAGTTGCTGCAACCACAACCATTAGATCTTACCACCTTCCATGACCTTTGCAACGACTACTGACATTAATGGCTGAGTCTGTCACTATCCGCCATCGCTATTAGCTTCGAGGCAAATTGCATCGAAAATTCAGGCCATCACTAAGTTCATGGCTATTTTCCTTAGCCACGACCATCCGTGGCTAAATTCATCGCTGTTATTCATAGCTATTTGGCAGTTTTTTTAATCTGAACTTCAAAAATCCCTGTCAGTTGTGACGGTTAATGATTTGACAACCCCCCCAGACATTTGTATGCATTGGGTTTCGTGACATTTGGATAACTGAAAACACCCACCAGGTACACTTGCAGTGAGGGTTTTTCAGCAGGGCCGATCCTAATGTAATAGAGGCCCGAAGCAAAAGAAAATAAAGGGCCGTAAGTTTAACATCATGAAATTTCTAACTATCAATAACACATTTAAATAACTTAAAATATATATAATTCTAAAGTAATACCAATATCTCAAAATAAATTTAGTTTATCACTACATTAATAGTGGAGCTAAGTTTTGACATTGAAATGCAACAAAGACAACACTAAATCTTCAAACACAACACATCCCCCAAGTCCCAACACAACACAACATATCAGTAGTCTTCAACAATCAAACCCAACACAACACCAATATTCTTCAACACTTAAACAACAACAGCAAAAGGATGGAATCAATCAATCAAACCCAACACAACACATCAATATCAGTAGTCTTCAACAGCAACAGCAAAATCCTGGTCTTCATCCCCCACCCAATCTGTTTATTACCTACTGAAAGCAATTTGAAGCAACCTGCAAACACTTAAAAATCCATTATTGAAATCCAAAGGAAACCATCTTCGCATAAAAAGTGGATTCAAAATAAGATAGGTTATATTAAAACTACTCATTAGATAATCCAACTGAATTGAATCGAATCAATTTCCCAATTAGAGTAGTCTAGTAGAGATTCTTACCGTCGAAATCCAATGGAATAAGAACAGATGACTGATGTGATGGTTGCTAGGGTGGTGCTATAAAGCCAAAGGCCAGGAAGCCGTTAAAATGCACAAGGCTCGCTCATCTTTTCGCCATGAATGCCCGATTGATTTAGCCTCTTTCGAGGCCCTAAATCCCTAATTTGTCATAAACTTGAAGAAGAATAGGGCTGCCTCTACAATTAGATTTGACGTTTCGTTTCAATTCACGCTTTTACCTCTTTCAATGCTATACCGGCCTTTAATTAATTCAATTAAAAAAATGATAGCCGGGTTGGGTATTGTTTGAGTTTGGGCCTCTATTTATATATATATATATATATAAACACCGAAATCTACTATTGGGCTCTTCATTTTTTTGGGCCCTGGACAAGCGTCCAACCTGCCCTTGCCTCTAGACCGGGCCTGATTTTCAGTTATTTGAATCCAGTTTCGCCCCCACTGCATGTACGCGCGATGAGTTTGAAATCGAATCACATTCGCCGCCACTCCACCGTATTATACAACGATAGATTTGATTAGGCCGGGGTTGCTTAGTCCACCGTTGGTTTTTGTGGTGGTTAATGGTATACGGAGTACTTGGTAAAAATTAGCGGTTAATATATTTTTCTGATATATATTGATTGGAACAACCCTTGTTAGCTTCCTGATTTAATATGATAAGTTGGAATTAGAAAAAAAAGAAGAAAAGATAGAGAATGTGGGTAGGACAATTCAACAAGTCCTTAAGGAAACACAAATTAATTTATTTCATATATGGAAGGAGGTCATTCATGATCGAGTACGTACAGATTCATGAATTCATTTACATTCATTAGATGTGTGACCATTCAAGGTGAACATTTGGCCTCATATCTTTGCAAATGTTCCTAGAAAAGCTTCCAATGCAATATGGTGGCCACATCTTTCACCTACCAAAGTGAACAAAGAAACACCAATAAACTCCCAAGATCGAAATAGTTTGTTTATTATTTGCTCATAGAAAGATTGATCGAGTACAAACACAAAGTTACATCTCATATGCATTGCGAGGAATTAAAAGAGAGGCGTTCGACGGTCAGGAAAACAAGGAAAGTCTGATAGTAGGCAATTCAAGTTGGTGGTTCATACGGAGAGGGAAGGGGAGAGGCCAAAGTCGAGCCCCCAGAGCTCGAACGATCCATTGACGAAGTCATAGTAGCCTCCTTTGAGACTCAGGGTCTTCTTCACCAAACCATCTCTCACAAATGGGTATGTCAGCAAGTTTCCAAGGGATACATTCACTGACTCCTGCATTGTCAATTTCCATTCAACCAAACAAGTTAATTAAGAAGGCAATTCATTCATCCTAACATATTGATGCAATTCGATAAGCTTACCTTTTCGCAATGGTAGCACTGCTCGGGGAAAGGAGCACTGCCATGCTCTGCCTTCACCTTCGCCCTGGCTGGCAAACAGATCTTCACCCAGTCCTCAATGAAGTCTCTGTTGTATATATTTGTAGTACAATTCAAAAACATAGTTTATTTATGGTGCTCTCAAAATCCATATCAAAACTTAGAATATTGAATATGTTTGAATGTGATTAAATCTTACGTGGACTCAGAGAGATCTTCTGGGACAGACATGAGACCTTTGATTCCACCACAGGCGCTGTGTCCGATCACAACAATGTTTTGGACCTTGAGGTGCAAGACGGCGTACTCAATGGCAGCTCCAACACCAGAGTACCTAGCCTGATATGAAGACAAAAAGAAGCAAGTTTTAGAGCTCGGTAAAGGCACCTCTCATAATCATATTTATTGAGAAACATATACTAAGAATTACAATGAAAATTTAACAGTGATGTAGACCTTGTCAAAGCCAGGAACCATGTTAGCTATGTTGCGGACAACGAAGGCCTCTCCAGGCTGGAAATCCAGGACATGGGAGGGGCAAACACGCGAGTCTGAGCACGCAAACACCATGAACTGTATGTTCCAATCAAATGAAAAACAACATCTGTTAGCCGGTTGGAACCTATATGTCATTCAGACCAAAGAGGATTGAATTACACACCTTGGGGCTTTGGCCTTTGGAAAGCTCACCATACAAAGCTGGGTTCTTCCTGCAGATAGACCAATGCAACATTCAAATCATTTCATCTAAGTGTAGTTATTTAGGAGACACATAACATATATAGCTACTGATATCATCGATGATGGTTACTCGTATTTTTCTCTCTTGAAATGGATGAATCCTTGCTTAATCCTCTCATCAGGGGCGGATGAGATGCCACTGTTGTCACCAGGAGTCGAGAGCTGAGCTGTTATCTGTGATATCTTTGATGCAGCTTCACCTTCAAGCTCACCCCTCTCACTATATAACATATAATTCAACATATATAGTTAGTTCCAAATTTAATGTTAATGTTGCAGCAATAAATTTAATGTTAATCTATGTATCGCGAACTCATTAGATTTATCCTCTCGTTACATATGCATATATATTCATGATATGTCATGTTGCACGAGCAATCTCGTTGGAAGCTTAACCACATATGGTGATCACAATGTTTTATGTCGAAATTGAAGAGGATCAGAGGAGGAAGAGATAAAGCTCATGAGCTAGCGCGTACACAAGGAGCTTGTTGAGGGCAGCAATGGCTTCCTCGTAAGCCATCTCGTCCTTCTGCAAGAGATAAATGCCAAGAATTATATTAATTAACAAGTGAGCAAGCAAGGATGAAATGGCTTAATTGTTGTGGTGTAGAATATAATTATGAAGGTAAGCTTACAAGTAAGATGACATATATAAATTAAAGCTTATATAGATTGATCACAGATTACTCGTGTCATCGGCTAACTATAACAGCCAACTATACTTATGTGTGTGTGTGTGTATATATAGTTAAAAAGGCAATGCACTCATATATGTACCAAAATAGGAGTGATGATGGGGGAAGGAGCAGCAAAAACAGGCTCGTTCCTGATCAAGGAAGGGAAAGTCGGGGATGAGGAGGAGGAGGAGGAGGAAGACGAAGCTCTCACAAAGAAAGGAGAGCGGAGAGAGGAAGACCTCTTCTTCAAGGAAGAAGAGAGGATGGAGGAAGAGAGGGAGCTGCCGTGAATGGAAGCTGTCGACATTGCGCCACACTGCCTTAGACTAAGGAAGGATATATAGCCTAGCTTTGAAGTTAAATGGTAGTAGTAGTTAAACATAGGCCTCTCCCATATCCTTTAGAAATTGGCGCTTACATTATTCATAAAATATGGTCCCTTCCTCGTGGATAATATGATAGTGAAAGATTAATGAACCTCAGCCATCTATGTCTAAAATCCATTTCATATTGCATCTATATGTGAAGCTACTTAAGATCCATATATCCAGACCAGTTGTTACCACCTTTATTAATTAGGGTGTCCATGGTTGAATGCTGGTATCATCACCTCTTTCGATATCTCTAGCTACTCTCCAACTTGTTTTAGATATAGTTTTTGATCTCAACTAGATATATTTTATATGATTCACTTCATGTATAATGTATCTGTATCCTAAAATGCCTCGAGTCCCAATGGACTTCAGTATGGTATCAGAGCGGAAAAGTCAAACGCTCCGAGTCTCGATCCTAGCTAGCTAAAAAGAGAATGAAATACTATATTTGTTGTCCAAGTGTCAACGAAGAACGACCCTAGTTGCACTTGCGAGGGCGTGTTGAGAAAATGTGAAGAGACAAAGAGTCTCACATTGATTATATATGAACAAATAAGCCTTAATTAGTATATAAGCTATGGAACCTGCCCGACTTATGTGCTAGCCTATTAGCACAAGGACGCACATGTGCACGCGACCCCCGATCCCGAGTCCCAAATGACTTCTGAACTTTAAGTGTGTATATATGTGTGTATATACATATATAAAGAGGTGGTGTTCATTTGTCAGGTCAAAGGGTTCAAAACTAGACCAAAAACTATTCAAACTCAAATACTCCGAAATTTTAAGGTTAAAGACCCAATAACCGATTGGATCAAAGTCAATCAAGTGTTTCAACTAGAAAATAGTTCATTTGGGTCGAGTTCGGGTCGGGTCACTTCGGATCCCGGGTAAAATGGATTCCGAGTATATTTGAGTTGACTTGAACCCGGGTTTGATCGGGTTTCGGGTCGATTTCGGGTTTGTTATTTTTTCTTTTTTAAATTAAAAAAAAAATCATGATTTGATAATTTTGCGATAATTTTAAAATTCTAAAATTAAAGACGTACATAAGTTCTAGGGTTTGTAATTATACACTATATCTGATCTAAAATATTTGATTTTTATTATTTCTCATATTTTTAATAAAATTTAATAATATATAAATATCAAAATTTTAAATAACTTTTTTTAAAAATTTTTTGAATATATTATTACATTTTATAAACAAAACATTTGGTTTTTATTATTTATCGTAATTTTTAACAAAATGTAATAATATATAAATATCAAAATTTTTAATAATTTTTTTAAAAATATTTATGAATATATTATTACATTTTATAAACAAAACATTTGATTTTTATTATTTATTGTAATTTTTAACAAAATGTAATAATATATAAAATATCAAATTTTTAAATAATTTTTTTTAAAATAATTTCATCCAATTAGTAAGAAGCGTAGAATTGTTTTAATATTTTAATAATTTTAGAAATTTTATATTCTTAAAAAAATGTGTTGAAAAATAAAATCAAATACTATTGATTGGAAAAAGTATTACGCATACAAATAAATACAAAAGTTGATTTGAAAATGAAAGATCAAGTGATTGTAATTATAAAATGTAATAAATTGGAATCTCCATAAAAAATTTAATCATATATAATTATAAATAAACCGAGTTAAAATTACCAGGTCAATCGGGTCATCGGGTCGAAACCCATATTACACGGGAAATTTCCGGGTTTTCAGGTTCGGGTAGGAAAAATATCCGGGTCCAGGTCTGAAAATTTCCAGTCCTTCGGGTCGGATTGTATTTTGACAGGTCAGTTTCAACCATGCAGATGTGTCATGCTATTAATATATAATTGTGTTCATTAATCACAATTATAAGTTAAATAACATATAACATTTTAAAATATATACACACACACATATATTATATTTATAAATTTAATTATAATATTTTTATTTAGTTTGATTTGACGTATTGATATTATAATATAATTTTAATAACGGTTTTATAAAGTCTTTAAAAAATCCAAAATTTCAACCAGTACGTGGGTCAAACCGAAACAAGAATAAATCCAATTGGTTCAACCCCGTGATCAAGGACGTAACTAGGGGTGGGCCGATGTCCGCTCCAACCCACTTCATTTAAATTTTTTTTATTAATTAAAATTATAAATATATGAAAATTTTAGCATATCTGCCTACTCAATATTTATTTTCTGATTCTGTGCCTGTCATGACCTTAATTTTTCGTATAAAATCTTAATGACTTGAACCGAAACCCGATTCACGGATTTAGTTTAAACCACAACCAGTTAAAATGCAAAGGCATGCGGCCACATAGAAGACGATGTTTTTGTGAGATATGGTTGAGGTAGTTTTTGTGGGTGAGGGTCGATCCGTTAATGCATTCAGGAAATCTTGGAGATTGAATGGTGTGTGTGTGTTTTGAAGCAGATAATACAATTTAAATCAATAGGAGAAAATAAAAAACGATTGTAAAAGATGACACGTGTAGAAGATATAGGGACTGAAATAGAGAGTGGTTGTGTGTATAAATGGTGATAGCTGGATGATGAATTTTATCCCTATAACATGGCTCTCCTTTGGCTTCACCTCTTGAGTGGATGTCATATTTTCCTCATTTTATCCAATCTTCTTCAATGGATTTCTTTAAGAAAATAAAAAGAAAAAAAAAAGTTTTTTTTTTCATCTTCCATATCTTCACAGAAAACAATGTAATTAAATTTGGAGGTTCATCCAAGCATGGCCATAGAGATGTAAATCAACTGTAAATGACAAAGCTAAGGGATGCCCAGACATTGGCATTGATCGACACCAAACTATAAACCCAACATACAATTTACCCTAAACAGTTCAAAATTGAAGATAACATCTTGTGCAGTGACGGAGCACGCCATGATTCTCGGTCAGGGGTGCTAAAAAAATTTCGTGATTTATTTTTGTATACTTATTAAGAAGATTTTTTTAAAAAATATTAAAAAAAGTGATTTTTTTAAAATGCAAATCACGAAGAATTACTTTAAAATAATTTTAAAAGAAAATGTTAAATGTATAATTTCAACATAAATATGACGTTTTTAATGATAGTTGATAGAAATAAAAAAATATAGAGAGATTTGTTAATGAAATAGTTGATAGTAACAAAAAATATAGAGAGAATTCAAGAAGAACTAATAATATAGTAAAATAAATAAAAACTGAAAGAGTAGAGATTTGAACCCAAGACCTTTTGGTTTTGATTCTTAAATCCTCCTTCTATTACCACTTAAACTAGATAGCACGCTTGTTTCAAATATCACTTAAATGTGTTATATTTCCCCTGGCTCAACCACTGATCTTGTGAATCTCTAGTTAACATTGTAATCTTATCTTGTATAGGGTTTTAGATCACCCTTATTCTTATATGTAGATTTTATATATAGTTACCTAACTAAATACGAAAATCATCTTTTCTCTCAAATTAATATCTTTACATGGTATCAGTCTAACATTTCGAGTTTCGATCATCACGATCTCCACAGTCCCTCCTTGCCTCCGGCTCTGGTTCAGCAAAGACGGCCAACTTCTGGCTGCTCCTGCCGGCCAAGTCAGTGCCTTTCACTTCCCGAAAATTGTTGTTCGTCTTGATCGCACCAACTACTCCCTCTAGCGTGGTACGATTCGCTCCGCTCTCCAGGCTTATGGATTGGATTCCTTGCTCAATGCCGATTCAACCCCATCCCCCCACCCCCCGGCATGAAGACAATCATTGCAGGCTTCGAAAGGCTCTCAATGGTCTAGCATAGGGCTATGCAAAAAAATACGACACGATTGACACGACACGAAACCGCACCAATACGATACGAAAAAACACGAAACGATATAGATACGACACGATCATGACACGAAAAGGTAAAACACAAAAATAATCGTGTCGTGTTCGGATTGGGATTTTTCCCTTGTCGGATATCCGACACGACATACAATGCGGATAATAAAAATTAACCGCACCAATGGGATTTTTTTAATATTAACCTGTTGCGATAATAAAAATACAAAAACTGTCATAGAGTAACATACAATGCGTTTAGCTCAGTTGGTGAGGGCCGCCTCTGTCTTGTCCTGACCTTACCGTGGGGTCTCGAGTTCGAATCTGATTACACACCGGCCTTTTTGTTAATTTTTACCTTTCATTTTTTTTTTCTCTGACTAACCTTTCTAAAAGGCTAGGGTTACGAATCTTTCATTTGTTCTTCATTCTTCAGTTCACTAACCCTTCATTCTCTTCGTCACCGTTCCAGACCGATCCAGTCTTCTTCCTCCTTCTTCATTCTCGCCTTCTCGACGGACGGCTCCTCTTTCATTCTCGCCTTCTCGACAGTTAGTGGTCGTCCGTTCTTCACTCTCCAGTCTCACCGTCACCGTTCTTCGGTCTTCTTCCTCCTCCTTCATTCTAGGCAGCGGTGGTCGGACTCCTCTCAACCTCTAGACTCGGCGCGCTTCAAATCCGGCGCTTCAAGTCGTCGTCGACCTCTCTCTAGACTCATTTTAGACCCGGTAGGTTGTTCCTTTTTGTTTTTCAATCAGTTCAACCGTTGGTCGAATTGGAGACTGTGGGTTTTTAAAATCGATGTTGTTTGCCTTGTGTAATTGATTGTTTGTTTGTGTTTGATTTTTTGTTTGAGTGGTTGATTGTTTGTTTCAATTGTCAAATTCTCAGCTTCTGTAATTGGAGCATATGTAATTTTTTCAGCTATTTTTGTGTTATCAGTTTCGTGTATCCGACGTGTCGTGTCATGTCGGATACACGGTTATGCACAACCCTAGTCCAGCAAGCACCTCGAGCCTGATTCTATAAACTGCAAAAGACATTATTTTTGCATGGGTTTACCTCTTGCAAGTCTAACACTTCGTTGTTCATCAAACAACATGACTCTTAGGTTATTTATGTTTTTGTGTATGTTGACGACCTCATTGTTACTAGGTATCATGCTCCTTTTACCATGAACTTCGTTGTTTATCTGAACTCTATCTTCTCATTCAAAGATCTTGGTGACTTACATTACTTTCTAGGAATTGAGGTTTTGCACTCTTTCGACTGATTACTACTATCCCAAAAGAAGTACATTTGTGATATTCTTGATCGCATGTCTGAAGCAAAAGCCATCGTCTCCCTTGCTTAACCAAGCTCTCGCTTAGTCCAGAGAGGCTAGCCGATCCTTTACAAGATCCTCACTTATATTGGAGCATTGTTGGCACCTTACACTATTGTATGATCACTCGCCTTGAGATATCATGTGATGTCAACAGAGTGTGTCGATTCATGCATCAGCAGCCCACTGATCTACACTGGTCTATTGTTAAACACATTATGGGTTACCTGAAGGGCACTGTCGATTATGGCCTAGCTTGTACGTCATTCAGCCAGCCGACAATAATCGCCTTATTACCTATAATGATGCTGGATGGGCTTCTAATCTAGACGATTGCAAGTCTCAACATGGATTTTCCATCTACTTTGGTGGCAACCTCATAAGTTGGTCTTCCTGCAAACAAAAGGTTTTCGCTCATTCCAGTATAGAAAATGAGTACCGCACCATTGCTCTTGCCGCTGCCGAACTCATCTGGTTTTCGCTCATTCATGTTCATCATCTTCCCATTATCTTCTGTGACAACTTAAAGTGCTACTTTCCTCTCTACAAACTCGGTTCTACATCAACGGTCTAAACACATCCGGCTAGCACATAAAAAGAGATTTTTTACTCCATGAGCAGAATAATCAAGGAATTCTTCTGAATTCCGGCTAGCACTTCAAAGACGACAGGTTCAATATCCCTTGGTAAATGTAACCACAATCTTATCTTTAATGAAATTTTCACACAACAACGTTTTTTTATTGTTAAAAACAACCCTTTACAAACTTATCTCGCCAAGAGGATCTCATTTAACAAATCAACTAAGTTCAAATATGTAAAGCTAGGCTTGTTCGGCTCGAATAACACTTTTAGATATCAGTGGTAGATTTGCAGTTTTCTCGCCAGTCCCCGAGACCCATAAGATGCTTTCTTGAGTACATCATTCCATTTAGAGAGAGAGAGAGAGAGAGAGAGAGAGAGAGAGAGAGAGAGAGATTTGCAATGTTTTGCTTTGGGTTTGTGAGTTATGTTTGCACCTCTTTGCATTGTATTGCAACTAAGGACTAAGGGACTGTTTGTTTGGAGGAAGGGAAAGGAAATGAAACATTTTAAGAGAAAGGAAAGGAAAGGTGATAATCCATATTTCTAGGGTTTGCACGACTCTTTGTTAGGTTATTTCCATTGATTTCAGCAGTAGAACAATTATGAGAGCATTGAGAAACAATGAACACGATTAGAGATAGAGGTTTTTAGCCTAAGATCGAGTTGCTAAACTCATAGTTTCACATGTGATTTGAAGACATGGTTGTTTAGATTGTGAGGATTTGATTCTATTTAGTTATTCATAATTATATTTATCATCTTGCATGTGCCTATTGATTATATTTGTATTCCTTTCTATGATTGATCACCATGTTAGTACTTGCATCTTAGCTATGAATTTGTTGATGTGTTCTTGATAGCAAACGAATATTGAAATAGTGTTATTTCTTTGTCTTTATAGTGGATGATTTCGATTGATCTATATTGATAGGTGTCGATTAGGGTTGATTATGGCTTGCACCTATTTGTCTCTAATTGCATTGAATCGATATGTCAATTGGTCTAATTACTTGAGTTCTTAATGCTATTCTTTAGTGATATTGAATAAGATGATTGTATCCCTGCCGATCCTTCAACTTTAGTGAAGTAGACATGTGTTTATGAATAATTAATGAATCAATCATAGGACCATGAATCTCAACCATTGTCAGAGATTTACAGGTGAAATATTTTCTCTATTTTATTATCAATTACTTTGCAATCATAAAGTTGGTTACTTTACATTCATATCAATTTGTCACAAGTCATTGCTTTTATCATAAGAGTCTTTGTTAGGGATATTGATAGTGAATCGCTTCTCTTTGTAGGTTCGACTCCGAACTTTATTCCTATACTAGTAGTTGTTTGGTTTATCAATTCATTGGTTTACTAATCTATTGGTTTTGATCTTTGAGTTGGGATTTTATTACTATTTGGCAAATGGCAAAATTGTCAACGACGTTCGTCCCGCACCAAAAGAAAAAGGGTTAAACTCCAATTTTGTTTGGTTAATTTAAGAGGGGAATCATTGATTTTTTGTTACCTTTTTACATGTTTGGTTGATTTAGGGAAAGGAAAGAAGATAAATAATAAGACCTTTGTATTTTTTTTAATTGTTTCCTAAAATTATTGCAAAACCATATAACAAGGATGAAAAGATATCAATAAACTCATATGAAATCACCTGAAATCCATACAGTCAAAATTCCACACGTACAGTAAAAAATCCATATAACTAGAAACACCCCTTCGCAACAAAAAAAAGAAGCTACAACTACGTTCAAAAAGACATCAAGAAGATAGATTCCAAAGTGAAAAGCACAAGAATATGTTCCGAAGTGAAGCTACAACCACTTCGCAATAAGGATTAGAATAGTATATCATCCTCTTGTACTGAACAGAACCTTTTATTTTTACCTCTTCCCCGAATATATAGCGCCTTCCATCATTCACCTAAAAGTGAAGAGGAAATTTGAGAGTTAAAAAAATCACAGCAAAAATGATCAAAAAACAACCTAATCAGCAAAATGATCAGAAGTGAAGAGGAATTTTGTTCAATTTCAAGTATACATGCCAAATATATATAAAAACTACATAACCATTTGTAAAACCTAGATTCGTCTAGAAATCGGTTTTGGATAGCGGAAGCGTAATAGATCTAAAACGAGAAAGTAAGATCTAACGAAGAATCACAAGCAGAAGAACACTCAAGCAGTTTTACGTGGTTCGGTCAATGACCTACGTCCACGGGGCCTCAAGAGTTGGCCGAATCCACTATAAGAGAGTTCGTACAAGGGATGATACAAGCAATGAAAGCAAGCAACCCTAATCTAACATGCATGTGAATCAGAGGTACAAGGAAGAAGAAGAAATCCCCCTGTATGGGATAAAACCAGAAGATCGATAGAGAAATCGATCTCTAGAACCCGAGATCTCAGAAGACGAGGAGAGCGGCCACCCAGGAGGACGCCGGAGCTCGATCCACCTTCCAGAGAAGCCACCAGCGACCTTCCTTCTCCGAGCGCTCAAGATCCGAAGGCAAGAGAAGGAGAGAAAACTCCAAACCCTAGAAACCCTAATCGGCGCAAGAGAGCGTTTGTGAGGAGCGAGAAGAGAGCAGCTGAAGTGTGAAGCGTCCAGGGAAGGAAGCGAAGCTTTATAGCTAGGTCAAGAGCCAACACCAAAACGCAGCGCTTCAACTTAATGGAGGTAGGGTTTAACCGGGCTCCGCGTCGCTGGGCTACCAAGCTCATCCGAGCTTCTGATCCATGGGCCAAGTAATGGGCTAAAGCCCAATACCAGGTAAGTCCTTTCTTCCTTTAGCATACCTTATACATGATATATTTATATAGTATAGTTTTATACATATATATGTTATACTCCGCTATAGTATAGTCTCGTTAGAGGATCAAGCCTATAAAGGCTCAATACAACTCAGTCGAGACGTATAACTATAGTGCAACATATATGTATAATATATACTATAATATACCTGTATAAACATCATACACACATACATGTCCAAACAAACATATAAAACAATATTACATGCCAAAGGAAAACTTAGGAAAGTAAACACATATCATTACAAACACCCCTCTAATTTTCTAAGTCTTGCACTGGGCAGACTCAGACTCAACATATAAGTGGATTCTTCACGGCCAGGTCTGTCCTCAGCCCAAACATACATCACACACAGAGATCACTCAAGTTCCTCCAAGTGGAGGAAGTTCCTGCAAAACACAAATTTATCATGAGGGACAATTTTAGTGCCAAAATCTGCAGGATTAAGTCTACCATCAATTTTCTTAACATGAATGATGTTATCTTCAACTTTTTCACGAATGAAATGGTATCTAACATCAATATGTTTAGTACGCTCATGGTACATGGGATCTCTACACAAATATAGAGCACTGTGGCTATCTATATGCAGCACAGATGTATAATGCTTCAATTCCACTTCCTTCAAAATACCCTGCAGCCAGATAGCCTCTTTACAGGCCTCTGTTGCTGCAATGTACTCAGCTTCAGTGGAAGATAATGCAACTATAGGCTGTTGTTGGGACTTCCAGGAAATACAATTACCTGCCCATGTATAAACATAGGAAGTAATAGATTTCCTAGTGTCCTTGTTACTAGCATAGTCAGCATCAACAAAGCCATGTAATTCAGATGCAGAAGTATGCTCAGAATACAACAATGACAGATTAACAGAGCCAAGCAAGTATTTCAACAAGTATTTCATGGATAACCAGTGCTTCTCAGAAGGATTAGACATGAATCTACTTAAAGTACTGATAGCAAATGCCAGATCAGGCCTAGTACAGATCATGGAGTACATAACAGACCCAACAACAGCATCATATGGTATAGACTTCATATTTTTCATCTCAATAGCAGATAAAACATCTTTAGACTTAGTCAAATCAAGATGAGGACCTAAAGGAATGTTATTCACCTTGTCACCAGAAATATGAAATCTATCAAGCACCTTATGAATATAATCACATTGATGCAACCATAATTTCTTATGCTTTCTATCTCTAAGAATGGACATTCCTAAAATTTTCTTAGCAACACCCAAATCTTTCATGTCAAAATGCTTCTGCAAGTTCTTTTTAATATCCAAGATGCAATCTTTAGATTTAGAAATCAAAAGAATATCATCAACATATAAAAGCACATAAGCAGCAGGACCATTTCTTTTAACACCTTTAAAATACAAGCATGTATCAAACTTACTTCTCTTAAACCCTAAACTGAATCTCATACATCTATCAAACTTAATGTTCCATTGTCTAGGAGACTGTTTAAGACCATAGATAGACTTATTCAGCAGGCAAGCATAGTTAGGATGCACATAATCAACAAAGCCCTTAGGCTGTCTCATGTATATAGTCTCATCCAAATCACCATGCAAGAAAGCAGTTTTAACATCCATTTGCTCAAGTTCAAAATCATGCACAACAGTCATAGCAAGTAAGAGTCTAAGAGTCTTATACTTAACCACAGGAGCAAAGATTTCATTATAGTCTTCACCCTCTCTTTGGGCGAAACCTTTAGCAACAAGCCTGGCTTTATATCTAGGTGGATCAGATTTAGATACACCATCTTTAAGCTTAAAAATCCATTTGCAATCAATAAGTCTTGCATTTTCAAGTTTAGCAACTAAAGTCCAGGTTTGGTTAACCCTCATAGACTCAATCTCTTCATCCATAGCCCTTTTCCAATTTTTATAGTGAGCACACCTTAAAGCCTGTTCATAAGTGTCAGGTGTAAATGATTTAACCACATCAGAAACAAGGCAAGCAAACTCAACAATGTTATTTATGAACCTTTTATTTGGAATGACAGTCCTAGGACTCCTATCCCTAGTCAACTGCCAATCAGTGAGATCATGTCTTTCAGCTACTGAAGAACTAGAGGAACTAGAACCAGAAGCAGGCATAGACTCAGCAATCATATCCTCATCCACAGAAATAGGAGAAACAGAAGAGGAAGGCAAAACAGCAGGTTCAATAACAGGTTCATGAGCTTCCCCACCCAATTGGCGAGGTTGCACAATCACAGAATCAGAAGGGGTAGAAACAGAAGAGAGAGTAAGAGGAGGGGAGGGAGAATAACCAGTATCAAACTCATCATCATAGTCAGTTTCAATGTTCTTAGGAACATAGAACTGATCACCATTGTGTTCCTGCAAGTTAGTATCATGTACAGTAGGAACATAAGTCATTTTAAAGTGAAACTCATTCTCATTAAAAATAACATTCCTACTCACAATAGTCTTATAAGCTCCAGGTTGAACAAGTAACAATTTATAACCCTTAACACCTTGAGGATATCCCAATAGGACACACTTTTGTGACCTGGGATTCAACTTGCCTTGGTTAATGTATGAATATACAGTGCAACCAAAAGGCTTAAGATGATCAAGGTGAGATTTTCTTTTATATCACAGTTCATAAGGAGTCTTAAAATCAATCACAGAAGATGGGGTTCTATTTATCAAATATGCAGCAGTCACAACAGCTTCACCCCACAAAGAATGCTTTAAACCAGAGGAAATAAGCATGCACCTAGCCTTTTCAAGAAGAGTCCTGTTCATCATCTCAACAGTACCATTTTGCTGGGGAGTTCCAGGTATTGTCAAGTGTCTCTTAATGCCATGTTGTTTACAATATGCATCAAATAAGGAATTACAAAATTCAAGACCATTGTCAGTTTTTAAGCACTTAACAAACAAGCCAGTTTCCTTTTCAACCATGAATTTCCAATGTTTAAAAGTTTCAAAAGCTTCATCTTTAGTCTTCAACAAGAACACCCAAACTTTTCTACTGTAATGATCAATCAAGGACATAAAATACCTTTTCAAACCAACAGTAGATATTTGGGCAGGGCCCCATAGATCAGAATGAACATAATCCAAAGGAGCAGTTGAAACAAAAACAGATGATTTGAAACTTTTTCTAGTATGCTTACCTAAAACACAGTTTTCACATAATTCAATGGAACATGGTTTAGCAGGAATAACACCAGACTTATACAGATTCTCAAGACCTTTATTACCAATATGACCTAACCTAACATGCCATAACATAGAATCATGCATAGACATAGGCTTATCAATGGCAGTAAAAGCAGTAGCAGAGGAATTCACAATAGGAGTAGCAATCAGTTCATATAAACCAGCCTTTCTCAAGCATTTAATCACAGGTTTACCATCCTTAGTAACAATCCTCACACCATCAGAACTGTACACATCATATTTTAATTCCTCAAGAGCACTTTCAGACAATAAGTTTCTTCTCAGATCAGGCACCCATTTAACATCCTTTATAACTCTAACAACATTGTCAAACATTCTCAAAGCAACTGAACCAACACCTTTAATTTTAAGCACAGAATGATCACCAAGCATGACAGTACCAACATCATAGCATTTAAGGTCAGAAAACCATGACTTATGGAAGGTAGCATGCATAGTACATCCAGAATCTAAAATCCAAGCATTGGAGTCACCAGAATTTAACAAAGCAAGAACTTCATGAGTATAATAAGGATGAGATTCAAGCACAGCAGAAACATTAGGCTTTTTACCAGCAAGCCTTTCATCTTTCTTCCTCTTAAAGCAATGTTTCTCAATGTGACCAGATTTAGAGCAGTAAGAACACATAAGGTGAGATTTATCAGGTTTACCATTTTGATGATTTTCAGTTTTACTGGAATCTTTTTGAGGTGGTTTATTGTTGCTATTGTTGTTATTATTCTTATTGCCTTTAAACCTACCTCTAGCAACAAGCACTTCATTCTTGTTATCGGGTTTATGGTCAGACTTAAGCTCAAACTTGTTTTTAAAGACCTTTAAAGCATCATTTTTCTGAATAATGGATTCAAGAATAACTTTCTTTTCCAATTTGTCAGTACTGTATTGCACAACATCTTTAAAAGTGTCAAATTGAACAGGCAAAGAATTTAACAACAAAACACATTGCTGAGTTTCCTCAACTTTGTCACCACATCTTTCCAAATCTTGCAGAATAGTTAAAAACTTATCAAGATTATCAGATAAGGGGCAGGAAACATCCATCTTGAAATTAAATAGTTTATTGAACAAGTTAACACAAGAAGGGAGAGATTTTACCAAGTATAAGCTTTCCAGACCTTCCCAAAGCTTATCAGCAGTGTCAAAATTCAATACCTGTCTAACAACTTCGTCACTTAGGCGAAGCATCACTTCACTGTAAGCCTGTTGATCAGTTTCAAAGATTTTTTCCTTTGAAGTCCCTTCTGGAAATTTGTTGGTTACAACAACCCAACATTTTTCCTTAATCAGAATAGCCTTCATCTTCAATTGCCACATAGCAAAGTCAGTGTGGCCATTAAAAGGCTTCAGATAAGTGCCTTTATCACCCATAGCTGTTGTATTGTACCTGTAAGACAACTTAAACAGTTAGTAAGTGATTTAGAGAGCACAAAAACGATTCAAGAAAGTATGAATCTAACAGTGCAACTGAAGATCCTATCAAGCCAAGTAAAAACAAGCAAACTCGAAGATCAGAAGCACCAAAACACAAGATCCAAGCACAGAAGCCCTAGATCTAGCAAACAAGGGTGTGGTACGACGTGTAGGGGGGTGTTGCACCAGCGATGTCGCCTTTTAGGTCAGCTCGAGGCCCTACACCCGTTCCCTATCCCTAGAACTCAACAATGAGCCAGAAAATCAAGAACGCGACAGCCAAGCTCTGATACCACGTTGTAAAACCTAGATTCGTCTAGAAATCGGTTTTGGATAGCGGAAGCGTAATAGATCTAAAACGAGAAAGTAAGATCTAACGAAGAATCACAAGCAGAAGAACACTCAAGCAGTTTTACGTGGTTCGGTCAATGACCTACGTCCACGGGGCCTCAAGAGTTGGCCGAATCCACTATAAGAGAGTTCGTACAAGGGATGATACAAGCAATGAAAGCAAGCAACCCTAATCTAACATGCATGTGAATCAGAGGTACAAGGAAGAAGAAGAAATCCCCCTGTATGGGATAAAACCAGAAGATCGATAGAGAAATCGATCTCTAGAACCCGAGATCTCAGAAGACGAGGAGAGCGGCCACCCAGGAGGACGCCGGAGCTCGATCCACCTTCCAGAGAAGCCACCAGCGACCTTCCTTCTCCGAGCGCTCAAGATCCGAAGGCAAGAGAAGGAGAGAAAACTCCAAACCCTAGAAACCCTAATCGGCGCAAGAGAGCGTTTGTGAGGAGCGAGAAGAGAGCAGCTGAAGTGTGAAGCGTCCAGGGAAGGAAGCGAAGCTTTATAGCTAGGTCAAGAGCCAACACCAAAACGCAGCGCTTCAACTTAATGGAGGTAGGGTTTAACCGGGCTCCGCGTCGCTGGGCTACCAAGCTCATCCGAGCTTCTGATCCATGGGCCAAGTAATGGGCTAAAGCCCAATACCAGGTAAGTCCTTTCTTCCTTTAGCATACCTTATACATGATATATTTATATAGTATAGTTTTATACATATATATGTTATACTCCGCTATAGTATAGTCTCGTTAGAGGATCAAGCCTATAAAGGCTCAATACAACTCAGTCGAGACGTATAACTATAGTGCAACATATATGCATAATATATACTATAATATACCTGTATAAACATCATACACACATACATGTCCAAACAAACATATAAAACAATATTACATGCCAAAGGAAAACTTAGGAAAGTAAACACATATCATTACACCATTCACAAAATCTCCATTCCCAAATAGATGGAAGAGGAAAGCACGATTGTATGCATAGGAAGAGAAAAAAACATACACGGAATGAAAAATATTATGAATTGATACACACATAATCAACCGCTTTGTCAAGCGAAAGGGATGACATACACAGAATAACAAATATTATGAATTGATGGCAGCAAAAGCAACAAACCTTACAAATTAAAAGATGAAACATTTACCTTTGATGGACAGGAGGGATCCCTTCTTTCTCCTCAACTCTTTCCTTGATACGGTCAATAGTATTAGTAGGTTCAATATCGATTTCAATCTCTTTACTAGTAAGGGTTTTCACTTTAATCGGCGTCCCACCTCTAAGCCTCAGGACCAGGTGAAAGGTTGATTCCTTAAGGATGTTGTAATCTGCGAGAGTGCGGTGATATCCACGTTTTATGCCATATTTTTGTACTTAATTTTTATTCTATTATTTTATATATTCGGGGTTGGGAATATAGGGAATTTGTGTAGTTTATGCTTATTTGCGAGAAATAGAGGTCGTGGTTTATGTTTAATATTGTAGAGCTTGGAGCAAATTCGGAGCAAAACCAAGAAGTTCGAAGTTCACTCGAAATCTACTCAACCACTCGACGTCTACTGAACTTGACTCGACGTCGAGTCCACATGAAGAGCACAGAGCCATAATCGAATGAAGACCACTCGACACAACACACATGACTCGACATCGAGTGGCATTCACTTGATACCTACCACCAGACTCGATGTCGAGTGCTGCACACTCGAGACAGAAGAGATGATTCGACGTCGAATGGACCTACTCGACGTCGAGTGAGATTTCAGTTGGGCCGAGACGAATCTGGCCAATCCAAATCCGAGAGAAGAAAACTTAAGCACGAAATTTATATAATCTATCTAAGTTCAATCCTTATGGGAGAAGATCTATTTACCTTAAGCCCTTAAGGAGACTTTTTATTTACCAATGTAGATTTATATCTTTCCTTAGTAGAATGACCAAAACCCTAAACGCTTTGAACACTTAAAACTCTCTACTTGTAATTAGAATTCATCTCTCAAATTGAATAACTAAAACTCGATCAGCCCCTAGGGTTTTGACGTTCTTACGAAAGTTGGAGTGCTGGGATTGTAAAGGTTGAGAATTTAGTTCAATGCAAGTTTATTTCTTTTCATCAATCATGTTTCTTGTCACGATGAGTGAGTAGTCGCCCTTCTTCTAGGGTCGGGGTGAGCCCGACGATAGCCATGCCGGTGAATTGATGAGTCGCGAAAAGAAGGTACTTTATCCCGCTCTATTCTTTGTGCTTCATCTTTAATTGGAAAATTAAGGAACTCATGTTGTGAAACTTGGGTAGTAATTAATGTTTCTATTCGGAAGTTTAGAAACTCTAACTATGAAAATGATAGACGCAATTAGGGTTATTTATCGAAAGGTTTATATTTCTATTTGCCGGATTTGGTGAAAGCCTTGTCCTTTATCAATAAAGAGACCACAAGCAAAAGATAATTAAAATTTGAAGACCTAGAACTTGAAATTGGAAAAGAAACATGCACAGTTACACAATCAGTTCAACCTTAAAAAAGAGCAATTACTTATAAAGAAACATGATATTATACACTTACTAGCAAATAAAAAGAAACCCAGGAAGAGTCATCTTTGGTTGCTTCTGTTACTTTTGCCAATCGAGGTTAAAAATTTCTATGTAATTCATCAAACAAGCATGAACTATACTAAAAAAGCTTCTGATACAATGGTCACAACTCATATGTGCCACTAATGTTGCAACCTACATCATTTCACATCCAGAACGATGCGATGAATCAAAACAAGGCATAATGGGTCTCATTGTAAGCAATGAGGTGGTCAAATGAAAAAGAATAATATATTTCATATAAACCAAATAACAAGCAACAAAAATGGCGCATAAAATTCATGAAGATCTAGTTCAACAATTCACGAAGGTCATCATATGAGAAAAAAACGCCCTATAACAAAATCTCATTTCTGCCCATACCAGAGACTTTTCCAGCAAAAACCTAATTTCACGCGAGGTAATTTTAGTAGTAAGCACATAACAAAATGAAATCTCCCAACTAATTAACCCCCTAAAGAAATTGTTTTAGCTTGCGTGACCTGAGAGGATCTGGAGGCTTGAAATCCTCCAATCGCAGTTTAGAGAGAGTTCACACATCCATCTATGTAGCATCCTCTCTCTTGTGCAACAAGAAAACCACCACGTTTAGTGGCAGATCTAGTATATCAAAGCTAGGTGAGCGGAAAAGTTTTAGTTAGGAAAAAGAGAAAAAAAAACTAACAAGACAAAGTACAATTATTATATAGTACTTCGTAAAAACTATGAAATATTCTTCAATCGTTTGGGTTTCGGATGATCAGACATCCTATTGAATCAAAAGTTACAAAAAAAAAATAAAAAAAATAAAGTATACAAATTCATTGGGATGATGTTTTATTACAATTGACCACTTGGTAAAATGATATATAAGCATAAAAATACATGATATAAAATATTAATCTCAATGTCTACAATCAAATTACCAAACAATTCAAAACCCTAATTTAGTAACTTAAAAATTAAATAAAGAATAATTAGAAGAGAGTAAAAAAACATACCTCATGAAATAGATTAAATAAGTGGTAAAGGAGTTCAGAAATTGAAATTGAACGATTGAAATTGAAGTTTGATAAAAGCCAAAAAGCGTGTTGCATGTTAATTAAATTGAATACTAAAGTTTTGGTAACGTAGATGGAAGGAGGGTGAGCAACAAATCAAATTAAGCCCAAATTAAATAAAATACCGAAGCTTTTTTTTATTAGGTAAAAATTCGATGGTCAGACATGCTTGACTCATCGAGAGGCCGACAAAGTCGGCTGACGGTGAACCGTCTAAAAGAACAACCTAAAACAGGAATACAAATAATAAGCGAAATGAAACAGGAAGAAATAAACTATACAACAAAACGTTCCTGATAGATTACATAGGTCTTATATTGTATAGTGGGCCTAAAGGCCCAATACCTTTGTAACCTATATATATGTTTATCAATGAATGGAAACCCTTAACGATGACTTTACATCAATTCTAGAATCCTACAAGGTATCAGAGCTATTTCTTCCTCACGGAACCCTAAAATTATCCTCTCGTCTCACCGGTCATCCTCTTCCTCTCTCTCTTTCAACCTAGCATCCCCGAGGTTCCCAGCCGCCTCCATCCCCTTCCTTGCTCCTTCGATCTTGCTGATCCAAACCGCCAACCACTGCCCTTTGCTCTCGCCAGCCACAACCTCGCTAGCATCCCCGACCCCACTCCGAGCCAAGTCCGAACCCGCTCCCTTGCTGTCGCACTCCTTCTCCCTCCTGTCGTCGCACCCACCCTCTTTCAATCTAGCATTCACGAGGTTCCCATCCACCTCTATCCCCTTCCTTGCTCCTTCGATCTTGCTGATCCAAACCGCCGGCCACTGCACCTTCGCTCTCGCCGGCCACAACCTCGCTAGCATCCCCGACCCCACTCCGAGCCAAGTCCGAACCCACTCTCCTTTCGTCGCACTCCTTCTCCCTCGCTCGCAGAACCCATAGCTCACCCGGATCCGCCGCCTCCCCTGCCCAGAAGCACCATCGAACCCGGATCCGGCACCCCTTCACCAGATCCAGCCTCCTACACCCCATATCTACCATCTCCGAGCACCACGAGATCTCCTCCCTCAATTAGCAGTTCCAATTTTAACCAAAAAAAAAAACCTTTGGTCTTGCCATGGCTTTTTACGATCACCAACGACCTCTCTTCAAGATCATCGCCGCTCCAAGTCATTTACAGAGGGGGTATTCCCCCAGTGGAGCCCATCTACAGGGCTACTCGGCCTCTCCAACAAGGCCATACCCGAGCCAACATGCACTCCTTGGGCCCTCTCCGCATCAACATCACGCCTTCTCCTCTATGCAGCCGACATCTTCAGACTCTTCTTGGTACATGGACACTGGTGCCACCTCCCACATGACGAACTCCTCAGGTAACCTCTCATCTATTTCCTTTAAGGGCCCTGCACACTCTATTATCGTCGGAAATGGTGGTCGTCTTGCTACTTTGGGAATTGGCCATGCCAAATTACAGACCCCAACCCACCCACTACACCTCAACGATGTCCTCATTGCCCCAAAGATTGTCAAAAACCTTATCTCTGTCCGTCAGTTCACTACTGACAACAACGTTTCCCTCGCGTTTGATCCCTATGGTTTCTCTGTGAACGATCTTACCACGGGGGTTACTCGCATGAGATGTAACAGCACCGGGGAGCTCTACCCTGTCACACCACCTTCTCCGTCCAGTCAGTTGTGCCCTGTCGCCCTCTCGGCATCGTCGTCCAGCCTGTGGCATACACGCATGGGCCATCCCAATGCTGTCGTCCTAGATGTCCTCTGTTCCCAGAGTCTTGTCACCAGCCTGTGGCATGCACGCATGCCTAGCAAAGAGGGTCACAAGTACTACCTCTTGTTTCTTGATGATTACACTCATTTCTTATGGGTTTTCCCGTTGCATTTCAAGTCCCAATTGTTTCCTCTCTTTGCCAAATTCCATGCCTACATCAAAACACAGTTTCACACATCCATCAAATGTTTCCAATGTGACAATGGACGTGAATTTGACAACAAAGACTTTCACTCTTTCTTTGCCGCAAATGGGATCTCCTTTCGGTTGTCTTGCCCCTATACCTCCCAGCAGAATGGCAAGGCCGAACGAATCATCAAAACCATAACCAACATGATGCGCTCTCTCCTCTTCCACGCATCTATTCCCCTTCCCTATGGGCCTCACGCCTCATCCACCACCTGTTATCTCCTAAACATTCTCCCATCTACCACCCTTCAACATCGTTCGCCAGGTCAGGCCCTCTATTGCACTTTGCCTAGGTATGTTCACCTTCGTACCTTCGGGTGCTTGTTATTCCCAAACCAGTCCTCCACCGCCCCACACAAGCTTCACCCGCGCTTTACTCCTTGTGTGTTCCTAGGCTATCCGTCTGATCATCGTGGTTAATTCTGCCTCGATATCAAGACCCATAAGCTCATTGTGTCTCGTCACGTCGCCTTAGATGAGTCTCGCTTCCCATTTTCTTCTCCTCCCCTCCCATCTTCTACACCTCCTGTGTCTCAGCCTGAGTCAGAGTCTTCCTTCCTTCACTTTCTTCTTCCCAGAGCTCTCCTAGTGCTCCTGCCTCTCCCCCTCCACCACCACCACCACCCCTACCACCAGACCACACACCCGCAGCGTCTCCGATGTCTTCCGACCCCGTCAGATCGTCTCCATGACCACCACCCATCGTCCCGCCGTCCACAACCATACATACGACAAGCCCACCCTCTCCAAAATGTGATGCCACGGCCGCACCACGATTCTGCGACCGTAACCATTCAAAACCCCACAACCATCCCCTCGCCCACCCTATTGGCAGCGACCGCGGCCTTGCAACGAGCTGCGGGCTTGCTGTGCCCGCATCATTCCCCGCCACCTCACATCCCCCCCCTGCGTCCGTCCCTTCCGACTCCCCATCCCCCCTGCCTCCTCCCCGACCTCCCTTTCCCCCATACCCACCTCCCACAAAACAGCCCTCCTCGACCCAAATTGGCAGGCGACTATGCTCGACGAATACAGGGCCCTTACAAAGAATGGTACTTGGGTTCTTGTCCCTCACCCTCTTGAGGCGAACGTCATTTGCTGTATGTGGCTCTTCCGTCACAAGTTCCGCTCTGATGGGACGTGTGAGCGCTACAAAGCACGTCTTGTGGTCAACGGTCGATCTCAGCAGGTAGGTATTGATTGTGATGAGACCTTCAACCCAGTGGTCAATCCTGCCACTATCCGATTGGTGTTGAGCTTAGCATTCTCGCGCACTTGGGCCATTCATCAGCTGGATGTCAAGAACACTTTTCTGCATGGTCACCTGAATGAGACAGTCTACATGTTTCAGCCGCCGGGGTTTGCTGATGCTGATCGTCCCAAGGACGTCTGTCTCCTGAAGCGCTCTCTGTATGGTCTGAAACAGGCTCCACGAGCTTGGTTCCATCACTTTGCTTCTCATCTGCCCTGCTTGGGTTTCATTAGCAGCCGCTCGGATTCGTCCCTGTTCATCTATTGCAGAGGCTCAGACATGGCATTTCTGTTACTGTATGTCGACAACATCATTCTCACCGCCTCTTCTGATGCTCTTCGGACGTCGATTATTTCACAGTTGAGTGCTGAGTTCGCCATGTCCGATTTGGGTCAGTTGTCTTACTTCTTGGTAGTTGATGTTCAGCGGCATGCGTCTGGCCTGTTTCTTTCTCAGAGTAAGTATGCCGCTGAGATTGTTGCTCGTGCCAAGATGGGTAACTGTAATCATGTCGCCACCCCTGTCGATACATCCAACAAGCTCAGTGCTGATTCTGGTCCTTTGGTTGATGACCCAACGTTGTACAGGAGCCTCGCTGGTGCACTTCAGTATCTTACCTTCACCAGACCCGATATCAGTTATGCCATTCAACAGGTCTACTTGTTCATGCATGCACCCAGGGAACCCCACTTTTAGGCCTTGAAGTGGATCATTCGGTACATCAGCGGTACCCTCGAGTTAGGCACCACGATCACTCCTTCCTCTAAGCATGACCTTGTTGCATACACTAATGCGGATTGGGGTGGTTGTCCTAATGCACATCGCTCCACGTCTGGTTACTGTGTTTTCCTCAACGACACCCTTGTGTCGTGGTCGGCAAAGCGTCAGTCGGTCGTGTCTCGCTCCAGCGCTGAGGCAGAGTACAGAGGTGTCGCCAACGTTGTCTCCGAGTGCTCTTGGCTCCGCAATCTCTTTCTTGAGCTCCGTTGCCCTCTTCAGAAGGCCACTTTAGTCTATACTGACAACGTCTCTGCCGTCTATCTGGCAAGGAACCCAGTCAAGCATCAACGCACGAAGCACATTGAGCTCGATCTCCACTTCGTCCGGGACAAGGTTGCCATTGGACATGTTCGCGTTCTACATGTCCCGTCCTCCTATCAGTACGCTGATATATTCACCAAGGGTTTACCTCGACACTTGTTCATTGATTTTAGATCCAGTCTCACTGTACGGGCCCCTCCAGTCTCGACTGCTGGGGTTTGATAGATTACATAGGTCTTATATTGTATAGTGGGCCTAAAGGACCAATACCTTTGTAACCTATATATATGTTTATCAATGAATGGAAACCCTCAACGAGGACTTTACATCAATTCTAGAATCCTACCGTTCCAAGAAGATCAAGCACCTAAAAAGCCGAGAAAGATGCCGAAGAACGCAGCCAAGCACCACGGAACAGTAGCACCGCGGGCCAGTAGTACAGCAGGACACTAACTCTTGTGGGTAGTGCAGACGAACTCCAAGGGAACTCTATCCCAAATACGGAGTCGCCCTGAGCGACCCAACCCGACTACATACTCCTAGCCCCCTCAACCAAGCAGAAGATCTTCTAGAAACATTGGAAGCAGAGCCGCAAATTGCTCGAACAAAACGCCAACAATCTTTCACCTACAAAAATATCGACAAGCCCTTGCGGGATTTTCTCAAACCCTTTCGGGTGGTTATACTCAAAACCCTTTCGGGACAATATCAAGAACCTGAATCGGGATGTTTTGGGTGGGTTTAAAAGTTATTACATGCTTCACTTTTTTCCCCAACATAAAAAAAACAAATTTTAAATTAACAAACTCTTATCCTTGGGCCCGAAGGATCGAAGCTTGGGCCCGAAGGACTCGAAGCTTGGACCTGAAGGACCCGAAGCAAGGGCCCGACGCTAGGACACCCCAAGGGAGAGAGAAGGTGTGCAAGAGAGGATGATCTGAAAAAGCCAAGGCAATCGGACACCACCGGGCTGAACCGATGATGGTGAGGGGTAGGAGGAGGGCAGGAACTAGGTGGCGGGGCGGATACAAACGCCAACACTGGCACCCCAACCCAAAGGCGCCAGATCGGAATCGGAAGGAAGAAAAACTAAAGGTTAGGCAGGGAGAGGAAGACAAAGGGCAAATCGAAGGAATCGACCCGAACCCAGAACTACACAGATTAAAGGGGAAGCGACGGAGGCATCGAGGTCACCGGCGGAGGAAGCCGGCATGGCCAATCGACCGAAAAAACCAGTGACAACCGACCATAGACACAAGTGAAAGGGGAAGCAAATGAGAGTACTCCAAAATCAAAGGTTGAAGATGACGATTGCCCAGAAAACTAGATTGAGATGGGTGAAGATAGACCAAAACAATTTTCCTCAAATTCTGGATTCTAAAAAAAAAAGAGTTTCTCTCTCCTAAGAGAGAGAAACACTCCTTAGAATGCCATGTTTTTTTAAAATACCGAAGCTTTTGAATAGCCCACCTAAAATATATATGACCCAACAATTTATTTAATTTTTACCGAACTTCTGAATTTTGACCCAGCAATGGCTGGGCATGCTCCCTCAACCATCCGCCACTGACCACGTTCGTGCAACAAATAGCCAACAAGCAGAAACAGTAAAGAGAGGGGACAAACAAAGCACAGGAAATGCACAAACAAAGCACAAAACACCCCTTTCTTGCAACAAATAGCGAATAAGCAAAGAGAGAGGACAAAAAAACCCCAACAGTTGTTACAATATCTCCCCAACTCGTCCCTATTAATTTGCAATTCATCGTAAGCAGGAACAACAAAGAGAGGACTTACAGAGAAGGAGAACCTTGCGATATGGAGCCGAAATAATTTCTTCTATACTTGTAGATATCAACTTCGCATGAGAGAAGTGCATAAACCTGCAGGCAACTCGAGCAAAAAGCAATTTGTCATGAATTCGGATTTCGTTCAAATTCGCCATTGACAAAAGATGGAGTAGAAGAGGAACATACTTGTCACCCCTTCAAATTCGCGATCACCATTGGAGTGAAGACTACGGACGATCAAGAGAGAAGGAGCTCATGTATCGCAGAGGGAGGAGATCGGGAGCTCTGTGTTGATGTTTCGGGGGAGAGAGTCGGGGGAGTCGGGGAGAGAGAAAGAATCAGATAAATCCCTGAATTTTTTAGGGTAACAGATGGGGTAAACTGATTGGGGTCCAAAAAGAAATCATTCTTTAGATTGTATTAAACAAACAGGCCCAAACATACACCGGATTTATCATTCCTTTGTTGGGCCCTTTTTTTTTAATCAAAACAAACAGGCCATAAGTTTTACTTTTAGGCTTGTCCCACCATCTCCTTCTCGGTCCACAAGTATCAAGTATACAAGTCATCAACAATACCCTTTTAATGGAGCGCAAGATTCAAAGAAATCAATTGGTGTTCTTAATTTCCTGAAGGATGATTTGCATGAATATACCAAAAAAAATTGTACTTTGCAAAAATAACAATGGGAGGTAAAAATTGCAGAGGGATAGCAAAATGTCGTATTTGCAAAATAAGTTACTAGCCAACCAAAGGGAAGTTCTAGTCATTAACATAACAGGGAATAAAAGAAGATTATGTACTAGATGCCATTAACGTGGAGTTCGAAGAATAAAACCCAGAAAATAAGTTACTAGCCAACCAAAGGGAAGTTCTAGTCATTAACAATATATATATAGACGTACACAGGGATACACGTAGCACATGTATACAATATACATCAACGAACATGGGTAAGTATGATTTTCGTTTTCAATTTACAAACATGGATTCTCCCCGTCCTCTCCTTACCCCCAATCGATACTGAAAAGACCGTCTTAATATCTTTATTTCGCAGGGGAGAAAGGGGTGGCCACCGAGGATGTGGAGGAGATGTTGGTCAAAGTTGTTCCGCATGTAAGGGACCCTCGACGCAAGAACATCGACCTTCACGAGGAGGTATTGTTGAAGTCGAAGGAGGAGGTGCAAAACCGGATAACATCAAAGACTAACTTGCCATTTTGGTCATTTATTTTGCACAAAACTGGCCGTTTAGTTTACCGACGATGCAAAAGACATATGTACGGTTTTTTTTGCTTACTAGTCAGTACACGATTTTCCCTAGCCAATAACATTAAAGACTAAGCCGATAAAAGACAATCCCCTACCATATTTTATATATCTCATAAACTTTCCAACATAAGAACAACAACTATTAAACCCAAACGAAATGCGTCAATACGCAACATTCGGAACAACCATCCATAATAAATAGAACCAAAGTGTCCACAACATACCTATTCAGTCATCAAACACAAGGATCCAAAAGGTGGAAATGATTACACGTTTAGCAGGTGAACCAAACACTACGAATAACTACATTTCCTAGTCAACATAAGTCCACAAAAAGTTCAATACAAAACAACATTAGCTGATAACGTTCTCAAAGTCCCGATTCCTTTCGACACACTTCAGGCCGCTGACGAGGCAAAATTCCTTGATGGAGAACCGGATGAGTCGCCACTAGATCTCGTACCATGTCTCACACTTCTTCAATGTCTTCAATTGCCTCTCCATGAAGAAATGGATAAGGACGCAGCAATACGACACATTGGATCCGATCATTACAATGCCCTCTGGCTTGCTGACTTTCAACATTTTCAAATCAGCCGCAAATAGGACGTCGTCCATTCCTTTCAACAAGCCCATCTTCGAGAAGTGGCTCGACCTCCCTCTTAAATACTTTTCCGAAGGAAGGACTAGTGTCGACTGCACAAATATCACACGACACGACACGATTAACATCACTAAGACAAAAAGAAGGCCCTTAATTTGCCCGAGAAGTGATTACAGTTAATACTTTGTTGTTCGACGACATCGCGATTTTTTTCCTTTCATTTTTCTCATTGTCTTCTTAATCTGTCATACATGTGTTCAGATAATACCCATTTTAGCAATAATCCTTGCCAATATATTCATATATCTAGCTAGTCAAAATATTTTTTCTGCCAAAACATATAACATTACATAAATGGCACAACTACACAAATGCCACGAATACAAATGTTCACATATTTATATGTCCCACAAATACACATGTTCAAATAATCTCAAAATGGTAACTGGCACAAGTAAAGAATGAAACAAACACCACAAGTACACAACTACACAATAGTGCCAACCATAAAAAAAACTTATGTAATACACATATGACAACCCTAGAAACAAATCTACATTACTCTCAAATGACATCGTCCAGTCTAACATTAATGGCTTCAATCACAACATACTTCAACACATAGAAACAAACTTACAACGATGTACAAAGAATTCAACAAATGCTCAACTCACGTGAATAAAGAATGCAACAAATGACACAAATATACAATAGTCTCAAATATCACAACCTTATGTAATACACATATCACAAACTTACAATACTCTCAAATGACATCGGAGTGGTGTAATGTATTTTTGCACCGTTTGAATCATAACATACTTCAACATATAGCACAAACTTACAATGATGTACAACTACCACCAAATGTGAACATTATATTTAGATGCCACTATTTACAAATCAACCCCAATCTCCAAATTCTCCCAAAGTTCCCAATTTCCAAACTCATAAGCACAAATTCCACATTCTCCCCAAATTCACCTTTACCATATCCAACATCATTTGAAACTCAACTCTTCCCAACTTCCCTAATTCGAAAAGCAAAACACAGATTACTAAATCTAGCCACCCAACCGTTTCACTTAGCCAGACGAACGAATCTGCCTGCCCTTTTCAAGTTTCCCAAATCCAGATTCGAAACAGTAATGACGTTTTTCAAGTTTTCTGAATCCAGATTCGAAACAGTACTAATGGAGGTTTTCAATTCCTTTCTACCCAATTTGGACCTTCAATTTCATCATAAACTTTTCATCAATGCTGATTTCTCAACTAAATCTCAAACCGCCCAACACCAATAAGGTTAGGGTTTGTATATCATTTCACCCCATTCTCCCCAAGGCCCCCAATTCCACATTCAAGACATTCAATCCTCGAAAAGTTTTTCAAGAGAAGAGAGAGATGATGAGAACTTAGTTTTCGCAGGGGGTTCTTCTTCTTCTTCGACTGTTATCGAACCAGAGGATCCCTTCGCACTCGTCGTCCTCCGTTTTCGACTTGCCTAATCCCTCCCTCCCTCCCTCCCTCCCTCCTTCTCTCTCCCTCTCGTGCGGTTCCAGTCGCACCCTCAATTGCTTCTTCAATGGTGTTCTCTCTCTCCTCTCTTGAAGGTCCTTCAATGGTAGTCGACTTCCTTCTCTCTAACCTTCGATTGCTTCTTCAACGGTGTTCTCTCTCTCTCTCTCCTCTCTTGAACGTTCTTTAATGGTGTTCTCTCTCTCCTCTCTTGAAATTCCAATTGAAATAAAAGGAATGCTTTTTACCCTTGATTTGATGGCTCCCTCCTCTCTAACCCGGCTACCACAGGTTTTGGCCACCGGCTGTTTTTGCAAATTTGTGGGTCATTTTGACAATTTTGTAATTTTAGGCAAGGGGGGTTAGTTTTGCTAACATCTCAATATTTTGGTATATAGACTACCATTTTCTCTTTCCTGAAAGTGGATCTGTCGGGTAATGACTCGTTTGGTTTAATGCGGGAAGTACAATTCTGAGAACTTACTTCTCATTAATTGAATTCGTGAAATGTACTTCCCATGAATTGAAAAAGTTGTTTGGTGTAATTTTGATTTTTAGAAATATAAATAGAAAAATAAAGAAAATTACATTGAAAAAATAGTGAAAGTTGAACTTACCTAGTCCCCCTAGGTAAGTGAACTTCCTACTATTGGGAGGAATTCACACACACACACACACACACACATATATATAGTATAGATCAAATGTACTCAACTCTTAAAATGTATCATGTGAACAAATCCTAACCATTAATTTGAAGAAATTGGAACGCTGAGATTAATCCGCCATTTTTATTAATTGAAAAATAAAAATAGAAAAATCACACACCCATTTCAATAAAAGTGTGTGCACCAACAATCTACCCTTTTTAGTTTCAACCCTAAAGCATAGAGAAAGAGAAGGGGATACGATCGGGTCGTCGGCTTGACACAAGCGATTGAGACTCCAGCGAAAACGACGACGAGTCTCATACCGACATTCGAAGGCGGAGACGTGAGGTGCGGAGAAGGCGGGCGACGAATGCGAAGGCGGCAAGGGCACATCCATTGCGAAGGGGCGACATTGATTGCGAAGGTGCAGGCAATTGTGAAGGCGGCGATTGCGAAGGTTCAGGCGACTGCGAAGGCGGCGAGGGCACATCAGTTGGCAGCGGAATAAATTGCGAAGGCGGCGAGGGTGGTTAAGGAAAGGTCGACGATGGTGCGAACGTGTCGATTGCGAAGGTTGCCGGCGTTCTAAGCCCGGTTTTGAAAAAGGCGAAGGCGTTGATTGTAGGAGGAGGCCTGGGCTGTGGACAAGTTGAGACATCCGAGCCTTGTAAATTTGATTGCGTATTGCTGTGATGGAGATGAGAGATTCCACCGTATGAGCCTCTTTTCCTTTAATTCAAGTTTTGTTCCTTGCTTATCTATGGGGATCATAATTGGAGCTTCTCGCAAGATTATTTTGGCTGGGAAATTGGACTTCATAATGTCCAGTTCTTTGGGTGGGGATAATTGGAAATTGTTTCATAATCAAGCTATACCATCGAATAATCAAACGATACCGTTGAATAATCAAACGATACCATCGTTTTTGTTTGCAATTGTTTGATCTAATTGCTCGATTGAAAGACATATTTGGGGAGAAGGCCGAATTATTCATATGTATGGTTCGATTTTGTGATTTTGTGCTTCATGGTTTGTTCTTTTTATTTGACAGTCACATGAATTAAAAATGCATCGATACTATGGAATAATCATGCGATACCATCAAATAATCCTGTGATACCATCGAATAATTTTAGTTATACTACTGTAACACCATCGAATAATCAAGCTATACTATCGAATAATCAAGCGATATCATCGAATAATCAAGCGATACAATCGAATAATCCTGATATACCATCGCACAATTCGTCGATACGATTGAATAATCTAGATATATCATCGAATAATTTAAAGAGAGTGCACTACACACGCCCCCAATCCAGAAGTGGGCAAAAAAAAGATGTAGGCCCCACTTATTTTTAATTAAAAAATCTAAAATTGCCTATTAATCTCATCCATCCATTTCATTCAATCAATGGCCCAGATGTATTCACATTATACACAATAAGCCATGAGTACCCCTGAACCATCCCCTATCTATCTATCTATATATATATATCCTATTTATTGGATTTTTAAACTTCTGGGTTTTTAATTTACTAATCAAACTAGGCCTAATTCCAATTTCTATCTATCCTATTTTTTTTATCCTTTCATAATACTATACCTCCGTCTTTAAAATCTAGGTCATTTTATTTTTTTTTAATAGGTTTTTTAAGAAGATTTAAACTATATAAAATATTAACTTTTTATTAATTTTTTTTAATAATATTATATATTTTTAGTTTCTTGGGTTTTTTTTAAACTAATGACCCTCCTTGTGTAGGATTTGCTTAAACCATCTGTTGGATGGTTCTAAATCGGGGCTTTTGTTTAAAAACTGATCGAATACATTCCTACCAAAACAAAAAAAAAGAAAAAAAAAACTTATATATATTTCTTTAATTCCTCCATTTATTGCATAACTGCCCCTCTAAAGCACATGCATCTAGCTGCATCTCCATGATTTTATATATACACACACTAACTTCATAATGCACCATGTTTCCCTAACTAACTCAGATATATATTATTTTAACAACAAATTGAAACAGGGTCGTCTGGATTTTAAGTAATTACTAGTAGTTTTCCCGTACCTTGTACGGGTGAATATTTTTATAGAAATTTATCGTTTTAGTTCTTCCTTATACCATGAATATATTTTATTTCATTGAAATTGTTGTCATGATATCAATTGCATTTAAATAAAAAAGAAGTTACATCTCTCAAATTGGAAACTTCTTCTTGATTGATGACCTAAGAGTCTAAGACGCATTACACAGTGCACACTTGTAATTAAAGGGTTGTGTACTTGTGTGTCATCTTTATAATCGTTGATCTTCTTAGTTTCCCCTTTAGACTTTTCCTCATTTACAGGACTATAGAAATGAGAGCATAACCATGTCCATCAACCAAACCCTCCTAAGCTAAGGTTTGAGTAAGCAATCTTAATTTTTTTTAATAAAAAAATCACTACATATTAAATTACTTAGGAAAATAAAATGCACCCGTTGTGCATAAATAGTCAAAAGAGAAGAGCAATGAACATTGCATGCACATAGCCAATAGAGAATACATTTACACATATCAAACACCAAATGCCTCCTTTTTAGGCCTTTCGGGTTAGCTAGTAACCTTACCAATAATATATATGTTACGTCACAAACATGGTTGTTTTTGCAAGATCTTGGTTTATCCTTGGTTGACTCCTCTACTTAATTCGTAGGTCATCAACTCTCTATCATTCGAACCCACCTCGCCGAGCTTAACGCCCTTTGGAATTTTTTACAAATCAATCATTACATTATGGATGTCACTAAAAAAAAAAGGGTAGTTATCAATCAGCAGATGAATCAGCTTTATGGAATGTCAATCATCCACAACTTGTTAAAAGCTTATGTTTTTTTTTTACTAAATCTATTTGGTTGTTAGGACCCAAAGGTCTGATAGGAGGGTGAGCTATGGAGCTCGGTAATGGAAGAATTAGAATAAGGAGGAAGAGAATGAGAGTTCAAAGAGAAGAGAGGAAGAAGATAGGAGTGTTTGTAATTCATTAATAATCATTATCGGTGCAACCGAGACGCTCTTATAAGCCTTGTATAGGCTTAGCCCCGTATACAATGGATCTTAGCTCACTTATCTCTAGCCTAATCCATACACATATATCCTAACAACACTCCCTCCCTCGTAAAGCTTTGTCTACAAAGCTTTGTTTACAATTTAAAAAAAATACTACAAACTCAAAATAAAATCAGTTTGACAATGTTTTCCATCCTTACTTAATTGTTGGAAGAAGGCAAGTTGACACTTACTTAAGTCTTCATGTCCTGCTTCATCAATTCACCCTTACTTAACTGTTGAAAGAAGGCAAGTTGACCCAATTTCCATAATTGTTTGCTAGTCTTTGTCGTTATCCATTATCCTAAAATAGTTAGCCTGACAATGTCCCTAGTTGTACAAGCTTGCAGTATCACGTCCAACCGTACGAGAGCCATTTAGCTTGAGCAAAATCAGCAACAATTATCCAATATCACAAGCCAATTGGCGGTGATGAATTGGTAAACCCTTGAGTATTTTACCCCAAGTTATCCTACCTTATATGAAAATGCTTCAATATCACAAACAAAATCCATTAATACTTCCCAATACCAACATCTATTCAATAACTGCTCTTGTAAACTTGCCCCAATCTCTTGAAGTATCACTTCCTGTCACTTTCTTTTTTATAATGAAAATCAAACGACAACAACTATAGAAAGCACTTCCTATGACAACTTAGCTAGACAACTATATATAAAAAAATTAGACCATCTTCATGACAACGTCAAGCATTTTAGGCAATAAAAATCAGTATGAAGACCTGCGGTTGCTTCCCTCGTCTTTCCAACAAAGTGAATCCAAGAATTGAAGATTGTCATCATATTATTTCAGATGAAATATTAGTTGAAACCTTCCTAACTCTCAACAAAACCATAACATCAACATTAATAACTTTTATTTATAGCTATTGACCTCATGCATCAAAGACAAAATTCCTTACTAAAATCAATTGTCCATCAATAGCTCAACAATCAGCACCACAATCAACGAACTAATTCCAACCCAGCATTCCACATGGATCAAACATCCATGTTTCAACCCTTTCCATGTATGCACCAATGAGTTTAAGAGCACCATAAAATTCAACATGTTGCCTATCATATTACTTAAACCCGTTACATATTACTAAAACTAATTGTTTTGAATGCAGATTGGTTCATATGGGTGCAGTGAAATATATCATGGTTGTAAAAAAATCCTGACACATAACTTTAATTTTTCACCCTGAAAAATGACAACAACTTGTCAAAAGCTGATGATTTTTATTAAATTTATGTGGTAAACAACATACAATGGTCAAAGTTGCAGACCACAAAAACACCCCTAACATATTACTTAAATTAATTGATTGAAATGCAGGTTGTTTCATAGGGGTACAATGAAATATTTCATGGCTGTGAAACAATCATGACATGAACCTTTAATTTTTCATTGTGAAAAATGATCTAGTCGTGACAAAAGTTGATTTTTTTATATTAAATATATGTGGTGATAAACATAATAAATCATATGATGCCAACCAAGCTCGATTTCGAGTTCCTAGTCATTTCAAATTAGTTTTATAGCATTCATCAAAAAAAATCCACAAAGCTAACTTTGAATGACTTGGAACTTGAAATCATGCATAAAACTCGTCTAATATTCTTATTGTCAAGAGATTGAGATAGGTTTGAAGCTGATAATGTACTTATGTACTCAGTAGATATATATGAATGAATTCATCTAGCGAACAAAGATGAAGATAGAATAAACATTGGGAAATTCCATCTGGTGCCCCTGTAGTTAAGGGTATTCCGGTTGGTATCCCAAGACTTTTTATTTTCCGGTTGGTACCCTTTAACTTTTGAAAAAATCCGGTCCGTGCCCTTAACTATCTAACTCTGTTTTTTTTTTTTTTTAAAACCAGAAAAAATTGATGACGAGGGTTTTTGTTGCTTCCTTTCCCAAGCACTCCCAGTCTCCCCTTAATCGATTCCCGTTTGCTTTGTTTTGATTTTTGTTCACTATATTGCGAAGAACCCTCAATTCCCAAGTCCCTCAATTCCATCTAACTCAATCTATTGTGCAAAAAACCCTTAATTCAAACCCCTAGTCATCAATTTTGTTTACTATTTTGATTTTCGCAAAAATTGACAGTGATGGAATCGATTAAGGGTTTTTGTTGTTTCCCAAATAAAAGGGGATCCATTTCTCAGCTTTTTTTTCAACTTTTGTTGCAATTTAATCTCTGATTCTTTAATGGGGATGCGAAAATCCAAAAATCGCACACAGGACCATCATCTTCATTCTCCGAAAACCATGAAAAAAAAAGAAAAGAAATGGAGAAGTAGGCTGTTAGCGGTGGATTTGAGCAGCTTTTGCTGATTTTGATTCTTACTATTCCCTCGCCCATCTTTAATTCCCATGCCCCATTCAATTCTTTACCCCAAAACTTTTGAATTTTGTTCACTGTTTTTGTTAAAAAAATCTCAAATCTCAAGTTTATAATGGAGTAAATTACCTCTCTTTTGTTCAAATTCTTCTTCATGTAACATTCAGTTGAGTCCCGTTGGTTGAATGGTCGATGATGAGGGTTGGTGGTGGTGGGTTGTTTGGCTGACCATTTCCGGCATTCACTGCTACTGTAGCTTTCACTGGAGCTTTGAATGGATGTTTTTTGTATTATAATTAACGGAGTTAAGAGTTAATATTGAGTTAGGGTACGGAACGGAATTTTGCAAAAATTAAGGGGTACCAACCGGAAAACAAAAAACATTGGGACACCAACCGGAATAGCCTTAACTACAAGGGCACCAAACGAAATTTCCCATAAACATTCAATATATCTTACCATGTCCGGATGATCTTCACTTCCAAGCATTAAAAGAAAAGCAATTATAAAATAGAAGGATATGAACTCTTTTGAACATGCGAATAGCTTCATTTCCAAAATATCATTATGCCAAGTTTATCATTATTACTGATACATATTAAAAGCCAAATTTTCATTTATAGAAAAAAACAATTTCAACCAAAGGAGACCTCATCTTATCATGAAATGAAATTGTATCCTCACCTCTACCGGAATCGCAATGAGGGTCATGGAGATTGCACCTCAGACTTGTCTACGATATCATTATCTGGATACCAAAAATCCATAAAAGGATAAGTGAATTGGTGATATTATATAGACATCGAAAGATGGGTAAAATGAGAACATGAGCAAAAAACTTACTTGTTGCCAAAAATTATCTTTGCCCGACTTACTTTTTTGACATATTTTCTAGAAATGACAAAGGGAAACAAAAGTTGCCCCCATCTAGGATTTCTAATATAAGTCATGCATCAAAATAGAGAAAATATAAGCAATACCTTAAAATATAAATCAGAATTGTTAGAAATATTGAACTCACAAATAACTTATACTCCAAGGCTGCTAGAAATTTAAGACCTACATCAAAATAGAGAAATTCATGGAGTATGATCAAGGCCTTACATATAATATATCTCTGAATAAAGTTTGGCAATTCAGGCTCCATGCAAAATATAAGCTAATATAAATTTCAATGTAATTAAATATTCCGAACAACCACAAGAGACCAGGGAGAAGTCTAGGATAATCACATTTTTGGCATTAGTAACCCCCTAAAATAGTAACCCCTAAAATTTGATGAAATCAACACAAAAGAACAATACCCATCGGATTCGCAACTAATTGGACACCATTAATTCACAAACCGCCTTAATAGATCTGATCAGAACTACGACTTAATTACTACGGGGGATTCATTGTACAGAAATCACCAATATGAGAAAACGTTATAGGCTCAAATCCAAAATAACCCTATTTTTCGACCCAATCAAACACCAAACTTTAGCTCTATCGATGGTTTAGGAATCTAGCTATGAGCGTAATTTCTTATTTTGTGAAAAGATGGACACGTGGCTCAATTTTTACTAAAGACATCGCTTCTAAATTAATAAGTATTGTGGGTGGATTAACTTCATTTTTATTCAATATTCAAAACTGCATTTCATGGCCATGAAATATTTCACACCGTTGTTGTGAAACCCGGCCGCTGGAGTAAAATTATAGATTTATTTTTGTGATGGTTTTAAGGTGTTGCGTGTTACCATGAAGTCCAAATATTCCAAAGTTAACCTCCATTTGACGATTTCTTTTCAGATGTTTATATAACTAACTTCATTTTTATTCAATATTCAAAACTGATGGAGAAAACAAATTGAATTTGATTTCTCCATCAAATTGAAGGTTGTAAAACAAAAAATTAAATAGTGACACAACATAGAAAGTAAAAGAAATGGGAATTGGATTTGCATAAATAACCTAATTGAGAAAGAATAATCAACCCAAAGTATATATAAATGAACTGAATTTGCATATACACAAATTTTCAACACAAAGCACATGCAGATTGACCTCAGCATCCATGCAGATTGACCTATTTACATATACCAGATTGACCTATTTGCATAAATAACCTAATTTGCATATACCCAAAGTCACTGAGATCTTTGAGTCTATACCAGATTCATTAATCATTCGTTTTAAAATCTTTACCTCAGCATCCATGCAGATTGACCTATTTGCTAAAGGATTAGATATTTGCTTCTCTATAGTACATTCACAACAGTTGAGAAAATTTTATTCAAGCAAGTTATTCTCATAAAAACGATTTTCAATTTCCAATTTTAGGCATGAAGGAATCAGAGCATAATAAATAAGTTATATAGAAATATCAACAGCACAAGCAAACAATAACACCTCATTCCAATTAACAAAGAATTTACAACAATTGATCTCTTTATGTGAATTTCTTTGCTATGAAATTGATAAATTCTTCTTTTATTTCATAAAAGAGGAAATCAAAAGGAATATGTTCACAACTCACTTGTCACATTGTAAGTACCTAGGAGTCTAGCACTTGCAAGTTATGTAATATTTTATATTGTAATTCATGTCTAATCCTTATCTGGAATTTAATTTTGAACTTGAAGCAATGTATCATAAAATTTTCTAGTTGGACCAATACCGTTGGGTGGGGTGCTGCAAAAAATTTCTGAAGACTGGAGTACTATATTATTAAGGCAATTTTACAGCAAACCACCCCTTATTGCTTATGGTTTTCATTTAACCACCTCCTATACAAATTCTTTCACTAAACCACCCCTTATTGCATTCCGTTAACAGATAACCACCCCTTATTGCATTCCGTCCAATTTCATGTTAAAAAAAGAATGAAAAGACCAAAATACCCTTATCTAAACCATCCATCTTCAACCTTTCTATCGTTCATATCTCTCTATCTATCAGACAAGGAGACCTCAGAGGCTCAGACGGTCGATCACCTGAAGGAGCAGCCGGAGAGGGATTCAGAGAGGGATCAACAAGGTTCTCCAATCACAAGGTAAACTCATTCCTATCTCCCTGTCTATCGGTTGAGATGTTAAAATTTAGGGTTTTTTTTTGAAATCCCAAATCTTGATTTTCGTTCGATTTTGGTGCGATTTGGGAGCAATGTCGATCGAAATTGCATTGTATAGATGTCCTAGTGTTAAATCTGTTGGATCTTGGTGAGATTTTGGTGCGATTTTGTGGTCTATGTAGTTTGGGCGATTTGGGTGCGATTTTATGACAGCTTTTTGGTGCGATTTTATGACAGATTTTATGACAGATTTTTGGTACGATCGAAATTGCATTGTATAGATGTCCTATGTATTTTGTGTTCGAATTTGTGACAGATTTTATGTTCGATTTTGTGTTCTTAGGTTTCTAGGTTTAGATGTTCTATGTATTTTGTGTTGATTGTGTCAGATTGGTGCGGTTTTCCTTCTTTGTTCAGAAATTCAATGCAAAATGAATATTTTTCAACTGAGAGAAGACAAGGACAACAAATCGTCAAGGGGAGTTCAGCCAAATTTAGAGTCAGTTGAAGATGTAGATCCAAGTAATGATGGTCTATTAGGGTCAGAATCTTCAGATTCAGGTTCTGATTTTACAGCTAGTGAAAGTGATGTTGAAGATGATGAAAATTTTGATGATTTTGTTAATGGAGAAGTGCAAGATGATGTGAATTGGTTGGTTTTGGGCAATGAAGACAGAGATCTTGTTGAGGAAACAGAAAAAAGTGATGAATCAAATGAGTTGAGAAGCTTGAGTGATGGTGAAGGTGAACCAAAAAGAAAATATCCTGAGTTCAATCTCTTGGTAGATTTCAAGAAACCTATTTCGTTGAAGGTTGGAATGAAATTTTCTTCAAGTGAAGTCTTTAGAAAAGCTTTGAAACAATGTTCCATTGAGAAAGGTGGAGATTTCTATTATTTGCATAATGATAAGCGTAGAGTTTCTGCTTATTGTACTCTTAAGTGTGACTGCACAACGAAGCATGGTCGGAAGCAATGTGTTTGTGATAAAAGTTTTTGCGGGTTTAAAGCTTGTGCTAGAAGGATGGGTAGCGATGGGACATTTCAATTAAAGTCATTCAATCCTGTTCATGAATGTGGATGGAGACATGAGAATAGTAAAGTGACATCTGTTTGGCTAGCTGAAAAGTATAAGGAACACTATAGAGATGATCCACATTGGAAGTTAGATGCTTTTATGAAAACAGTTTTGAAGGATTACAATGTCGAAATAAGTTATATGCAAGCATGGAGAGCAAGAATGAGAGCCTATCTAGAGACTCAAGGGGAATCCAGAAAGCAGTATGCACGAGTGTGGGATTATGCTATGACTGTAGTTAAGTGTAATCCGGGTAGTTCAGTAATTGTGAAAGTTAGCACTACTCAGCTAGAGAGACCTTTGTTTCAAAGGATGTACATTTGTCTAGATGCATGTAAGAAGGGTTTCTTACATGGTTGTAGGCCTATCATTGGCTTGGATGGATGCCATCTCAAGGGAGCATATACTGGTCAGATATTGTGTGTCGTTGGAATGGACGGAAATGAACATATATTCCCCATTGCATATGCAGTCGTGGAGGCCGAAAGGAAGGAGACATGGTGTTGGTTTTTAGAGTTACTGATGCAAGACCTTGGAGAGGGCATATTCACTTTCATGTCCGATAGACAAAAGGTATTGCATTTAAACCCTTTTTCTAAGTGTTCGGTATAGAAGTCCTTATAATTGAACTAATTGCTTTATTCTCTTCTTTGTTTGTAGGGATTACAGCAAGCATTAAACACTATTGTTCCAATGGCGGAGACTAGAGTTTGTGTGAGGCACTTGTACAACAACTTCAAAGTGAGGTGGCCAGGGAAAGCTTTCAAAGACGGTTTGTGGGCTGCTGCAAGAGCTTGTACAAAGGCAGATTTTGATGTTGCAATGGATGACATTCAGAAGTTAGATCAAGCTGCCCACAAGTACTTAATTGATGCAAACCCAAGCACTTGGTCACGACATGCCTACAACCATACATCCAAGTCGAATATGCAGTTGAACAATGTGTGTGAAACATTCAACAGCAACATTTTGAAGGCTAGGGATAAGCCACTTTTGAGTATGTGTGATTGGATTAGGACATAACTGATGAAGAGAATGGTTGTCAAGAGGGAGAAAATGAGGAAGTGGACAACACATGAAACTCTGACTCCAAAGGTTTCGAAACAGTTAGAGAAGGATAAGCGTCAATCTCTATCCACTTGCAGAGCTACATGGGGAGGAGGTGATAGGTTTGAGGTCAAACAATTCGAAAGAACTTACGTGGTTGATTTAAGGTCAAGGAGTTGTGGCTGCAGGAAATGGGATATAACCGGTATTCCTTGTCCTCACGCTATTGCTTGTATATTGTCTAGGAGGCTAATGCCACAGGACTTTGTGCATGAATATTATAGTAGAGACATGTACAAGAAGGCGTATGAATTGAACATAGAGCCTGTGCCTAGTGATGACCAATGGGAGATCAGTAACATGCCTCCACCTGACCCCTCAAAGCTCGTTATTCAACCCGGTAGGCCGAAGAAAGCTAGAGTCAGAGAAGAAGGGGAAGGTCCATCAACAAAGCAAAGAAGGCATAGAATGGGAAAAAATAAGTGCTCACATTGTGGAATGGAAGGGCATAATAGAACCAAGTGTACTAACTCTGCAAGGGCACCACAACCTCCAGAGGCATCCAACAAAGGCGGTAGACCAAAGAATCCCAACACTATGAAAGTTGGAATTGATTCACGAAAAAAAGCTCTGAAGGTAAATTCAATTTGCTGAGCTTTTCAATTAAATCACTTTCTGAAATTTATAATGCAATTCCTTTCCTTTCTATCTCCGCATCCTTGAACAAGAGCTTCGCCTCAAACTCAGATATTTTTTTCTCTGAATCTGACAGACATTCAGGCTTTTGATGGAAATCTGACTGAAATTTTTGCTCCAATTTATTATGTGAAAGTGAATGAATATTGATCTTTAGTATGTTCCCCTTCGATTTTAGGCTTTTGATGGAAATCAGTCAGTAACTCCTCCCGGTTATGGACAGGAATTGCGCCATACCCAACAGGACACGGTAACCCTGCACTTTATTTGTTGAAATGGTCTTAGAGTTTATAATGTCTAAGATATAGTTGACATTTATGATTCGTAAATAGGGCTCAAGCAATCCAACCATGACCCCTTATCTTGCGCAATCCCAACCTGAAAGTGTTACGGGCACACAAGTATCGATTACTAATCAGTCATACACACAAGTAAGCAATACTTTCTGATTTAATGTCGTAGTGTTAGAATTCAAGTAAGAGAGAAAGTGTCAGATTTAATGTCTTACTGTCAGGTTTAATGTCTTACTACAGATTACATGTAAGCTTTTCAATTAAATCATTCTTATTGACAGTTGTGAACTTTGATTGTAGGGCACATATTTCCCAGCAGCTCCACCTAAGAAAGGCGTGTTCTCCTCTACGAATCAACTGACAAAGTTCGTTGGACTCCCGAAGACAAACACAATTGCCCAAGCTTCATGGAAACCATAGAGATCAGAGTCGTTGGATGCTAGAATGTGTATTGTTGCTAATTTTTTTGCCACCCAAACACTTATAATAGAATAGAAATTACTTGCTCAATGTATTTTTGTTGGTGCATGAAGCTAGGTATTAATTGCACCATTCTTTTGTTATACACACTTATGTATTCCACTTTGATCAAGTAATTTCTATGTGTTATGATCATGGAAGTTGGAACAAATTGCAGCAGCTTATGAATCCTCTTTGCTCATTTAAAATCATTTTGATTCTGATTTTCCTCTAAAATAGCAGCAGCTTCATGGAAACAAAATGCAGCAGCTGATGTTCATGTAAAATCATTTTGATTATGATGTTCCTCTAAAGTAGCAGCAGCTGATTGCTCACAAAATGCAGCAGCTTCATGCTCACAAAATGCAGCAGCTGATGTTCCTCTAAAATAGCAGCAGCTGATGTTCATTTAAAATCATTAAAAACAAAATGCAGCAGCTCCGTGCTCACAAAATGCAGCAGCTCCGTTAAAAACAAAATGCAGCAGTTTAAAAACAAAATGCAGCAGTTTAAGAGAAATGACAGAATCAAAATAAGAGCAATGACATACAAAAGCCATCAAGCGCTGAGACATAATACTGAGAAGCAAATAAGTTTGCATTTTCATTCACATAAGAACACTAGTTTTAATTTATACATATTGGTAGTTCTGGAAGGCATACAAATAAGTTTCACTCGAATAACACTAAAGCTAACATCATTGAGTGAATCCCATTCTCTAGTTACGACATATACTTTGTACAAAACCTAATCATCCAAATGAAGACCCCGATAACACAAATAACCTTCATGAGCCTTACACCATCTTTGCTACCACCATTTGAGATGTAGATCGACATGTCTTCGTCATGAGCAGCCACACTTCTAAGTGTCACCACCTCTTCTCGAAGCCTTCTAATTTCATTCTCATGTGTTGTGATCACGGTTTCTTTTACCTCTATCACAGTCATCAGCCGTTCTAACTCGTCCCTCATCAACGGAATAAATTCGGTTGCCGTGTTGCACAATGAGGGATCATACCATTTCCAATATCCGCAGCCTCCCACCTTTAATCATGCAACACAATATCATATAGCTCAATAATGCAATGCCATACTCGAATAAAGGATGCAAGAAGATTTAACTCACCTTCCGATTTCCACAAGTTACGAATCGTCTACCAGGATTCTCATCTGTTAAAGATGTATAGTAAGTGCATTGAACCCCACACTTACACTTAAACATCATTTTGCTCTTTGCAAAATCGTTCCATTTCTTAATGAATGGGGACCTCTGTATTTGTCTGCTCACTGTTCTACTACCTTCCTGAGATGAACCTTGAGATAAATCCATAGCTTGCAATTTCGAGCCAAAATCTGTCATAAAATCGCACCCAAAATCTGTCATAAAATCGCTTGCAAAATCTGTGAATCCATAGCTTGCAAAATCTGTCATAAAATCGCACCCAAAATCAAAGAAGGAAACATGAAATGCAATTTCGAGCAACGAAGAAATCGCACCCAAATTCTGTCATAAAAATCGCACCCAAATCGCCCAAACAACATAGACCACAAAATCGCACCAAAATCTCACCAAGATCCAACAGATTCAACACTAGGACATCTATACAATGCAATTTCGATCGACATTGCTCCCAAATCGCACCAAAATCGAACGAAAATCAAGATTTGGGATTTCAAAAAAAACCCTAATTTTTAACAACTCAACAGATAGATAGGGAGATAGGACCGAGTATACCTTGTTATTGGAGAACCTTGTGGATCCCTCTCTGAATCCCTCTCCGGCTCCTTCTTCAGTTCACCTGATGATCCCTCTCCGGCTCCTCCTTCAGTTCAACTGATGATCGACATCTCTCTTGTCTATTGATCGACATTTCCTTCAGTTGAAGATGGATGGTTTAGATGAGGGTATTTTGGTCTTTTCATTCATTTTTAACATGAAATTGGACGGAATGCAATAAGGGGTGGTTATCTGTTGACGGAATGCAATAAGGGGTGGTTTAGTGAAAAAATTTGTATAGGAGGTGGTTAAATGAAAACCATAAGCAATAAGGGGTGGTTTGCTGTAAAATTGCCTATTATTAATTAGTCCATCATACATTCATGTATTAATTAGTCCTACTAGAGTACTATATTATTAAATAAATAAAAATAAAAATAAAAAGCATAGTATATAATTACAATAACTACTGGAGTACTATATTATTAATTAGTCCTAAGAAATAAACAATAAAAATTGAAAAATAAAATAAAACTGAAAATTACCTAATTTGCTTTAGGGTTTGTGACCAGGAACTGCACCAGTACCAAATTCAAAACGAAAAACCCTAGGACGGGTCAATGGTACTCCACCGATCATCCCCGGTGGCTGCCACCGTCGGCTGCTGAATCTGCCCTCCAATCCCGCCGATCCCCGTCGCAGCGGTGGTCAGATTCATAGCCAGCAGGCCTCCTTCGCAGCCGTTGATCCCCTGCGCCGCGACACCGGTGTCGAAGCCCCTAATCAGCCCCAGCTGGTGGTTCTGGTGGGCGCCGCTGGTAGGGAACAGCGGGTGGTGGAAGTGGTGAGATGGAGACGACGCCCCTTCACGATTTGTGTTTCCAAACCCAAACCCTAACAAATTGAAAACAGAGGGATGACTTCAAACAGTTGAAGAGAACGTGAGCTTCCTAGGATTGCTCAGGGTATGACACGTGGTGCAATCTTTTACAAAGAGGCTGCTTCTAAAATAATAAGTTTAAGGGGTGGATATTTAATATTGAAAATTATTTTAGCATAAAATATTATAAATAATGTGAATTTTAAATAAAATATTATGTAATTTATGTCAATCAAATACTCAATTTTGTATTAAATTGATAATTACCTTATAAACTTAATTAAAAAATTTTTTCTGGGCAAACGGGGAGAAAATACTCCCCTGAAATGTAATTAAACCAACTAACAAAGTTTGAAAGTCAGGACACTGGCGAGAGGTAATCTCCCCCTATAATGTAATTTATTTATACAATTTATAAAATATTTTATTTTAAACTCACGTTATAAATTATTATAACCAAATGCTTGGCAAGTAAATTATTAATAATTTTGTTTATACAATTTAATTTATTTATACAATTTATAAAATATTCTAACTCAATCATCATCATCATTATTATTAACCTATAAATCATATATGTTTGTTTTCAAAATAATTTTGTATTCAATATCGAAAAATAGTATATTTTAATAATGTAATTATATATATATAAATTACGATGAATATTTATTTTCTCTTTTTTAGTTAACATGCTTATATATTGCAACATATTACTTTTTTAGTAAAAAAATATGTTAAATAATGGGAAATATATATTTGAGGAAATTTGGTGGAATATCAACTCTCATAACTTGTTTAGATAAATGTCCTTCATTTTAAGTCTATTAGTATTTGTCCGAAAAAAAATGTAATGCAAAAAATACCCTTGTTTAATTTTAACCCGGGAGATTAAGGCCATTTTCCATATTTAAGATTTTAATTTATATATCTACAGAGGTTGGCTCCTATGTGAGCAATCCTTACCATGTTTGATGTGAGCAAATTCCTACCATTGATTAGCAGTATGTGGATGGCCACGATTTATAAAAAAATATACAGTAATTTTAAAGAAAATAATTTTTGGGATATAATTAATGTAGGTGAATAGAAGCGCGTGCATTACCATTTAGGGGTAAAAAAAACGCAGACTTCGTTCTCACTCATCCGGAAAGCAATCGACAATGATACCGCCCCTGATTCGGAACGGAAATCACGCAGATTCGGCCGGAGTCGCTTGGTTTGAGGGGAGATATTCGATTCATCAGCAATACAACTCCACTGAATGTAACAGGATTAATCAATCCCGCATAGCTCCTTACTGTGTTCTACTTTCATCCGTTATCTGAATATATATTTTGTTATCTAATTTCAGTCAATCAAGTTTTGGTAATGGGCTTAGCCCTATAGCGCTATTTGGGTCGAGTGTTAGGCCGTAGTCTGTATTTGGCTTTAGGCCTAGTTTTGGGTAGTCTTCAACTTCATCTTCCTATCATATAAGTTGTAGCTCTGTAATTAGTCGATTATCAATCAAATACAAATCCAAATTCCAATCCCTACACTCTCAAACCAAATCCCCGTTCTAGACACCTTCGAATCAACCCTTCTCTCATCGTGGTTGATTTCTAGGCCTAGAATACTCACCTTCAGACTCATCAATTGAGTCTCTAGGCTGAGATTTATCATTCGGTTAATCGATCTGTAATCTCCCCGCTCCAATGGCGTCGGTGGATCGTTTTCCTGTCCCAATGGTATCAGAGCCAGTCGAGTTCTCGGTGGATTCATCCATGGAGGATGAAGATTGGACAGATGAAGAGTTGGAAGCTCTGGAGAAAGTGAAGCAGAGTTTGACCTCGTGTATCCATGAAACGCGGTCGACGAACGAGGAAATGAAAAGGGGTCGGGTGGAGATGAAACAACGTATGAGTAGAATTGAGGCAATGATCGCATCTATGCTGAAGAGTCTATAAGGCGATGAATAATACTCTAGAAGGGGGGGGGGGGGGATGAATAGAGTATGGACGATTTTCGCAATAATAGAACTTTAGTGCAACTTGTCAAGACCTTGATACAGACTATCAGGACTTGACGAAGTGAAATCGAATATGATAATGTAAATGCAGAATATAAAAGATGAACACACGAATTGTTAACGAGGTTTGACACCAACTGGCCTACGTCCCCGCCTAGGGTTATCCAACCCGTAGGATTCAGACACTTCTTATTTCACTTTACTTGAGCCTACAACTTCCTAGAGAAACTACCCTTTCTCTATACAAAGCCTCACCGCTTCTATTCTAGCTCTCAACCTTATAAGTGAAATAAAAGCTCACACCACACACCAAGTGTGCTTTGATCGAGTATGATATACTCTAAGTGTAAAATGAATGACTTGTACAATAAGTGCTAGTGTTTCTCTCAACTCTTAAACAATGATCAACACTTAGGCTTTTGGAGAATGTAAGAGAAACTTGAGATGACGAATGATTTAGGATGCTATGATTGCTTGAATGCTTGCTTACTTAGTCCTCATCCTTCTTGGCCTTCGTCTTTATATAGTCGGAACACTTGTAGAGCTTCTTGGAGGGAGAACCGTTTGAATTTCAAATTCTTTCCAAGACATTTGAATTCTTTCCAAAAGTGATCCTTTGTGTGCCTTCCTAGATTGTTCCTTCAACTTTTTTCATGATCATGTATGATCAAATATGGATCGGTTCTTTCCTTGTATGAAAAATGAAATCCTAAAAGAACATACATAATGTATCTAGTACATAAAATGGGTTAGACGAGAAACACATATATAAATCGATTACGACCAAATCACATCTCATAGCCCAATAAAAAGCCCATGATAATTTAGGCCCAACAAGGTTGGCCTCGGATTCTTTAATGTGAGAGAACAATTCAAATAGAGAAATGCATAAGTGATATTCCAAAACATTTTAGTCTAGGTTTCAAGACCTTGAAACCCAGCCTTTTGTCTTTCATCATCCTTTAGATCACCTGCACGTTAGGTCTCAAGATCTTGCAATCAAGGTGGAGTCTTCAATCTCCCCCTTGATGGAAGACAAAACCTGTTTCAATTTCATAATATAGTTCCAACAATCATTATAAGGATATAAGCATATTATATAATATGAACATAAAATGTTTGGATCATCTAAGTTTTAAAAACATCAAAGCACTTAAACAACCAGTGCCAAAACGCAGCAACCGAAACATTCTCCCCCTTTTTGTCTTCCAACAAAAGGATAGAGAGGTGAAAATGTCTGAAAACATCAACCAAAAGCCAGAAGTTTTAAAAGACGAGCAGCAAGATAAGAGTTTTTAGAAAGTAGAGCAAAGAGGGTGGGAGATCAAGGCCTTGAGTCAGAATTCCCATCTGCAACCTTCTTCTTCTTGCTCCTTAGAGTCTTTTTGCCTTTCTTAGCAGATGATGGCTCAGCAGCAGAGGATGTGTCAGGGGTGCCAGGAGCAATAGGGTCTTCAGGAGGAGTGATGTCAGCGCCTTCCTCAACCCATTCGCCAAAGGTGGGGTACTGCTTGTTGGGTGGAAGGTACTTCCTTCTGACCTCACCATATTGCTCGACTGTGAGGATGGTGGGTTCATGGTGAGTGGGGCGCAGAATGGGACGTTTCTTCACTTGATTTTCACAGTTAAGGATGACATTCCATGTCTTCTCACGCACATGATCGAAAGTTTCTTGCTCCATTGGCATGATAGAGCATGTAGCAGTGTAGGTTAGAGCGTTGAGAAGCATCATCTGATCAAGCTTGCAGTTCACCATAGAGAGAAGCTCATGAGTCTGGTCCTGGCGAATCATGTTGTTGCTGGAGGATGGTCAAGTATGAAATAAATGTAAACTATAGATCAGAATGACTTCCCTGTCTCAGCAAATGAATACAAGACTTCCTCCCGTTGTAGTAGAAGGTTGTCAGGATCGATCATCGAGGAAGCATGTCAGCGGATCTCAGGTAGCAGTAGAATCTCACGGACAGATTGACAGAAATAACAAATAAAAGCAGAAAAGAAAGCAAAGACAGCAAACTTGGTCGATATTGACCTGTGGTAGTCGATATTGACTAGAACAATCGACCACAGTGACTCAATATTGACCCAAAACAGAAACAGAACACAAGTGCAGAACCTTAGTCAATATTGAATGGAGATACTCAATATCGACTACAAAAATCGACAGAATATAACTCAATATTGACTGCAGAAACTTGAAAACTCGAAACTTTGTGAAATAAATCAATGAACTAAAATACTTCCAAAATCGAGGTTTCAACACCACAACGATAATCATGCAAAATAACACATAAAGGCATAAAATATCATGCTTTCCATCAAATAACTTTCGTTATTAACAAATAGGAATATAGAGGCTTTCGCATAAACCCTAATTGTTACTAACCCTTTTCACATAATTAATCCAAGTTGTATTAAGATCACTTTTGCTTCAATAACACAAACAAGGATCACCTTCAACTTTCGCAAAAGAATCATGCTCATAGGGATAGAAGACGAATTGCATAAAAAGATCAAACCTTTACCGCATTACTTCACATGGCCACCGTCGGGCTCACCCCGAACCTAGAAGTGGGTGGACTACTCGCTCTTCATCATCAAGAAAGACATCAATAATAAAAGGAAATAACTTGCATTAAATAAACTAAAGAAAGCTTACAACCAATCGAAGTCAAATCCGCTTTCGCCTTTCTAACTTCTCTTGCCACAAACTCTCTCCTCTACTCTCTCTATGTAACTACTTACTTGTTCTCTCTGAAATTGAATTAATAAAATCCATCCCCTAAGGCTTTATTTATAGGCTTCCAACCCTTGCTAATCAAGGTAAGAAAGTATATCTATATCTATATCTAAATATCTAAAGGCTTAAAGATAAATAAATGGAATAAAGGAATTAAATCCATAATTTTATCCAATGTGGATAAAATACATCTTCTCCCTTGACTTGATAGCTCTTGATAGATGTGGATAGAATTTGGTCTCGGAAATATCTCCACCGGATTCGGGATAGAAACTTAACAAGAAGTCGGTTAAGCTCGAAATCCGCCGCCATGGGTCCAGTCGATATTGAATGGGTTAAGTCGATATTGACCTAGTTAAGTCGATATTGACCTAGTTAAGTCGATATTGACCTGTGCTTCCTCGGTTTCTCTTCAGCTGCTTGCATTGGGCCGACTTCTGGAATATTGACTCGATTTGGGTACTCGATATCGACTTTAGGTAGTCAATATCGACCTTTTCTTTTCTTCCTTAGTCAATTCTAGCCAAATCTGAGTCGATTTGGAGAATTTCGTCCTAAATCTGGTCGATATTGAGTGTGCTTGGTCGATATCGACCGGTCTTCTCAACATCCTACTTTTTTCTTAAAACGCACTTTCCCGTGTCCTCGTTCGTCGGATTAACACATATGACCATGCGTTGGAAAGCTATTTCCGAGGGCTACAACTCTCTTCAAGACATCAAAGCTTGATTCAGAATGATGAATGGCGAAAAGTTGCGTTTTCTCCAGCTGCACCATTTTTAGCTTCTTCATGACTTTTCCTTTAAGCGCCAAAGTGCATCCGATTTCTGTGAAATATAACAAAAACTTGTTTAGACCTCCATATATTACAAATAAACATAAACTACACAAATTATGTATTATTCTAACCCAAATGTATTAAATGCATGCATAAATCGATATAAAAGTAAGTGTAAAACATGGCGAATTAGGCTCACATCAAACACCCCATACTTAAGCTTGCTTGTCCTCAAGCAATACTTTTAATTGTCATTCAGAGGAAGAAATCAAAACTCTCAACATCTTAGCTTCATTCTCATATGTCCCCGCAATCAATTACCATCCTCGAAAAGGTATTAGTGTCACAAATTCATGCATGTGCAATTAAAAGCAACATCTACTCATAAAAGAAGGGTTATGAAAAACAATTCATAAGTGACAAAGCATTAATAATCAAGAGGACTTTAATTTAAGCTCATGAAGGAGTAGATTGGTAAAAGGCTAAAGGTGGGCAATATTTGGCAATGTGGTGCTAATGATCCGGGGAAATGGAGTATTTCCAAACTTTCTTTACCGCATTCCTTTTTCATACGAATCATCACCTTTCTCTTATTGCTTTTTTTAATAATAATGTTTTTACCTATCTAACCTCAGCACTGCCTTCTCGCGAGTCGCAAACATGGGTGTCATGAATGCCCCCGAATACTTAGTGCTTTGGACTCCTCACATGTGTGTCCCATCTTGCCAAACTATTATCTCAGCGAGCAGGGTTAATCTACCTTTATCTCCTGAGGTGATTGGATTTTTTTCTCACTCATTAAATTTTCCATATTTTTCAAACATTCTTGCCAAACTTCAATAATGGTAACAACAACACAAACACCATATAACATCTCCATAATGTAACATCATTCTCAACATAATCCCCGGATAGGAAATAAGGTAAATAATGGAAATATTTAGATCATGTGGAGCAATAATTTGAAATAAGGCATAATATGACTTTTCTGATGCATATAAGCATAGGTAAGGCTTGGAATTTAAACAATGAGCATTATATGGAAATATAAAGTCCTCCATCCTCTTATCATGCAACATGTCAAAAGCAACATCAAAATTTACCTCCTTTTATGGTTTCCAAGAAATAATGCACTTCATTGTGACTTCCCTTTACTAGGCAATTTCATGTTATATCTTTAATGAATCCAATTTTGCATCGTCGAGTTCAATATAAGCTTCCATGACATTAATCAAAATTTTCAATGGGGGTAATTTTTTTCAAACTTTTGGAAATCATGCATATAAGCCCGTAAATCAATAATGAATTCCAAAATAGCCATGTATAAGCAATTCAAGAAATAAACTTAAAAATGCACATATAATGTCAAATATGGTCAAATATGCATGTAGTAAGCCCTTCCCCCACCCCATACTTAAACATTACAGTGTCCTCACTATATAAAAAAAACAAGGGTAAAGAAAGAAACTCACTAGACAGGTGTGCAGGGCTTCAAAATATCGAGTGCTTTTGATGTAAGGCCCTAGTCGGATTTTAGTTGCTTCTATCCTCCTTTGTACCTGAAAAAATGCAAAAGATATATACCCACAATAGAAAAACTAAAAGTTCAAAACAAAAAACAAACAAAAGCAATAAATGTCCAAAAAGTCCCAAAAAGTAAATGTCTATTTACAAGCTCTAGATTTTATAGTCGCTAGGCCGACTTCTCCTTTTAGCTCAAGGTGGCATCTGCACGGCCCATGTAGCTTGGGCTTCAAATAAGACTCCATTCTTATCTATCAGCTGTAGTCCGCCTAAATGGATCTTGTTCACCATGAAGGGCCCTATCTTCTTCTTGTTGAATTTGTGAGGAAACCAATGATCCTTTGATTTGGAAACATAGAGCTTGTCTCCAACTTCATACTCTTTAGGATCATCATTGGAAATCCTACATAATCGTACATACCAAGGCAAACCTCTCCCATGTATAGATAAATCTTTAATTGAAATGAGAGAAGAAAGATCCATACCTTGACTTACCTTCGCAGAATCGGATGTCAGAAGCTCCTGAGGGTCTGGTCGATATCGAGTTAGGTTACTCGATATTGAGTTGACTGGGTCAATATTGACTGGCTTCTGCTCAACAGGAGGAATCGACTCGGCAAAGGGAGGTCGATATTGACATGTGGTAGTCGATATTGAGTTGACTGGCTTCTGCTCAATAGGAGGAATCGACTCGGCAAAGGGAGGTCGATATTGACCTATCGTAGTCGATATTGAGTTGACTGGCTCAATATTGACTGGCTTCTGCTCAACAAGAGGAATCGACTCGACAAAGGGAGGTCGATATTGACCCGTGGTAGTCGATATTGAGTGCCTTTGTGGCTCTGTCGACTTCTCCGGGTCGATATTGACCCCATACTTAAGACCTGGCAAAGCATCCGAAAAATAGTTAGTCCAAATCGACGTACATTGGTCCCTGTCGAGGGAATTCTCTGCTTCTTCTTTTAGGATGGCCATGATCTTCTCCACCTGGGCTTCCATATCCCTCTTTTCCAGCTCTTCAGGAGTCATATTTCTTACCTTAGCCTCCCCGCAAGTAATGTAACCAGCTGATATAGATTTTACCTCTTCTATGGGACCTGTGTGTCTTCCAGTTTTATTAAAGGAATACTCAATTACCTCATCGCTTATGTTGAAAGTGAGCACTCCCTTCCTTACGCTTATGTTGGCATCCACCGTCGTTGTAAACACCGGGAAATTTTAGAATATTAAATTATTAAAATAGTGATTTATAATCATTCCGATTTCTAAGATTTGAGAGGTTTGGAATTTCCGTCCTTGAGCTATTGGTTTTATTCTAAATATTTCAAAACGAGTTCCGACATTATTTAATTAGAAATTTAAAACATGTTATACTCTGCTTTTATATACCGAAAATTTGAAAATTGAGGAGTATTTTAAACATGTCGAGATAAGGTCGAGTGAGCGGGTTTCAGATTTATATTCCAGGTATTTGACGTTGGAGTTTTGGGATCACTTTAATTCCATTTCTTTTCTCCTTTCTCTTTCCCATTTCTCCCTCTCGTTCAGAACTTTGGTTGAGGCGTTCCTCCTTACCTCACAACACAACTTGCAATATTTGTTGTTTTGTGACATTTCAGGATAGAATCCAGTCAATCCACCCTCTTCCCTCTCCCTATTGTCTGCAAGTTGCCAGAAACACCATTCACTTGCAAAACCCACAAATGAGACCACTCCCTCCCTCTCCCCATCAGAAAAAACCAGAGGAAAGTTGTCCCCTTTCTCTCATTTTGCTATGCGGAGCCCAGAAACCATTCCACCACCGCCACCGATGCTCAGTCACCTCTCCACCGCCCTCTCATTTCCCTTCGTTGGCCACTGAGCAGCAGACGAGGCCAAGCAATACACCTCCACCATCACCCATCTCGGATTCTTTTTCTTCGCCTTCTGTATGTCAAGCCAAGCCACCACTATTACAACTCCTCTCCCACATATTCTCGCAGCCGCCAGCAGGTTCCTTCTGTTCGTCCCCGTCGTCGCCGAGGAAGCGGCCCTGCTCTGTTGCCGTAAGAAGAAATCAGGGAAGGGAAGCCCTATCCGTTGAACTCGAAGCCATCAGCGACCACTTCAGTATATTCTTCAGTCTCCGAGAAGTCGGAGGAGCAGCCAACGCCCGAGCAAGCCCTCGTCGGACCCTTTCTAGCCGCTCCCGTCCCCAATTATCCGATTTTGAGGTCTGTCGCGATTCTTCCCGTTTTCGATTCCTCTTCCTAGGCTCGAGCCACGTTTCCTCACCGCCAATTTCAGTCGGAATCGCGCCTCGGATCCTTCTCCGGCGAAGCCCTTCGAGTTCGGTAATCTCTCTCTCCTCCTTCCTCCTTGCTCGCGCTTTGCTGTGTTTGCTTGGGTTTTGGTCGGAATTGATCAACGGTCAGAATGGGGACGATGTTGGCTTGAACGGTCGCCGGCAGGGACCTGCTCCCTTCTTTCCTCCGTTTCAACATCTCCGCCATCTGTGTTCTGTCTGGAGGTTGAAGCCGACGCCTTCCTTTCTTTCTCATTGGACTGGGGTTGGGTCTTTGAGCTGGGCCGGATCCAAATCTCATTTCGGGTTTCATCTTGGGCTATAGAGTTTTTTGTTGTTATTTCATATGATCGGGTTAAGTCAAATATAGTAGATGTATTATTATTGTTATCATCATTATATATCACGGAGTATGATCTTATGATTATATATTTTGTGAAAATGAGCATATATTATGAAAGTGTTTAAAATTAATATTATTTGACCTATATGATATTAAGTGGTGTTTTAACAGATGTTTTAAAAATGACTAAGTAATTTAGTATTGTTGCTCTATAATGGTACAATTGTTAAAATGGATCGAGTTTGGTGTTGTGTTTTATTTAAACATTGTTGGTTTTGACTTATCGATATGATTTGCAAGGATGAATTTAATTGGTGTTATTTTGGATAAAATGTTGTTGAATTATTTATAAGGGGTTCTCAAGTTTTCTGAAAATGTTCTTAAAGGAGTTTTCATGTTTTCAGAAATGTCTTTTAAGGACTGGTGTTCGGAAAATCAAAATGCCGAAATTATTTCTATAATATGGTTTGAGAAATTGTTTTAAAAATGAGTTGACTTAACTTGAGATTTAAGGGTTTGGAAAACTTTGGGAAATGAGTTGGAAATGTTGTTGGTAAGATTTATCGATGGGTTTGATTGGAAATGAAATGGTTTTGGTCGATGTCGATCATATCAGAAAGATTTTGGAAAATGGTTTTACTATCGATTGGTTTCGAGTATGTTGAGAATTTGGGTTACCTATGTACGAATGTCGGCACGGTAGCTTATGGAAATGGTTTGATGATAGGTGTGTATTGCTTTTGGATTGCTTTGGAGTTGCATTTGGGCCCTTGCTTGTATTATCCTGATGTTCTGCATCTTCAGGTAAGTTCCCTAGGGGGCTTACTCAGGTCGGACATTCACGCCTGTTGTTGCATTTTATGTTAGTTGTTGCATATGCATAAAAGCATGCCATGTAGTATCCTGTTTAGGTTGCACTAATTGAATGAGCATCTGCTTACTTCATGCGTTTGAAACAGAACGGTCGTTATCTGTGATAGTCCTAGAGTCTTTGCTAGGGTTATAGGACGACCTAGTCTCATCAGGTCCCGTCCTGAGTCAATCGAGTCATGAAACAGAACGGGCTTTATTGTGGAGCGGGTTGGGCATGCGTGCCGCCCGATTATAATGGAATCCATTCACGAGCTGGCCAGTCTCCGCCCTATCGAAAGGGGGTGGAGGTAGGAGAGGGATATGCCACTTGGCATTGTCTTGGGCCCTTTACAGTATTTTTACACATTTTTATGACTAGGAGCATGCTAGTGGGTTTGACTTTCGTACTACATTTAGAGCATCTTTATTAGGTATAGCACATACTATGTGGCCTCAGCGAGGACTGCCGGTCCCGCATGAGTGGCTCGATCTGACTCCTTTCCCCGTTCTTTTTTAAGGTATTTTCTACAGATTTTGAGTGCTCAATGTCTATATGACGAGGTTCCCTTTTGGCGAAACAAAAAATCTTGCTAATATCCTAACTTAGTAAAATGGTAACTACCCACTCATGATTTGGTTTTGACCCGGCTTTGCCGTGACACTTGTATCTTTACTTTGCTTCCGCTTTACTTCCGTTTGAAATAGATTCCGCGACATAGTCTTAGGACAGTTTAAGGGTACCCAATGACCCTTCGAGGTTTTAGGGTTTGAAATCCCTCTTTCTACTAATCTTAAAATGAGTTTGAAACCTCGACCCGTACCTGGATTGCAAGATCCGAACAAGGGGTTTTATCCCTTGAAACGTAACCCGGAAATCAAAATTCTGGGCTGTTACAGTCGCCAAGAAGGGTCTTCCTAGAATAATTGGACAAGCAGGGTCTTCCGTCATATCAATAACTAAGAAATCAGCAGGGATGAAGAACTTACCTACTTGCACTGGCACATTGTCCACCATGTCTGTTGGGATGACCACTGTGTTGTTGGCCATATAAAGCTTAGCATCCACAGGCTCTAGGGCACCTATCTTAATCTTTGACCATATTGTTAAAGGCATTATACTCACACTGGCTCCAAGATCACATAAAGCATTAAATTTATATTGACCAAATCCAATGGTTATAGCAAACTTACTTGGATCCGGCCTTTTCTCAAGAACGTCCATCTGGCTGCACTCCTCTGCGATCTCAGCCATTGACCGCTTTTTGCTTAGAATCTCCTTCAGGAACTTGACATAGGATGGCATTTCATTAAGAGCTTCTGTGAAGGGTATTTGTTGTTGCAGGAGGATGGTCAAGTATGAAATAAATATAAAATAAAGATCAGACTGACTTCCCTGTCTCAGCAAATAAATACAAGACTTCCTCCCGTTGTAGTAAGAGAATAGTCAGGATCGAATCCACGAGGAAGCACGTCAGCAGTTCTTAGGTAGCTGTAGATCTCACAAACAGAATAGCAGAAAGACAGAAACACAGAAACAAGGAAAGAAAGACAAATAAAAGCAGAAAATAAAAAACAAAAGCAATGAACTAAACGAAGACAGAAAAGACAAAGCAAAGCAGCAAATAAAAGCAAAAGCAGAGACTAGTCGATCTCGACCACAGTCAACTCGAGATCGACAAAGGGCAAGCAAAGACAAGTTCAGAATCGACGACAGAAACTCGATCAGGACAACAGTGTACTCGATCTCGACAAAGCCCACTCGAGATCGACAAAGGCTTCCTCTAGATCGACAATAGTAACTCTAGATCGAGTAAAAGACAGAAACTTTTGATTGCAAATTCGAATGCAGAATTCAGATTTTCGACAGAAATAAACTCAATATAATAAAAGACTTCCAAGACTAGGGTATCAACACCACAACGATAACCATGCAAAGTAACACATAAAGGCACAAAAGATCATGCTTTCCAACAAATAACTTTCGTCATTAACAAATAGGCATATAGAGGCTTTCGCATAAACCCTAATTGTTACTAACCCTTTTTTCACATAATTAACCCAAGTTGCATTAAGATCAGTTTCGCTTCAATAACACAAACAAGGATCACCTTCAACTCTCGCAAAAGAATCATGCTCACAGGGATAGAAGATGAATTGCACAAAAAGATCTGACCTTTATCGCATTGCCTCACATGGCCACCGTCGGGCTCACCCCAGCCCCAGAAGTGGGTGGACTACTCACGCCTCATCGCAATCGCAGACATTGATGTATAAAAAGAAACTTGCATTAAAACTAAATTCAAAGCCTTTTACAATCCTGGCAATCATAGTTCGCAGAAAGCCAAAATCTTAAAAACCTTAGAACTCCTAAACTCTATGTGTAATTGTGTCTCTGAATTGGAATGAATGAAATACCAGCCCCATGGGCTTTATTTATAGGCTTCTAGTCCTTGCTAACTAAGGATAGAATCTCCTATCTATATCTAAAATTATATCTAAAAGCATGAAAGATAAATAAATTGCATAATGGAAATAAATCTAAAGGGGAAAAGATAAATCTAAACTAGGTAAGTCTTCATGTCTTGATATATCTCCTTCCATAGATAGAACTTGATCAAATTTGGATAGAATCTTCCTCCTTCGGCCCCAAGGAATCCCAACTCGACTAGGACAACTCTCGACGACGCGCTTTCCAGGACTGGTCTACTCGACATCGACAAGGGCTCGTCGACCTCGACAAGGATTGTTCGTCGACTGGACTTCCCGGCTAGCTCTGCTCGATGTGGCTCGGACTTGTTTCACGGCGCTCGTCGATCTCGACTACTCCTTGTCGAGATCGAGTAGGGATGTTCACCGACTAGGTCTTCTCGGGTAGGTGTGCTCGACAAGCTCGGATCTGGGCTCTGGGCGTCGTCGATCTCGACTAGGGCTCCTCGAGATCGACTAGGGTGTGGCCTTCTCTGGTCGAGCAGCTCCTCCTCGGCATGGACTCGGACTGGCGTTGTGGGGCTTGTCGATCTCGACTAGAGCTTGTCGAGATCGAGTAGGGTTGTTCGGCATCCTCGTCGTCGGCTTCTCGGTCAGCTTCTCTCCTTGTCGACTCCGGTTGTGGCTCTGGTCTTTGTCGATATCTACTAGGGTCTTGTCGAGATCGAGTAACCTCCGGAGCTGGGTTGGTCTGGCTTTCTCGATCAGGCTCTGTCGACCAAGGCTGCGCTCGGACATGTTCGTCTAGATCGAGTAAGGTCTACTCGAGATCGAGTAGTCTGGTTTCTCGGCTCGATTCGACTGGTTCTGTTGCTGCTTTGACCCTGGACTTCTGTAGTGGATTTCCAAGCTTTTCCGACCTTCCTTAGAATTGCTGTAAAATGCCTCGAAATCTGCAATTTAAACAGAAACTGGTGTAGATTCCATAATTTGGCAAATAAACATAAACTACATAGATTTTGTACTATCTTAGCCCAAATGAGTGAAATGCATGCATAAATCGATATAAACTTAAATGTAAAACATGGCAAATTCAGCTCACAACAGTATTGTGACATTGAGCTTCTGAAGCATCTTGATGAAGCGCTGAAACTTCTTCTCTGCTGGATCCTTTGGAGATTTTGTTGGGAAGAGCAGCTTCTTTTTCTGGTTCAGAGCCAGAACAGATATCGGAGGTGTTGCAGATGAGTCAATATTGACTGGAGGGGACTCGATATTGACTGCAGTATGGTCGATATTGACTGGTGGTTGGTCGAAATCGACTGCTGAAGTTGGTTTCGGGTTTACTGGTGCAGATGGGTCGATATTGACCTAGGGGTGGTCAATATCGACTAGGTGTTGGTCAATATCGACTAGGTGTTGGTCGATATCGACCTCCTCTGCAGTGCCGTCTTTTGCTTCTCCGGTCTCTGTTTCGTGCAGTTTGTGTCCGCTCCTGAGCTTTACGGTTGCGATGTGTCCGGTCTTTCCCTTGGGATTTGGTTCTGAAGATCCAGGGAGCGAACCTGATTGTCTGGGGACTCCTGCTGCTAGTTGGCCAATCTGTGTCTCCATTGATTTCCGCCATATATCAATCTCCCCAAGCCTAGAGTTGACACCTTGTATCTGAGTGTAGACTGAGTTGAAGGACTGCTTGGTGTCTGAATGATTCCTCCGTATTTCCTCTAAGATTGTCTGTAGATCATCCCTTTTCTGGTCTCTTTCCGGATGTCCTGGAGCTCTGTATGGAGGGGGGTTCCTAGGGGCACCTTGGTTCCATTGTGGTTGCTGAAACCTTTGGTCCCCCATGTAGCGATTGGGACCCCCTGCGTAAGCTACCTCTTCATGGTGTTCTCCTAGCCTGACTTGCTCTGTGTGTGGGCACTCAGTAGTGGTGTGCCGCTGTGATCCGCATTCAATGCAAGGCTGGTTGACAGAAAGATACTTTACTTGTTTGAGGAGCTTGCGATTCTGATCTCTGTAGTATTGCTCCTTAACATCCGGGTCAAACTCCTTAGGGGGCTCATAGAGAGGCATGGATGGTGCTGGCCTGGCATAGGGATTCTCTTCATAGTTGACTGGAGTCCCATATTTGTTGTCATAGTTGGTCAGCTTGTCGAGGGCAGCCCATGCGTCAGCTGGCGGCATTGTCAGATATTCATAGTGAGTATATGTGTTGATCCTATCTTTAGCAGCCAGATCAAGAGAATTGAAGAAGAACTCCTGAACGATGCAAGGCTGTTGTCCATGTGTAGGGCAGGATCGCAGTAGATCCTTATAGCGTTCCCATGCCTTTGCTAGCGGCTCTCCAGGCTGCTGTTTGAAAGATGTAATCTTTTAGCGAAGGAGTGCAGTCTTGGCAGGAGGAAAGAATTTATTGAGAAATTCCTACTTCACTTGAGCCCATGTCGTGAGGGATCGTGGTTTCAGTCCTTCCAGCCACTTCAATGCAGGACCAGCGAGAGACCAACGAAAAGCCTTCATCAAGATGTACTCCAAGGTGGTACCTTCAGCAAGAGTACGACACATATCAGTAAAATTGGTAATATGCTGAAGAGGGCATTCATTAAATCTACCATGAAAAGGATTATGTTGAATTTCTATTAAGAAAGGAGTGCGAATTTCATAGTTATTATGAGGGATTAGAATAGCCGAATCAGGCACGATGAGAGTCGAATGCATTTAATCCTCTGCGGTGGTAGGATATTGGGCAAGCTCGTCTTCTGCTTGTTCCCTGGCTGCTCTCTCAGCGGCGAGAGCAGCATTGTTGGCTTCTATTTCCACCCTAAGCCTCTGTATCAACTGTTCTTGTCTTTCAGCAGTCGCCATGATCCTTTTCAGTTTAGAATGGATGTGTAGGAAACGTTCCGGTTCGTCTAAGGCGTCAAACTCAGGTGTTTGACCAGAACGATGTATACACCTGCAAAGTAACTTAAAAGAAAAGTGAGATCTAACTACCTAAGGCGCGAATGATTGCTTCCCCGGCAACGGCGCCGATTTGTTGTTGCTGGAGGATGGTCAAGTATGAAATAAATGTAAAGTATAGATCAGAATGACTTCCCTGTCTCAGCAAAGGAATACAAGACTTCCTCCCGTTGTAGTAGAAAGTTGTCAGGATCGATCCTCGAGGAAGCGTGTCAGCGGATCTCAGGTAGCAGTAGAATCTCACGGACAGATTGACAGAAATAACAAATAAAAGCAGAAAAGAACACAAAGACAGCAAACTTGGTCGATGTTGACTACAAAAATCGACCACAATGACTCAATATTGACCAAAAACAGAAACAAAACACAAGTGCAGAACCTTAGTCAATATTGACTGGAGATACTAAATATCAACTACAAAAATCGACAGAATATAACTCAATATTGACTGCAGAAACTTGAAAACTCAGAACTTTGTGAAATAAATCAATGAACTAAAATACTTCCAAGATCGAGGTTTCTACACCACAACGATAACCATGCAAAATAACACATAAAGGCATAAAATATGATGCTTTCCATTAAATAACTTTCGTTATTTACAAATAGGAATATAGAGGCTTTCACATAAACCCTAATTGTTACTAACCCTTTTCACATAATTAATCCAAGTTGTATTAAGATCACTTTCACTTCAATAACACAAACAAGGATCACCTTCAACTTTCGCAAAAGAATCATGCTCATAGGGATAGAAGACGAATTGCATAAAAAGATCAAACCTTTACCGCATTACTTCACATGGCCACCGTCGAACTCACCCTGACCCTAGAAGTGGGTGGACTACTCGCTCTTCATCATCAAGAAAGACATCAATAATAAAAGGAAATAACTTGCATTAAATAAACTAAAGAAAGCTTACAACCAATCGAAGCCAAATCCGCTTTCGCCTTTCCAACTTCTCTTGCCACAAACTCTCTCCTCTACTCTCTCTATGTAACTACTTACTTGTTCTCTCTGAAATTGAATTAATAAAATCCATCCCCTAAGGCTTTATTTATAGGCTTATAACCCTTGCTAATCAAGGTAAGAAAGTATATCTATATCTATATCTAAATATCTAAACGCTTAAAGATAAATAAATGGAATAAAGGAATTTAATCCATAATTATATCCAATGTGGATAAAATATCTTCTCCCTTGACTTGATAGCTCTTGATAAATGTGGATAGAATTTGGTCTCGGAAATATCTCCATCGGATTCGGGATAGAAACTTAACAAGAAGTCGGTTAAGCTCGAAATCCACCGCCATGGGTCCAGTCGATATTGACTGGGTTAAGTCGATATTGGCCTAGTTAAGTCGATATTGACCTGTGCTTCCTCGGTTTCTCTTCAGCTGCTTGCATTGGGCCGACTTTTGGAATATTGACCTGATTTGGGTACTCGATATCGACTTTGGGTAGTCAATATCGACCTCTTCTTTTCTTCCTTAGTCGATTCTAGCCAACTCTGAGTCGATTTGGAGAATTTCGTCCTAAATTTGGTCGATATTGAGTGTGCTTGGTCGATATCGACCAGTGTTCTCAACATCCTGCTCTGTTCTTCAAACACACTTTCCCGTGTCCTCGTTCGTCGGATTAACGCGTATGACCATGCATTGGAAAGCTATTTCTGATGGCTACAACTCTCATGAAGACATCAAAGCTTGAGTCAGAATGATGAATGGCGAAAAGTTGCGTTTTCTCCAGCTGCACTATTTTTAGCTTCTTCATGACTTTCCCTTTAAGCGTCAAAGTGCGTTCGATTTCTGTGAAATATAATAAAAACTTGTGTAGACCTCCATATATTACAAATAAACATTAACTACACAAATTATGTATTATTCTAACCCAAATGTATGAAATGAATGCAGAAATCGATATAAAAGTAAGTGTAAAACATGGCGAATTAGGCTCACATCAAATCATAACATCTGACCACATTCTGCTCAGATCAAACCTAAGGTCTTGAATCTCAGTCTCCACAACAGCCAATCTGTCCTCATTCATATTAGGTTCAGCAACTTGTTTTCCTTTCGAATCTTTCTTCAGAAACCATTGCCTCCTCAGGTTTTTGACAATACCCAATCTCTCAAGACATCCTTCATCAATGATCCCACTATAGGTTTGCTTTTCTTCTCCTGATGTGTCGATTTCAAAGGCTTCAAAGATTTTGGGCAAGAGGTTTGCATAGGGTAATGGCATTAGCCGAGAGGAGGTAGAAACGTGGGTCATGTAGTCGAGAATGAGTTTGGGCAAATCAGGCTCGTATCCGTTCATGATTAGGAAAAGGATCTCGAGAAGATTCTCGGTTACCAATTCCCTGGAATGGATGCGTGGGAAGATACAACAAGCCAGAATAGTGAAGATGAGCTTGGCTTGAAGGTTTAGGGCAGTGTGAGTGGGTTTGAGGGACGAAGAAGATCCAGGGCCTTGAGATTTTAGGAAGAATTCATCTCTTGCTCTTGAGAGACACTCGAATCGGCTTGGGAATTCTTCTGTGGGGTTTTCAGTTGGAAGATCAAGGATGAGAGCAAGGCTTTCGGGAGAGAGGCGGATTCGGGTGCTCTTGACCTTGGATACTAGGGTTAGGGTTCCATTTACCCGATGAACAGTGAGATTAACATAAAAGAGTCGGGTAAGCTGGGGATAGGCAAAATTGCCAGGGTTGAGCAAAGTCCAGAAACATGTAGATTTGAGGAGGGAAATGCAAGGCAAGGGCATGGATTGGAGAAGGGAGAAATCGACAGCATCACAGAAGCATAATCTACGGTTGCAAAAGTCCTGTTTCCAGGACTCTTCAACCTCTTTAGAGCAAAACCAATTGGGGGAAATGCTAGAAGATACCTGGGGAGGACGAGCAGGAGTAGAAGTGGCTGGAGCTTTGCCTTTGGATTTCCTGATAAGAGGTGGTGGTGATGGTGAGTTCTCGCTGGAGTCCTCGGAATGATCTTCAGATTCTTCCATAATCTGCTTTCCCTTGTTGGCCGGCATCTTGTACCTCTTAGCAGAAGGAGCTGGTGACAGGGAGGCTGAAGAGCGCTTTGATCCCACCATTTTTGGTTTCAGAAACAGGGAGGGTTTTTTGGAACTCGGAGAGAGAGAGAATGAACAGAGAGAGAGTGAGGGTGGAGTGGATTAGACCGAGAGAAGGGAGGGATTAAAAAGCAAAAACTCTGGAAACTGAATCGTTTCTCAATTTTTTCAAATTGGCAAGTACGTCAGATTCATTAACTCACATGAATAGTAAGTAATGATGATCTGATTTTTCTAAACCCAAAGTGTCAAATCCACTTGCAAAAATTAAAGAGATTGGAATAATTTAAAATGGGAACCAAAATATGTGAAAAACCGATATTTGAAAGAGATAAATAAAATCAAAGAAACTCTTGTTGAATATCCATAAGATACTAACAGAGTTTGATCCAATATAATTTTATTCGGATGATCATCTCGGATCCTTATGAAGTCAAGGCCTTGAGATGTCATTTGAATTCTGAACTTTCATATAGGGAGTAATTACTCCCCCTAAGAAAGTGCTTCCTTATTAAGCATACCCAACTCCAATCTAATAAAGTTGAAATGATCCTCAGGGAGTGGTTTAGTAAAAATATCAGCTAACTGAAGATCAGTAGATATGAAGGATATTGATACATCACCTTTCTCCACACGATCTCTTATGAAATGATGTCTCACATCAATGTGCTTGGTTCTCGAGTCCTGCACTGGATTTTTAGTGATGGAAATAGCACTAGTATTATCACACAATGTAGGAATACCTTTGAGATCAATTCCAAGCTCTCTAAGTTGTTGTGCTATCCAATGAATCTGAGAGCAACATGCACCAGCAGCAATGTACTCGGCTTCAGCAGTTGATAAGGCCACTGAATTTTGTTTCTTAGAGTGCCAACTTATCAAGGAAGATCCTAGGAGTTGGCAGCAACCAGAAGTGCTTTTTCTATCAACCTTGTATCCTGCAAAATCTGCATCTGAGTAGCCTGTTAAACGAAAGTTACTCTGTTTGGGATACCAGAGCCCAAGGTCTTGAGATCCATTTAGGTATTTGAAAATTCTTTTCACAGCAATAAGGTGAGACTCGTTCGGGTCACTTTGGAATCGAGCACACATACAGACACTGAACATTATATCAGGTCTAGTAGCAGTAAGGTATAGGAGTGAACCAATCATACCTCTGTACTCCTTTTGATTCACACCCTTACCATTCTTATCTTGATCAAGTGAGAGAGTGGAGCTCATAGGTGTCTTTGCTACCTTTGATTGTTCCATTTTGTATTTCTTTAGTAGATCCCTGGTGTATTTCCCTTGATTCAGAAAGATTCCCTTACTTGTTTGAAGAACTTGTAAACCGAGGAAGAAGTTCAATTCTCCCATGAGACTCATTTCAAATTCTCTGCACATAATTTCAGAAAACTCCTTGCAGAGGGAATTGTTAGTAGCACCAAATAATATATCATCTACATATATTTGAACAATCAAAAGATCATTTCCACGAGTCTTGATGAAGAGATTTTTATCAATCAATCCTCTTTGAAAACCATTTTCAAGAAGGTATTTGGACAATCTTTCATACCAAGCTCTTGGAGCTTGTTTGAGACCATAGAGAGCTTTGTCCAATTTATACACATGATTAGGAAATTCTTCACTTTCAAATCCTGGTGGTTGAGCAACATAAACCTCTTCTTCTAAGAACCCATATAGAAATGCACATTTGACATCCATTTGAAATAGCTTGATGCCCATGAAAGATGCAAAATCAAGTAATATACGTATGGCTTCTAACCTTGCTACGGGAGCAAATGTCTCCTCATAGTCTATACCTTCTTCTTGATTGTATCCTTGAGCAACAAGCTTTGCTTTGTTTCGAATGATCTTGCCTGCTTCATCCAATTTATTCCGAAACACCCATCTAGTTCCTATGACTGATTGGTGCTTTGGTCTGGGTTGAAGAGTCCATACCTTATTCCTTTCAAACTCATTTAGCTCATTTTGCATGGCAGTTATCCAGTCCGAGTCCTTAAGAGTTTTAGCTGGGGTTTTTGGTTCTACAAGAGAAACAAAAACATAGAAGGCACAAAGATTTTTTAATCTAGATCGAGTTTGTACCCCAGATGATGGATCTGATATGATGTCTTGAGGTGAGTGTGAAGAGGCATGTTTGAACTTTCGTAGCTTTGGACCCTGATCGTTTGAAATAGTAGCAGGTCTTTCATCAAGGTCTTGAGAGACAATTTGAGTGTTGGATTCTTCAATGACTGAATCCTGATTCTGTAGTCCCTTATCAAGATCTTGAGATAGCTCGTTGGAATCTTGGATTTGTTCTTGCATGTTTCTTTCTTGGTCCTGCTTATTTCCAGCCTTGTCCTCTTCTTCTCCATCCGAATCATGATGATTTAGATTGAGATCTGCAAAACCTTCACTTAACACACCATTGTTGCTTTCGTCGAATACCACATGGATACTCTCCTCAACAATTTTGGTGCGCTTGTTATAAACTCTATAAGCTTTGCTAATAGTAGAATAACCAAGGAAGATGCCTTCATCACTACGTGCGTCAAATTTCCCAAGGTTATCTTTGCCATTGTTATGAACAAAACAAGTGCATCCAAAAGGTTTGAAGTAGGAAATGCTAGGCTTTCTTCCTTTGAAAAGTTCATAAGGAGTCTTTTTCAAAATGGGGCAAATTAAGCATCGATTCAAAATGTAGTTGGCTGTATTAACAGCCTCAGCCCAGTAGATTTTTGGCAAACCATTTTCCAAAAGCATTGTCCTAGACATGTCCTCCAAAGTGCGGTTCTTTCGTTCCACAAATCCGTTTTGTTGAGGAGTTCTAGGAGCTGAAAAGTTATGTGAAATTCCATATTTAGCACAAAACAAATCGAATTTAAGTTGATCAAATTCTCTACCATGATCACTCCTAATGGAGACAATAGGTATGTTTTTCAAGGTCTACAACTCCTTACAAAGTTTAGAAAACTCGAGCAAAGCCTCTGATTTTTCTCTTAAAAAGGAGATCCATGTAAAACGAGAGAAATCATCAATGATAACCAGGATGTATTGTTTACCCTTTGGAGATTTGAAACGCATAGGTCCACACAAGTCCATATGTAACAGTTCAAGGGGGCGAGAGGAACTTACAACATTTTTAGGTTTGAAAGAACTGCGTGTCTGTTTACCTCTTGTGCATGCATTGCATAGATCTTCTTTTTTGAAGTTCAGATCAGGCAATCCTCTAACAAGATCTCTTGTTTTAAGTTTATTGAGGGTGTGCATGCTTACATGACCTAGTCTTCTATGTCATAGGCTGGGGTCTCCTGTCAAGACCTTGAGACACTTGAGTTTTGTACCTGTAATATGGTTAGCATTTACGGCATAAGTGTTGTTGTGCCTATGAGCAGTACGTGAGGATCAGATCATCAGTCTCTTCATTCATGACTTCACATTTGTGTTTGTCAAAGCCAACTTTGTTTCCTTTGTGACACAACTGAGAGACACTTAAGAGGTTATATTTTAATCTATCAACAGGATAAACATCCTTAATGCAACTTTCTGAATTACCAATATTACCAATACCAATAATGTTGCACTTCTCTTTATCACCAAGAGTAATTGTTCCAGTGGTTTGTTCCTTAAGATCTTGGAATAGAGATTTCTTTCCACTCATGTGTCGTGAGCATCCACTGTCCATTATCCATTTTGGCTCTTTGCTCTTGATGATATCCTGCAATACAAACATCAACCTTTCCGGCTAGACCAATACATAGTTTTAGATTCATAATGAGGATAAACCATGTTGGGTAGTCTTGTCCCCTTAGGAACCCAAACTTTTTTTATCTGCTCATTAAGTCGAACTGGAAATGTATTTCTAATGATGTAAGGATCTTTTCGCCTATATGGACAAGTTTCAACATGCCCTTTCTTACAGCAGTGGAAGCAAGTAGGTGAATGCCAATAGCCTTTAGCTTTAACAAAAGTGGTACTAGGTTTCTTTGGAAAGTTTTTGTTGTATCCAATACCACTCCTATTAATAGAGAGTTGTTGTTCACCCAACATTTTATCAAGATTGGCTTTAGATCTGGTGAATTGAATGACTGAGGTCTGCTGGTCTTGACACTTATCGGTTAGCTTTGCCTTCTCTTTCTCTAAATCCTCATTACGATTCTTTAGAGAGGAGAGGCTTTGTCTGAGATCAGAATTTTCTGAGCTCAAGGTCTTGACTTTAATGTCAAGGGCCGACCGAGATGTTTCAAGATTTTTCATTTCCAGCGACATATCACTAATACAATTCTGTTGATCTATCAGCTTTTCATTCAAGGTGTTGATTTCACTGTTGTAAGCATCTTCATTAGAAATCATATTTCTTAGGACTTCAGAAAGAACATCGGAGGGGCTAGACATTTGGTTTCTTACCACTTGTTCAAGGTCTTGAGTCTGTGATCCTTCGTGTTCAGCCATAAGACAGAGATTTGCCTGTTCTTTTTCAGTGTCTGAGTCACATGATGAATCTGAGTCACTCCAGGTTGCAAGCATAGCCTTTTTCTTTTGTTCATATTTCTTGAACTTATTTCTTTTCTTCACAGGACACTCCTTTACGAGATGATTTGTCTCGCCACACTCAAAACATGTTAGCACTTTTGGCTTCTTTGACATGTTGAGAGACTTGCTTTTGAATCTAGATGAATCAGTATTTTCACGGTTGGAAAATTGTTTTTTCATTTTCTGAATTCGAGCTAATCCCCATGTGATGAGAGCAAAGGGATCATCTTCGTCGTCTGATTCATCACTCTCAGATTGTGAGTGATCTTTCTTAGCTTTGAGAGCAAGGTTCTTTGCTGTTGAAGGTACTTCTCCATCTTCCTCGTTTAGTATCATCTCATGAGTAATAAGTTTTCCGAGAAGATCATCTAATGGTAGTGTAGATAGATCTTGAGCTTACTCAATTGCAGTAACCTTGGGACCCCACTTGATTTTTGGGAGGCTCCTTAGAACCTTTCGAACCTTTTCTGGGTTGGAGAAGGTTTTTCCAAGTGAGTCAAGGTTGTTTACAATCTGAGTGAATCTTGTAAACATCTCTTTTACCGTCTCATCATGATTCATCTTGAATAGCTCGTATTGCCTGAGAAAGATATTAATCTTACTCTCTTTGACTTGACTGGTGCCCTCATAAGTAACTATAAGCTTGTCCTAAATTTCCTTGGCACTTTTGCAAGCTGAGATACGGTTAAAATCATTAGCATCGAGAGCACAGTACAATAGATTCATAGCTTTGTAGTTCTTAGCAATGTTTTCAAGATCAGTCTGATCGTAATCAGATTCAGTTTTATCAACTTGCTTTTCATCGATGGTCTTTTTTGGAACGTGTGGTCCATTTTTGACCAGGCCCCATAGCTTAAGGTCTTGATCAATGATGAACATTTGCATCAGTGATCTCCAGTGGACATAGTTATTGCCACATAAAAGTGGAGGTCTATTGGTTGACCTTCCTTGAGCAAAACCTTCATCACCTATGGTAGACATGCTGAAAATTCAAACGATTGTTAAATCAAAACAGTGAGCCAAGCTCTGATACCAATTAAAGAGTCTATAAGGCGATGAATAATACTCTAGAAGGGGGGGGGGGATGAATAGAGTATGGACGATTTTCGCAATAATAGAACTTTAGTGCAACTTGTCAAGACCTTGATACAGACTATCAGGACTTGACGAAGTGAAATCGAATATGATAATGTAAATGCGGAATATAAAAGATGAACACACGAATTGTTAACGAGGTTTGGCACCAACTGGCCTATGTATGATTCAAACACTTCTTATTTCACTTTACTTGAGCCTAGAACTTCCTAGAGAAACTACCCTTTCTCTATACAAAGCCTCACCGCTTCTATTCTAGCTCTCAACCTTATAAGTGAAATAAAAGCTCACACCACACACCAAGTGTGCTTTGATCGAGTATGATATACTCTAAGTGTAAAATGAATGACTTGTACAATAAGTACTAGTGTTTCTCTCAACTCTTAAACAACGATCAACACTTAGGCTTTTGGAGAATGTAAGAGAAACTTAAGATGACGAATGCTTTAGGATGCTATGATTGCTTGAATGCTTGGTTAGTTAGTCCTCATCCTTTTTGGCCTTCGTCTTTATATAGTCGTAACACTTGTAGAGCTTCTTGGAGGGAGAACCGTTTGAATTTCAAATTCTTTCCAAGACATTTGAATTCTTTCCAAAAGTGATCCATTGTGTGCCTTCCAAGATTGTTCCTTCAACTTTCTTCATGATCACGTATGATCAAATATGGATCGGTTCTTTCCTTGTATGAAAAATGAAATCCTAAAAGAACATACATAATGTATCTAGTACATAAAATGGGTTAGATGAGAAACACATATATAAATCGATTAAGACCAAATCACATCTCATAGCCCAATAAAAAGCCCATGATAATTTAGGCCGAACAAGGTTGGCCTCGGATTCTTTCATGTGAGAGAACAATTGAAATAGAGAAATACATAAGTGATATTCCAAAACATTTTAGTCTAGGTTTCAAGACCTTGAAACCCAGCCTTTTGTCTTTCATAATTCTTTAGATCACTTGCACGTTAGGTCTCAAGATCTTGCAATCAAGGTGGAATCTTCATATGCTATCGGAAGGGAAATCTACTGAAATCCCAACCAGATCTCAGAAGATCGATGCTTCAGTCGATGGTTCATCGACTGCGCCCTCGATGGATCCTTCGGATCTGCTCAAATCGGACCAACATACCAATTCAATGGAAGATCTCCTTCTTTAAGAGCCCGAGGAAGTGCCTAAGCCAATAAGTGATGATCTAGTCCATCCCGCACTTGCAATTCGAACGTTCACCAAGTATTCGATAAATTGTCTGCACAAACAAAGAGCGAAGAGATCGAGATTAATAAGGAAATGAATGAGAATCTCCGGCTACCAAGCTTTTTCGCAGGTAATTCCCTAATTGATAGTGTTCAAGTTGCAACAAATTATGGTGATAAGGTCCTGTGTTTTGATCCGGGAGGTGAGTGTGTGTTGGTTACTGGTTATGTTTTGTCGAGGGAAGGCATGCTGAGTGGTTCAGTTGAACCTGTCTTAGAGGGGCTTCGATCCGATGAAATGATTTCGATGAGTTATGGGTCGACTGATTTGTGTAAAATGCAGCTTGTTTTTTATCCTGGAATCATAGCCAAGAGAGTCAATGAGTTCATCCCTCTTGTTGAGAAAGCAAGTATGCTTGCCTTAAGAAGAATGGGGAAACACTAGGGTTATAGCTTATGGATATGATGAGGTATTGCTCTTTGATTCTGGAGGACAAGTGACAAGGGAATCAATGCAAAAATGGCATCAACATACAAGTTATAGAGTACCCCATATTGAGACTTCATATCTAGTCCTACATCCCTCGGATGCTATGAAGTCACTACGTGATGCACATGCGGGAGTAGGGATTCTTATTTTTTATCATGAAGTTAAGGAGTTTATGCTTAGTGATCCTATTTTTGGTCCAGGAGGTAAGTTGGGAGAAGTTAAAGTTTTGAGGAGAAAGCTAACAAAGTATGATATGGACTATATTACTACTTATATTGCTGGTCCTTGTATTGCTGAGCTGCTTCCCCACGCATCAACCACAACTATGTTCATTTTGATCCTTGAGGACAAGGATCCCTCAAGGAGGGAGCGAGGTCGGAAGGAGAAGCTACCGGAACCTTATGTGTGCTTATATTCTGGATGTCTGCAATTTATTTTTTATCCGGGTGGATTCCTTATTGGAAGCATTATTACTCTAAGGCCTGTTGTGCTAAAGAATCCGCTCATTTTGGTGCATCGTTTTTGCTCTCCGAGAATTTGATGCTAGTGCTAGAATGGGTGATTCTCATAAACTGGGGATAGTCTTCGCAGGAAGAACGGAATGGCAGCTTACTCATGTCATGTTGAGTTCTATCATAAAAATGTTTCAAGCTTATCTGTGTGGCACTTATATATATCAATATGGTTGTCGCCTTCACAAGGTGGAGGTAAGTCCTCAGTTAGTACCATTAGCTCTGCACACCCTTGTTATTGATAATGTTCAGAAATATGGAGTTATTCTTTCTCTTCTGAAATGGATTGTGCACCCTTCATATGAGCAAACATATGTGCTGATTTTTTTTATCCCGGAGGTCAAGGGTTCGTGAGACTAGTCTACTTGTTTTTCTTGTTGCTGAACGTGGAGGTTGCACACCATTACACTGAAGCAGCAATTGCTGAAATTATAGCATCGAATCAAATTGGAAGGAGAGATCAACAAGATATCAAGTACACTGATTATCGAGGGTCACTTCTTCAAACAATACACACATATTTGAGATCCAAGAGTGCCTTGTTGTTGCCAATGACAGACGCGAAGCTGGGGAGTACTTTGCTACTGCTACTGTTAAATCCCAATCAGAAAATAAGGAAGAATGTTGTTGTTTTTAGTGTCCAAACCTGGGCTGTCAAGGTTAGTTCATTTGTTTTTTATCCTAGTGGAAAAGGCAAACGACCTGCTGATGAAAGGATTGTTGTCTGGTGGACTTTCATCTTGAAGAAGGGAGTTGATATTGATCATTGAGGACAATGATCCTTGAAGAAGGGAGTATTGTAACAGGATTAATCAATCCCGCACAGCTCCTTAGTGTGTTCTACTTTCATCCGTTATCTGAATATATATTTTTTTATCTAATTTCAGTCAATCAAGTTTTGGTACTGGGCTTAGCCCTATAGCGCTATTTGGGTCGAGTGTTGGGCCGTAGTCTATATTTGGCTTTAGGCCTAGTTTTGGGTAGTCTTTAGCTTCATCTTCCTATCATATAAGTTGTAGCTCTGTAATCAGTCCATTATCAATCAAATGCAAATCCAAATTCCAATACCTAAACTCTCAAACCAAATCCCCGTTCTAGACACCTTCGAATCAACCCTTCTCTCATCGTGGTTGATTTATAGGCCTAGAATACTCACGTTCGGACTCATCAATTGAGTCTCTAGGCTGAGATTTATCATTCGGTTAATTGATCTGTAATCTCCCCGCTCCAATGGCGTCGGTGGATCATTTTCCTGTCCCACTGAATCTATTGATTTCCAATTCGCTGCGTTGCGTGCAAGTCGATCATCTTCGGAAACCCTAATTTGGGGTAGATGTGTAATTGACCGTAGATTCAAAAGCGAATTAAGTGTAAGATCACGAGATTGATTGCAATGTCCTCATTGAGGGTTTCCATTCATTGATAAACATATATATATGTTACAAAGGTATTGGGCCTTATTGTGCTTTGAGCCCACTATACATGAGGAGACCTATGTAATCCAGCGAGACACGACAGACTGACGCTTGACTGACCATGAAACAAGGGTGTCGTTGAGGAAGACACGGTAACCAGACATGGAGCGACGTGTGTCAGGGAAACCACCCCAATCCGCATCAGTGTACGCAACAAGATCAAGCTTAGAGGAATGAGTGATCATGGTGCCGAGCTCGAGGGTGCCGCTGATGTACCGAATGATATGCTTGAGAGCATGAAAGTGAGGTTCCATGGGTTCATGCATGAACAAGTAGACCTGCTGAATGGCGTAACTCATATCAGGCCTGGTGAAAGTGAGATACTGAAGAGCACCAGCGAGGCTCCTGTACAGTGTCAGATCATCAACCAAAGGACCAGAATGAGCACTGAGCTTGTTGGATGTATCGACAGGGGTTGCGACCGGATTACAGTTGACCATCTTAGCCCGAGCAACAATCTCAGCAACATACTTACTTATGAGAGAAACAAACCAGACGCAAGACACTGAACAACAACTCCCAAGAAGTAGGACAACTGACCCAGATCAGACATGGCGAATTCCGCACTCAATTGCGAAATAATGGACGTCCGAAGAGCATCAGATGAGGCGGTGAGAATGATGTCGTCGACATAGAGGAGTAGAAATGCCAAGTCTGAGCCTCTGCGATAGATAAATAGAGACGTATCCGAACGGCTGCCAATGAAACCAAACGTAGCAGATGAGATGCAAAGCGTTGGAACCAAGCCTGTGGAGCCTGTTTCAAACCATACAGATAGCGCTTGAGGAGACAGACATGCTTTGGACGATCAGCATCAGCAAACCCCGGCGGCTAAAACATGTAGACTGTCTCATTCAGATGGCCGTGCTGAAAGGCGTTCTTGACATCTAACTGATGGATGGCCCAGTTGTGCGACAAAGCTAGACTCAAGACCACTCGAATAGTGGCAGGCTTGACCACAGGGCTGAACGTCTCATCAGAATCAATACCTGCCTGCTGAGATCGACCGTTGACCACAAGACGGGCTTTGTAGCGCTCCAACGTCCCATCAGAGCGGAACATGTGACGGAAGAGCCTCATACAGCGAATGACGTTCGCCTCAGGAGGGTGAGGGATAAGAACCCAAGCACCATTCTTCGTAAGGGCCCTGTATTCGTCGAGCATAGCCGGCTGCCAATTCGGGTCAAGGAGGGCTGTTTTGTGGGAGGTGGGAATGGGGGAAAGGGATGTCGGGGTGGAGGTACGATGGGAATGGGAGTCGGGAGGGACGAAGGTAGGGAAGGCAGAACTGGCGGGTAATGCGGCGGGCGCATTATGCCCGCCGCGGGTTGATTGGCCATGGCCGCAACATGATGATGCGGCGGCCGCCAGTAGCGGGGGCGAGGGTGGGGGGGGGGGGGTGAGAATTTGATGGGCTGCGAGGTCATGTGGTTGGATAGCGGGGCGATGTGCGGTCGTCATGGAGACGATCTGACGGGGTCGGAAGACACCGGAGATGCTGCGGGTGTGTGGTCTGGTGGTGGGGGTGGTGGAGGTGGGGGAGGGGGAAAGGCAGGAGCACCGGGAGAGCTTTGGGAAAAAGAAAGTGAGGGAATGGTGACTCTGACTTAGACGGAGACACAGGGGGTGTGGGAGACACAGAGGTAACCGCGATGATCAGACGGGTAGCCAAGAAAGACACATGGAGTGGAGCGCGGGTGAAGCTTGTGTGGGGTTGTGGAGGACAGGTTTGGGAAACACAAGCACCCGAAGGTGCGAAGGTGATCATATCTAGGCATGGCATAGTAAAGTGCCTGAGCTGGAGAGCGATGGTGTAGGGTAGTGGAAAGGATTCGTTTAGGAGATAACATGTGGTGGATAAGGCGTGAGGCCAATAGGGAAGGGGAATAGATGTGTGAAAGAGGAGAGAGCGCATCATGTTGGTAATGGTTCTGATGATTCGTTCAGCCTTGCCGTTCTGCTGAGAAGTATAGGGGCAATACAAGCGATAGGAGATCCCATTTGCTGCAAAGAAAGAGTGAAAGTCTTTGCTGTCAAATTCACGGTCATTGTCACATTGGAAACATTTGATGGATATGTGAAACCGTGTTTTGATGTGGGCATGCATATAGGCAAAGACAGGAAATACTTGAGACTTGAAATGCAACGGGAAGACCCATAAGTAATGAGTGTAATCATCAAGAAACAAGAGGTAATACTTGTGACCCTCCTTGCTAGGCACATGAGAGGTCCAAACGTCACTATGAATGATATCAAAGGGGGCAAGGGTAGAGGTCAAAAACCGTTGGAACGGCGGTCTGGCATGTTTGCCTAGTTGGCAGGAAGAGCATAAACCAGAGCGTGGGTCTTTAGTACAGGTGACAAGACTCTGGGAAAAAAGGACATCTAAAATGGAAGCACTGGGATGGCTAAGGCGCGCATGCCACATGCTGGACGACGATGCAGAGAGGGCGACCGGGAACGACTAACTGGACGTAGGAGGTGGTGTTACATGGTAGAGCTCCCCGGTGCTGTTACATCTCATGCGAGTAACCCCCGTAGTAAGATCGTTCACAGAGAAACCATAGGGATCAAACGCAAGGGAAACGTTGTTGTCAGTAGTGAACTGACGGACAGAGATAAGGTTTTTGACAATCTTTGGGGCAATCAGAACATCGTTGAGGAGTAGTGGGTGGATTGGGGTATGTAATTTGGCGTGGCCAATCCCCGAAGTAGCAAGACGACCACCATTTTCGACGATAATAGAGTGTGTAGGACCCTTAAAAGAAATAAATGAAAGGTTACTTAAGGAGTTCGTCATGTGGGAGGTGGCACCAGTGTCCATGTACCAAGAAGAGTCTGAAGATGTCGGCTGCATAGAGGAGAAGACGTGATGCCCAACCAGCGGAACATGTCCTTGATCAGACGATGTCAGATAGGCCTAAGGACCGGCATGTCGAGAGGTAGGATATCCGGAGTATTGATGCATTTTTTTTTGTTTTTTTTTTCAAGTTGGGAGAGGACAAGCAAGTGGGTCAAATATGAAATTAAAGGAAATTAGGGGGAGGGTTTCAGATTTTTGCAAGAAAGGAAATTAAAGGAAATTAGGAGGAGGGGATGAATCTAGTAATTGAATGGAGGGGATGAAGAGGCCGTACGCTGGGTCAGAAATCTGGAGATCGAGAGGATGGGTGAGAGGTTGGAGAAGGTGCTTGGATCCGGGGCCAGGGAAGGCCGAATCTGGGTGGTGTGGTGATCGGCGGTGGTAGCCTGGGCAGCGGCGGCTTGGATGGGAACGGGAAAAGAACATGCGAGATCGAAAGAGTGCGAGGGAGGGAGCGGCGCGGATCTGGACAGCGGGCGGCGCCGGTGGTGCTTGGTGTAAGCCTGGGGGCCGGCGAGACAGAACAGGCGAAGGTAGGAGAGGGTGGAAGGAAGAAGCGTCTATGGTGGCTCGAGGATGGCGGCGAGGAGGAAGGTCGGAGGAAGAGGATGACCGGTGAGATGGGATGATCAATTTAGGGTTCCGTGAGGAAGAAAAGGATGTGATACCATGTAAGATCACGAGATTGATTGCAATATCCTCCTTGAGGGTTTCCATTCATTGATAAACATATATATAGGTTACAAAGGTATTGAGCCTTATTGGGCTTTGAACCCACTATACATGAGGAGACCTATGTAATCTATCATTATGGGATCGACGACGATTGTGGGACATTTTATATATAAGTTTAACAAATTTTGAGTTGAATTTTTTTTTTTTCGTTTTTCAAGTTTAAAGTTCAGGTTGGAATTGGTCAGGTGGGGGTGGTGTAGTATTCGTTGTTCAATACTTCAATATTTGTTTTGTTAGAAGTTTAACCTTTTATGAGAATTCTTTGCCCAATTGTTCTTTGCATGTAGGGGTGTTACGTGAACACGAGTAGTTTGAATTCGACTTGGGCTCGCTCGATAAAAACTCGACTCGAGCTTGTTTATTTTCTAAACGAGCCTAATATGAGCACATTTTTAAGCTCGGTCCAAAGCTCGGCTCATTCGAATTAAACTCGAATAGCTCGAATTTTATGGAATTTCTAAAATTTTCTTTAAGTTAGTGTATAATGAGCAAGTAGAATTGTCTAAAGCTCGAAAAAAGCTCGGCTCGAGCTCGCTCGTTTCCTAAACGAGTCGAATATGAGCACATTCTTAAGCTCGAGTCAAAATTTAGGCTCGGCTCGAGCTCGTTCATATTCTAAATGAACTGAATATGAACAAGCAATACTCGACTCGTTCGGCTTGAATAACAGCCTATTTGCAAGTAGAAATTAAATGGGCAAGTAGAAATTAAATGGTGGGATTTGAATCTGTCAAGTGGCAGTCTAGTTTATTATTTAGAATTGCAAGTCATGTTATAAGTATTGGTAGACCAAACGAACAGAACACTAGTGTATTCGTAAGGAATACGAGATTCCTAAACTATGAATCAGTAATATATGTGTAAGGAGTGGTTTTATATAGGGGTGGGCGCGGGACGGGACGGGACGGGATGAGGGTCGTCCCACGTCCCGTCCCGCGTAATTTTTGCGGGACGGGATTCACTAGTTTTTTTCCAATCCCGCGCGGGCCTTATCCCTCACGGGACCGGGACGGAACGGGCCTTGTCCCTCAAATAAAAAACATTATAAAAAGTCTAGAACTCCTATATATTTTGCACTTTTTTAAGACGTAACACGTATAGATTTATAATATTTTTTATATTTTACGATTTTCCTTATATATATACACATATTTTATACATATAATTACACATTTACACATACTAAAAAAAATATACGATATATACATGTAACAGTGTGCAAATATATGTATACACATGCACACACAGTGTTCATGTATATAGAGTATAGACAGTGTGCATATATAGACACACACTGTGTTCATATTGAACATATATACATTACAGTAGCATATGTATAAATTGTGTATATATATTTATTTATATGTTGTATACTTTATATAAATAAATAAATAAATAAATAAATAAATAAATAATATAATATAATATGCGGGACGGGACGGGATTTGCGGGATAAGGAATCCTCGTCCCGCGTCCCGTCCCACATAATTTTTGCGGGACGGGACCGGGACGGGATTCAATATTTTTTTTTCAAATCCCACCGGGATTGGGACGGGACCGGGACGGGCCCGGGATTTGCGGGATTTGTGCCCACCCCTAGTTTTATAATCGTATATAACAGAAGTTTATTCATAAGATTTTTTAAGTTTATTCGCAAGAAGTGTTCATATTCACAAGAAATTGTCATTTTAGTAGTAAGGATTGATAAGTGAAAGACTATTCGTAAATAATGCTAGATTATTCGTAAGGAATGAGAGTTTATTCGTAATGAATGTGAGATTAGTCATAAGGTTGATATTTTATTCGTGGCGACAACTGTTGGTATTCACAAACTATCAATCGGTACTATATTTTTGTAATAATTGGTTTTGTATTTGTATATATAGGAAGTTTATCGTCAGAATTGTAAGTTTATTCACAAGAATTGCTGTTGTATTTGCAAGTATTGTAATTTTATTCATAAGGATTGTAAGTGTATGCGCAAAAATTACTCGTATATTCGCAAGAATTGTTGATGGCTTGTGTAAGATTACTACTAATTCGTATATAAATGAAGTTTATTCGTAAGATTTTTAAGTTTATTCGCAAGAATTGATACTATATATATTCACAAGAAAATGCCATTTTTTGTAGTAAGGATTGATAAGTGATGCATAAGGAGTGAAAGTCTATTTGTAATGAATGCTAGATTATTCGTAAGAAATGTGATATTAGTCATAAGTATTGCTATTATATTAGTAAGGAATGTAAGTTTATGCGCAAGAATTACTCGTATATTCGCAATAATTGTAGATGGATTGGGTAAGAACATGAATTTCGTTTAGCGTAGGGTATTTTTTCCTTTTAGCGTATGGTTGCAATATCTATGCATGGTCGTAACGACCATAGGTGAAATAGGTCGCAACGACCAAGCAGTATAGGGCATGTACTATTGTGGTCGCAACGACCAGAACATAGGGTGGTCTCAAAGACCATCTGTTTTTAGCCCGGTTCTAAACTGAACCGAGTTAAAAAAGATGATATTAGTTAAAAAAAAAACAGGTTTTTTAGCTCGGTTCTTATAGGAACCGGGCTAAAAAGTCCTTTGATACTGAATAAAAAAAAGGAACAGGATTTGTCCATCAGGCGTCGTCTCCGGCCGCCAAAGCCCCGTCAATGGTCTCCAAATCGGATAGAATAGGTTGTGGGGGTTCGAATTGGGCACCATCCTAGATCGGGTCCTCCTCCAAGTCTTGGAGGGCTGAGAGCGAGGAGTCATCGCCTTGTTCCTCTTGCTGTGCTCAATCAGAGGTATGTGCGACATGGGAGGTGAGGGTTGTTGACAGAGAGAATGTTGTAGGCTCGAAGACGCTCGATTGGTTGCGAGCGGGTGTCCAATGCCACCCCGAAACTCTCTGCAATCCATCACACGATCGATTGACTTACACCTCAGAATCAAATGATTTCAGTGCTGATTTAGGCTAAAAAACGAACAGATTTTCAGGTTTCTGCATTTTTTTCCATGTCTTGTTATGTCGATAGAGCATTTGACGACGATTTTAATGGCGGAAGCAACGATTGCAGTGGAAAGGAGGGCAACAGAGCCGAAATCTGCTCTGCACAGGGAGAAAAAGAGGAAGAAGAGCGATTTTAGTTATGGTGCTCTGCATAGTGGAAAGAAGGGCAACAATTTTAATGTTTTGTGTAATTTTTGGGAATTTTAAGGGTAAGTTACGATGCTCTAAAAAGTAAATAGGTTGTTCTAAGAAATAGGTGGCTCTGTTTGTATAACATAGTTATGCTTTATAAATTTTGCCTTTTAGTTTATAATGATTATTGTGTAGTAGAGGCGTTTGGAAGGATAAAATTAAATCAATCAAATATTCGCATTTAATATACTTAGCAAAAACAACGCGCCCCTTTCTACCATTCACGCGCCCCCAAATTGTTGAACGGAGTCGGAGCCCTTAACCCCCATCCTAATCTCCTTCATATCTACGTTTTTCGGTGTATTTCCGTCAGATTCGTACCAAAAACCTCCCATCCCATGGATACAAACTTGGTGGTCAATTTCAGCCCTCCTAACCTTCTAAATTTGCAAGCCTCTGTCAAGGATCAAAAGGAGGAAGTTATCCATGGTTAGAGGTTAACGGCGGCCGAAGATTGGGGATTCAAGAGATCCGAAGCCGAACAATCGCTAAGGTGGGAAAAAAATTCAGAAAAATGAAGAAGAAACTATGAATCTCAGCAACCAGCTGAGATTTGTTCAGGAGTTTGAAGAAGAAGAAAATGGCGGAAGAGAGAGAGAGAGATCTGTAATTTCTGTATATTAATTCAACCAAACTGTAACAAACTCTGATCTCCTATTTATACAAGTATCCACTTGCTAACCCAACCTCCTAACCATGATTCTAACTGTTTAACCGAGCCTAACTCTAGTTACAAGATCTAACTGAGTGAATCCGAGAGCAGCTTAGCCAAACTAAGCTAGGTGCTCTATATTCCCCCCTCAAGGTGGGCGTGTAGGGTGAAATACAAGGCCCAACTTGGAAGCCAAAATCATGTGCTGATGGGAACTGAGTGGCTTGGTGAATATGTCCGCAATTTGTAAATGAGTAGGAACAAACATGGTGGATATGAATCCCTCATGAACAAGATCACGAATGTAGTGGCCATCTAGACGAATATGCTTTGTCCGTTCGTGAAACAATGGATTGACAGCAAGCTGCAATGCCGATTTGTTGTCGCAACACAATGGAATTGGAAGGGAAGGACTGGCATTTAGGTCATGAAGGATGCCAGCAACCCATTCAATTTCACTTCCAGTTGCAGACATACTTCGATACTCGCTCTCCGTTGAGGATTTAGAGACAGTTTTCTGTTTCTTGGTCTTCCAACTGACCAGGCAATCTCCCAAAAAAATGCAATAGCCAGTCAAGGATCTACTTGTGTCAATGCAGCTACCCCAATCGGCGTCCGAGTAAGCTCGAACATCCAGCTGACTGTTGCTTGGATAGAACAGTGCACAATTCACTGTGCCTTTAAGGTAGCGAAGCAAAAACAATGTTGCACGAAGGTGAGGTGCTCTGGGAGTGGACATGAATTGGGTGAGCTGTTGGACAGCATAAGCAATGTCCGGTCTGGTCATGGTAAGATACAGTAATCTTCCAACCAGTCGACGATAAGTCTCAGGATCAGGTAGAGGCTCCCCTTCATGAATGCTGAGATGCAAATTCCGTTGCATTGGAAACTTTGCAGTCTTACAGTTAGCCATAGCCGCATTGGACAACAAATCAACCACATATTTGCGTTGATTGAGCATTATTCCAGCATCTGATCTTGAAATTTCCATTCCAAGAAAGTATCGAGCCAAACCCAAGTCTTTAATGGTGAAAGCTTGATGCAGAGATGCCTTAACTCTTTCAATTGCAGCAAGATCATTGCATGTGAGGAGCATATCGTCAACATAGACGAGAGCTATGACAACAACTGATTGTTTGTGATACACAAACAGTGAGTAATCATGGCGAGATTGAGAGAATCCTAAGGCTGTGAGGTGTTTTGTGAGCTCAAAATTCCATTGGCGGGAAGCCTGTTTAAGCCCATATAAGGATCGATGAAGGAGGCAAACCTGACCAGCATCAGCCTTATGATACCCAGGAGGAGGTGTCATGTATACAACTTCATCAAGAAAGCCGTGGAGGAACGCGTTGTTCACATCCAGTTGATGAAGAGGCCATTGTCTTACTGAGGCAACAGCTAGCAAAATTCGAACTGTGGCATACTTTGCCACATGAGAAAAGGTTTCCTTGTAGAGTCTATCCTTGATCTGGTTGAATCCCTTGGCGACCAGTCTTGCCTTATATCTCTCAACCGATCCATCAGCTCTGAATTTAATTCTGAACACCCATTTGCAACCAATAGCATGTTGTCCAGGAGGAAGGGATGTCACTGACCATGTGCTGTTCTTCTCAAGAGCTTCAATCTTCTGCCTCATTGCATCTCTCCACTCAGCACTTTTCTGGGCTTGAGAAAATGTGGTGGGTTCAACAATTGAAAGGGTGTTGAAAAGGGAGTGAATGTAATCCTGCGAGTGATGAATGAGATCCTGTGGCTGTAGAACAGTGAACACAGATGAAGAGGAGCTATCAGTCTCAGCACCTCTTCTTGATGGAAGGTTTTTGCAGACAAAATCATGGAGCTTGGCAGGTCGAATAATGCGCCTGGAAGGTCTAGGTTCAGCAACAGGATCATGAATGAGCTCAGGTTGGGCTTCTGGAGCCAGATTATCATTAGAAGAAGGGTTACTGGTCATCTGATCAGGGGTAGAGTGAGAACTGGGGTTCGGGCTTACAGCTGGGATAGTGTGTGAATGTTCATGGGAATCATGAACATGGGATAAGGATTGGTCAGATGCAAAAGGGAGTAGAGGATTCTCCAATCTGTGATCATTGATCTCAAAATTCACATGAGGAAGCACCTGCTCAGGAGACTTGGACTGATCAGAAGATTTGCAGGAATTATACTTGAAAGGGAAGCTCCATTCTCTGAAGATGACATCTCTACTCACAAATATCTTGTGAGTGCTTAGGTCATATAATTTGTATGCCTTGTAGCCAGGAGGATAACCCAAAAGAATGCATCTACGTCCAGAGGAATCCAATTTGGATCTATGAACACTGGGAATATGAGCAAAGCAAAGGCATCCTATGACTCTAAGGTGATTGTAATCTGGTTTCCTTTTGAACAAAAGCTCAAAAGGAGTGGCTGAGTGCACCACTGAGGAAGGAAGTATGTTGATGATGTAGGTAGCAGCAAGAATGCACTCACCCCAGAATCTAAGAGGGAGACCTGCATTGAGCCTCATGGCTCGAGCTGTCTCCACTAAGTGCCCGTGTTTTCGCTCAACACGTCCATTTTGCTCATGGACATAAGGCACACACCTTTGATGCACAATTCCTTTGTCTGACAGCAAGGTGCTCATTCTTGAGTTGATGAACTCAGACCCATTGTCAGTCCTAATGGTCTTGACTTGAGTCTCAAACTGAGTTTCTACATAAGCTAGAAATCCAGTCACAACCCCTTATACCTGACCCTTATCCCTTAGCAGAAAAGTCCAAACAGATCTAGAGAAATCATCCAACACAGTGAGGAACATCCTGGCACCACATATAGATGCCACCTTGAAAGGTCCCCACACATCCATGTGGACCAATTCAAAAGATTTAGAAGCAATAGAAGAACTCAATTTAAAAGGCAGTTTGTGCAACTTTGCAAGGTGACAGACATCACAATCAAAGGATCTCAAAACTGATCCCTTGCCCCAATCAAACAGTTTCATCTTGGATAAAGATGCATGTCCAAGCCTGGCATGGTAAACATTTATTATATTTGTTTTCACTTGAGCAACAAGCCCACTCACATTGAGTTGATGCCCTGTGGAGTTGTTATTGAAGGCAGCAGGACCACACATCCGTCTGATCCCAGTAGCTGCAGGAAACACTGATGCATGACTGAACTTGTAGAGACCTCCATCTCTGATGCCAGCAGCTGCAGTGGTCCTAGTGGAAATGTCCTATAGCCAACATTTCCATTTGGAGAATATGAACAAATGTTTGTCATCATCAAGCAGCTTGGACACAGATAGCAAGTTGTATTTAAAGTTTGGCATATACAACACATCTTGAAGCAAAATACTCCGATTGAAATGTACACTACCAGAGTACTTTACTTCTTGAGTGATCCCATCTGGAAAACCAATCACTATAGGTTTGTCAAGTGGTGTCATGCTTCTGAACATGGTCTCACTGCAAACTATGTGATCAGAAGCTCCAGAGTCGATGATCCATTCTTGATTGTGGCAAGAATTTCTATGACCAACTGTAGAAAGGGAAGTCATACCTGCAAAGTTTATAGAACTCCCAGTAGGACCACCTGAGTCCATTGGAGCCTTTCCTTTCATAGCTCGGATAACTTCAGCTACCACAACATTGATCAGAGACACATTTGTCTCCATATCAGCCCTTGCAGAGACTCCTATGTTGGAAGCAGATCCATTTTCATAGGTAATTGGAGTGTCCAACTCCATGGAATCCTGATGGATATTAGCAACCATCTTGTCGTTCTGAGGACGCTTTGGTCCAGTGTACCAGTTCGGAAATCCAACCAGCTTGAAGCAGGATTCCTTGAGGTGGCCACGCTCCTTGCAATAGTTGTAGAAGAGCTCCATTTTGGCTTTCTTCTGTTCCTCCTTGGACAATCTAGGTTTCTGATCATTGGATCTGTGATCATTGGCTCTCACAGATCCAGAATTGTTGCTTGGCTGAGATCCTGTTCCTCCCTTTAAAGAGCCTGCAGATTGATTGTAAGATCTGGTGGATAGGACTTCATGATGCTTGCTATGACCTCCAGTTATTCCTCGCTGTCTCTCTATCTGCAACACCATGTGGAAAGCTCGGTTTACAGATGGCAGTGGATCCATGGAGAGAATTTGGCTGCGAATTCCATCAAAAGCATCCGAAAGCCCCATCAGAAATTGCATCACACGAGTTGTTAAGTCACGATCCACAAGCTTCTTCAGGATGGAGCATGAGCAGTTCTTCAGCACTCCACACTTGCAGGTGAGCATCGATTCAATCTCCTGCAGTTCATCCCATGCCTTTCTACGCTTATTGTAATAATCAGCGACGCTAAGATTGTTTTGCTGGAATTGATAGATCTCCTTCTTGATCTGATAGATCAGAGGAGCATTCGATTCCGCAAACCTTTCCTGGATGTCATCCCACAGGTTCTTTGCTGATGTCGTGTAAACGAAGCTCTCAGCTATCTCTGGCTTCATCGAATTGATGATCCAGCTTGTCACCATGTAGTCACACCTAAGCCAGAGATCATAGTCATCATCGATTTCAGAAGGACGTTCGACCTTTCCATTTATGAAGCCCAACTTCATCTTGGCGCCAAGAGCCATTCGCACAGCCCTGCTCCAGCTGTGGAAATTAGTTCCAGTGAATGGTGCCGAGACGAGCACCATGCCTGGATGATCAGAGTTTGAGAGGAAAAGCGGATTCGCGTGATTCGCTCCCAAATTCTGACCTCCAATCCCTGAAGATGAACCTCCATGTTCACCATTGCCATCGTTCTCTGCAGTCGCCATTTCTCAGATCAAAACTCCAATCGAGTCACAGTACTTGATGATCTAGTACTGGTGTCGCTCTGATACCATATGAATCTCAGCAACCAGCTGAGATTTGTTCAGGAGTTTGAAGAAGAAGAAAATGGCGGAAGAGAGAGAGAGAGATCTGTAATTTCTGTATATTAATTCAACCAAACTGTAACAAACTCTGATCTCCTATTTATACAAGTATCCACTTGCTAACCCAACCTCCTAACCATGATTCTAACTGTTTAACCGAGCCTAACTCTAGTTACAAGATCTAACTGAGTGAATCCGAGAGCAGCTTAGCCAAACTAAGCTAGGTGCTCTATAGAAACTAGCCATTTGGGGTGGCGAAGTGGCTGACTTTGGCGGTTTGTTTCCGGTGGTGTCTCGTTCGTGGAGGATCCAATTTCGGGTTGTGGCGCAGTAGCCGGTGTTGGGATAAATGGATTCTTCGGGCGCCATTAGAGCCGATGGGTCGATGTGAGGCAAGTTGAAAGGGGAAAATGAACAGTTGCAACCTAAAAGGGATGTTTGAGGAAGACGAACAGTTGCAGGCCATTGCATATGATAATTCATTTATATCAGTAATTGTATCATAAATTAATCCTTATATCTTTAATAAAACATTCTAAAAATTAAACTATAATGACATTATAAGTTTGCTATCCAAATGAAGCCTAAGGTTATTCGTACGGATTGATAAGTTGTTCATAAGAAGGCTAATGTTATTACTACATATAGGAGGTTTATTCACAAGATTGGCTTAAGTATGAATAACCAATTCATCCGATACTGTAATTGCGAAATATGTAAATCTCCAACTAGGTCGGCAAAAACTCACTCGACATTTTGATAATTATGGGAAAAAAATGGAACAATATCAATCTGCAATTCCCGCTGCAAACTCCACCAATTTGGAGAGTGAATGCACGTATGTAAGTAATTAGGCGAGTGGGTGGCCCTAATGGTGGGACCCCACTTACAAATTTTTATTTTTATTTTAGATCAATCCTATCCATTAATTTCCAATGATCCAATGGTCAACATTTGCTCATATGATACACAATAAACCTTGCTCTCATTTAATCCATCCTCTACATATACATATACTAAAATCAATGCATAGCGTCGACCCTATGTGGCGCATTGTGTTTGATGTAAATGCTCGGATTTGAAAATCCTAATTTTCGTAAAAAGAGAAATTAAAACGAATTTAATTCGGATATTTCAAGGAAAACTCGTTCTAAATTTAATAAATCAAACTTGAAATTCTTAATGCGAATTCCGGCCCAATTTTTAACTTTGGACATCGAATCCGTCTTTCCTGCACCCGAATTTAATCCGGGTGCAAGAAAGGTACGTCGGCCTTGGTAGAGCCGAGTGAGTGGGACTAGTCGGAGCTAGTGGTCAGTGAGTATAGTCGAGCTTCCGGTAGGTCTTAGGTGAGGACTGGAGTTAGTGTGGCAAGATTCTGAGGGAGTGGTTGACAGGCCTAAAGTCGTTATGCCAAATCAAAGTAAATTCCTAAGATGCAAACTATAACAAGTATAGTAGGTAAGTTAGGGTCGAACCCACAGGGAAACAGAATCAGTTGTAAGAGCAAGTATTATTACCAAAAGTAACTGATTAAAGGGGGAGTTTTGTGTGTGAGAAATAGTAACAGAACAAGTTGCAAGTAAAGGTTGTGAATATATGATGGAAAGGTATCACACCAGGTAATTATCCGCACAACAATTAAGATGGTTCATCATCGCATTCTATGAGTCTCAAGTTCTAATGTCCAGTAATTGTTCTCAATTCAGATCGTGTAATAGCTTTTAGTCCTACCAGTCCTAAAAGCACTTATCACTAAATTACAAGGGAAAACCTTCACCAAATAATAAAGCAATAGCATTAAAGCATGAATTATAATGAGATACAAGCGATTCTAACAACCCGTTAAAATAGCCTGTAATCGAATCTCCCTCACAATCTACCACAAGCGACCGCGTATGGAGATTGTGTTTGCTACAATGAATCTACAACCCAAGACCTGGAATTGGAAACCCTAGCAGTATGACTAGTATCGATAAACCTAGGTGATCAATCTAGATAAATCAATAATAAGCAATCAAGCAATAAGCTCAGGAGATCGAAACAATTAACAAAGGACGAACAAGAGTAGAATACTCACAACCAAATCAATTGAAGGCTTCAAAGAACCAAGTGCAACAAAGGAGAGTTAGTTCTCCATAGGGTTTGTGAGATAATGCAAAAGGAAAATATGTCTCTGGAAAATAACCTAATGAAATCCTTACTGCCTTTTCGGCCTATTTAACCTAATGAAGTCGGGTTTTACATCCCGTGCAATTATAATAATAAAATATAAAAACTAAATAGATAAACAGAACCGGATAAGAATCCGTCTTCAGGACCGACGCGGGCGCGCCAAGTGCAGCGCGGGCGCGCCAGCCTCGTCTTCAACTCTTCCATTTGGTGTATCAGCGCGGCCACTTCCTCCTAGCAGCGTGGTCGCGTCGGGTAGCAGCGCGGGCGCGCCATGTGCAGCGCGGCCGCGCCAAGGTCTTCGGTCCTCCAGCTGCTTCCGATCTTCTTAGCTTCTGTAACTTGCATGATTTCTTCAACTTCTTCAATATGCTCCGAATCGCCAAGTTCACACTAATATCTCTCATAATGTCAGATAAATGATGACAAAAACTACTAAATGCGCTATGGAATATATCGCATATCAAATTCCCCCATACTTAAACCTTTACTCGTCCCGAGTAAGCATAGAAGCTAGCCTACTCTCACTATAAATCTCAAAGGTTCACAGACAGTACAAGGAACATGAACACTAAGTACTAGTAGTTTTCACCATCTCACCAATCAGCTCAAAAGACAATCAAAATAGGAAATAAGAATTACAATTGTATCTCAACCATCTACACCTTATAGCTCCCAGTGGCCTACCCGAAAACCTCCTTATAACTCCTCTTCTTATGTCGCCCTCGCCAAGAGATCAATCCTAATCACTCAAAGTAAACGCTCATCTTGCCAAGGCGCCCTTTCGGGTTTTCACCAAGCCACTCATTTGTTTTTTCAGGGATGGTACTCACAGAACAATCTCACTTCCCTCAAGCCTCATATTGCCAAGCCTAAGGCTCGCCAGACTACCTGCTTTTTGCCTGAGTCGCCCTTCCAGGTTTTAAACTCATCCCAGGATTTTGATTGCTTTCTTTTTTCTTTTTTTTTCATTTTTTCATTTTTTTCTCATTTTTTTTTTCTAAATAACAAATGCAGAATCTGTACACAAATAATGCTGAAATAAAATATGTACATGATGTGTGAATCCTTTCCCTCCCCCATACTTGAATGAAGCATTGTCCTCAATGTGAAAGAAGACAGAATGAAGTAGGGAGAAAGGAAACAGAAGGACTCACTGAGGTGGTGGATAGTGGCGAGAGTAGTCCTCTCGCATGCGGCGCAGCTCCTCCCTCATCTCTTTGAACTCGCCGAAGCCCTGTAAGATGTCGGCCTGCTGGTGGAGAATCTGGTTTGTCACTGTCGTCAGACTCCCCACGTCTTGGCGCAAAAGGCCAATCTGATCAACCAGGTGGCCCCACTGCTGGGGCTGCTGATAAGTATCCTGAGAAGCTTGTGCAGGCCAAGGGGTCCACTGGTGCGCGTCCTGCTGGCTCTGATATGCTGGTTGAGAATCCCAACCGTGCTGATAAGCAGGCGTCTCCTGATATGGGCTCTGTGTGAAGCCCTGTGTATCTGCCTGAACAAACGTCTGCTGAGCCATAGGCGCATCCTCCATCGTGGCAGCTCCAGCTGTGCCACTGCTTCTGCCTACCTCCATGCGACGCCTTCTCCCCAGAAGTGACGTCGGAAAGTAATCCGCCTCAATGTACCAGTCAGACCAAGATTCTGACCAAGGCAGGGGCTTAGGGAGCCTGAACTGATGCTCCTTCTTCTTGCCCGTGCACCAAATGGCTCCCCCATTCGGTGCAGTATCCAGCATCAGACATCTCCGTAGATAATCCTCAGTATAGGTCCTCGCGATGACCTCTGTCTCCTCCAGCTCAACCAAACCATTCTGCCCAACGCATGCAGCAATGGCGAATCGAGTAATAAGGCCGCCCTGAACCATTTCTGGTCCAGCGGCACTGCGATCCCTTCTGATCCTGTCGAGGCCATCGAAAAAGAGCATAACCCAGTCAGGCGTATAATCCGCAGTAGGCACTGCGCTGTAGGCAAATCTCAGATGCGTCATGGAAAGCTTGGTGTCTGTAATCAGCCCATAGTACGTCCCAGCAACGATCTTGCACAACATCCGGAAGATAGGATGAGTGATCCTGCTGTTGTATTCGTTGCTCGTCAGAAAATCCTCTCCAGACACCGCTTTGAAGAAAGCAACAAGGTCGGGGTCGGACACAGCTGTGGCCCATCCAACCGTTGGGGCTTTAGTAACCCCCAAAGCTTTTCGTAGCCTTGATATAGAAGCCCTGTAGATGGTGCCATTATATCTGAACGAAACCCCTCTAATGTTGTGATCTCTCAGGTGAACCTGATAAGTGGCGAGGAATTGCTTGCTCAGTTCCGGATACCCTACAGCTCCCAAATCCAGAAAACCACTAATACCGGCATGCTCTAGACATTGCTCCATACATTCTAGCATCTGAAGCTTCTGAAGGGTAGGTCTATGCAAGTATTTGGTAGAACTGACACAGCTGACCTTATTGTAAATCGCCAATTCCTCATTAGACAAATCTAGCCCATGATCAGATCTACTCGTCTCCTCCTCCGATGAACTCATACTTGATATATAATACGAAGAAATCGGAATCGAAAGAAGAACAGCGGAAAGAACTCACGAAGAACAGCTCGGCGCAGGGGGCAGACGCGGGCACGCTGAAGGTGGCGTGGGCGCGTCGAAATCAGCGCGGGCGCGTCAAATTGCAGCACGGGCGCGTCGAGACTGTATGCTTCCTGGTGGGTCTTTTCTAGCAGCGCGGCCGCATTAGGGTTGGCGTGGCCGCGTCGGAGCTCTCTTCAGATCTGAACGTCGGCGAAGACGGCTTCGTCGATGTGAGGCTCGCCGAGATTTCTCCGGTGCCGGCTTGTACTTGGCCTGGTGGGGGCTGCCGCCGGCGGCTGTGTGCTTCAGGGAGGACCAAGATGTGGTGGTCCAAGGTGGGGGCGGCGGTTGTGGTGAGGAGAGAGAAGGGAGTGTTTGGTGAGGAAAGTTTGAGAGGGATGTGTGGTGAGGGTGATGTGGGGGCTGATGTGTGGGGTGTAGGGTTTTGGTGGGCTGGGTCATTACCCGATTCTGTTTTTTTTTTTTTTTTTTGACGAAAATTAACACTGCGGGTGCAGTGGGTCCGAAATGCGGGTGCAATTCGTCACCAGAACTCCGTCTTTAGTACCTACAAAATAAAATAAAAATAGAGTTAAAGAAAATAATGCAGTTCCTTGGGTTGCCTCCCAAGCAGCGCCTTTGTTTCATGTCGCTGGCTCGACCAAGCCGTTTTGGCTATTCTAACTCCGCATGTGGCTCCTCCAAAGCTAACTCATCCATAACCTCCTTTGTGAACCCTTCATAGTATGTCTTAAGCCTATGACCATTTACTTTGAACTTCTTTTGGCTATCCGGGTCATATAGCTCTACCGCTCCATGTGGAAAAACTTCAGCAACAATGTATGGTCCCCCCCACTTTGACCTGAGCTTCCCAGCGAAGAGTTTCAGGCGAGACTGAAAAAGTAGGACTTTGTCACCAGCTTTAAAGTCCTTCCTATTGATGTGCTTGTCATGCCATGCCTTGGTCTTTGCCTTGTAGATAGCCGCATTATCATAGGCGTCCAACCGTAGCTCCTCGAGCTCACCCAACTGTAGCTTCCTGTGGTCTCCAACTTCGTCACTCTGCATATTGCATTGTTTCACAGCCCACCAAGCCTTGTGCTCCAGCTCAACAGGAAGATGACATGCCTTCCCATAGACAAGTCTGAAAGGAGACATCCCAATTGGAGTTTTGTAAGCAGTGCGATAAGCCCATAAAGCATCATCAAGTCTCAAACTCCAATCCTTCCTGTTAGGATTCACGGTCTTCTCAAGAATGGCTTTGACCTCTCTATTGGACACCTCAGCTTGGCCATTCGTCTGTGGATGATATGCGGTGGAAACTCTGTGTGTGACATGATATTTCTTAAGCAAGGCAGTCACAGTTTTGTTGCAGAAATGGGTACCCCTGTCACTAATCAGCGCTCTAGGAATACCATGCCTGGCAAAAATATTGCTTTTCAAGAACCCTGCCACAACTTTAGAATCATCAGTCCTGGTGGCCTTCGCTTCCACCCACTTGGAAACGTAGTCCACCGCAAGTAAAATATATAAATTCCCACAAGAACTAGGAAAAGGTCCCATAAAGTCGATACCCCAAACATCAAAGATTTCGCAAAAAATCATTGGTGATTGTTGTATTTCATTCCTTTGGGAGATATTCCCCATTCTTTGACACCTATCACATGCCTTGCAGAAAGAATAAGCATCTTTAAAGATATGTGGCCAATAAAATCCAGATTCAAGTACCTTTCTAGCAGTTTTATTAGCACCAAAATGTCCCCCACATGCTTCAGAATGACAAAATTCAAGAACAGATCGTACCTCAGTATCTGGAAGACAACGACGAATGACCTGATCTGCGCAATGTTTCCAAAGGTATGGGTCATCCCAAATATAGTGGTTGGCTTCTCTTCGAACCTTCTCTGTCTGGGCCTTGGTATGACCCGGAGGAAATTCTCCACATACTAAGTAGTTCACAATGTCCCGGTACCAAGGACTGACGGAGTGAAGTCCTAGAACGGACTGAGGAGATCGGAGAAACAATGACGTGGGCGCGTCAGAGGGAGACGTGGCCGCGTCGGAGGTCAGCGCGGGCGCGCCTTGAAGCAGCGCGGGCGCGCCTTGAAGCAGCGCGGGCGCGTCAGATTGCAGCGCGGGCGCGTCAGATTGCAGCGCGGGCGCGTCAAGCCTCCAGTGTGTTTCTGTGCTCTCGAGTCTGCATAAGGTGTCGTCCGGAAACGTTCCTAAGATGGGTTTTTGTGACTCCGGCTTGTCCTCCTCATTTACCAATCTGCTCAAGTGGTCAGCCACCAGATTCTCCGCTCCTTTCTTGTCCTTAATCTCCACGTCAAATTCGCTGAACAACAGGACCCATCGAATCAATCGTGGCTTTGTCTCCTTCTTTGTCATCAAGTAGCGGAGGGCTGCGTGATCTGTGTAGATAATCACTTTAACCCCAAGCAGATATTGTCGAAACTTCTCTAGTGCAAACACCACAGCTAGCATTTCCTTCTCAGTGGTGGAGTAGTTGCGCTGTGCTCCATTCAGAGTCATGGAAGCGTAATGGATCACATGAGAGGCTCTTCCCTCTTTTTGGCCTAGCACTGCTCCCACTGCATAGTCGCTCGCATCACACATGATCTCAAATGGGTGAGACCAGTCTGGTGCCTGGATGATTGGTGCACTAGTGAGGCGTCCTTTCAACTGGTCGAACGCCTCTTTGCACTCTTGTGTGAGTGCAAAGGTCACATCTTTCTTCAGAAGCTCGCATAAGGGTAAGGATATCTTTGAAAAGTCTTTGATAAACCTGCGATAAAAACCTGCATGGCCTAGAAAAGAACGAACTTCGCGCACATTAGTAGGATAAGGCAGAGATTGAATTACATCAATCTTTGCCTTATCGACCTCAATACCCTTTGCAGAGACTATATGACCTAAAACAATTCCTTGTTCTACCATAAAATGACACTTTTCAGAGTTCAAAACCAAATTAGTTTCAACACATCTTTTTAATACTAGTGCCAAATGGCTCAAACAAGTATCAAAGCTATCCCCATGTACTGTGAAATCATCCATGAATACTTCAATGAAATTTTCAATGTACTCAGAGAAGATACTAACCATACATCGTTGAAATGTCCCGGGTGCGTTACATAGTCCAAATGGCATCCTGCGATATGCAAAAGTACCGAAAGGACATGTAAAAGTAGTCTTCTCCTGGTCCTCTGGCGCTATAGCCACCTAAAAATAACCAGAATATCCATCAAGAAAGCAATAATAGGGGCGCCCAGCAAGGCGTTCTAGCATCTGATCAATAAAGGGGAGAGGGAAGTGATCCTTCCTGGTTACTGTGTTCAACTTGCGATAGTCGATGCACACCCTCCAACCTGTTTGTGTCCTGGTAGGGATCAACTCGCCTTGTTGATTCTCCACAACAGTAATCCCTCCTTTCTTAGGGACAACTTGGGTAGGACTCACCCACTGACTGTCAGAAATTGGGAAAATCATGTTAGCTGATAGCAATTTCAGCACTTCCTTCTTCACCACATCCATCATGGGAGGATTGAGCCTTCTCTGTGGTTGGCGTGATGGCTTAGCTTCGTCCTCTAGCAGGATCCTGTGCATGCATGTAGATGGACTGATTCCCTTGATGTCAGCGATGGTCCACCCCAATGCAGTTTTGTACTCCTTTAGAACCTCTACTAACTTTTCCTCCTGCTCCTCTGAGAGCTTACTTGACACAATAACTGGTAAAGTGTCATCAACTCCTAGGAAAGCATACTTGAGATGACTAGGGAGTTGCTTGAGTTCAATTTTAGGTGCCTGCACAACAGATGGAACAAGCACTTCGCTTGGAGTCAGTAGATTGGGGCCAACGCCCAAAAGAGTAGGGGACTCACCTTCCATATTCATATGGGCTACTAATTCCTGCATGTTAGATGAGATTGAAAAATCTGTATAGGACTCATCAATATCATTCTCAATAATTGACTGCAACTCATCTTCCCTAGAAATATCAAATAGATCTTGAGCTAATGGTTCAATCACATCAATAGAGCACAGAGACTGGTCATCAACAGGATGTTTCATAGCCTTATAGAGATCGAATTCAACCTTTTCTCCATCAAATTCCATTGTTAGTGTCTCAGAGACACAATCGATTTTTGTCCTAGCAGTTTTAATAAAAGGTCTACCTAACAGAATAGGTGCATCATGCTTATCGTGTTCCATATCCAGGACAAAGAAATCTGCAGGAAAAATCAGTTTATCGACCATAACCAAAACGTCTTCAACTACTCCTTTAGGGTACTTATTAGACCTATCAGCTAGTTGCACAACTACTCCAGTTTCATGCAAAGGTCCTAAATCTAGTGATTTGTAAAGTGAGTAGGGAAGCACATTTATGGAAACACCCAAATCAAGCATAGCTCTATCAAATTTTACATCTCCAATGACACAAGGGATAGTAACCATACCTGGATCAGCGCACTTTTTCGGCATTCTCCTCTGAAACATAGCGGAGACCTGCTCACTTACTTTCACCTTCTTTTTCCCTTTCAGCTTCTGATTCCTCTTTACTGTGCAAAGCTCCTTCAAGAACTTGGCGTACTTGGGCACAGTTTTTATCATTCTCAACAGAGGAATGTTCACCTGACACTTGCTAAATGTCTCAAACAGCTCTGAATCATCGATTATCCTCCTCTCCTTAAGTGCCTCAGGGAACGGAGGTTTTGGTTTCTCATACCCGAGAGGGGGAAAATTCGGTCGAACATAAGTATCGACATAAGGTTCAGATTCAGGCGGGATTGGACCAGGTGCGGGCGCGTCAGAGGTAGGCGTGGGCGCGTTAGCATCAGGCGCGGGCGCGTCATTTTCCGGCGCGGGCGCGCTGCTGGTCGGCGCGGGCGCGCTAGTGGTGGGCGTGGCCGCGTTGGCCTCCGTCGTGTTTTCCTCCTCGGATTCCTGACTTCTCAGCTCCTTTCCATTCCGAAGAGTTATAGCACTGACGTTTTCCTTTGGATTGACCACTGTTTGAGATGGTAGACCCCCTGACGTCTTCGCCTCTATTCTAGTGATTGCTTCAGCCATTTGCCCCATTTGCTTCTGTATATCCTTTATGCTCGATTCAGTTGTCTGAACATGCGCAGTAAAGTGTTGTGTCAGGGTATTGAGCATGGACTCAGTGGATGGAGCGTTACCCTGCTGCCTCTGATTGTAGGGAGGTGGCTGCTGCTGATGTGGTTGGTTTGGTGGATCCCTCCATCTGAAATTCGGGTGATCTTTCCAACCTGGGTTGTAGGAGTTTGAGTAGGGGTCATGTCTGGGTCTCTGAGGTCCATTTCCACCTATAGCACTCACTTCAGCGGTGTCTCTCTGGAGTGTAGGACACGCATCAGTTGGGTGGAAGTCATCACCACAGAATTCACAAGCCTTGAGTTGTTGAGGAGTCCCTTTCAGAGTGAGTCTCCTAACCATATCCTTCAATTCAGCAATATCATTGGCTTGGTTAGAGTCTACCGAGTTGACTCCTTTCTTTCTGGTGGACTTCCCAAAATTCCTAGTCCCCTCAGCCATTTCCTGAATCTTTTCCATAGCTCCCTCTGGCGTGGCATTCAGAATATTTCCTCCACAGGCGGCATCGATCATCCTTCTATCAGATTCCAGCAATCCCCCATAGATGTATAAGACTAGGTCCTTCGTGCTGTAGCCATGGAAAGGGCAATTAGCACACAGCTTCTTGAACCTTTCATTGTAATCATAGAGGGTCTCATCCTCCTCCTGCTCTATATTGTTGATTGCCTTCTTCAAGGTGTTCTCCTTCTTAGCAGGGAAGAATTTCTCCAGGAAGGCCTTGTGGAGCTTAGGCCAAGTGTCGATGCTCCCAGTAGGAAGGCTGTAGTACCAGTCATCCGCAGCATCGACCAGCGTGAACCCAAAAGCTCTCATCTTTATCTGTGCTTCAGTTATATTGGCTGGTTTCATGCTCATGCACACATTATGAAACTTCCCCATGTGCTTGATGGGGTCCTCTCCAGTCGATCCATGGAATTTTGGCAGTTGGTGAATCAGCCCAGACTTAAGCTCAAAATGGTTGTCATCCCCTATAGCAGGGATTGTCACAGCAGGTGCGTGCTGTGTGATGTTTGATGCTGTCAGCTCTCGCAGCGTCTGGTTAGCAGCCATTGGATCGGGTTGGTGGTGTTGTTCTCTAAGACGGCGGTGGTATGTCCTGTCAATTTCCCAATCAAAAGCAAAAAGATGGGGATCAGTAGCACGAGTGCGAACCATGCAAGAGGTTCACACCCAAACAGGTAATAAAACAAACAAGAACAAAGATTAACCGTTTCCCCGGCAACGGCGCCAAATTTGACAGGCCTAAAGTCGTTATGCCAAATCAAAGTAAATTCCTAAGATGCAAACTATAACAAGTATAGTAGGTAAGTTAGGGTCGAACCCACAGGGAAACAGAATCAGTTGTAAGAGCAAGTATTATTACCAAAAGTAACTGATTAAAGGGGGAGTTTTGTGTGTGAGAAATAGTAACAGAACAAGTTGCAAGTAAAGGTTGTGAATATATGATGGAAAGGTATCACACCAGGTAATTATCCGCACAACAATTAAGATGGTTCATCATCGCATTCTATGAGTCTCAAGTTCTAATGTCCAGTAATTGTTCTCAATTCAGATCGTGTAATAGCTTTTAGTCCTACCAGTCCTAAAAGCACTTATCACTAAATTACAAGGGAAAACCTTCACCAAATAATAAAGCAATAGCATTAAAGCATGAATTATAATGAGATACAAGCGATTCTAACAACCCGTTAAAATAGCCTGTAATCGAATCTCCCTCACAATCTACCACAAGCGACCGCGTATGGAGATTGTGTTTGCTACAATGAATCTACAACCCAAGACCTGGAATTGGAAACCCTAGCAGTATGACTAGTATCGATAAACCTAGGTGATCAATCTAGATAAATCAATAATAAGCAATCAAGCAATAAGCTCAGGAGATCGAAACAATTAACAAAGGACGAACAAGAGTAGAATACTCACAACCAAATCAATTGAAGGCTTCAAAGAACCAAGTGCAACAAAGGAGAGTTAGTTCTCCATAGGGTTTGTGAGATAATGCAAAAGGAAAATATGTCTCTGGAAAATAACCTAATGAAATCCTTACTGCCTTTTCGGCCTATTTAACCTAATGAAGTCGGGTTTTACATCCCGTGCAATTATAATAATAAAATATAAAAACTAAATAGATAAACAGAACCGGATAAGAATCCGTCTTCAGGACCGACGCGGGCGCGCCAAGTGCAGCGCGGGCGCGCCAGCCTCGTCTTCAACTCTTCTATTTGGTGTATCAGCGCGGCCACTTCCTCCTAGCAGCGTGGTCGCGTCGGGTAGCAGCGCGGGCGCGCCATGTGCAGCGCGGCCGCGCCAAGGTCTTCAGTCCTCCAGCTGCTTCCGATCTTCTTAGCTTCTGTAACTTGCATGATTTCTTCAACTTCTTCAATATGCTCCGAATCACCAAGTTCACACTAATATCTATCATAATGTGAGGTAAATGATGACAAAAACTACTAAATGCGCTATGGAATATATCGCATATCAGTGGTCTTCGTTGGAGGTAGTGTGGGGCAAAAACGTGTGCGGGTAGTGTAATTCTAGAGGTGGATGAGTGAGTTAGGAGTGGATCGGAGAGATTCTTGAGGGGATGTGTTGATAGACGAGTTAGTGTGCCAAAAGAGAGTGTCTAGATAGTCTAGGAGCGGATCGTGGGCGACATTGATGATGATCGGTTAATGAATGTCTAAGGAATCATAGACTTTGGGAGTAGGTTGTATGTTCGGTGATTGGGGGCGGTCTAGTAAAGAATGGGGTTGAGGAATCGCTGAGGAAGAGTAGTATGAGGTTGTTGGGTGATGTCTCTAAAATAGCCATGTTTTTATGCACATTTTAGTTCCATATTCTATACACTTTCCATATTTCGGGTTGGGAATATGTCGAATTTATGTAGTATATGCTTACTAGTCAGAAATAGAGATCTACGTAAGTTTCTGTTTAATATTTCAGAATATGGAGCCATTTCGGGAGATAACCAAGAAGCAAAGACGGAAGCTGAAGGCTGCTCGATATCGACTAGTCTTTGTCGATATCGACTAAGGATGTCCGGGCATACCCTGATCGAGAAAGCACATGTCGAGGAGCTGAAAAGAGAACAACCCGACTCCAGCACTCTCCTCGATATCGAGTTGATTACTCGATATTGACAAAGCTGAAGACCACACCCGGAGTCGAGGAGACCCTGATCGAGGAATCTGAGGAGTGCTACCCGACCTGGCCAGACACCCGGACACAGAGCAACACCACTCCTCGATATCGAGGAAAGTCCTCGATATCGACAAAGGCCAAGGCACCTGTCCGAGCAGCGTCGAGAAGAAGCTACCCGACACCTCCAAGCCACAGAAGTCGACGAGACCACTTTACTCGAGATTGAGTACGATACTCAAGATCGACAAACCCCACGAGCCAGAGTCCGAGCAGATCGAGGACCTGCTACCCGAGATGCCGCTGAAAGCTGAAGTCGGCGTCCGAGTTACTCAAGATCGAGTAAGTTACTCGAGATCGAGGAAAGATCTCCGGAAGCCGCGCACACGTTTTGAGCTGTCCTACTCGGATTGGGATTCCTTGGGGCCGAAGATTGCCGAGTTCTATCCGATTCTATCAAGATCCATCATGGAAGAGAAGATTTATCCACAAAGAAGATATTTTAGTCTTTTAGATATAATTTCCCTTTTTAGATTTAATTATGTTATTCCATTTATTTATCTTTAAAGCTTTTAGATATAGATATAGATATAGATAGATATTTCTATCCTTGAATAGCAAGGAGTAGAAGCTATAAATAAAGCCCATGGGGTTGATTTTAGGAATCATCCAATTCACAAGCTAGAGAAGTAGTTCACAGAGAAGTTTTAGGAGTTTGAAGGTTTTAGGGTTTTTGCATTCAACGAGAGTTGGATTGCCGGGATTGTAAAGACTTTGAATTTAGTTTAATGCAAGTTATTTCCTTTCAATCAATGATGTCTGAGGTTGCAATGAAGCGCGAGTAGTCCACCCACTTCTAGGGTTGGGGCGAGCCCGACGATAGCCCTGCGCGTTTGTGGTAAAGATCCGACTTTTATCATGTTTTGAGCATCTACTACTCTTTATGTGTTTATTACCCATCTAATGGAGGTCCATGCTAACAACTTGGATTGTAAACATAAAATTTATGCATGCTCGATCTCGACCACCTTTGGTCGATCTCGAGTTACTAATCTACGATCCCAGAATCGTCGTAGCTTCTGTGTGCAGGTGATCGACAAAGGATTCATCGACGTCGACAAGCTTACTCGATCTCGAGTAGGGCTTACTCGATATCGACTAGAACCTGTGACTGCTGCTGCCCTGTTCGACTTCTGTCCGTGAGATTCATCCGCTGCCTAGGATCCGCTGACACGCTTCCTCGTGGATCGATCTTGACTTCCCACTATTGCATCGGGAGGAAGTCTTGTAATCATTTGCAAGGGACGGAATCTGGTTTGATGTGATTTATTTATATTTTAATTTGCATTCTCGATTTCCTCCTACAACAAATTGGTGCCGTTTCCGGGGAAGCTATTATTCGCGCTTTAGGTAGTTAAATCTCACGTCTACTTTGAGTTACTTTACAAATGTATGCGCCGTTCTGGTCAACCACCTGAGTTTGACGGCTTAGACGAACCGGAACGCCTCCTACACATCCGAGCTAAACTACAAAGAGCCATGGCGGCCGCTGAGACACAGGAACAGCTGATACAGAGGCTTACAAGGGAACTAGCCACAAAAGATGTTGCTATCGCCGCCGAGAAAGCAGCAAGAGAACAAGCAGTAGCTGAGCTTGCCCAATACCCAACCACGACAGAGGATTATATGCACCCAACTCTCGTCGTGCCTGAATCGGCGATTCTAATCCCTGAAAACTCTTTTGAAATTCGCACTCAATTCCTTGTAGAGCTTAAAAATAATTCTTTTTATGGCAAATTTAATGAGTGTCCTCTTGAGCATATTACCAATTTTTCTGACATGTGCCATACTCTTGCTGAAGGCACAACTCTAGAATATGTCAAGATGAAGGCTTTTCGCTGGTCTCTCGCTGGACCTGCACTGAAGTGGCTTGAAGGGTTGAAACCAAGATCCCTCACAACATGGGCCCAAGTAGAGCAAGAGTTTCTGAACAAATTCTTCCCTCCTACCAAGACAGCACTCATCCGCCAAAAGATTACAGCTTTCAAACAAAAGCCTGGGGAGCCGCTAGCCAAAGCATGAGAGCGATACAAAGAACTGCTGCGATCTTGCCCTACTCATGGACAGCCACCCTACGTCATTTAAGATATCTTCTTCGACTCTCTTGACCAAGTCACTGAGGACAGGATCAACCAGTACACTCGATATGAGTACCTGACGATGCCACCAATTGACGCTTGGGGTGTGCTCGACAAGCTCACCAATTATGACAACAAATATGGGTCTACTGCAAACTATGAGGAGAACTCCTATGCCAGGCCAACACCATCTATGCCCCTTTATGAGCCTGCGAAGGAGATTGACCCAGATGTGAGGGAGCAGTTCTAAAGATACTAGAATCGCAAGCTCCTCAAGCAAGTCAAGTATCTCTCTGTCAACCAGCCTTGCATCGAATGCCGATCACAGCGGCACACCACTACTGAGTGCCGACACACTGAGCAAGTCAGGATGGCAGAGACACATGAAGAGGTAGCCTACGCTGGGGTCCCAATCGCTATATGGGGGATCAAAGGTTCTATCAACCACAGTGGAACCAAGGTCCTCCTAGGAACCCCCCACCATACAGAGCTCCAGGACATCCAGAAAGGGATCAAAAGAAGGATGACTTACAGCTCGTCCTAGAAGAGATGCGCCGAAATCATGCACAACAACAGCAGTCTACAAGCGCCATCAATAATCAACTCCGGAATTTCAACACAAAATTTAGGGAACTGGATATCTGGAAGAGGAGCATAGAGACACAGATGGGACAATTCGCTGCACAGATCCCACGAACATCCGGACAACTCCCTGGGCAAACAGAACCAAATCCTAAGGGGAAGACCGGACATGTCGCGACTATCAAACTCAGAAGTGGGCACCAATTACACGAGCCAGAGGTCGGGAAGCACCAAGACAAAGCAGAGTAGCAAGTCGATAACGAGCAACAGCAACTCGATATCGAGAAGCCAGTAGTAGATATCGACAAGAACCTGCTCGACACAGACCAGAAGCCGAGCTCGGACTCCACTGCCCAGCCAGCCAACTCGAGATCGACAAGCCTACTCGATATCGAGGAACTCAAGTCGATATCGACAAAAACCTGGCCGATGTCGACGACTCTACAACACCTCCGACGTGTGATGTGGCTCCGAAGCAGAAAATAACATTACCTTTCCCTTCCAAAGCACTAAAAGATCCCACTGCAGGTAGGTTTAACCGTTTTTTTAATATGCTGCAAGAATTGAATGTCTCTATTCCTTTTTACAAAAGCACTGCAAGAGATGCCTGGATATGTCCAATTTCTAAAGGAAATCATGAGCAAGAAGCGACCCATCTCAGAGATCACCAGCGAATGCAAAGTACTCCACTTCCCTGAAAAGAGACCTGAACCTGGTAAGTTTTCTGTTACTGTGGGGTTTGGACAATATAAATACGATTCCTTGTGTCATTTAGGAGCAAGTGTGAGCATCATGCCCTTATCAATCTGGCGGAAGGTAAAGATATGATGCATAGAACCTGTGGATGCCAAGCTATACATGGCAAACAATACAGTAGTCATCCCTACATGAATGGTTGAGAATGTCTCTGTCCAGGTTGGTAAATTCTTTATTCCAGCTGATTTTCTTATAATAGATTGTGCTGAAGATCCTACTAGCCCCATTATTCTTGTTAGACCATTCTTAGCTATTGCAGATGCCAAGATTAGTGTCAAGCAGCGATCACTCACCTTCACCATAGGCGACGAGGTCTTAGACTTCTCCTTTGGCCCTGCAAAGGAGGAAATTTCATGGCTAGAGGTGAAGAGCATCAGCAACCACGGGACCAGGCAAACAACGAAGGAAGATATCAGGAGACAACTCGAGATCGACAAAGGTTCCTCGATCTCGACTAAGGTGCTACTCGATCTCGAAAAAAGTTCATCGATATCGACTTCTTCTGCTGAACACCAGACTTGCCAGGAGCCTAAGTATGGGGTCCCTGTACTCGATATCGACCGGCCGTACTTGATATCGACTAACCCTGAGCCCGGAGATTTCTTTTTTGGGCCCGAAAAGGTAAGTTCAGGTATGAGCTCCATCCCTCCTCAGTCCATTAAGAAATTTATAAATAATTCAAGGGGAGGTAAGGCCCCATGGCGAGAGAATCTGCGGAAACTGCGAGCTGGAAAGAAAAAGAAGGGAGCCAAATGAGATTATGCAAGCAACCACCTATCAGCTGATCTTGCATACTACAATCAGGACCTAGAAGATCCAGGATAAGGGCCAAGCACAAGCGGGCCCCACATTAAAGGTCATTGAGCACAAACGGAGAAGTCGACCTAGCGACTCTAAAATCTAGAGCATGTATATAAAACTTTTTGAATTTTGGGACTTTTTGAAACTTTTGGTTTTGGTTTTGGTTTTTTGTTTTTTTTTGTTTTAGTTTAGAATACTTCATGTGGAAAGTCTTGTTTTTGTGTGCAATCTAACACTTTTAGGTCGGCAAGCGTAAAAGAATCGCGAAAGGTGGAATAAGAAGTCCCCGAAAAACAGTCAGAATCGATGAAGGCCAAGTCGACAATGACCAAGAGGAGCAGCCCAGAAGTTACTCGATATCGAGTAGGCCAACTCGATATCGACCAAAGCCAGAAGAGGCTCCTCGACTTCAGAATCCACTGGATGCAAACAGTTACTCGATATCGAGTACAGTACTTGATATCGACAAAGAATTTACTCGACATGTCCTGATCTGCCCTCCTCGGCGCGTTATTCGGTGAGTTCCTTCCTTTACTCTTGTTTTTATTTGATTTTATACAGTGGGGACACTGTATATTTTAAGTATGGGGTGGGGGAAGGGCTCATTATCATTATTATATGTTTTAGTCTTGCTTTTTGGGTTTTACATGGTGAAATTTTATTTTTATGTTATAGTTTTATGCATTTGAGTCTTTTGTCATACCTTAGTCTTGTTTTTTTAGTTACATAAATAAAAAATAATAATAAAAAATAATAAAAAATAAAAAATGTCGAAAAAAGAAAAACATGCATGTTTAAATTTTTGCATTGTCTTAGTTTTTATACCCTAACTTAGATGTCCTATGATGATAAATAATAACTGACATGATCATGTAAATCCTATGACATGTTTGAAAGGCTTAGCCTAAGTCCTCGAAATTGTTTTTATGTGGATTGTAAACTTGTGATGAAATTGAGCACATATGATCCTAAGCTAAAGGTTGAAATCCAACAAAAATTGTCCTAGTGAGAATTTTGGCCTTATAGGGAGAACATTAAAAATCCCTCTTCTTTCTTAAGTGTACTTACTCTTCCTATGCATCTCTAAATGTTGTGATAGTTATTCAAAGCTAATGCATTTATATGTTTATGTGAATAAGAATTAAATGATGGAGGCACCTTTTAAGCCAATTTTATCCTCTCTTTACCTACCCTGCATTATCCCTGCTTGAAGCCAGAAAATTAGCCTGAGACTTTTATTATAAACTCCACAAAATTATCCTTAGCCAAGTTGAGCCTAACCCCCATTTGGGAATTAAGACTTAGAGTTGGTTGGAAAGATGATTTGTGGAAGGAATGAGCTTGTGTTTCATTTCAAGTGAAGAGGATTTTTGAACTTATTGAGATATGGGTTGGTTCTATATTTTTATCTTGGTATGCATATTATGTAAAAGGATTTTTGGCTCACTCTATAAATGCACTAGTTATTTTCGTTTAAAAAAAAAGAGAAAAAAAAGAGAAAAAAATGTGATTGTGAATAAAGTGCATGAGCCAAATTTACCTTATTTCTTTTATTTTCGCAAGATTCATACTTTGGAGAGGTTAATTAAGTTTGGAAGGTTACATACTTCATTGACATAAGTTGGAAAGTTTGGTTGATGCATATGATTGAGAGTTATGGTTTGGTCGAGTTGTGTTGGAAATTTAGGAGTCTTGATTCCCGAATTTTATTAAGCACCACAGGGCCAAATAATTTCATACCCTTTTATTTCTTACCAAGCCCCATTACAACCCCGCCGAATGAAATCTTCTTTAAAGACTTCTATTGAGCGAAGTCCTCCTGATAATTCTTGTTGCATTTTCATAATTGGTTGCGAAGTGGATTTATATTTAAATTCCAATGTTTATGAGATTGTATATGTAATTGAGATGAGAGTTGATCTACATAGCCTAAACACATTGAGAGCTGAGTGTAAACACTTTACCCTGGTGAGGTTGGATTTATATTGCCTATGCCCATGGATCGCTCATATATGTGTAATGACGTTACATTCACTTGTCTTACATTGCTACTACTTGAGATGTTGCTTTTGACAGAAGGCGGAGACTTGAAGGATGTGTTGTAGGTCTTGGTTAATGTTTGGTTATTGCTTGAGGACAAGCAAGTCTAAGTATGGGATGATTTGATGTCTCTAAAGTAGCCATGTTTTTATGCACAAATTAGTTCCATATTCTATACACTTTGCATATTTCGAGTTGGGAATATGTCGAATTTATGTAGTATATGCTTACTTGCCAGAAATAGAGATCTACATAAGTTTCTGTTTAATATTTCAGAATATGGAGCCATTTCGAGAGATAACCAAGAAGCAAAGACGGAAGCTGAAGGCTGCTCGATATCGACTAGTCTTTGTCGATATCGACTAAGGATGTCCGGGCATACCCTGATCGAGAAAGCACATGTGGAGGAGCTGAAAAGAGAACAACCCGACTCCAGCACTCTCCTCGATATCGAGTTGATTACTCGATATCGACAAAGCTGAAGACCACACCCGGAGTCGAGGAGACCCTGATCGAGGATGACGAGGAGCGCTACCTGACCTGGCCCGACACCTGGACACAGAGCAACACCACTCCTTGATATCGAGGAAAGTCCTCGATATCGACAAAGGCCAAGGCACCTGCCCGAGCAGCGTCGAGAAGAAGCTACCCGACACTTCCAAGCCACACAAGTCAATGAGACCACTTTATTCGAGATCGACAAACCCTAGGAGCCAGAGTCCGAGCAGATCGAGGACCTGCTACCCGAGATGCCGCTGAAAGCTGAAGTCGACGTCCGAGTTACTCGAGATCGAGGAAAGATCTCCGGAAGCCGCGTACGCGTTTTGAGTTGTCCTACTCAGATTGGGATTCCTTGGGGCCGAAGATTGTCGAGTTCTATCCGATTCTATCAAGATCCATCATGGAAGAGAAGATTTATCCACAAAGAAGATATTTTAGTCTTTTAGATATAATTTCCCTTTTTAGATTTAATTATGTTATTCCATTTATTTATCTTTCAAGCTTTTAGATATAGATTTAGATATAGATAGATATTTCTATCCTTGAATAGCAAGGAGTAGAAGCTATAAATAAAGCCCATGGGGCTGATTTTAGGAATCATCCAATTCACAAGCTAGAGAAGTAGTTCACAGAGAAGTTTTAGGAGTTTGAAGGTTTTAGGGTTTTGGCAATCAACGAGAGTTGAATTGCCGGGATTGTAAAGACTTTGAATTTAGTTTAATCAATCAATGATGTCTGAGGTTGCAATAAAGCGCGAGTAGTCCACCCACTTCTAGGGTTGGGGCGAGCCCGACGATAGCCCTGCGCGTTTGAGGTAAAGATCTGACTTTTATCATGTTTTGAGCATCTACTACTTTTTATGTGTTTATTACCCATCTAATGGAGGTCCATGCTAACAATTTGGATTGTAAACATAAAATCGGTAGATACAATTAGGGTTTCTTGAAAGAGTTGTCTAATTTTTGGAAAAGGAGAAAGCTTAGTCCTTCGATGCAAGTTACATGATTATCTGTTTTATTCTTGTCTTATCAGGGTCGTTCAATGGATTTTGAAGGCTCGGGGCGAAATTAAGATAGTATTATAGTTAAATTTTAGATGAATTAAGATATTGTGCACAATTATTGATGGTAAAAAAAACATCTAGGCTTAAATAAAATTTAACCAAAGTAGAACACTTTCAACTTAATAGTTGTTCATTTAAAATAACAAAAGTTGGCAAGATGTGCATCCTTGACATTTGTATTTTAACATCTTGCAAATTGAAGTAATTTTTTTTTTCGTCAAGCTCCAAACTAATGTCCTATAATACCATTATTTGAAAAACATTATCCTTCTTACATTGTCAATAAATAAAACTTCAACTTCGAAAAATTGTTTTTTACATATGCAACAATAATCCAGAATAGTCAATAAGATTCTATACAATCATTCATGACGACTATTGAAACAATACAATTGAATTTAACACTAATAAAAGTGTGATAACGTATATTTTTATATATGTTTTAAAATAAGCAGTAATTGAATTAAAAATAAATTTACCTAAAGAAAATGAGTAAAAAATAGAAGATGACTATAAATTGACCTAAAAAGATTGATTAACAAACTATTAGAGAGTAGAATAATAAATAAAAACTATTAGGGAGTATAGTTTAAACAAATTGTGAAAATGAATTGCAAAATACAAATAAATAAAACACTGATGGAAATTAAGGTGGAACAAATAATAATGCAAATAAATAAATCAATAAATTTGCACAAGTTAAGAGGTATCATAAACTCAAAGCCCATCCAATTTTTTTAAAAAAAATTGAAAAAGTGGTATTGAGGGCGCAATTGGGATTCGAACCAAGGGAGAGCAACAAAATGAAATGTAGCTCAATCCTTCCCGTGCCAAGTACCACTACGCCAAGATGTATTAACGTAACAAATTAGGAAAACATTTTTTATATATTGAAATTAATAATATGAGGCCCCATAAATGAAGAGGCCCTGGGCGAGCGCCCATCTCGCCCTTGCACAGGGCTGGCCCTGTGTCTTATGCATGCTTGGTTATCGTTGTTGCAAACCCCAATCTTGGAAGTCTTTTACATATAGTTTATTTTCGAATCCGAAAGCATTTGTCTTTACTTTTGTTTCATTTTACTTTCTGTCTTACTCGATCTCGACCAACTTTGGTCGATCTCGAGTTACTGATCTACGATCCCAGAATCGTCGTAGCTTCTGTGTGCAGGTGATCGACAAAGGATTCATCGACGTCGACAAGCTTACTCGATCTCGAGTAGGGCTTACTCGATATCGACTAGAACCTGTGACTGCTGCTGCCCTGTTCGACTTCTGTCCGTGAGATTCATCCGCTGCCTAGGATCCGCTGACACGCTTCCTCGTGGATCGATCCTGACTTCCTACTGCTGCATCGGGAGGAAGTCTTGTAATCATTTGCAAGGGACGGAATCTGTTTTGATGTGATTTATTTATATTTTAATTTGCATTCTCGATTTCCTCCTACAACATTGGGGAAATTATCGATCTTGGATATTAGGTTGTTCATATCAGGGTTGTACGTGTGATGAGTATTTGGGGATTGTTTAGATAGGATTGGTAATGCTTGGCGAGGTCATAAGTGAAGGATTTCTAGATGTGTTGTTGGAGGATTTTAGCATAGGGAATGAATCGAGATTGATGTGTGGAGATTATTTTGCCTATTAAGGACATTGAGGATGTGAGATGAATCTTCAAGGAAATGTTGGTAGCTAGACAAGGATGTCGTTGCGGCTGGTAGTAAGACTGTTTGCTCGAGGTTGAGACGGGGAAGTTCTGAGGATGGATTTGGGAACTAGGTAAGGGGTAAAGTATTGGGAACCCTGGAGGATGAATATTTTAGAAGGTATGGCGAGATTGCGGTACTTGGGAAAGTTCGGATGAGAGTGCCATAGGAATTATGTGGGAAGTAATGATCGGTTCCTAAGAGGGTTTAAGCGGTAGAGCTTTCAAGGTTCGAGGAAGCATGATCTGAGGCAACTTGGGAAACGTACGGAGTTGAGGGAGCTAGTCCAGGTAGAGGATGTTGGGAATTTGATAGGTTGGAGAATTATGAGAAAGTTGGTCAGGTTGTTATATTATGGGAAATTCGAGCTAGAATGGCATAAGGTTTCATTAGGAAAAATGGACGATATATGGATAAAGGGTTGAGGCCTAAGACGTCGTGATTAAGTAATGGTAGCTTGAGGTAGTTTCGGAAAATGTCGGGAAGAGGATCTAGAGTAGGTCAGGTTGAGACGTCATGAGTGGTTTAGGGTTTGTGAGTTTTGAAATGGGATGAGTAGGTAGAATCAGTGGTTGGTCTTTGAGGATAGGCGCCGGTGATGAGGAGCTTGGTGATTAGTGGTTGAGAGTAGCACTACATGGGCTTCCGTGTTGGAATGGCCTTTCGCCATGTCGAAACTTGGGTTTCGCTACGGTGAAAGATGCGGGTGCGACTCATCATGCAGCGGGCCAATTCCTAGCCTATGAGGAACGAGGCTCGTCGTGATGAGTAAGGACTTGGTTGGATCTCTGGAGACCCGGGCTTCGCCACGGCGAAACCAATCGAGTATTAGAGGGTCGTTTTTTAAGGCTAGAAGATTGTTTTAACTACTTAAAGAGAATTTGGGAAAGGGTTTGAAACATGTCGGATTGCCTTGATAAAAAGAGTTATCAGTTGACTAAAGATCTTAAGCTTTACATGGTTTTGGAAGGTTGTTTTAGAAATGGATTTGACCTAACTTGGGACTTAAGGTGTTTTGGAAACTTGAGATTCTTAATTACTTGCTTTGACTTGTTGACTAACTTGATGATACTTATGTGCAAGCATGATGTTATGATGATTGTGAAGCATGAGATATTGGTATAGATGTTAAGTATGAAATATGATATGTTGATATATGATATTTAGTATGAATTATGATAAGTTGTTATATGCAAACATGCTGTGTTATATGACGATGTAAAATATAAACATGACTTATATATGAGATGTATATATTTATATATGTGTTATGAGATGATATAATGATGAGATATTGAAATGATGAGTAGAGATTGATGGTGAATCTCACGCCTAAGGGTGCCTGATCGCTTCGAATAGATAGTCGAATTGGATTGCAAAAGAACTCGAATCTCACGAATCCTCTTTTAGACCAATGAGTTCTCAACTTTCTTGAATATCTCAAAGAAATTAATCACTCAACGTCGCTTCTCACGGTCCTTAGTTCTTCGAATCTCACAATGAAGATGAATGCTTCTCACGTCTGTTAGGGTTTATCAAGAAACTTGTTTTGGGGGAAATAATAATTGAGTGCCCTCTTTTTCATTAATCATAAACGTACTTGAACAACAACACATAAAAAAACCTAATGACTTAAAAACCCCAATGGGTTTTTGTAAAAAATTCCTAAAGCCCATCAATAATATAATATTGTTCAATAAAAACTCAAATCATATAAAAACTAATACTTATTATATATTCAGACTTACTAAATAATAGGATATGCTAAAATTAACTAAAGATAAAAATATAATACAATCATGGATCATTAATCTTCATCACTTCAAATCCTTGAATAAATCTCAGTTGTCTCGTTGGTGGCCAATTTGACATTTCCCGGATTGTATCATTCTCCCTTTCTTGAATTCGAGTTGTACTCAACTCGTGTATAAATAGAAATACCGACGGAGAACAACGAGGACTATCATGAGCAAAGCTTGGAGTCATTACTCAAAATGATCCACAGCAGGAATGGAACACATGTGTAGCGCAACCACGGGAACATCCTTAAAAAACTCGTCAACAATGTCTTGATCCTCCGGAATGACATTAAAAGCAACACCATGCTCAACATCACCAAGATAGACATAATATATGGGAGTAAGTCCCTCATAATATACTAATGGTGCCTCGATGGCGGAGTCATTGAAACAAGAGATGTGTTGGCGATAGAGTAACTGGTGCTTTTGCCACTCAAGTTTGTCAACAATACGAAACAAATCATCAATCAGACGCTTTAGGATAGCATGTGACATGGTTAGTATACCAAAAGTGATAATAGAAGGGAAGCCGGACAAAAAGAAGCTAATGCACGTGCAGAGCGGAAAAATAGGGGATGCAGAGAGAAAGCACGCGGGCGTGCACCTGGGGGCTGCGTGGGCGTGCACCGGAGGGCAGTGGGGGCTGCGTTGTTCGCTGTTTGTTGTGTTGTTCGATGTGACAGGTTATGGTTGGCCTAGAGAGTCGGATGGTGGTCGGATGTTTGCTGGAGAGAGGTGGTGATGGTCAGAAGAAATTGGTGGTGGTCGGAGGTGGTAGTGGTGTTTAAGGTTTGCAAATTTTTTTTGGAGGGGGAGGGGGGATTTTTGTGTTTATGGTGATTGAATTGCTGAAATTGAAACAAAATCAATAATTAAATCAGATATAGACGATTACCTTGATCGAATTACTAATTCGTGATACCACTTGATGGTGAATCTCACGCCTAATAGGTATTCGCTCGGCGACGAATATGTAGTCGAATTGGATATGCGAAAGAATTCGAAACTCATGAATCCTCCTTTAGACCAATGAGTTCTCAACTTGCTTGAATCTCACAAACAAATTAATCATTCAACGCCGCTTCTTACGATCCTTAGTTATTCGAATCTCACGAAGAAGATGAACGCTTCTTACATCCGTTAGGGTTTCTCAAGAAACTTGTTTTGAGGGAAATAATAATCGAGTGTCATCTTTTTCATTAATCATAAACGTATTGAAATAGCAACACATAAAAAACCTAATGACTTAAAAACCCTAATGGACTTTTCTAACAAATTCATAAAGCCCGTCAATAATATAATATTATTCAATAAAAACTCAAATCATATGAAAACTAATACTTATTAAATATTCAGACTTATTAAATAATAGGATATGCTAAAATTAACTAAACATAAAAAATAATACAATCATGGATCATTAATCTTCATCACTTTAAATCCTTGAATAAATCTTAGTTGTCTCGTTGTTGGCCAATTAGAAGTTTCCCATATTGTATCAGATATGGTACTTGATGAGCTATGTTGAGATCATGCGATGAGATATGAGATGAACTGGTGATGATGATATATGTGGTTGTCTGAACTTGTGTGTGATATGGTTTATGTAACTTATAAGTAGACTCATTTATGTTATACATATCTGTTAGGTGATCATCTGTGACGTATTGGCTTGCTACATTCCTAGTTATTGCCTTTTTTTGTTCTGCACTTCTAGGTAAGTTCCCTAGAGGGCTTACTTAGGTTGGACTCTCATGCATGTTGTCATGTAGTATACTAGGTGTTGCATCCAACATGATCATGTAGTAGCATGCTTAGTGTATTGCACAATTAAATGAGCGTCTTTTTACTCTATACGTTTGGTAGAACGATCGTTCAATGTGAGTCTTAGAGTCTTTTGTTAGGGTCATAGGATGACCCAGTTCCATCGGGTTCGTTCCTCTTGAGTCATTGGCCATGATATTATATTATGAGAAATGAGATAAAATGAGCATGATACATGAGAATGAACTTGAACATGAAATATGATATTATATGATGAGCTAGCACGAACTCGGCCGATGTCTACACTAACGAGAATGAGTGCAGAGGTAGCAGAGGGATATGTCACTTGACATTCTATATAGGATCCTAATTTACAACTTTTCTGCATTTATAAACTGCTACCATGCTTGAGTGTTTACCTTATCGCACTGCATTAGAAGTGTCTTTATTAGATATAGTGACGTGCTCGGACCCGGGCTCGAGCAAAAGGACCGGCGACGAGAGTTCCGATAAGTCGGGAAAAATTGGACAGTTTCTGGAGCAGCAGGTCAGTCTTCAAAGATTTTCGATTTTCTGTCGATTGGATCAGCTTCTATAGACGTTCAAGTACTACGTTTGTAGATCTTGAAGTCACGGTCACGGATTGGGGCAGATCTCGTCAATCGGAGGTCAGACGAAGCGGGAAATCGCGTTTTACCGAGATGTCGCTTGTGCAGAGGCGAGTCCAAACGGGGCTTGTTTGAGAGGGATTAAAAGGGATTTTTGGAGTAACGTTTTGGGGATGATTGAGGGTGATAATGGGGCTGTTGAAGGCCATAGAATGGTGGTAAAGAAGGGAATGGGGGTTGAGGGATATGTGATGCAAGATAGCTCTCGGCCTCGCACTCCGAGCTCTCTCCAACACTCGATCTTCCGCACTCTCGGCCTCGCACTCCGAGTGTTTCCGACCCTTTGATTCCGTCGTCTCTCACTAAGGAATCGCTCTTAGAATCTCACCAAGAGGGTTTATCCGGCATCTCACAAAGATAGATTTGTGTTTCTTAACCCGAAACGAAGGAAGCACTAGCTTAGTTTTCTCAAATTCATCTTATCTTCAAAAAGGTTCTTACATCCCTTTTATATAGGAAAATATGGATGCTATGAGAAATAAAAGAAATTAAAATAAATCGATAAACTAATGACGGATAATACGAAAGGGTTTTCCGAGATTTATGACGGAGAGATGCAACCATAATGGGGAGAACCGAATGGTCTTGGTTGCCATCAAAGAGATGGAAGTTCGGGAATCTCTAAAGCCCCTTCATTTAATCCGACTTTATAGATTGCATTCCGTCTTCATTTATTGCATTTTCGACAAGCTGCCTGGTTTTCGGACTGCTCCAAAGATGTCAGATTTCGTCCATCTTCCAACCTAATTTGATGATTTCATCTTTCAATAAAGTTCTAGCCACTTAAAATATCTTTCCAACATGTGCTCATCGGCTTCAATCGAAATTTTATACATCCAGAACAAGCCAAAATACCGAAGTGTCACCAAACAGTCTTCATAAATGAAAGTTGATGTTCTGCTCTGAAGACTTGTCGGAAAAAAGAGTCAAGCTCACGAGCGACTACGATCACATCATCCTTCTCCCCTTGAAATGGATTCGTCCTCGAATCCATGATGGAAACGAACGACTTCTTCGAACATGCTTCTTCTTCCTTGAACGGATCTTGAATCCCTTCTTCTTCTTGAATCGTGAAAGACAAGAAAGACGGAATGAAAGAAGTCGAATCTAACCACTTACTTGACATGGAATTCAGAAAGCTAGGCATGTAGGTTGGCATTCGTTTCTCCTTCATGGAAAGCGCAACCTTGGGAACTTGCATGATTTCCTCATCTTTTTGAAGCTTAGGCATGACCTCTGCAGTCTCAATTGGAACTTCCTTGGACTTGCCTTCTTTAATCCCAAGTGTCTCACCCATGGCCGTAGATGATGTCATCTTGGAAGAGGGAGGTGGGGCTATTGTGGACATCGATTGCATTGACCCCAATGAGGTGACAAGATTTCGAATTTCCTGTACTTGTTTCATTGAATCTTCCGCGAGCTTGCATATCTCTTCCCAAGGTGGTTCAACCTTCTTCTTATGCCGAGCCTCATCCTCTCGAGCCCTTATCCTTTGATATTTCCTACGGAGCTCTTGATCAACTACATCATATGTTGCACCATCCATGTCCCTCCAACGAAGATACCCATCATCATCGGCTCGAATAACCCATCGGATGTACTCTTCGGACAAAGGCTTGGAACTCGTTTTCTTCAACATTTTGACCCGAAAGCTTGAGGAACTCTTGTTGTTGCCCTGATACCACTTGACGTGCTCGGACCCGGGCTCGAGCAAAAGGACCGGCGACGAGAGTTCCGATAAGTCGGGAAAATTGGACAATTTCTGGAGCAGCAGGTCAGTCTTCAAAGATTTCCGAATTCCCGCCGATTGCATCGCTTCTGGGGACGTTCAAGTACTACTTTTGTAGATCTTGAAGTGGCGGTCACGGATTAGGGTAGATCTCATCAATCGGAGGTCAGATAAAGCGGGAAATCGTGTTTTACCGAGATGTCGCTTGTGCAGAGGCGAGTCCAAACGGGGCTTGTTTGAGAGGGATTAAAAGGGATTTTTGGAGTGACATTTTGGGGATGATTGAGGGTGATAATGGGGCTGTGGAAGGCGTTAGAATGATGGTAAAGAAGGGAATGGGGGAAATTGTGGACAGCTTCTGAGGCAACAGATCAGTCTTCAAAGATTGTTGATATCCCGTCAATCGGCTCGGCTTCTTGGGATGTTCAAGTAATAGTTTTGTAGATCTTTATGTCGTGGTCGTGGATTGGGGAAGATCTCGTCAATCAGAGGTCAGACGAAGAGGGAAATCGCGTTTTACCAAGACGTCGCCTGTGCAGAGACGATTCCAAACGGGGCTTGTTTGAGAGGGATTGAGGGGTTGCTTTGGAGTGACGTTTTTGGGGGTGATTGAGGGTGATGATGGGGCTGTGGAAGGCCTTAGAATGATGGTAAGGTAGGGGATTGGGGGTTGAGGGATATGTCATGCAAGATCGCTCTCGGTCTCACACTCCGAGCTCTCTCCAACACTCGATCTTCCACACTCTCGGCCTCGCACTCCGAGTGTTTCCGACCCTTTGATTTCGTCGTCTCTCACTAAGGAATCTCCTTCAGCCTCTCAGCGAAGGTTTTGTTCCCGGCCTCTCACCTAAGAACGAGATTCTTAACCCGAATCACATGAAGCTAAAAAGCTCACTTTTCCTCAAATTTCAATTTATCTCCGAAAGAAGTTCTTACATCCCTTTATATAGGAAAATATTGATGGTATGCAAAATAAAAGATATTAAAATAAATCGATAAACTAATTACGAATAATGCGAAAGGGTTTCCCGAGATTTATGATGGAGAGATCGATGGGCAACCATAATGGAGGGAGACGAATGGTCTTCGTTGCCATCAAAGAGATGGAAGTTCGGAAATCTCTAAAGCCCCGTCATTTAATCTGACTTTATTGAATGCATTCCGTCTTTAGTTATTACATTTCCGATGAGCTGTCAGAATTTCAGACTGCTGCGAAGATCCCATATTTCCGCCATTATCCAAGCTGAATTGATGATTGCATCCTTCAATAAAGTTGTAGCCGGTTAAAATATCTTTCCAACAAGTGATTATCGGCGTCAATCAGAATTTTAAACAGCCAGAACGAGCGAAAATACTGAGGTGTCGCCAAACAATCTTCACAAATGAAAGTTGATGTTCTGCTCTCAAGACAAACCTTTGTAGGAAAAAAGATGCGAGCTCATGGGCGACTACGATCACATCATCCTCCTCCCCTTGAAAAGGATTCTTCCTCGAATCCGTGATGGAAACGAGAGACTTCTTCGAACATGATTCTTCTTCTTTGAACGGATCTTGAATCTCTTCTTCTTCTTCAATCGTGAAAGACAAGCAAGACGGAATGAAAGAAGTTGAATCTAACCACTTACTTGACATGGAATTCAGAAAGCTAGGCATGTCGGTTGGCATTCGTTTCTCCTTCATGGAAAGCGAAACCTTGGGGACTTGGATGATTTCTTCATCCTTCTTAAGCTTGGGGTTGACCTTCGCAATCTCAATCGGGACATCCTTGAACTTCCCTTCTTTGATCTCAACTGGCACACCCATGGCCGTAGAGGATGTCGTTGTTGAAGAGGGAGGTGGGGCTATTGTGGACTTCGATTGCATTGACCCCAATGAGGTGACAAGATTTCGAATTTCCTTTACTTGTCTTATTGAATCTTCCGCGAGCTTGCAGATCTCTTCCAAAGGTGGTTCAACCTTCTTCTTATACCGAGCGTCATCCTCTCGAGCCCTTCTCCTTCGATATCTCCTACGGATCTCTTGATCAACTACATCGTATGTAGAGTTATCCAAGTCACTCCAATGAAGATACCCATTATCATAGGCTCGAATAGCCCATCGGATGTACTCTTCGGACAAAGGCTTAGAACTCGTCTTCTTGAACATTTTGACTCAAAAGCTTGAGGAACTCTTGTCGTTGCTCTGATACCACTTGACGTGCTCTGACCCGGGCTCGAGCAAAAGCACCGGCGACGAGAGTTCCGAGAAGTCGGGAAGTTGTTGGCAGTTCTGGAGCAGCAGATCAGTCGGAAAATAATGCCAATTTCCCGTCGATTGGCTAGGCTTCTGGAAACGTGCGAGTATTACTTTTGTATATCTTGAAGTCGTAGTCGGGGATTGGGGTAGATCTCGTCAATCGGATGTCAGACGAAGCGGAAAATCGCGTTTTACCGAGATGTCGCTTGTGCAGCGACGAGTCCAAACGGGGCTTGTTTGAGAGGGATTGAAGGGCTGCTTTTGGGTGACGTTTTGGGGATGATTGAGGGTGATAATGGGGCTATGGAAGGCCTTGGAATGGTGGTAAAGAAGGGAATGGGGGTTGAGGGATATGTGATGCAAGATAGCTCTCGGCCTCACACTCCGAGCTCTCTCCAACACTCGATCTTCCGCACTCTCGGCCTCGCACTCCGAGTGTTTCCGACCCTTTGATTCCGTCGTCTCTCACTAAGGAATCGCTCTTAGCATCTCACCAAGAGGGTTTATTTGGCATCTCACCAAGATAGATTTGTGTTTCTTAACCCGAAACGAAGGAAGCACAAGCTTAGTTTTCTCAAATTCAACTTATCTTCAAAAAGGTTCTTACATCCCTTTTATATAGGAAAATATGGATGCTATGAGAAATAAAAGAAATTAAAATAAATCGATAAACTAATGACGGATAATACGAAAGGGTTTTCCGAGATTTATGACGGAGAGATGCAACCATAATGGGGGGAACCGAATGGTCTTGGTTGCCATCAAAGAGATGGAAGTTCGGGAATCTCTAAAGCCCCTTCATTTAATCCGACTTTAGTGATTGCATTCCGTCTTCATTTATTGCATTTCCGACAAGCTGCCTGGTTTTCGGACTGCTCCAAAGATGTCAGATTTTGTCCATCTTCCAACCTGATTTGATGATTGCATCCTTCAATAAAGTTGTAGCCACTTAAAATATCTTTCCAACAAGTGCTCATCGGCTTGAATCGGAATTTTATACAGCCATAACAAGCCAAAATACCAAAGTGTCGCCAAACAGTCTTCGCAAATGAAAATTGATGTTCTGCTCCGAAGAGAAACCCTTGTCGGAAAAAAGAGTTAAGCTCACGGGCAAATACGATCACATCATATAGCGTGTATTATGTGGCTTCAGCAAGGACTTCCGGTCCCGCATGTGTTCCTCGATTGGCTTGACTCATTTCCCCTTCTATTTTTTTGGGTATCATGTATGCATTATGATTATGCTTGTTGCTTGTTGACGTAGCAAGGTTGCTCTTCAGGCGATTATGAGAGACTGATATGACATTCACACTCTTATGTTTTGATAATTAGTATTTCACTCGTCCGTATTTGGTTTTGACCCGGCTCTACCGTGACACCCCTTTGTATGGATTTTATGACTATTTGAATCTTTTAGACTTCAACAGTTTTTTCGCGACTTAGATTATAGGACAGGTACATGTGTGTTAACACCGGGTCTCCAGTAGATTTTGCGCTCTTTTGGGTTTGAAATTCCCCCTTTACATAATGACACTTTCTTTTAAAACTATCCAACCCGTACTTGGATTGTAACCCGAGTTTATTAACTCGGGTCGTTACACCAGTAACCAGTCGCTCACCTGCTCTTGTAGCTCTTAAGTATCGACTTAAAGGTCGGTATCCTCTTCTTCATTGTTTCTCTTCGCCACATTTTCTATAATGGCCCGAGATTATGATTCCCGAGTTACGTTTCAAGGGATGAAACCCCTCATTAGGACCTTGCGCCCCCAGTACAGGTTGAAGGTTTGAAAGTGTATCCTAACATTTCAAAGTGGGATTTCATACCCAAAATTCAGAGGGATCGTTGGAATCCCCAAGGAAGTCCCATGTACCTATCGTAAGTCTAAGCGTGGAAAACTCATAGTCATCCAAAAACGGAAGTAAAGTATAATACAAAAGGGGTGTCACGGTAGAGCCGGGTCAAAACGGAGTCTAAAAGCATAAGTCTAAAAATATAGCCAAAGTCTGGTGAAGCCAAACCCTCCGACACTCACTCTCCGCCGAACAAAAAGACTCGCGCGATAGCCAAGCAACACCAATAGAACGAACATTATAATAATAATACCCAAAAACATTAATGGTGAGCGAGATCAGAATGATGCACACCTAATGCATCCCGGCCCTAAGCACACATATATGTTATAACTAATAAAGATGCTTCTAGATGCAAGGAGAAACATTAACACACTAACATGCTCTTATGATCAAGTGCATAATAATAATAAGGCCTTAACACAGAATACCAAGTGGTAAATCCCGCTACCAAACCATCGCCTTCCTTCCCAATAGGACGGAAACTGGCTAGCTCACGAATGCATTCCAATTCATAAATGGGGCGAGGCCCGTTGTGGTACCTGACCCCATGTTTGCATGTTATTTATCAAATCATGATTGTGGGCTTAAAAGAGAAAAAGAATCATATAATGTGAAAGGTAAAATAAATTAGAACGGTAAGTAAAGTGGTAATTACGACTCAACGACTCAGGACGAACCCGATGGGACTGGGCTATCTTATGACCATATCAAAGACTCTAGATATTTCACAGATAACGGTCGTTCTGTTTACTGTTGTGAGTCTAATTTGCCATGTTTTACACTTAATTTTATATCGATTTCTGCATACTTTGCATGCATTTGGGTTAGAATAATACAGAACATGTGTAGTTTACACTTATTTGCAATATATGGAGGTCTACACAAGTTTTGGTTATATTTCGCAGAAATCGGACGCACTTTGGAGCTTAAAGGAACCTCATGGACAAGCTAAGGATGGTGCAGCCGGAGGAAAGACCATATTTCACCATTCTTCGTTCTGAATCAAGCTTTGATGTCTTCATGAGAGCTGTAGCCCTCGGAAAGAGCTTTCCAACGCATGGTCATATGCGATAATCCGACGAACGAGGACTCAGGAAAGTGCGTTTCAAGAACAGAGCAGAAAGTTGAAGCCAAGTGTACTCGATATCGAGTACATCTTACTCGATATCGACCAACCTGGTCGACCACACCTTGTCGAGTAGAGCTGATCGAGGACACTGAGACAGAGACGACCCGACTCCCGGAACCCTACTCGATCTCGAGTACAACCTAGTCGAGATCGACGACACTTCGACGCTATGTCCGGAGTCGACGAGCTGTGCCAGGTCAAGAAGCCGAAGACGGAGAAGCCGAGCACCACCTCTACTCGATACAGAGGAGGCCTTGTCGAGATCGAGGAGCCATGTCGAGCAGAGCCACCCGACCAAGCCAGCCAGACGACGAATCCTAGTCGATACAGAGTAGGGCTACTCGAGATCGACTAAACCTCCGAGCCATGTCCGAGGCTTGTCGAGCACCAGTCACCCGAGACAGAAGAGGCCTACTCGAGACAGACGAGGGCTACTCGAGACAGACGAGGGCTACTCGAGACAGAGGAGGGCTACTCGAGATCGACTAGACCCTTGTCGAGATCGAGTAGACTTCCAGAAAACGCGTTACTCGGTTGTGACGAATCCTACTCGACTTGGAGTTACTTGGGCATGAAGGAAGTCGAGTAGGCCGAAATCTATCATCATCTATCTATGGAAGGAAGATCTATCAACATGAAGACATATTACCTATTTTAGATATAGTTTTCCTTTAAAGATTTATTTCCTTTAAGCAATTTATTTATCTTTAAGCTTTAAATAGATATAGATAGAAGATTCTATCCTTGATTAGCAAGGATTAGAAGGCTATAAATAAAGCCCTAGGGGGCTGATTTTCATTCATTCAAGCAAAGCCGTCTTTGGGGCGCAAAGAGAGGGAGGAGGCGAGAGAGAGAAGGAGAGAGAGAGAGAGAGAGAGAGAGAGAGAGAGAGAGAGAGAGAGAGAGAGAGAGAGAGGAGAGGAGGAACGTTTGAAAGGTTTTGTAAGTTTTAGTTTATTTTATGTTAAAGTTAATTTCTTTTATCATGTTTGCTTTCTAATTTTCCCTTTTCTAGGGTTGGGGTGATCCCAACATAGATATGTTTGTTTGATTTATGAATCCATGAATTTATATGTATTTATCATCATCTACCTATGTGCTTAATCCTTTGCGAAAGTTGAGGAAATTCCTTATTCATGATATTGAAGCGAAAGTGATCTTATTATGAATTGGATAGTAATTAGGGTTTGCTTGCGAAAGTTGGTTGATCTTAATTAAGAAAAGGTAGAAACAAATTAGGTTTTTATGCGAGAGCCTCTATCACCTAAATTGTTGGAATTTGCGAAAGTTGATTCTTTGATATAAAGCATGCATCTTTATGTGATTTATGATATGCGCATATGTTTATTGTTGTGGTGATCCCTAACCTTGGAAGTTTGCATCTTTATTTATTTTATTTCATTATTTTTATCCTGCAAAGTTACCCGACACCAACCACCTCTTCTTCTATCATTCCCTTGACATCGACCAAGTCTTAGTCGACATCGACAACAACCTCCCCACCTTTTCCCGCTATCCCTGAACCCCAAAACACACTAAACCTAGAACCGCTGACTTCTCTCCTGAGGACAAACCTGACTCCACTATCCTATAGCGGGGTCTTGACTACAAATTTATTTGGTCGAGAAACCCTCTCGTCATTTACATACGCATAAAGAAATAGAATGCTTAACGGTCAATGCAACCTAGCATGACACTACATGGCATGTTGATCATGAATGCAAGCACCTAGTATATCATGCACATAAAGCAGAGAATATCTCTCTATCAATCTGAATAAGCTCTGAAGAGACTTACCTGGTAAGCAGAATAACAAAAGTACGATCCCAACAAGTAGCACGAACAATAAGATAATATCACCTAGATCATAGCAACATCCATATAAGTCTACTTCTACTCATCCAATCCCACACAAGTGCACATCATTCAATAACGCATAACCACTAACATTATCAAGTTCAACCACTCATCATATTTGCCACATTCCACAATACCATATCATCCTTATCATGCCATTCAGCCAGATTCATGTATTCATAATCATACATCAACACTGCATAACTCGAGTTCATCGTATCATCATATCTTAAAAGCATAAGCTAACGATTCATAATCTTAAAATTTCGTCATGCTATTAGTCAACCAATCATGTCATATTGGTCCACATAATTCATGATATTAGACAATAATTTACATCCATCATGCTAGTTAGTCATCAAGCATATAGATCCCGAGTTAGTCCCGAAAACCAATTCAAAACCAAGTAATTCGATTAAAACTTTCGACCTTAAAAGCTCATGAAGGTTGTTTCTCAAAACTCCCAAATCATGCCCTTAAATCAGTCCTTGAAATCCCCCAAAGCGTTGAAAACAAGTCGCGAAACGATCGTCGAAAATGTCAGAAAACAAAGTTAAGATGTTCAACTCAGAAGGTCAGTCGCGACCGCAAGTCAGCCTGTCACGCCCGCGAGACCCAGCGTCTCAGAGGAGTCTCTCACGCCCGCGAGCAGCTCGCACCCGCGAGACCCTCGAGTTGAGGACGTGAGTTCGGGGTCCCCTCCTAGGGCATCCAGACTCCACTTCGCCGCCGCGAGCTACCCATGTCGCGACCGCGAGTTAGAATCCTAACTGGGCGGTTCTTCCTCACGGTCGCGAGATGCCTTTCGCGGCAGCGATTACATCCCTGATCTTATATTCAAGGGGCGTGTGTGGCCTAATGGGGAGTTGTTTGGAGCTCCCCCTTTTCCCAATTTTTCCAACGTACCCATAAAATTGTTCGAAAAATATGAAGAGATATGAAGATATCTCTCACCGAAGACTTCCTTGGTCCACTTCTTCTTCTCCCGGGTGGCTTTTGAGGTGATTTGAGACCGAAACACCTAGATCCACTTGTTGGGTGAGTGAGAGGAGTTAGTTAGAGAATAAAGAAAAGAACTTGGAGGGTTGAGAAGTGAAATCAAGAAAAAAGGTGCCAACTTACCCTTCCTAGACCCAAAACCAAGCAAATGAACTCTGGGGGCTTCGATCCTTGACTTCCGGTTTGAGATGTGGCTCCAATGAACCTCTTTGGCTCCTTGGAAGGTGGTGAGGCTACTGGACTCCTCGGATCTTGAGGGAGAGAAGGAAAAACAGTGTGGGAGTGGTGTTTGGATAGTGGTGTCGAGAGGAAGAGAGGAAATAGGTGGGCTCCTCCTTGGTGTTTTGGGTGGTGGTTTAAGGGGAGAGAGGGTGGCTGAGTTGGTGGTTGTGGGAGCAGGTTGGGGCGGCACAAGGAGAGAGAGGAGAGAGCAAGAGAGTGTTTAGGGTTTCTTCGGTTTCTGAAATGTGAAGCTTCCAACCTCTCCTCTCTTTTTAAGACAAAATGGCATGCTAAAGACTTGACAATTTATGGAGTTTGAATTTTAGATGATGTCACATCCTTATCTCTTTGAATAGATAGTTGGGGATGAGTTGGAAGGTAAGAGTGAGATTTGTCTTCCTTCCAAAAGAGAGGCATACAAGAGGGAAGGGAAGAAAGATGTCAATGTGGGTGTCTCACCCATTTAAGGTAAGCATCTTTGACTAAGGTACAATTGTCACAAGGGTTCACTTGGGCTAGGGTTTGAGGGTGGAATCTCGGATAGGGTTAGGACTGTAGGAGTCTGGGCCTTGGTTCCAACGTTGCAAATCTTGAATCCCAAGGGACGTCCCGAAATTAAACCCCGATGTTAGCTTTCCATTTCCCTCTCTCTCTCTTCCACGAAATTCCAGCCTTTACGTACATTTTCAATCTTCATACTCAACTCACCCTCCTCGTCGGCCTTGGTAGATTTGGTGTTCACCTAATTTGGAGTTTGGCCTATTCGGTGTTTGTATGCTTCTTCAATTAAGGTATGTGTGTATATTGTGTTGATTTTCGATTCGGTTTTCAGATTCTCTATTTGCTTGATTTTTTATTTGATTTTTGCTTGATTTTCGATTCGGTGTTCAATGTCCATACTTAGATTCGTTGCTCCTTTCAGTGCTCACTCACTTGCTTTGCTTTTTTTTTTAATGGGTTAATGAATGTTGTATTTTGATTATGTTGATATGAGTGCTATGCTCACTTGTATTCGGTGCTCTCCTGCTTAAACTCCACATAACATGTTTGTCCACTTGTATTCACTTGCTTTGTGTAGATTTTATGTTTTCTAGTACCTAATTTGTGTGTTGTTCCCAAATAAACATAAAACATATTGGTGTAAGAAAAAAATGAACAAAATTTTAAGTTTGATTTAGCTTTACATTCTACATGCTTTCATGGTCTGTTGGTCATATTTGGATTTTACTAGCTTGACCATACAATAAGCTGAACTTATACTACCTTATATCATTATATAGTTTCAATAAAGTGGCTGAAACTGGTAGGAGTGGGAATGCCTTCTTATTTTACATATCCTAGTATACTAATGTGTTGCCTTTATATTTAGTATTTAGTATTTCTACTTCTAGTGTACTTGGAATTTGTAAAGAGTCCCTCGTATCGTATACAACAGGTGCACTATTGACTAATCGCACTTGGTTATTTGGATTTTATGTCGATGAAGATACGTTTACTTGGTATGACACTAACTTGATACTTTCAATTGTATAATTGAATAGAGTCTTGATTGAATATTTATTATAATACAGATAACAATGATAACTGACACGGGGTTAGTCCATATCAATCACCATGGATATTTGAGGAATTGAGTATCAAATGAAAAAGATGGGGATCTGACGGTGGAATGAATACACCACTTGTGTGTTGTGACTCATTTAACATCATATTTTGAACCTTGTATTGGGGTCCTATTTCTATTGTAAAATGTGTCATCCTAACTAGTTTTTATTCAACCCTATCTACTGTGTTTTAATTTGTGGATTTTTAGACTTATATAGAATTTTCTAATGATCAAATATTTGATTATGTTTGTCTTTTGCCATTTCCGATAAGTTAGGTCCTTCCATTTTATCATTTTGGAATTATTATAGGGTGTTGAATTGTCAATTTTGATTGACAAATAAAAAATGGCAGTCTCAAAACTCATCTGAAATCGACTCGAATTGACCCGAAACCGGGTTCAACCTGAGTTAGAATTGACCCGGGTTTACCCGAGACCCATTTATCTGAAACTCATTTTACCCAAAAATCGATCCAACCCAATTGACAGGTCTACTCACACCTGATCCTCTTCCTCTTCATGTAATGGTCTTCCTTTTCCTTTTTACCATCATACACAAACAATGGGGTTTCTACTTTGGATTCGGTATACAATGGTGGAGGTGGAAGAGCTCAATCACTTCATCCTCAATGTGCCACTTTGCAAGGACCCCATACTTGAACACAAAAGACGGTTGCTCTAGATTATCAAGAATTGCCTTCACCTATAACACACAAGACAGTTGCTCTATATTATCAAGAATTATCGTGGATTTATGCTCTTTGTCTTTCCGGTGGTGAGACGTCGTATTAGCTTCCGCTATCTCGTGTTCTCACTATTCACATACCTTTTTAGGGGCCTTCCCCATCGAGCACGGCGCTTCTTGTATATGAGGGTTGCGAGATTTTTCATTTGGTTTTTAAATTTGTTGTATTATGATGGTCAGTCTGTCTGGTGATCTTTTGCCCTCTTGATTTATCAAACAATGGTTTATCAGGCCTTACCCCCGTATCTTTTCTTGATCTGTGCTGAGGCTTTTTCAGGCCTTATCCAGAAGAGTGTAGGCGAAGGGAGGTTGCAGGGCATCCGTATTGCTGCTTCAGCACCAGTTGTTTCGCATCTTTTCTTTGTTGACGACAGTATTCTATTCGCAAGAGCTACTTGTCAACAGAGTTCAAAAATTGTTCATATTCTCCAGTGCTATGGAGCAGTGTCGGGTCAACAGGTTAGTATTGCGAAGTCAGAGCTGTCTTTTAGTAAGAATGTAGCACAAGATAGGAGAGAGGAGATACAAGGGGTGTTAGGGGTTACTGAAGTAGAGAAACATGAGAAGTATTTAGGGTTGCCGAGTATGATAGGTCGGTCGAAGAAGATCATATTCAACCAAGTTAGAGATATGATGTGGAAAGAATTGAAGGGATGGAAAGGGGGGACCTTATCTCAGGTTGGCAAGGAGGTCTTGATCAAGGCAGTGGCCTAAGAAATACCAACCTATACTATGTCTTGCTTCTTACTTCCATCAGGCCTCTGCAAGGAAATTGAGCAGCTGATGTGCAACTTCTGGTGGGGAGACAGAGCGAATAGGAAGAGGGTGCATTGGATGCGATGGCAGAGGATGTGTTTGTCAAAAGACAAGGGGGTCTAGGCTTCCGCGATCTGGAGTCTTTCAACCTGGCCCTCCTGGCAAAACAGGGGCGGCGACTCATGTAGGAGCCGGAGTCGCTGCTGGCCCGCCTTTTGAAGGCGAGGTATTACCCGAATTCTGAGTTTTTCAATGCACAATTGGGCTACAATCTGAGCTACTCTTGGCGGAGTATTTGGAGAGCCAGGTTTTATTTGATGAAGGGCTCGTATTGGGTGATTGGCAATGGCACCAGGGTGAACATTTGGGAGGACCGATGGCTCCCACGACCTAGCTCCTTTAGGCCTAGGGGCAGGACTTGCAACGATGGACCTACTTGGATGAGAGAACTCATCGATTGGGGTGTAGGGAGATGGGACGAGGTGATGGTAAGGAACTCTTTTGAGCCTAGTGACGCTGAGGCCATTTTAAAATTGCACCTGGTGGATGCGGGAACGCAAGACAAGCTAGCTTGGTTTTATACAAATGATGGCCGACTTAGTGTGCGATCCGCTTACCATTTGATCCTTGAAAGCAAGCTGGACGAGGAGGGCGGAGAAGGGCCTTCGGATAGAGGACCAGCAACGAGATTTTGGAAAGGCTTGTGGAAGATAAAGGCTATTCCTCGGGTTCGATCGACCATTTGGAGAGCAGCCAAGGGCATTCTCTCGTGCAAGGAAGCGTTGTGCAGGCGAAAGGTGATACAAGAGTGTGCATGTGAGTTGTGTGGGAGGATTGAGACTCCTTTCCACACCCTGTTCGAGTGCGGCCCGACCAAGGCAGTATGGAGATTTGAGCTTGAGATAATGAAGATGGGACGACGACATTCCCAGTTCCAAGAGTGGTTAGCCTCCATGCTTAGGAATGCGGATAAGGAGCAACTGGCATTGTGGGCGGCGATGGCAACAGGGGTTTGGAGGGCTCGTAATGGCAGGATATTTGAAGGTCGTATTGTAGAGCCTGAGGAAGTGTATGAGGGGGCTCAGGCTATGGTTCAGGAGGTTAAAAAGCAAGAGAAGACGCAAGGGCTGAAAGGAAATGCTAGAAGTTGCTCCTTCTTGCAAAAGTGGGAACGCCCGGTGCCGGGGTATGTCAAGATCAACACAGATGCAGCTGCGGATGACAGCAGGGGCTTCTGTATTGGGGTGGTGGCCAGGGATGAGGCAGGGGAGTGTTGTTTTGTAGCCTCTAGGACAATTCAGAATGGGTCTTCGGCGGAGATAGCGGAGATGGAGGCAGTAGTGTGGGCATTACAGTTAGCGAGAGGGGAGGAGCTAAGCCACATCACCATAGAGTCCGATAGCCTCCAGGTTGTGCAGCTTCTTAAGACGGGAAGGATTCCCAATTCGGTACTAGGGACATTGGCAGAGAAGGCACTGATTCTAGCGTCCGTATTTGACTGCTGTATGTGGTCACACGTAGGGTGGCTCAAAATGGACCCGACCCGGAAAACACGGGGTCCGGGTTGACCCGAGACCCCTAGGGTTCGGGTCTCAGGTCGAATTTTAGGAAATTCCGGGTCAACGGGCAGGTCGGGTCAGACCCGACAGGTCTCGAGGTTTGACCCGTTGACCCGGATTTTTTTTTTAATTGTTGTGTGTTTGTTTGCTCTATTAGTCTCCCTCTCGGCCTCTCCCACCTAGACTCCCACTCACGACACACTAAACCCACCCTAAAGTGAAGAACTCTACATAAACCCTAAATCGCCCAAGCCCCAAATCACCGACTCGCCAGTGGATCTTGCTGTCGCCGACTCGCCGGTGGATCGTCCGTCGTCACTGGTGGAGCAGGTGGTGCAGCTGCGCGCAGGCGGCGGGTCCTCTCTCTCTCTCATTAGTTGCTTGAGCGCTGCAAACAACCTCTTTCAAGCGCTGAAATGACAGCTTCAGCTTGAGCGCTGCACAGGGAAGGTTTTGGGAGCGGATGACGGGATGAGAGTTTTGTACTTTCTTGCCCTCATCAATTTCATATTATTTTCGATTTTTCTCCCCTAATAATCTAAAATACCATTGAAAGTTGCTTAGAGGTCTAAAGAGCCCTCAAAGGCTCTTAAATCCTCTCCAACGACCTCTTTCAATAGAAATTTGTTGCCTTGTTCAGTTATTGCATGATTCATGGTGTTTGATTGGAACAAAAATTTAATCGATTAACACTGCCTCTTATTAATGTATTGAGGGAGAGGGGGAATGGTCTCACTGAGTATTTTTGAGATGAAATTCAAATCATATGATAAATGTAAAAGAGGTAGGGGAGGGTGATGCTTTTCTGAATTTTTTTTTGGATGTATCTGGAGTATCTATCTGACTATCGCACTGAGTATTTTTGAATTGCTCTTCAAGACTTCAGATGAGCAGGGCCGTCCAATCAATTTCGGAGGTTATGTGCAAATATAAAAATGAGGCCTTCAATATTACAATTACTCTTAAAAATGATTATATTTTATATAAATATAAATTTTTATTTCAAATTTAATAATTCTATTAATATTATTTTGTAAGGAAGTGTTCAAATTTTATTAAAACACTAAATTAGTTTTCACAACTTTAATTTTTATTTTAAACTTAAAAAATCATTTTTGAGATTTTTACAATCAAAATTTTATATTTATGGCATATATAGGATATATGATAAATATTAATAGCATCATCTTACAATTTTACAATAATTTTTTTTTACAGTAGGCAAGAAGTAGATCGACTAAGCGATCTTGAAGCCATCAATCGATGGCTTGTATAATTTTACAATATGAATCATCATTTTTAAAACTGTCATTTTTATTTTCTTATTCGGAGTTTGATTTACATCCTCTTTTAGCTACCCTTTTGTCAAGTGACTTGGCTGCTCTTGTATCTGACAATTTGGTTGATGGCTTAATTTGATTGTGGTCGTTTTTTTTCAAAAAATAAATAAAAAAATTCTTACCTATTTCCAAAAAATAATTAAAATCAAAATTCATAATTAAAATAAAAGAAAAGATAAGATAAATTCATACATATAATATATATACACACGTTTAAAAAAATAATTTATTATATGTGCTTTTATTTAAATCATTATTTCAAATAAAAGTTTATAACATTTCAAAGTTTATATTAAATATAATAAATTAATTCTAACTTTTTAAGTATAAGATACGTTAAATAAAATAATGATATCACATTTTCATAAGAGTCATAAATTCACTCTAACATTTTAATCATAAGTCATACTTATTTTGCCACTCTATCAAGGGTATTCACAAAGATTTTGGTCTTTTAGACCTCATTCGAAAAGATGCTACTGGGTAGAGTACGCACATCTGAATTTTTTCCTAATAAAAAAAATAATATTTTGGAATATTTCACGAGAGCATTTGGTGTCCGAGCTCAACGGGTTTGGCTATTCCACCTTGCGGTGAACCGCTCTCGACAATCGCATTCTTGCTAAGTATATTATCGAGGTCTACTATATTAATTCCTTTTCTCACTCTTTCATTTGCTTTCTGATATCGTCTTTGTTTGTTCAAAATTGTTCTTGTTGATTTTGAAATGGGTGTTGAAATCTTGAATATAATTTGTGATTCCATGGATTGATTTTGAAAAATAGATCTAAGCCTGGTTGATCATTGATCGGTCTAAAACCAACACCCTGCAAGCGTACGGTGTCAATTGTAGTAATCGAGTGTCGAATCTCAGGGACTGTGTGAATACCAATTGCAAAACCTCAATCAGTTTACTAAGCCAAATAAGCGAAGTGATTTTTGAAGGAATAAAGAAAATAAGAAGAAGAAAATGACGAATTGCAACTGGTTGTGAATATATGATGAGAAACATTCCAGAGTCAGAGTTTACCACAACAATGCATCTTTGATAGACTATATAATTTTCATGCCTGAACAAATTGAAAAGAAATATTTGAAGGTAAACTATCTAAATTCATTATCACTCAGCCTACGCATCTCGCAATAACTATGTCCGATTCAATCAATTATCACTCAGCTTGCGCATGTTGCAGATTAATCAATCAAATTGGACTCATTAAGCATTTAGACCCTAGTGAGCAAATCGATCAAACAATCACAGGCGCGATCCGCATAATCAATTCAAACCTAGGTTGTCTATGATAGTTTATTATCCTCAAGAGAATTAAATAGATTGCTCATAAACAATTCTCAAGTTCGATCCATGTTTTCCAACAACTGTGTCTATGTATCCAATCTCAATTCGCAGCTGGCGCATATTGAACATTAAAAGGATTCCAATCAATCATAGGATTAAACAGACTAAGCACTCATGTATCAAATCAAACAAATAATAGAATTCATTCAGGCAATCATACGCACATGTCTATCTCAGCATCGTTGGGATCACCCCAACCCCAGAACAAGGAAATTAGCCAGACATAAATTCAGACACAATCTAAGAATTCATGATGAAAGGATATAAAACTAGATTAAAAGAACTTATTCTTGAATCCAGCAAAACAAACCTTCAAGGAGAAATCTCTGAAAGAGTCTAAAACTCTCAATGTTTGCAACTAGTTTCTGACGTGAAAATTGGATGTCTCTATGATCAAACCCTAATTATCTATATATAGTTCTAAAAAAGATCTGAAAATAATCCTAAAATAATAATAAAATATTCCAAAAAGTCGTCCAACAATAGATAAAAGCTGATAAAAAAATCCCGAAGTAGTAACGCGGAAAGGAAAGTATCGAGTCGAGACTTCAAAGTATAGAGTCGGTACTTGGCTACTGTAAAGCAATTTTGCTCGGAATGTGAAGGTATCGAGTCGATACATGTGGGTATCGAGTCGATATGTGAAAGTTCCGGGTCGATACTTTGACTCAGCGTCAGATTCTTGGCTCGATTCCTCCATTTTGCAGGCCGAATTTGCAAAGGTGCTCAACATGAAAGTTGTAGGTATTTGAATCAGCTTTCCAATAAGCTATAGAACGTCTCGATCCAAACTTTGTGGAGCTCAAACGACTCATTTTACTGAGACGTCGCCAAGCAGGAATTGTCCAAAATATGTCGGTTCGACAATGGGCTCTTCTTAGCTTGATTTCTAGCACTTGAGACCACTATGGAAGACTCTTTCGGCGTCCATGAACATCTCAAAATTTGCTTCAATGAATCTTATTCCATCATGATTCCAAATTGACATCGAAAAAACTCCAAATACCCTGAAAAACAAATATAACACGAGTGTAGACATCTATTCTAGAAACTAAACCAAAACCTATATAAAAGACATGCAAGCCATATAAAAATGACTTAAAAATGACTATAAACTATTACCTATAGTATATGTAGAATATGATGATATCAAAATACCCCATACTTAGACATTGCTTGTCCCCAAGCAAGACTAATTAGATCAAATCACAAGTGCAAGATATAATATTTGCCTCAATTTATTCAAGCCCTTTCGATAATAATAATGCAATCAAAATCTCAAGACAAGTGCCATCATCGCATGTTTCCTCATTACCGAAGACAAAACAATCAAGAGTCCCCAAACCTCACAAGGATATTTTATGTGAATCACTCTCACTCATACGTGTTTAAGGAATGAAATTTACGCTCGATCTCAACAATTGCGCTTATCTATACCATAGGCTTGCCCATCGTTCTACATCTCCACCGCTTGAGATCATGCATACAACAAAAATCATGAGGACTTTTATAAGGGTTGTAATGGGGCTAAGGTAAAGGAAAAATAAGGTATGGAAATATTTAGGCTATGTGATGCAAAAATCCGAGAAGAAGGCATGCTAAAGAGCAGCCAGTAAAACACCAATGCCAACAACTTCACAAACCAAACCAAATCACACCTAACTCCATCACAAATAATGCAATCTCAATTAAGCACTTCAGACTTCAATCAACCATTTTCTTTCCTTTTTTCACTCTTTTCTTTTCTCTCTAGCTTCAACACTGTTTTGGGCGAATACAAACATTTGTGATGAATGCACCCAGTTACTAAGTGTCTCAGCCACCTCACCTATATATTTTCCTCCTTGTGTGAATTTTATCCTCCACAAGCAGGATCGGTTACTAACCGTATTTTTCTTCTTCTTGACTTTTGCCCAGGAGTGAATTTTATCCTCCTCCTATCCCAAGGAATTTCTGCAATATCGCATAAATCATTCAAAGCAGAATAAATTAAACACATGACACCAATGATCTCCACCCAATACTTGACTTTTTGCCACTCTATCATCGCAAGCATTCAATAAAATCAGACCAATTTCCCAAATAGGTAGAAAGGCTTAAATAATATGGCTTGGATAATTTCGTGGAGCTTCCAAAGAATAGGCTATAGGCTCGAAGGGGTTTCAAATAGAGGGATCATGTAAAAGGTAGGTAAAGAGAGGGAAAAAATGGCTAATGAAATCAATGCCCCAATCATTTTAATGTCATGTACACAAATCATATAATGCAACCTCAAATAAGAGTCTAAAGCAAGTTCTGAAGATAGCAACAAAAGTGAGTGTCACATATGAAAAAGAATAAGAAGACCCATATAAACATTAGTCCTTTAGGCTCAAATCTCACAAGATTTTTGTTTAAGGGCTAAATCATGCTTGTCTTAACAAATAACTCCATGCTAGGCAAATTATCAAAAGATAATGACATATAAATATAAGGCGAATGTTAACATCGTAGGCAAATATCTCATCATTGTGGTATTTATGAATTTTTAGGGATATAATCAATCAATAAAACACTTCCATAGACTCCAAATAAAAGACTCAAACTAAAACATACATGAGACAAAGATGCAATTTTTTTAATTTTATGACATTTTTTAATTTTTTTTTAATTTTTCTAATTTTTCATATGCAAAATATAAAAATAAAAGGAATGAATATGACTATACCCCATACTTAAATCCTACAATGTCCCCAATGTAGAACTCAACCAAGAGGTACTACCCTAACTATATGCAAATGTATGACAGTATTAAATAGAAAAGCAAGAGAAAACTAACCTTGGGTTGCCTCCCAAGCAGTGCTTCTTTATTTGGCATTAGTTGGACCTTTCAACACTTTCGAAAACGTTTGAACCTCCCAGAGTGAACGGTCCATATTTCTCTCCATCCATCTAGTTGAGTCCTTTTTGAGCAACAAAACATTGATCATTTAATGCACTTCCTCTCAAAGTATGTGATTCTCTTCCCTTTTTTTATTCTTGTTCCCTTTTTGCTTCCATTAGTACCAATATCATCAAACAATTGGATTTCCTCCTGGGGTTTTGCGCGCGATGGTATGTCAGGTGGACGCACAATCACATGTACTTCTTGCAACTTGGAACAATGTGGTGTATGAGTGAAGATTTCTGTTTGTGGTTCATCCATGTGCCACTTTGCAAGCATCCCTGTAAATGGGTCAAATTATTGTTCCTTGTGTTCTTGCATCACCACTGGAGAGATGGGTGGAGGTGATGGATAATCTGTATGAACCACAGATGGGTGGTCGTGATGTTCAGCGGATGAGTAATCTTCTTGAACAACTAATTCGGGCTCTTCATTGGGCTTTTCTTTTGCGGAATCCTTTGTTGTCAGCGCGACTACATTTAATAGGAATCGCTCTATTGATTCCCACACTTCAGCATCGACGAGTTCCTCATCCTCCTCAGGCTTTTCAAAACGGGGCTCTTGTGGCTCATCTACATGGTCTTCCATCTCAATTGATTTGTCAATGTAATCGTAAGAATCATTGACCTCTGCTTGGCTACTGAGAGCCTCTGTTGCACCTTGGAGTGCGAGAATTTGCTTGCACATTTGCTCTACATTTTTCTTTGACTGACAATCATGTTGAAAATGCCCATAAATCTTGCAAAACTCACAAAACGGCTCACATGCTGAGTGATAACAATTTTGGTTGGCCAGGCGTTGCCTTAACGTCTGCTCCCCATTAGTTTTAGATTGGCAGGTTGGGTGACCCCAGAAACCACAATAATGGCAATAGGGAAAGTAAGTCAGATGACCCCATGTTTGACAATATTCACAAAAGGGGTAATGATTCATGTTTTAGAGAACACCTCCAAAAAAACAAAATGAAAAACAAACATCAAAAATAACAAAAAGACTTAGAAAACTAATTGTTGTTACACAACTGATATTATCGACAATCCCCGGCAGCGGCGCCAAAAACTTGATCGGTCTAAAACCAACACCCCGCAAGCGTACGGTGTCAATTGTAGTAATCGAGTGTCGAATCTCAGGGACTTTGTGAATACCAATTGCAAAACCTCAACCAGTTTACTAAGCCAAATAAGCGAAGTGATTTTTGAAGGAATAAAGAAAATAAGAAGAAGAAAATGACGAATTGCAACTGGTTGTGAATATATGATGAGAAACATTCCAGAGTCAGGGTTTACCACAACAATGCATTTTTGATAGACTATATAATTTTCATGCCTGAACAAATTGAAAAGAGATATTTGAAGGTAAACTATCTAAATTCATTATCGCTCAGCCTACGCATCTCGCAATAACTATGTCCGATTCAATCAATTATCACTCAGCTTGCGCATGTTGCAGATTAATCAATCAAATTGGACTCATTAAGCATTTAGACCCTAGTGAGCAAATCGATCAAACAATCACAGGCGCGATCCGCATAATCAATTCAAACCTAGGTTGTCTACGATAGTTTATTATCCTCAAGAGAATTAAATAGATTGCTCATAAACAATTCTCAAGTTCGATCCATGTTTTCCAACAACTGTATCTATGTATCCAATCTCAATTCGCAGCTGGCGCATATTGAACATTAAAAGGATTCCAATCAATCATAGGATTAAACAGACTAAGCCCTCATGGATCAAATCAAACAAATAATAGAATTCATTCAGGCAATCATACGCACATGTCTATCTCAGCATCGTTGGGATCACCCCAACCCCAGAACAAGGAAATTAGCCAGACATGAATTCAGACACAATCAAAGAATTCATGATGAAAGGATATAAAACTAGATTAAAAGAACTTATTCTTGAATCCAGCAAAACAAACCTTCAAGGAGAAATCTCTGAAAGAGTCGAAAACTCTCAATGTTTGCAACTAGTTTCTGACGTGAAAATTGGATGTCCCTATGATCAAACCATAATTATCTATATATAGTTCTAAAAAAGATCTGAAAATAATCCTAAAATAATAATAAAATATTCCAAAAAGTCGTCCAACAATAGATAAAAGCTGATAAAAAAATCCCGAAGTAGTAAAGCGGAAAGGAAAGTATCGAGTCGAGACTTCAAAGTATCGAGTCGGTACTTGGCTACTGTAAAGCAATTTGGCTCGGAATGTGAAGGTATCGAGTCGATACATGTGGGTATCGAGTCGATATGTGAAAGTTCCGGGTCGATACTTTGACTCAGCGTCAGCTTCTTGGCTCGATTCCTCCATTTTGCAGGCCGAATTTGCAAAAGTGCTCAACATGAAAGTTGTAGGTATTTGAATCAGCTTTCCAACAAGCTATAGAACGTCGCGATCCAAATTTTGTGGAGCTCAAACGACTCATTTTACTGAGACGTCGCCAAGCAGGAATTGTCCAAAATATGTCGGTTCGACAATGGGCTCTTCTTAGCTTGATTTCTAGCACTTGAGACCACTATGCAAGACTCTTTCGGCGTCCATGAACATCTCAAACTTTGCTTCAATGAATCTTATTCCATCATGATTCCAAATTGACATCGAACAAACTCCAAATACCCTGAAAACAAATGGAACACGAGTGTAGACATCTATTCTAGAAATTAAACCAAAACCTATATAAAAGACATGCAAACCATATAAAAATGACTTAAAAATGGCTATAAACTATAACCTATAGTATATGTAGAATATGATGATATCAATCATGTCATCTATTGGTTGCTTATGAATTTATGATCATGTTTTTGTCGTCTTTTGCCATCATCTATCTATTGGATAAAACCGTCCCTTAAATAGCCCACTTTGCTCAAAACCACCCCTGAAACACAAAATTGGAGTAAATTAATCATTCAAAACTAAAAGTTTGCATAAAACTACCCGTATCATTCAGATATAGTACCGTTTGAATTAAAAATGTAAAGTTAGGGATGAATCCAAAGTCGTCAGGTGAGGAAGCGTTGCTTGATAGATCAAAATGATAACATAAGAGGAAAGTGCACAAATCACAATTGAGAGGGAAAAAATAATCTCTAAGGGCAAATCGGTCATATCTACAAGTTGACCTAATATTATAAGAGGGTCTCCTAGACTTCTTATCAGGGATGCTCTAAGCTCTAAACCCTAGTCTCCATTAAACTGATCATTGTCTAGAGATCTTACTTGGGCGTCTAATGGTCCTCCAGGGAGACAAGCCACACCCCCACCATGCGTGTGTTTTTGTGTCTTCGGGTTCGGATCTTGGCTCTGGACATCGATCTCCTTCAACAACTACGTATGCGGATTTCCCCCCGTACAATTGGCGCCGTCTATGTGAACCGATCAAAAAGCTATGTGATCAAAGTTTCTAGAAGATTAAACAAGGATTGACCACCGAATCGAGTCTGATTGTTAACAAGACATTTGCAGGGAGGTGGCTTAATTGAGTCATCGTCGGTGTCGCCCATCCCCTGCCAAAGCCGTCATGTCTTAATCATCACCATTGGACCTCCATTGAGCTCTTTTTTCGATGCGTCTAGTACCCGGCCACAACCCGATTTCCCCTCCAATGGCCTAGGGGCATACCGAACTCCCTCCTAGGCTTCTACCCCCCCCCCCCCCCCCCCATCCCCCTCTATCCCTTTGGGCCATCGAGATCGAGGCCAGAGAAGGAGACGATGATCGATGCAGGGGTGTAGTGGAGGGGACTGAGAGCTATCCTTGATATCGCCTCCCGTCGCTGCTAGTTACCGTCGGTACCTCGCCTTGCACCGTCGGTGTTGTCACTGGTCTCCGTGCTCAAAGGTACTTAGCAAAATAGCAAGTCGCCGCCGCTCATCTCTGCACCTTCAAATGAAGAAGAGGATATGTTAGGGTTAACTACGAGGCTGGTCCAATATTCTCAGAAATTGCATATTGGCCCATATTTTAACAATAATCTCAAAAAAGGGCCAAACTTCTCAAAAAAGAGTCTGCCCCCCGAAACCATATGGAAAAGTTCCCTAATCCAGTGCTTGACGTTGCGCATGATTGAGAAGTGCAAATTCTTGATCAACATTGAAGGAGTGCGGGAAAAACAAAATCACGCTAAGTTCCTCAATCCCCAATTATTTTATCTTTTTATGATCATAATGATATATTAGGTTCTTGTCATAAAGTGATTCTCGAATATCATCTACATCAGTATATGCCTACGAGATTTGTTGTGATATCTTTTCCAGGATCGATGTTATGAACATCACGACAAGTGACACTAGGGCTAGGATCGGTGGTATAAACAACCCCAAGAAAGAATGTGATGTTATGAGCAGCACCACCATTGCCCCCCCCCCCCCCCCCCCAATTCTGTGCTACGAATGGCAGTATAATGCCCTATCAATCAGGGGTGTCATTAATGCCATCCGGGGAGGTGCTATTTGTTGTCGTTTGACGTTTTTCCTTTCGAGTGTGGAGAGGGCTATCTATCAGAACAATGAGATCACGAGAGTTTAGTTGAAAAGGCTGAAAATTATACTCCATAAAAGATGAGAATTAGTGTTACGAAAGACACTATCACAAGGAATTCGATGATGCGAAGGGCATTAGGACAAGCATGGGTATCACAATGACGTACACCACTCTTGGAAGGTTAATGCAGTGAATGGTACGAGGGGGGGAGCATGGTCTCCCACTCATCGTGAGAATGGGGTCATGAAAAGTAGTGTCATGGCTTGTTATTCATGGTTTGAACACATAGGTGATAAATCTATCGATCATATATTGTCTTTTTTTTATATGACAATATCATTTTACTCATTAATTATGGTTTACTTATGGTTATGACTAAAAAGTACAAGTGAGAAAAATAGTGAAATGCACGTGTATAAGGAGTTAGTTGACTACCTAATTGCAAAAGATCTAACAATATGATTTGCTATACTATAGCCTAGTTCATGACTCAGTGGTGTCGTCTGCTAGTCGGAGTATGCAAACGGGGTGGCGAGATCATATTGCATGATATATGTACACATAACGGTGACTTATAATATGATTACATATGATGTTTAGAAATCGACCACTTGCTAGAGTTGTCTTATACAGATTGATGCTAATGTGTTTTTGATATCTAGGGTGGGAGATGCTCCCAATTAGCAAACACACGAAAAGAAGTTGATCAAAGAAGGGGCACGATGAGAAGTTCCTCCACTAGGTTGCCCATTAGAATCCAAGGAGAAGAAAAAAGAAGAGACAATGGTCTAAATTCTCAACATAAAAGAGATCACGGAGTTGGAGTATGTGTCATCGTATGAACGCAATTCCATGTGTTTGGGCTAGCTATGTTGTATACCAAGTAAGTATTTTAGTCCCATGTTTATATTTCTCAGTAATACAAATATGACCTAAGGTTACTCAAAAGTCACAACTTGCACTGGGGTTGAGGACCTATGTAAAACCTAATGACACTTCAATAGTCTTGTACTGTCGATTTCTTTGACAGGAAGGGTGCTATGACAACACATACTCAAAGAAAAGAATTCAAGGTCATTGACAACAAGTTTAGCTCGCATCGAGTACTTTCAATGCCTGAGAGACATGACGTGCCGGAGGTGTTACAAGTGGCATTGAGATATGTTGCTAATATTACGAACAACATTGGAAGCAAGTCAATTCAACACTAGAAACGATATTGGTTATAAACATATGAAACAACCATTTACCATATTTACAAATGGTCAAGGCAACCCTTTTCCCATCACATATATATAGTGGGTGTTCTCTCAGGGCACTATCCCATTATTTTCCATCACTAGGGGCACAACTTTTTTGAATTGATGAAACATTTTTGTGTTTAAATGGCATATAAAGTCCTATTATGTTGCTAGTTTACTTAAGTGGCCCAGATAGAAGCCAACAAAATTGTCAAAACAACATAAGTTGGACACCCAACTTACAAAAAAAAGGGGATTTGTCAGCATGCCCGAACGAAATTGCTTGCTACGAATGGCTAGGCTTTGGTTACGAACGACCAGAGCATCACCTCCGTACGGCTACGAATAGCCAAGATACTAGCTACGAATGGCTAGGCTCTGGTTACGAATGACCAAAGCGATGTCTTTATATAGTTACGAATGAACAAGTTGGACACCTTTATGCGGCTACGAATGTCCATGTTACAAGTCTTTGGCTATGAATGGCCAAGTTATTAGCCTCTAGTCACGAGTGACTGACTACAACATCTTCTTCACTCGGCTACAAATGGCTGAGTCACTAGCTATGAATGGAACACCTCAATGAGTGTTGCAGCTCCCACAATGATATCCCATCACCAAGGTTGTATGCTCTCATAATCGGAAAGTATGCTCGAGACACTTGTCTGTCTGTTGCCAGATATGTCATACGGAAAACTTTTTAAGTGTCTATGCATACAGTGAATTTGATATATAATATCTATCCTTGCTTATGGCCGTACTAGGGGCATCGGGATCATTAATTAACTTACCAACTACCTATATGAATTGTGTGAGATTTGACATTTTCAGGTATGAAATAGACATGAGCCACGAGTGTCGAGAACGACATCATCTTGAAGCTACAAGAGCAAATCAATGGTGTTACGAACAACACCAGGACATGGTTTAGTGTACAAATGACATTATTACAGTAATTTAATGCTATGAATGCACTACAGGAAAAGCATGCCATTTTCGACACTTTTAAAGACCATTCTCGACGCTATAAAGCGTCGAAAAATTCATTTTCGACGCTTTAAAAAAGCGTCGGTATTTTTTGCGTCACGAATGGCAATCAGCCATTTTCGACGCGAAATTATGTCGGGGCCCATTTCGACACCTAAAAGCGTCGAGATTGGCATGCCAATTTCGACACCCTAGGGCGTCGAAAATGGCTTATACCACTTCTTTACCTACCAACCATTTTCGACATCTTAGGCTGTCGAAATTGGCACATATAATTATTTATTTATTTATTTTCTCCTCTTTTCTAAACTAAAACATTAATTAGACAAAAACATTAACCAAAGCATAAACCGAATATGGTTTAGGAAGTAATTTGGTATCTCTTTGATAAGTCACATACGGTTTAGGAAGTAATTTGCATTAATTAGGCAAAAGGTTTTTAGCATTTAGGAAGTAAAACAAAATTTAATTTAGTATCTAGGAAATAAATAAGACACATATGTGATGTAACATCTGTTAACAAATCCACTGTATATCATGGTATTGAAAGTAGGCACTCGTAAAATTTATCATTGCAGCATCTTCTTTCCCGCGTTTCTCCAGTGCAATTACTTCATTTGAATCTAATGACATCGTAAGTAGCCTCATTCCTTGCTGCACTAAGTGACACACGTACCTGTGTATAAGAACACCTTACATTATAGAAGCTAAAAATCTGTCAAGATACAAAGAGAGACTGAAATTTGTTAACCATACGATACATACCCCCAATGTTTATTGCATTTTCCATCTTATCACCGGTTAAGAGCCATATCTTAAAATGCTAGCCTTTCCTAGCTTGTCGATGCACTCGGAACCTGAGAAACAGATAACTGATGGTAAATGAAAAAAGAAAGGTGCTGCCAACAACTTCTCAACACCGAAAACTCAACTCTTTAACAACTTTGTTCCCTGATATTGAAAAATATGAAGCAAAGGTATTTAAATTGTCAATAAGATAATTCTTTCAGCAATACTACTAAAAGGGTGCTTCCTCCAATCTCCCCACAAAGAACCTTTCTAAATTTTGGGTTTCAGGAACTGGCTTTTTGTGAGGAAGAGAAAACCCGTAACAAGCAGGTGAAATGCAAGTCTCAATCTGTTTATAATTCTCAACCCATCTTTACTGTAAATTCGCAATCTTTGTGGTTGTATTGTATCTGAGTCTAAGACTGGCATGTCAAACTTATGAGAATTCTTGTTTTGGTGCTGATAGACTGATAATTTATAGGTGATCTACCGAGTACATTGATGCATATTTAAGTGGCTATCACATAACTGCTAAAGGGGTAATAGTTGGTAATACTATAAGTTTATGCACCTGGAGAATTGGAGTGACTAGGCATGATAAATATAACATTCAGATTAGTAAAAAAAATTCCAGAATTAAAGTAAGGTGATTAAAAAAAATTCTGATAATATTAAGCAGATTTTTTGCCATATCCTTTGCTAAATGAAGACTTTGGACAGATTCAGGCATCCTTGCTCAAATATTTAAACTACAGTTAGAAGCTATGGGTAAGAAGCGATCTTCTAGGAAGGGTATAGGAGTCTCATCGCCATCTAGATCACAAAAATATAACAGAGAGACTCCCTCAAGAAGCAGCAAAAGAAAAAGAAGGGTGAAATCTGAGCTTGAATCAGATGATGATGAAGATCGGGAAAATATTGAAGGGCAAACTTCATCTTATTCGGGCGAGCAGTATACAGGGAAGTTCAGGTGGAGCATGTATGGAGTACAAGTTAGAAAATAAGAGGTCATACCCTGGGATTTAATGCTGAATGGGATTTTGAGGCGTACCAATTGATGAAGTGTTGATGTTGAGAAAACACGCGGTTCCATCCTTCAAGTAGGATGGTAGTTGGCTGAACGGAATTCCCCACATCTTTGACAAGAAGGGTAGGAGAAGGCATATAAACACGGTCTGCAAATGTGTAAACATTCAAAAGCATATTCATTTGATAAATCCATGAAGTGTTTCAGTTCAGATCCTGGAACTAACTTGATAAGCAGAACCAAACGAATTTACCATGAACATATCCACTGAACCACCCTGCAGTGGTTAAGCCAGCAACACTAAGCAAGATCAACAGGTTCTAGCGACGAGTAGCTCTTTTCGAAGCTGAATTTTACATACCTTTAACCGTTGTGTGGCATCCAAAGAATATGACTTCCTACGAATATGATTGAGCTGTTAAGAGCTATTCATTCCTATTAACAAGCAATGAACAAAACGATTTTGAGCAAGAAAATATAAAGTATCTTCAAGACAGTACCGGCAGCTTGCAATAGAAACGATACTATCATGAATAGACTCCAGAAAGCACCAGATTCCTTTAGTGAGAGACTAGAACTAGGGCCACTGAAAATAACAATTTTGATACATGAAACGCAAGGGATTGGACTTTACTGATGCATATGCAATGACGATGAAGCCTATATAGATTGACTGAAGTCACAGGAGTCGGCAGGATTTATTATTGGAGTTGGACCTCTTTGTTGAGGATTCAGCTGCATAAGATAAAGGCATTTTTAAGCAACCACGATATTGATATACAATGAGAAGCTTAAAATTTTTAAAAGTCCTCATAGAAAACATAAAAAGTGATAACAGCAGGCACTTGCTAGGGGAACAACCCTAGAGCACTGTTATTTTGTAAATGGGAACACAGTTCTAAACTTATGCTTATAGCGGACGCCTTCCGAAAAAAGAGCACAATTTTTATAAAACTGTTCTGAAATAACAAGCACGGTTCAACTTGTGGGTGATTGATCCTAAATGGTCCCCTGCTGAAAAAAAATATATCCATTTTATTTCAAGTAATCAGGTTGAGATCAACATCATTTCATTTTTATAATATACTTTATCAAAAGAAGCTAAGCGATCACACATGACACATACAACAGTCCACTATATTCAGGTTTTGGAAAAATCAAATTAGGTTCTAGATGCACACATCTCCTTTGTTATACATTAAATCATTCATCAAGAAAATAATTGATTTCCAAATATATTGCATATATAATCTCAATGATCAATAACAAGGTATAACAACAACAACAACAACAACAACAACAACAACAACAACAACAACAACAACAACAACAACAACAACAACAACAACAACAACAACAACAACAACAACAACAACAACAACAACAACAACAAATGATTGCAAGGGAACCTTTGAAAATTCTCCAAATAATTTATTATAGACGAAGACCCTTAATTATTGCAAACTTGTGGGAAAAAAACCAGCTGTGTAAAAAGCCTTCACTGCTCATGCTTTACCAAAATTGGAGAGACCAAAAGAGCTCAGGCAGGTGTTAAAAAACAACTTCAAAAAGCTTAAGGTGTTAGCTTCTAGGGGAGTTGCAGCCTATTGTTTCATCACCTAGTTATTCATTAGTACCCATTACATTGTGTAAAAAATGTGGAGATAAGCTAGCTAATCTACTGTACTAACACAGATCAAAGTTCTGAATACTACAAGAGACTCTAAGTTCAAATCAAGCCAGAATTAACCAAATGAAACATTCCTCTTCACTTTTTCTAGAAGACACTAGTGTCCGAAGTACAATGAATCAAATCACAGATACCAATAGCATTAGCCGCAATCTGAGGCAACAATTGAACATATAGATAAGACGATAAGTAAGCAAAACAACTGCATCTCTAATAAAAATACAAACTTATCAGAACTTGCAAATTGATTTTCAAATTCAGCAGTACGCATCTTGCAATGGATTCGGAAATCGCATAAGCAGCAGATCTACCACTAGCTCACTGCGGAACTACCGACCGAAACTCAACACAGCAATCGAATCAAACACCAGACGCATAATGATTCAAAATACTAGAAAAGCAACATGATTACCAGAAAGAAACTTCCAAACAGAATAAATCAATCGAATCATATCCAATCCAAGAATCACAGTTGAGTAAACAGAAAAATCACAAAGCGAGAAAAGGAGAGAGAGAGCTTACAAGATCGATCAATGGAAGAAGGGAGATCAGAGAAGGAGACGGTGAGCAGGAGGAGGAGGAGGAGAGATGGAAGGCGAAGCATGGTTGAGCTTCGGATGCCGAATTCAACTGCCTCTCGTAACTCGTAAATTCGATTGGGATGCTAGTAAAGGAGATCCAAGTTGGAGGATCCAGATCGAGGAAGACGATGACAAAAAGCCAACCGCCATTGAATCTCTTTTTTGAAGCGCCTAAAATTCGATCTCTTGCAAACAACCTGTAAATTTCTTCAAAGGTGGAGATCGGCGAAGCTGGAGATCTATTTCTCGGCATCGCAAATCTCTGGATTTGCATTGCAGATCTACACTTGAAACAGGAGATTTATGATACAAAGCCGGAGATCTGCGATGTGAAGCCGGTGATCGGCGATTTCGAAGCCTGCGATAGGCGATTTCTGCATTTGGAGCCAAAGATAGATAGGGTTGATGAGGCTCCTCAGGGATGTTTAGGGTTTGAGAGGTGTGGGGAGATGAAGACGGAAACTCAGGTTGGGGAATGTGTGCGCTACAGAGCACAGTGAGTTTTTGGGGTTTTAGCCTTTTAGGTAAGTTTTTATTAAAATAAAAAAGTCATACCATTTTCGACGCCCAGATCTGTCGAAAGTATGTCTCTCATGACACTTTTTGGTGTCGAAATTTTTTGACACATAAAAGCGTCGAAAATTACCGACGCATATAGAAAGCGTCGAAACAATAGCGTCGAAATTTATATGATTTTCCTGTAGTGATGGCACTCAGGCAAAGCAAGGTACCTCAGATGAAGCTCAATGTATGAGTGAGGTTACGATCAACATCAAGGCTAGAGTTAATCAAGAAGATAATACGTGAGCTATGTATGTAGCACCCCTTATTTGCTAACTACGTTTGTCAATCCCCGTCAATTTCTCACAATGTAAGTAGCTCTATCCCTTGCGCTAGGAATAGTCAGAGACGAAATAGACATGTAGCTGTGAATGACACAAGCATTTACTAGATGAAATGAGCTTCTAACACGAATGAAAGCATGATTAGCTCATGCAAGCAACTGCGGTTTCCCGAGGTCTGAAGGAATGTGTGTTCAAATCCCATCATAGTCAGGTTACTATAATGAGACATGAGGGGCAATTGAGTGGGAAAAATAAATCTCTATCGGTCATATCTACAAGTTGACCTAATATTATAAGAGGGCCTCATAGACTCCTTATTAGGGATGCTCTAAGCTTTAAACCCTAGTCTCCATTAAACTGATCATTGTCTAGAGATCTGACTTGGGCGTCGGAGGATCCTCCGGGGAGACAAGCTCCGCCCCCACCATGCGTGTGTTTTTGTGTCTTCAGGTTCGGATCTTGGCTCTAGATATCGATCTCCTTCAACAACTACGTATGCGGATTTTCCCCCGAACAACAACGGCTGTCATGGGGTTAACAAACCAGTCCAAACCCCTATCAATCTAACGAATGGCAATGAAGAGCAAAAAAAGAATGAGTTGGGTGTTGTTGAATGACATACAAAAGAAATTTCGATTATTTAATTAGGATATTGCTGTCATTTTCTGCATTTTTAATTGAAACGGTACTACATTTAAATGATGGATGGTTCTATATAAACTTTTGGATTGTAATGGATGGTTTACCGTAATTATATGTTTAAAGGTGGTTTTTAGTAAATTGGACTATTTAAGTGATGGTTTTGTGCAATTTGACCTTTAATTTAAACATGTCAAATGATTCCACTTGTGTTAAGTGTTGTTGATTTTTGCTAAAGATGATCTGAGGTGCCAATACCTCTTACACATTAGGTTTACGTTTATCATCCGATTTTTGTTCCCAATTACATTATTGATCTGACAAACAATGGGACATCACGTGGGTGTGCCATGTGTGTGTGGATGTGGAACATCTCATAAAACTAGGGGTGCGCACAAATCCCGCAAATCCCGATCTCGTTCCGGTCTCGTTCCGATCCCGGTGGGATTTAGGACAAAATAGCAAATCCCGTCCTAATCCCGTCCCGCAAAAATTATGCGTGATGAAACGCGGAACGATCCCGGTGGGATCCCGTAAATCCCGTCTCGTCCCGTAAATCCCGTCTCGGGTTGGGTCGAGTTCTGTTATTCTCGCCCTGCTCGGCTCTACTATGGGGAGCACTGCCTTTGGTCTTGTCAAGGGGTTCAGCAGGGTGACCCCCTAGGTCCATTGCTCTTTTCTTTGGTTTTGCATCCTCTGATATGCAAGATCCGAGACTCGTTTGATTTGTGCTTGCAGGCTTGGTATTTAGATGACGGTACTATTGTAGGGGACACTCTTGTGGTTAGCCAGGTTCTTGATATGATTGTGTCTGACGGTCATGCGTTTGGGTTGCACCTTAACGTGGATAAGACCGAGGTCTTCTGGCCGGTTGTCGATCCTAGGGGCTTGGTGCCTGGTGTTTTCCCTCCCCTCATTGCTCGGCCTGTTTCTGGCGTTACGGTTTTGGGTGGTCCTATAAGTACTTGCCCCGTTTACAGCGCTGAGATGGTTGCGACTCGGGTGGCCAAGACCGTTGAGCTTATGGACCTTGTTGCCAAACTCGAGGATCCACAGAGCGAGCTGCTTTTGATTCGGGCTTGTTCAGGTATCTCTAGACTCTACTTCACCCTGCGTACTTGTCCGCCAGGTGTCGTTGTCCTAGCTCAGTCTACTTATGACAGTGCCCTCCGTGTCTGTTTAGAGCGTATTGTGCCTGCTTCTGGACCCGGGTTTGGTGATTGGCAGTGGAGGTTGGCTAATCTCCCGTTTCAGTACGGTGGGCTTGGTGTTTATGTTGTTGGCGACGCCATGCATTACTCTTTTCTGGCCTCTCGTATGCAGTCTTCTGGGCTGCAGTCCTCGCTCCTCCGCCTTGCTGGGCTGCCCTCGGGTGAGGGGCCCTCTTTCGACGCTGCACTGTGTGACTTCAATGGTCTTACTGGTTCTGAATTCAGTCGTGATTCTTGCGAGTTCGCTGCCCCCAAACTAATGAAGAAATTGGCAGATGTGTACTTCGCCTGGATTGTGGCTTCTTCTGAGTCGGCTTTTTCATTGACCCCGAGGCAGGTGGTGTTGTGGAGGTCTCAACATGGGCCCCATTTGTCTGATTGGCTCAGAGCCGTTCCTATTCCGGGGCTCGGTCAGACCATGAATGGCAGGACTTACAGGTCTGTACTCTGCTATCGTTTGGGTATCCCTTTATTTTAGCCTGGTCTTCCCTGTTCTGCATGTGGCCGGGTTTTTTAGGCTGATATTTTTGGGGATCATGCCGTGTCGTGTTCGAGTTCCGTTGGGATCAAACATCGGCATAATCTTGTTCGTGATACCCTCTTCGACATTTGCTTCCGTGTTGGGATCTCCTTTGGGAAGGAGGTGGACATTGGTGTTGTTGACAGTCTTGGTGGACCCTTTAGGCCCGCTGACATTCTACTTAACTCTTGGGATCGGGGTCGGGATGTGTGTGTTGATATCACTGGTTCTTCCCCCCTCACTCAGACTTGCTTGGCTTCCTTCGCTCCTGGACGGTGTGTACTCGACGCTGCGCGGCGTAAGTGCACCAAGTATCGGGATGTGTGCTCTTCTGCTGGTTATGGGTTTTTGCCTTTTTCTTTCTCCTCTTTTGGTGAGTTGGATGGGGATGTTGTTGCGCTGTTGGGACGGATCCGCTCTTTCTCTTTAGCCTTAGATTCTAGTTCTCGTCTAGCTGCTCATATTTTTCCCAGAGTTTGTTTTTCCATTGCTAAAGGGGTTGGTGCGCAGCTTGTTTCTCGGCTGTCTGCAAACTTCTTGTAAAACATTTGTCTGCTTATAATAATAATAATAATAATAATAATAATAATAATAATAATTAAAAAAAAAATAATAAAAAAAAAATAATAAGAAAAAAATAATAATAATAATATAGAATAATAATAATATATTATTAGTATTATTATTTTGAGCAAATATTATAATTATAATTATAATCATAATCTTCAATTTATAATAATAATAATATTTGTTTATAATAATAATATAATTATTATTTGAGAAAATATTATTTATAACTATAATAATAATTTTAAATTTATAATAATAATTGATTATAATATAATTTAATAATAATATTAGCTTATAATAAAATTATTATTATTATATTATTATTATATCATAATATATTTTATAATAATAACAATAAAAATAAGTAATAATAATTTTTTAAAATTATAGCACCCTTCCTGTCCAAAAGAGGTATTATCTAGGCAAAATAATCTCATGACGAGTCTTCCGACTCAAGGCGCCGGCCACCACATTGGCCTTCCCCGGGTGATACTCAATCTCCAACTCGTAGTCCTTGATCAACTCCAGTCACCTCCTCTGACGCATATTCAGCTCCTTCTCCGTGAAAATATACTTTAGATTTTTGTGATCGGTCACGATCCTCACTGACGTGCCATACATATAGTGCCTCCAGATATTGAGCGCATGTACCACTGCGGCTAGCTCAAGATCGTGCGTGGGGTATGACTCCTCCCCTAGCTTCAGCTGGCGTGAAGCGTAAGCGATGACCCGATCCCTCTGTTGTAGCACACAACCTAAAACTGAACTCGAAGCATCCGTGTAGACCACGAAGTCCTCCGTCCCCTCTGGTAGTGCTAACACTGGCGCGGATGTCAACTTCTGCTTCAGCAGATCAAAACTGGCCTGGCACACCGGGCTCCACTCGAAGGGTACTCCCTTCTTCGTCAGCTGTGTCATCAGCCTAGCTATGCTGGAGAATCCCTCGACGAATCGTCGGTAATAGCTAGCCAAACCTAGAAAAGACATGATGTCTCTGACGTTCTTGGGGACCTCCCAACCTACGATAACATCAACCTTCGATGCATCTACTGATATCCCTGTTGCGGATATAACATGACCAAGAAACATCACCTCGGAGAGCCAGAACTCACACTTGCTAAACTTCCCGAACAGTTTATGCTTCTCCAGAATCCTCAGCACAATCCTCAAGTGCTCAGCATGCTCCTCTCTTCTCCTCGAGTAGATCAAGATGTCGTCGATAAATACCACCACGAATCTGTCAAGAAACTCGATGAACACCCTGTTCATCAACTCCATGAAGGCGACTGGCGCGTTGGTTAGCCCGAACGGCATAACCACAAACTCGTAGTGTCCATATCTAGTCCTGAAGGCCGTCTTCGGGATGTCCTCTACCTTCACCCTCAGCTGATGATAACCCGAACGCAAATCTATCTTTGAGAAGACGACTGCTCCCTGCAGCTGATCCATCAACCCGTCTATTCTCGGCAACGGGTAACGGTTCTTCACCGTAGCCCAGTTCAACTCTCTGTAATCTATGCATAGCCTCAACGACCCATCCTTCTTCTTCCCGAACAACATTGGTGCTCCCCACGACGAAGCACTCAGCCTGATGCAGCCCTTCCCGGCTAGCTCCTCCAACTGTGCCTTCAGCTCGGCTACTCTGTCGGCACCATCCTGTACGGGACCCTCGAAATCGGCCTGGTGCCCGGCTCCGACTGTATAGCAAAATCAACATCTCGCTGTGGCGGAAGTCTGGTAGCTCGTTTGGGAAAACGTCAGCAAACTCACTAAGAACGGGGACATCTGTCAGGCTGGGTCGCTCGCAATCCACCTCTAAAGCATAACACCAGTAGCTCGTGCATCCCTGGTCTAGAAGCCTCGCCCCTTGAACGGCGCTGATCTGGGCTCCGTTCCGTTTGGGGTCGTTCCCCCACACCTCGTGCTCAGTCCCATCCTCCGCGAGGATGGAAACTGTACGGGTCCTCGGGTTGAGGATCGCCCAGTATAAGTTCATAAAATCCATCCCCAGGATCATCTCGTCTGTCCGTAGTGGCATGACTATCAAGTCAGTGGGCCACTCTCGCTCTCCTATCCGAATGGGGCATCCTAGGATCTCACGCCCCGTCCTAACCCTAGCCACATCCGCCATATGCACTACAAACGCGAGACATATTGAACATACAAGTTTAAATCTAGCTACGCATGAATCGGCTATAAAGCAGTGGGTTGCCCCGGTATCGAACAGAATGTGAAGAGTAGAGCCACATAACGATAGCGTACCTATAGAAGTCGGAGCTGTCGAATCACTGTTCCGCATCGGGAACGCGCGGGGCGGCGGGGGTGGTAAGATATCAGTGTCTATAGCTATCGTTGCCAACTGTGCAGAACCTCTGCCCTGGCCTGGTCCTACCGACCCTGCCGACGATTGTGCCTGCTGATGCTGGTAAGATCCTCGGCCGCCTCGACCTCCTCCTCTACCTCTACCTCGACCTCCACCTCGGCCTTGTCCTCCTCTAAAGTTGTTGTCTCCTCGGCCACCTCCGTAGATACTATCTCCTCGGCCAGCTCCCGAGGGATTCCCCCTCCCTTGACCTTGTGCATAAGAAATCTGAGCGGGTCTCGGTGCCTCTGGAAGGCGTAAAGCTGAAGCTGCAGGAGTGACTGAAGATCTCTCGCCCTGCGGGCACATGATAGCACGATGTCCTACCCCTCCACACGTGTAGTAGGAAATGAACTTCCTAGGGCCGTCTATCTGGTAGTGGCCCTCATCGCGACAGCTGTGGCAGATAATAGCTCTCACTCTAGCCTCGCGGTATGATGATACAGGTACAGCTGGAATGGCCCAAGTGGTCCCGCTAGTCGATCCTCCTCTCACTAGCCCCTTCCAGGGCCCCTATCAAATCAGTGCTCCGCGGATCGTGGCATCTTTTCGCCAGATGGAGTGCGGAAAGCTGAAGACGTGGAATCAACTTCCTGAACTCCTCGTAGGTCCATGCAGTACGATCATCACAGTAGACAAGCCATTTGTGAAAAGCATCTCCTCGAAGCTGCCCAGCCGCAAGTCTCTGTCTCTCCGCATCGGGTACTCAAATCAAGCTGAAAACTCCCTCGAGTCATCCGAAGAACTGCTCGATATCCTCTCCGGGTTCGGCCTCGAAGCTGAAAACTCCCTCGGTGACGCCAGCCGATCTCTCTCGCTCAGGCAACGCGAGTAATACCCTCTCTATCGCTAATCCCTGCTGCTGCCTATCAGCCTCTCCCTCGTGCTGTCCGGGGATCTCGACCTCAGCATCGGTCTCAGTCTCAGTTTCTGTCTCGGGAATGCGGCCACGACCTCGGCCACGTGGTCTCCCGCATCCTCTACTAATCTGGGTGTCGACTATGCTGACAACTGGACTTTTAAGTGTACTCAATATACAACTAAATAAAATGTCTTCTTCAAGGAAGACGGCCCTCAGGCACATTCATTTCACATAACTACATCCCTTCAAGGGGATGGCCCGTAGGCACAGTTTTATATCGCACGGAAGCTAACTAGATAGCGACCCTTCGAGGGATAGCTTGGCGAGCCCGCCTCTAAATCCTATCCTACTCCAACCACCATGGTTGCTCCCTTGGAGTCTTCCAGGCCCGTCTGTAAGGAAAAGCTAGGCAGTCTACCCGAACCCTTCTACATCTCTAAGGATGCATATCGCCTTGTCTCTACCCGTCGATCCTATCTCTCGTCTATAAAGATCCTAACTATTTTCATTTTCCAAAGGGTTTTCATCTTTGCCCTTTAAACACATCGAAATCCTTGAAAATTTCCCAAACGGTGGGCGGGTTTCGAAAATTAATTTTTAACTCGTGCGTACTCAGGTCGAACAACCTTGGCTCTGATACCAACTTTGTAACGATCCAAAATTTAAGTACCCGAATTAACCTCCATAAACCTACTTAGAAGGTAAATAAGGTTCGGAATACTAGGTTATCGGGGAACGTTCTAGGAGAAGTTTGATCTTCTCCCGTGAGCTTTGGATCTTACGATCGAGTACGAGTTATTATTAGGTTCATTTATGCGGATGATTTAGTTGTCAAAAGATGGGGATTGCGAACCCCGAAAAGATCGTAAGCCCGTTGGAGGCTTTACCTGTCCTAGACTATCGCGAAAACGTTTCGAACAGAAATAAAAGCGGAAATCATAAATACAACAAAAAGCCACGGCCGCACCGGGTCAAAACGATAAAACGTATGAGCAAAAGAGTACGAATGTCAAGCGCCTCCCTCACTCTAATCGTCCAAAAGGTCTGTCCCGACAACCATCCACATAAGTAAGTCATATCGGGTAAGGGGTACCTGAATCTAAAAACAACAAATAAATTGGGGTCAATCATCGGAAATATGCACACTCAATGCCATATAAAGAGGCATACTTAAACTACATGAATGTTAAAATGTAACACATAAGCAAGTGTATAGATATATATAAATGCGAAATAAACACACAAGGCCCCGTATCATCATCATAATCATCATCACCATCATATCATAATATCTTCTCAAACGTACTCATCCATCTCAAACATACTCATTCTTTCTCATCATAAGTCTTTCATCATTTCATTCGTGTTCCATCAAGTATAAGTCATTTATTCAGATTTTGATGACCGTTCTACCATAGACACATAGCATACATATGAAATTTTGGATTTACTAAGTTCATCCTACGTCATATTACTAGTTTATATTCCTAAACATGTTACTAGGTCGCGTGATGCATGAAGAATCTCGATAAGACAAAGAGTATCACATAAATCCATCATGAGTAAGTCCAGGGGACTTACCTGGAGTCTGGAGAATAAGCAAGCAATAAAGTGCACAACCAAGGATCCAATCAAAAAGAGCCTATTAATTTCATTAAGCTTTCATTAGGTGGTATTCTAATGCTTGGTACCCAACCTAATAATCAACATAAATCCACATGAGGTTCACGATTCTATAGATTACGCACTTTGGTTAAGTGATTCGGACTTAACCAGTTATAATCTATATCGTATTATCACATAATCGATTTTCTTCTTATCGGATCATAAGCCAAGTTATGGGTATACTTCATTTCTGTATTTTATGTGCTCTATGTTTCAGTTATGCTATCATATATTTAACCATATTCTTAGCATTCCCATAACCAAGTTTTTTAATTGAGTCATTATAAACACTGGTTACTAAAATTATAATAAATCTTGATCCAACCGTTGGATTGCCATAATTTTTTGAGGGAAGGTAGATAACGTTTCCATGAACATCATATTAAATTTCAGACAAGTCTGACTGTTGGATTGGAATTAAAGTTCAAATTACAGAGGCACATATATCCATTTTGTTTGTTGTGACGTTTGCTACAAAACGCAACCAAAAACACATAGAGGCTCCACTTCCTAAGCCCTAATTTACACATAAGGCTCCTAACCTATAGAGGAAAAGGTGGATGAGAGATTACCCTCGAAGCCTCTCTCGAAAAAGACCAAATTACCCCTCCAAGCTTTCTGGGACCTTGCGCCAAACACCTAGCATTTTTGACAAATCCAAACCAAAACATAAAAGAAAGTATTAGACAAGAACCTTAAAAATTAGTTTTACAACAAGTATAAAATCATATTTGAAATGGAGGAAACCAAGACTCACCCAAACACACTTGAAAACCTCAAGAACACAAAGGGATGGGCACTGCTGGCTCGGAAATGGGGCTCAACGGCTGGCTTAACTGGTTTGAATTTTTGTGCAAGAACTATGATTGGAAAGGATTATCTTTTGTGGATATTTGGCTTCAAGAATCAGCCAAAAAGCTTTAGTGAGGAGGGAGTTATGGTGGTTTGAAGTTGAGGTATTGCTAGCCCAACAATGGCTTCCCTCTTTTCTTTCTCTTTCTTTTTCTTTCTTTCTCTTTTCTCTCTCCGATTTTGGTGGTGTAGATGGCTGAGAATGGCAGCCAATTGGGGTTCTTTATGGATCCAAAAGGGTGGGCAAGGGTGGTCAAAGAGTTGGTGTGTATTAGGTAGCATAGTGAATGGAATAGGACTTGGCCGGTCATTCAAAGGTGTCAATCCATGACCGCGGGGGGGAAGGGGGGGGGGGGGGGTTATTCTTTAATCAACAAAATGATGGCTCATGAAGATCATCAAAATGGGGCTGAAATGGGTCATCGGGGAGGCGCCATTTTGAGGTTAAAAGACGTCTCGAAAAGTCGCGACAAGTTATGAAAGTTACCGAAATAAATGGATGACAAGGCCTTTGCCTCACCAATATTTCTCGGAAAATTATCATACGAATTCCATTAGATCGGAATTGTAATCCTCTTTCCATATAAAATATGCCATCCAAAAATTTTAAATTTTCCCGTGTTTTCAAAATCATAAAAGGAGGATAATTGCTCGGATTATCCCTCGGAAATTAATTAAATAATAATTAAATTTTTCAGTCTTTACAGTCTGGACCTTGAAGCCTAGGCCAAAGCAACAATCAGTCACTGGCACACGTTGGGTATTTCGGAACAAGCTAGATGAGAATGGTAAGATCGTGAGAAACAAAGCAAGGCTTGTTGCTCAAGGCTACAATCAAGAGGAAGGTATTGACTACGAGGAGACTTTTGCTCTCGTAGCTAGGCTTGAAGCCATTCACATTTTATTAGCATTTGCATCTTTTATATCAAATGGATGTAAAGTGTGCTTTTCTTAATGGTTTCTTAGAGGAAGAAGTCTATGTGGCGCAACCCCCAGGTTTTGAAAGTTCGGAATTTCCTAATCATGTTTACAAACTAGACAAAGCGCTATATGGTTTGAAACAAGCCCCAAGAGCTTGGTATGAGCGCTTGTCAAAATATCTTTTAGAAAATGATTTTAAAAGGGGGTTGATCGACAAAACTCTTTTTATCAAGACCAAAGGAAATGACATTTTGTTTATTCAAATATATATGTTGATGATATATTGTTTGGAGCTACTAACAAATCTTTGTGCAAGGAATTTTCTAACATAATGTGCAGTGAATTTGAGATGAGCTTGATGGGTGAACTTAACTTCTTCTTGGGATTACAAGTTCATCAATCTAAGAAAGAGATCTTTGTCAACCAAAGCAAGTACACTAAGGATCTCTTGAAGAAGTTCAAGATGGATCAATCCAAAGCAGCCAAGACACCCATCAGCTCAACCTTATCTCTAGATCTAGACAAGACTGGGAAGAGTGTCAATCAAAAGGAGTATCGAGGGATGATTGGATCTTTACTATATCTTACGGCTACTAGACCTGACATCATGTTTAGTGTTTGCATGTGTGCTAGGTTTCAAGCTGACCCTATAGAATCTCACCTCGTGGCTATGAAGAGGATCTTTCGATATCTCAATGGCACTAAGGAGCTTGGCTTATGGTACCCAAAGAAAAAAGATTTTACATTAATCGGGTATTCTGATGCAGATTTTGTAGGCTATAAGGTGGATAGGAAGAGCACGTCAGGATGTTGCCAATTCTTAGGAGCATCCTTGATCAGTTGGCACTCAAAGAAACAAAACTCAGTTGCTCTATCCACTGCCGAAGCCGAATACATAGCAGCCGGAGCATGTTGCTCCCAAATCCTTTTGATAGCTCAACAAATGAGAGATCTTGGCATCAACCTCAAAGGTATTTCCATTAAGTGTGATAATACAAGTTCCATATCAATCACAAAGAATCCTGCTCAACATTCAAGGACCAAACATATTGATGTAAGACATCATTTCATTAGAGATCATGTCGAAAAAGGTGATGTGTCCATATCTTTTATTGCAACTGATTATCAATGGGCTGACATCTTTACTAAGCCTTTGGCAGAGGACAGGTTCACCTTCATTAGACGAGAGATTAAAATGCTTAGCATGGATGCACTTTAGTAGGAGGGAGATTTCCCTTTACGAAAGATAAATTCTACTCAGTGTTAAGACCTTTGAGAATTATGTCAGAGATTGTGAGCTGAATGGTAGAGCACATATAACGGATCATATATTTGGTTAATATCTTATTGGATATTTGATCAAATATAGTTTTTATGATTTTTAACCTTCTTTATACAGTACACATCTTATTTTCCAAAAATTCTTATATCCGAGTATTTTTTATTTATGGAAAATATATTTTCGGAATTATTCCTTCTTGAATTGAAGTGTGACAAGATGGTTTGAAAATTGAATTGTTTTGGAAATCAAATTTTTTCAAAATGGCAATGTGATGATTACCATCCTTGGAACCCTAAACCCGTCCCATCAACTTAACCCTCTCACCCTTTTTAAACCACAAACTTTACCCTAATTTCTCACCTCTCCAGATTTACCTAAACCCTCTCTTAAACTCCCTCTTCAACCTTTTTCTGGAAGCCTAGCCGAATCTCATCCATGGCACCCAAATCCAAGAAGACCTCCACACCCAAACACCTTGGCACTACCCTCAAGGGACGCCAGGCCACTGTTACTTCCCCTCAACCCGAATCTACTCCTCAAGCCATTGTCCCAGCTACTGTCCCGAGCACCGTCTCTGAGAGCACTATTGCTGAAATCAAGCGGTCCCTAAAGCGCCCGATGAAGAAATCACTCAGTGCCAAGCAAAAAGGAAAAAGGAAAATCATTGCTGAGGAAGAGGAGGATCTTGATGAGATTTTGGAACGAGATGCTGCAAAGGAGGCCGAGGAAGAGGCCCAGAGAAAGAAAAAGGTTGAGGAAGAGGCTGAGCGAGCAAGGAAAATCGCCGAGGAGGAGGCTGAGAAAGCCAGAAAGGAGACCGAGGAAGAGGCCCTAAGAGCTGCAGAGAAAAAGGTCCCACTGAAGAGGAACCAGAGGAAGAGGAGGAGGACGAGACTGCAGACGACGAGGATGCTGAGGTAGACGATGCTGAAGGATCCGCTGAGGATGAGGAGCCAGAACTTGTTCCCTCTCCTTCTCCTCCTCCTCCTCCCCCGTCTCCAAAGAAGCGCAAAGCCCCTGCAGCAAAGCCTCCATCTCCCAAGCGTACAGGGAAGGGCACTCTCAGAAGCCTTGACGCGCCTGTCAAGTGGACTGCTCCCACAAAGGCTCATAGGAAGAACACTGATCCGTCTGCACTTGTCCAGGTAAACCAATTCTTGCCCTCCTCCTGGTTTGAAAATGCTGAGATGGCTGGAAAGTGGGTAGATGAGTTTAGAACCCGTAAGATATGTTGTTCTGATTTCATTGATCTTGAGTTTTTGGAAGCTTTGAACCTACCCTGCATCTCTCTCCTCAAACAAACCTCCACCTGGACCCTTATAAACCTCTGTTTATTATCCCTAACTCACCCGTCTGTTTTACATAAACCTAAAAGCCAAACAACTTACTCACTCGTCCCTTACTCTTGAGGCAAAAATCATCTTCAACATCATTGTGAGATGCTTCTTACCTCGAATGAACTTTGGCTCCCTCCTAACTGATAATTCTATGGTCCTTCTATACCGAATTTTGAATGGCCATGATCTTGATCTGGCCAACATAATCCTAGGATCCATGGCTCACACTCGCAAAGCCAGAAAAGGAACTCCCCTCCCCTTTGCCAACCTTTTGACCCATATCTTCAAAGCTTTTGAAATCGATTTCAAAAATGAAGAACAACAGCATCATATGGGTAAATTCGACTCCAAGAGCTTTGAGAAGATTGGCATCACTCAGTCCCCCTAAGGGACTTGGAGTCTTGCCTCTCCCTCAAAAACTCTTCCCACTGCCTTTGCCACTGATGAGCGTATGGACAACCTGGAGTTGGGCTTGGAGGAAGTTCGCCTGGACATCAAGGAGCTGCTTAGAGAGTTTTCGCTGGAGATGAGCGGGGTGTCTAAGTTGTTGCACGAGCTGAGGGTGCTGTTCACGGATGGTGCTCCTGAAGATGAATCTTAAACCCTACCCTAACCCCTTTTTTTGAACACTGCTGGTTTTGAATACAGCTTTAAAACTTTTGTTTACGGTTTTACCCTCCTCCCTTTGTTGAAAGACAAAAAGGGGGAGATGATCTGCTGATGGTTTAGACTTTAACACTTTAAAACTGCTATGAATCAAAGGTCCTGGAAGACCTTGTTTTGTTTTTGGTTGGATGTTTTTCTTCGGCTTTAAAATCTTATGATCCAACATTTGTCTACCCATGCAGGTACTTAGTCCGATTTTGCTTATGATATAATTGTTTGACTAAGTTGCAGGGATGCACAGGTTTTGTCTTTCATTAAGGGGGAGATTGCTAACTCCACTCCCTTGATGAAAATTGGAAATAGTTTCAAAGGCTTTGACAGACAGCTTGTATCAAAGGTCTTGAAGCTACATCTGTGTTGATGAAACACAAAACCTGTATTGTATGTTATATTATGTCCGAATATTATTATATGTTATTATTATATATTTTATACACTAACATATGTAGCAAGTTTTTGAATAATATCTCCTTCCTTGGGCTGAATAACGTAGAGAATAAAATCGGAGATTATGGCTTCAGAGTTTCTAAGAATAGAAGATCGTGAAGAATCCCTCTCAAGCCATGATCTACTCTAGTTGTTGGTGAAGATCCTTAGGCGCCGATTTGTTCAATATAAAGAAAAGGAAGAAGGGAAGACAGACACACATTTGTTGAACACAAGCATTCATACACTTAAGCCTTCTAGTCAAATCTGTCTTCCTCGTGTGCTCTCTGCTAGTTCTTAAGATTCATTTATTTTGTTTCAAAGCATTTGAGAGTTACACAGTGAGCTTATAGGATATATTTCGAGTGAGTGTTATACTCGAGAGTTTGTAACTCAGGAAGTGAACACTGGGCGATTGATTCACTAAGTGTAAGAGAATTGTACTAGATAGATGAGAGAGGTGTGGCTCTTCTAGATTGGTCTAGGACTCCAAGGGAACGTGAGTTGAATAGATTGCAATTGTATAGCAGAGATGCTTCTCGGTGAGCTATTAGGATCCTAAGTCTTGTGAAGCCGGTTGAATCCTAGGGTTGTGGAAGAACCCTAGGCGGGGACGTAGGTCAAGTTCGTGCCGAACATCCTAAACAATTCATTGCGTTCTTTACTTACTGCTTTACCATATTTCCGCACTTGTTTCAAATTGTATAACTCTATTGTGATTCAGGTTTTCCAGAAGAAAGAATTACGCCTAATCTTAAAGGGTTTTGCACGAGCTTCAAAAGTCTTGAGATTATCTGCGAAAAAACGGCATACTCTATTCAACCCCCCTTCTAGAGTATCTTTATATTACTTTGTTACACGTTATCGAACCTTCAAATGAAAACGGAAGAAAGTATATCCTTTTTCTCTGCAAACATCCTCATATTTTTTCCTTTTGTTTTCAACAACTATTTTCCTTTTATTATTAATAATAATAATAATAATAATAATAATAAATATTATTATTATTATTATTATTATTATTATTATTGTTATTGTTATTATTATGATTATTATTATACCCATTTAGAGCTACAAGAGGCAAATAGCTAAATACGGTATTCTTCCCAACTATCAATCGATAATGAGACAATATCCGGTGAATCTCGTCCCAATCCCTTTCCGTCCTGATCTAGTAATATAGTTGAGAAGAATACCGTATTCAACATATTATAAAAATTAATGAATTATGAAAGCATTTTTCACTTTGCAAATTTATATAATATTTTATTATTTTTATTTGCGGGACAAGGCCCGTCCCGTCCCGAAAAAAAAGTGTCAATTCCGTCTTGATCCCGTCCCGTAAAAATTTCTCGGGACGAGTGCCGTCCCTTGCCCACCCCTATATAAAACCATAAACCCTAAACCCTAAACCCTAAAAAAGTGTCAATTTCGTCTTGAGCAACGGGATGCGTCCGAGCAACCGGTTGTAGTGTTGAAATCTTCTAGTGGTAGGTGACCAATCAAAACATGACCCCGTAAGTCAGCATCGTGTAGATGCCACACAGGCACATTTGATTCCAAACAGATTCGTCATGCAATTGAGTTTATTAAGATTACTCATAAGTCAAATAACGTATATTTAGAATACTTACTTGTATAAATATGATTTGTTTCTTAAAATAATAATATTATTATAATATTTATAAATTTAATTATAATATTACTCCATCCTATCCAAAATATATGTCGTTTGACTTTTCAGGATGTATTTTAAGAAGCTAAAAACTATATAAAATATCAACTTTTTGTATTAATTTTTTTAATAACTTAATACTCCGTATTTGCTAGTAATAAGTACTCCCTCGGTTCACAAATATAAGTCGTTTGACTTTTTGGCACATATTTTAAGGAGGTAAAAACTATATAAAATATTAACTTTTTTATTATTTTTTAAAATAATATTATACTTATTAATATTAAGTATAATATTATTTTAAAATTTTAATTAAAAAAAGTTAATATTTTATATAGTTTTTAGCTCCTTAAAAAACATGTCTGAAAGTCAAACGACTTATATTTGTGAACAGATGGAGTAATTAAATTATAAACAACTATAATAGAAAAAGTCAATGCTCCATTCGATAATTAAACCTTGTCATTTTAGAAATCTACACACTTATTAAGAAAACAAACAAAAATACACTTATATATCTAATTATTACTCTACTTTTTTACTTTGTCGAAAACTACAACTAACAACTATCTTATCATTGCAAGGAGAATTTCGTAGAGTAGATGGTAAAATACTTAAAATGAAAAGTTTTTCTGAACAAGATTTACTTCCTAAAACGACAAGTTTTAATTAATGGAGGGAATATATTATATATGTTTTAGCTCCTTAAAATACGTGTTGAAAAGTCAAATGTCATATATTTTGGAATGGACGGAGTATTATTTAGTTTAATTTGACATATTTTTATTATAATTTAATTTTTATAATATTTTAATATTTTTAAAAAGTTTGTAGAAACTCGATTTGGTTTGACCCGAACCAACCGGCCGTAATCCGATTGATCTGAAACCCGATTTACCCCGGACCTAATTGAGTCAAACTCGAACCCGATCCTAATGACATGATTGACCGATATAGGTGGTAGTCATCACAACCATGTTGCTTTTTTTAGTAAATAAACTCTGGAGAAAGACTCCATGAGTAAGTTTGGACTACGTTACAATAGCTCGGGGAGTAGTCCTTCCCCTACAATCGTTATGAATCAGATTCGAAACATGATCCGACGGCTCCTTGAGGCGATGGAAACCTATCAGGAACGCCTGGGCGATCCTAGCAAGGGAGTCGGCGACGACGTTCGCTTCCCTAAAGACATGTTTGAATTGGATGGTTCAACTTAACTTTTGAAAGCCTTGGCAATTAACTACCAGGTTGTACATCGGATTGCACTCCTTCACCCCGTTATTGAACAAGTTGAGGGTTGTTAGAGAGTCGGACTCGACCACAATCTTGCACCAGCCCATCTCCCATGCCATCCTTAACACTCCAATAATGCTCCAGAGCTCAGCCGCAATAACTGGGATGCACCCGATTTTGTGGACAAACCCTCTTAACCAGCAGCCATTCGTGTTACGGATGAGGCCACCCGCAGCTCCTTCGCCATTCCTATTGACCGAGCCATCCACGTTCACCTTAGCCCAGCCCTCTTCCGGTTTTTCCCATCCGATTTCATTGATCCTGCTTTCCTTAGCCACCCCTCTGTTGGTTCTTGAGCTCCATGCCGCCACAATCATGTTGCTAAATCTTCCAGTGTGTAGTTGAAGAGGAGAAATATGAAGAAACTGAGGCAAGAAATTGAACTGAGAGATAGACAGATAGTGCCATGTTGGAAGTGAGGATGTGCTAAGAGTCTTCATTTACACAGGACTACAGGAGCAACATCAATGATATTTTCCTCTACATGAGCAAGAATTATGATGTGCTTAGATCTCCATATTTTATATGTGAGTTGGTGAGAGCTTTTGATTCAGCCGGGAAAGTAGTGAAGGCATATATCAACTATGGCTATTAGCCCTGTCAAAACACAACCCGAACCGATCGATCCGACCCGAACGCTAGAAAATTTTCCAATCCAAACTCGGAAATTTTGACCCGAAATTTTTTTCCGACCCGAACCCGAATGACCCGTTTATCAAGGGATACTAAGAATACCCGTTTATCAGTCTTTTTAGCTATACTAGTCATATGCAATTTCTAGTCATAAGACAATGTTTATCAAGGAATACTAGGAATACTAATATTTTTTTCATCTCTTTCCGTCATATCATCCTAGCATCACATTCCCGCATTTCTCATTTTATCAATAGCATCTCAAAACCCATCTTTTCCTATCAATTCAATTTACAATTATACTCCTCTTCCAAAATTATTTTCATCCTTTCCTACCAAATCAATTTACGATATCCCTCTCGACTCATTTTCTCCAATCTAGATTAATTTATAATATTAATTTTACTTTAAAATATATATTATGCATCAATAGGAAGACATGTATTCTCTGTTATATGACAAGTCACTTCATAAAAACACCTATTTCTACCGTATCTATGGATGAATTATGAAAATTATTGCCATCGATCACATATTTTATATTTTTTAAACAACATTATAAATTCTTCAACTGATAATAAATTATTACTAATGAAATATAATGATAAAAAAAATTTTAGGTATTATTACATATAATTGTATTCGAAAAAAAATATTTTTTTCGTCGAAATATAATCAAACATATTCAAACTTGATGTCTATGTGTAGAGAAAAATGAATCTAGTATTTTGGTATAATTTTTTAATTTTTTTCAAAACATTTCGTTGTCGAAAATTACATTTTGTAATTGTAATAAACCACCCGGCAGATTTAATCTGAACCGTCCCTTCCTATTCATCACAATCGTCCAATCGCCACCCACTCGCGAAGCGACATGCGTCCACCTACCCTACCTGTAGCCGCGTCAGCTGTCTCCAGTGAATCGTTGCATTTCGCCTTATTGCCCATGCATACGGCGTCGTTTTGGAGCAAAATTACGGAAAAGAAAATGAAGGCTGACACAACCAATATTACAGGGATGCTTGAAGAGATACTACCTTTTTTTTTTTTTAAGTAAGATAAGAATTCGGTTCTCCAGACAAGCCTAGAGTAACCGATAGACCGAACAAGTTGGTAGATGGACTAACCATCATGTACAATCGAAAAAACAAACAGAAGCAAATGACTGAAGCAAAATACAAAAACTAAAAGCAGTAATAAATGTACAAGTCATCCTACACCGAAACTACATGCTAGCAGAACAATCAAACCGATCAGCCAAAGAGAAGACGCATACAGACAGAGAACTCTGGGGAGCCTAGCGGACATCTCAGATTATGGACTCCAGCAGAGCCTTCAGATATCGATCGCACTTCCACGACGTCTACGAACATAGCAAATCGACCACCGTTCACATGAAGCCTGCAGGACAACAAGAACAACAATGCACACCAATCCGCAAGCCTAAATCCTAACCAAACCATTGCTCATTCAAACCCCAAAAACCCATCTTAACCTCTCAAGGATGATAACAAGATCATAATAGGTTGTACAAGTACAAGCCAAAATAGAGACGGGCAAGATGAGCAGTAGGCGAAAAAATAAAACAACAATCAAAAGGAAAGGACCCAGACTAGCAAGATTGAAATTTGTATTTTTAATTTCGTTTATCCAAGAAGAGAAGGAGGCGTTGATCTAACACTATCACCAGCCATGGGCCAAGGCGAAGGCTGGCAACCACGGGGAGGGTGGCAAGATGGCGGAGCCGAAGGTGCCACAACGGTGGCTGGATGGCGGAGTCGAGGGAGGCAGCGGAGCCGCAGAAGGGTGAGGACGCGTGGCTTAGGGGGCTGAGAGCTGCAGGATGAGAGCTTGCCAGGGAATCTTCATCGCAAGGGCGGAGCCGCGGAGGCCGAGGCTGGCGGGGCTGAAAGTTGCAGGCAAGGGCGAGGACTGCCGGGGTTGTTGTGCGGTGAAGCTGCTGGGCGAGGAAGCGGATGGTCGGTGGCGGTGGCCGAAAGCGACGGGAAGCCTAGGTGGAAGGTCGTTTGTAAGGCAGAGGTGGGCCGAGAGCGGTGGTGAGCCGAGAACCGGCGGTGAGGCGATGGAGGCTAGAAGGGAGGCCATGGTGATGGCGGCGGCAGCAAAACCCGAACTCTCAAAAGAGAGAGTGTTTAGGGTTTGGGCTTCGCTAATTATCAAATATAATTGATCAAGTAGAGATACTACCTAGCTCTAGTATCGTAAAGGAGTATCAGTCCAACCCATTTTTTATTATTAAAAAACCCCAAGTACATTTCCTAGTATCCCGATAAAGATGGTGTTGGGGGTCACTTTTCGTGAATAAATTGAATTCATGATTTGATAAAAATATCATCACATTTTTCTTATATGCTAAGAATGTGAAAAAAAAAAAAAAAAACTCTTCATTTAAGCATAAAGCTTAGGGTAAACTGCATAAAACCACCCCTAAAATATACCATATTGCTCAAAACCACCCTTTTTATAATTAATTGTTGAAAACCACCCTTTAAAATGATTTTCGTTGCCAAAAGCCACCCTTGACAATGTTCCGTCACGGACCGTCAACCTCTGCCCCACATTTCAATTTTTTATTATTTTTCTTTTGAACAAATTGAGATTGAGATTTTCTTTTATTTTTGTAAAATGGAAAAATAAATTGATGAATTAAAAAATAAATAAAATAAGCCAATAGGTTAAAACCCTTCCAAGTTCCAATCCTCGAATCAATCGATTGAAATCAAAATCAAATTGGGGGCATGTGATGACATGGATGGAGATTGTAAAATATAGAGTGAAGAATGAAATTGAAGGATTGCTTTAACACAAGAAGATCCCACACAACCACCCTCTCTTCTTCACCGCCGATGGCTTGAGCTATGTTTGTTCCTCGACGAACACCGCTACTAATGTTGCCCAGTTGTTCCCCTTTGAAAATCAAAGCCTTAGATGTTTGGGCATGAGATCACAGAGATCGAGCATGAAATCACATAGACCGAGATTTGGGTATGAACGAGAAGTCGGGACACCAACAGGGCCATGAGTGAGGAACGAGAAGGCGGAGGACACCAGAAAGAGGTTGCCACCACCAGGCCGGAAAGAAAGGGAGCTACCCCAATGCCAACATCTCGACCCAAAGCACCGCCGAAGAGCGGACCTTCCTCCCGAAGAGGAATATGCTCCTCGATCTCTTCTTCTGTAATCCCTTGTCTCTCTCGATTTCAAGGTCTCTTGCTCTCAGATTTCTCAATTTCTGAATTTCTTCCTCACTTTCCCTTCTAATCTCTCTCTCTTTTTGTTTATTTTCTTTCAATTTTGAGATTTAGGATGTCAAATCTTGGATTAGGATTCACATATCTAGGAGTTTTGGTTTCGATTTTGAGTGAGTTATGGGATTCGATTCAGATCTAGTAGTTTTGGGTTTGTGGGTCAAGGATTTGGGGGGCGGCGCTGGTGTGATTTTTAGGGTTTTCATTTGTATCATATTCAACCGTTGTGTAACAAGGAAGAAGATAAGTAAAATCTTTTTTATTTTTAAGATCTCCAGCCTTTTTTTATATTCCTTGTAAGTTTCAAAGGTTATTTAGCTTATTTTATATTAAAAGAAGCAAGGGAAATTTTGTAATTTTATTAATTTAACTGAGGTATTGACGGAAACCTACAATGGGTGGTCAATTGCTAACGGAAGCCATTTAAAGGGTGGTTTTCGGTAATTATGCATGTAAGGGGTGGTTTTGGGCAATATTGGGTATTTAAGGGGTGGTTTCCTGCTGTTTACCCTAAAGCTTAACATTAAGATAAATTGGACATTTCAAGTTAAAAGGAAGGTGAGGCCCAAATACAAGCCAAACAGAAGCCCAATATGCACATGAGCAGTTGCTAGAGGTTACGAAATATATAAAACGTGGAATGCAGTTAGCCAGTTACACAAAGAAAAAAAAAACTGTCTACCTCCACTCTACATTAACTGCTCCCAATCCCAGCTGCTATAAAAGGTCACTGTTGTGTTTATTTTGGGGCTTTTCTCTCCCGACTGGTTTCTTCTTTCCTGGAGAGCCTACAAACAACAAACTCTTCTTTCCTAGAGAGCCTGCAAACAACAAACACAAGCAAAAGAAAACTCTTTTTATTACTGCAGGAAGAAAAAAAAAAAAGAAAGAGAGCACAACATCTCAGCAATCAACAAGAAAGAAGAGAAGGTAGTTCTTTGCCTGGGTCTTGTTCATATAGAGGATTCTTGAAACCCCCTCTTATAGAGCATTGAGCTTTAAGAAAGGGGTTTGGGTTTCAGAATCATCAAACAACCCTAAATCAAGGGAAAATGTTGCTGATTTTTGCTCAAAAGAAACTCAACCGCTGCAGGAAGTCGATCCTCGGAATCGACTCTTATAAAGCATTGAGCTTTAAGAAAGGGTTTGGATTCTAGGATCATTAAATCGCCCTAAAAGAGGGCAAAATGCTGCCCAAATTCGTCAAACAAACAAAGGGAAACTCTAGCTTTTATTAGGTTCAACAAAAGGACCTTAAAACACTAACTAGAGATCACCAAAGAAACGAAAATAATTAATCAGCAGCAGTGCAGTTTGAAGAAGGCTAAGTCAAGTCTAAACAAAGCCCTAAACAAAAAGAAAACTGTAAACAAAAAGAAAACTGTAACTGCAGAGCATTGATTGACAAACATTGCAATCCGGATTTGGAGAAGGGAGTTACAAATGCAAATTGACAATTCCTAAAAATTCATACATCCAAATTCAACTCAACCCAAATCACAGATCCCAAATCAGAGAGAACAAAGGGCAAAAGGAAAAATTAAATTCACCTGCTTAAGTCGAGTTGATGGCCTCGCTTCTTGTCACTCGGCCCTTGAGCCGTCTCTCTCTCTCTCTCTCAGTTGCCCAAAATCGGACCCCTAGTTAAACTTCTTGAGCCCCAGTCCTCCGACTCGCTCATTGACCGACCCTAATTCGAAAACCCTAAAAACACAATTAAAATAAAAAAGATCAATTGAATGTGAGAATTGAGCACTCAATTGAAAGGGGATTCATTTGGAAATACGAAATTCAGGTTGAGAATTGTCTAAAGACAAGAGTGAATACAAAAATCAAGGGCTGAAATTCACAAACAAACAAAAAAACCTAGGACGTACCTCTTTGGAAACACCTGGGGACGGAAGGCCGGAATTCGTGTCCCGTCGTTGAAACCGGAATCGTTTTGCCCTTCCGTTTCAACTGACAAACCCGGACCCTCGAACTTGTGTGTGAGGAGGTCTCCGTTGTTGATGGAGGCAAGCGTTGTATTTGTTCTGTCGTTTGAGGAGACGAACTGAGCTTGTGAAAGGGAACAAACACCCGAAGTTGAAAGAAGCTAGGCTCAGTTCACCTAGTTTGTTTAACTGGACCCAATTAATCAAAATGGGTTGTTAGTCTCCATTTTACAATTATTGGGCTTCGGTTTTCTTTAAGGGTAATTTGCACAAATATACACTTTTTCCATCCGGTTTGCACAACTACAACCTTTTTTAGAAAATTTGCAAGAATACCATATGTGGTATTAGTGCAAATAGGAGCGGCAATTTGTTTAGCCGGTTGCAGGTTGTCCCAAGGGGAGAGAGAGAGAGAGAGAGAGAGAGAGAGAGAGAGAGAGAGAGAGAGAGAGAGAGAGAGAGAGAGAGAGAGAAAGTCGGATGGGACATTGGATTGGGTGGGGGATTTTGGCGCCAAAATTGGAGAGAGGAGGTGAGGTGATGGGGAAGGTTTTCCCTCCATTTTTAATCTGTAATAAGAGAGGAGGAGAGAGGACATAATTTTCGGTGTTCCGGTGGAAAAGAGAGCTGGAGAAGAAGGCCACAATTGGAGAAGAAACCATCCGCATTAAGGTCCAGTTGGTGAGCACGTGTCGGGCTCTTAATTCGTTCGTGTCCGTCTTCGTAAACTTCCGTGTCACAGAGATATCTGAGAAACCCTAATTCTAAGTTGCAATGGGTAGGCTTCTCTTCTATTTCTCCTCATGTTTCGTGAAGAGTAGATACCCATTACCAATGGTGTTGATCCGAGTTTTGAATTGCAGGAAAAAACGCCAAAGTATGTGTCACTCTCAACTTCAACGGTCGTTGGCTGTTCGATGGTGCGGGGTGGGTGTATTATGGTGAAACAGAGCGAAAGAATGTTATAATTGAAGAGGGCATCGACTTCGCCTCTCTGACTCAACTGCTGAGGAGGAAGGTCGGCCTTGATTGTTCATGTGAAGAGTCGGGGTTTTCTTACATGTCAAAGGGGGAAGAAGCGGGTCATCCGATTACGATAGGTGATGACGACGACCTTGAGGCTTATAAGTTTCTGAACTCGATGTCTGGGGAACATCCATGGCCCATGGCGATATTTATTGGTCCAGTGGCGAAAGAGAGGGTTCAAGTACCACAACCAGGCGTCGGGGAAGAAAGCTTGAGTGGGCCTCGTAACTCTCAAAAGGTGGACGAAGATATAAGGGTGAAAAACAATGTGGAAACGGGTTTCGGAAGGGGTGACAAAGATAACTGTGAGGGTGACAAAGTTATGGATCCGGAGGTGATCCTTTTGGATGAGGTAATAGGGGAGAGGCAGGTTGACGTTAGTGAAAACGGTTTTGGAACTGGTGACAGACGTAATTTTGGAGGCGACAAGGACATGGATGAGGTGATAGGGAAGAGACAGGAGGACGCTACTGAGAGCGGGTTTGGAACTGCTGAAAACCTAAAGACAGTAGGTGACAAGGGTAAAGGTCCGGAAATGATCCAGTTGGGTGGGGTGATAGGGAAGAGCCCAGAGCACGCAGGTGACAAAGGGGGTGGAACTGGTGACATGGATATTCTTGAAGGTGACATGGATATTCTAGAGGGTGAAAAGTTTGATGGTCTAGATGTTATCCACTTGGGTGACACGGACTCATACTCAGATGACACGAAAAAATGTGAAGGTGACAGGTATAAGGGGGTGGATCTCAAAACCATTAGCAGTGAGGAGGAGGACGGGGAGGAGGACTTCGATTCCGGAGTGAAGAGGGAAGAAGATTGTTCATATTATTATGACTGGGAGGAATATGAGGAAGACCAGGGTATGAGGGTGTCGTCGGAGGCGGGCGAAGTTGAGGAGGAGGTGATTAGGGAAGTAGAAGATCGGGTTCCTGGGTCCAGAACATCCCCACCGTCGATGGAGAACGTAAAAGCTATGTTGGACAAAGCAACGCCTCGGACACAGGATCCACGACGGAAGCTGACAGAAATTTCGGAGGGAGAAATGTTCGCCTCGAAGGTAGAATTGCAGACTCGCCTGAAGTGGACTGCAGTGCATAAGTGCTTCGAGTTCGTAGTGAAGAGGTCGTGTAAGAAAACCTATTTAGTTGGTTGTTTGGACACCAAGTGCACGTGGATGTTAAGGGCGTCGACTTACCGGCGCATGGCATTGTGGTGCATCCGAGAGTATGTCCAGGAGCATACATGTGACATTAGCATGATGCACAACCATAGCCGACATGCTACGTCGAACATGATTGGACGCAACCTCGTGACCACGTAAGTGTTAATTTAGTTGCGACCAGCTATTCCTGTCACACAACATTATTCCCCGTGTCACATTACGTAATTCACCATGACACCATTATATGCAGGTTCGCCGGGACTCGAAAGGAGCTCGTTCCCGAGCAAGTCCAGAAAATGACGAGGTCCGAGTATGGAGTATCGTGTAGCTACTGGAAGGCACGAAGGGCACGGGTGACAGCGCTGGAGGTGAAGCATGGGACGTACGAAGACAGCTACCGATATATTATTCCATACTTGCACATGTTGGAGAAGACGAACCCTGGGACATATACTAAGTTAGAGCTGGACGCATCCCAAAGATTCAAGTACGCCTTTATCAGCTTCGGGGTATGGCGCAAGGCGATTCCCTACCTTCGAAAGGTAATACCCCGTGTCGGTACTAAACTATTGCATGTCACCTAACATACATAACCATGTCACCTAACCAACTGGTGTTGATATCCATGTCCAGGTGATTTCAGTTGATGGGAGTTTCCTGAAAGGGAAGTTCAGGGGGACGCTTCTCTTTGCCACAGCCCAAGATGCAGATCACAGTATATACCCGATCGCATTTGCAATTGTCGATGGTGAGAATCACGGGTCATGGGGCTTCTTCTTCAAGAACATGCTACATATCGTCGAGGATACACCGGGCTTAATGTTTGTCTCTGATCGGCATGTTAGTATCGAGCAAGGTTTGAGGGACAATTATTTGTTTGTTAAGCAAGGGGCCTGCCAATATCATCTATTTCAGAATGCCAAGGTAAAGTACAGGGGGTTGACGGCCCTGCACACATTGTTCTTAAAGGCGGCGAAGGCGTACACGAGGGGAGAGTTCGAGAAGCACTTTGCTGATTTTTGCGCTCAGGCACCCGGTGCGGGACAATACCTAAGAGAGGCTGGATTCCAGAACTGGGCCCGGGCATACTTCTTGGGGATGCGCTACAACATATTGACGACGAACAACTCGGAGTGTCTGAATTGGGTGTTCAAGGAGCCCCGCGAGCTGCCCATCACAGCCCTGATTGATGCTGTCATTGAAACAATATCCAAGTTGTTTTACGATCGACGGGAAAAAATCACGAAATCGAAGACGACGGTCAGCGATTACGTTCACGGTGAGCTGCAGACGAGCTATGCGTTGGCAACATTCATGGATGTCAGAGCCCTCGGCTCACACGAGTACACTGTCCGAAGAGGGTCCGGCACCTGGGTTGTGAACCTGTGTACACGCACCTGCACATGCAAGCGGTTCGAGATTGACCAGTTTCCGTGCCAGCACGCCATAGCGGCTTCAAGGTATCGAGGTAGCAATTTCTTCTCTCTTGTGAATGACTTCTACAAAGTCGCCGCCTGGAAGGCGTGTTACGAGAATGTGATATATCCTGTCCCTCCAAAAGAAGAGTGGCGAATCCCCCCAGCCATGTCCAGCGCGGTGTGTCTCCCCCCGGACGTGAAGCGACGCCCTGGTCGCCCTAAGACTAATCGATACCCATCTCGGGGAGAATTTAGGCGTTCCAAGCGTCGTCGTTCTTAGATGCGTGCCTCCACTGGTGGTCCAACGCCTTACCTCAGCAGCTGGGTAGTCTATTGCTTTTGCCGTAGCGGGTCAGTGGTTGGACCATTATCAGTCTATGTTGTTTTTGCCTGGGGCAACTTATTTGGTAGTGTAATTATGCTGTGGTTGGACCATTATCAGAATCCCACAGTTTAACGGAGACTCGTTAAACTGTGGGGGTAAGTGGTAAAGAACATCGCGGTACTTATGTGTATGGATTATGTGAAAAACCCCTGTCACCCTCTTTGTATTACCGTGTCAGGTTGAAGGGGTTTTCATGTCACTCGTTTACATTTCGTTACTGAACTGATTTGTTGTCCTTTGTTGTGAAAAACGTTGGTTTCATCCATCTCCTTTCGTTGTTTGGCGACATTGGCTTTTGGAGACTGGTTAAACTGTGGGGGTAAGTGGTAAACAACATCGCGGGACTTTTGTGGTTAGATTCTGTGAATAAACCCTGACACCCTCTTTGTAATACCGTGTCAGGTAGCAGGGGTTTTCATGTCAGTCGTTTACATTTCGTTATTGACCTGATTTGTTGTCCTTTGTTGTGAACAACGATGGGTTCACTCATATCCTCTGCTTGCTTATACTCTAGGGGTGATTGGTAAAGAACATCGCGGTTGTTATGTTGATCATGCACATTTAGGTAGTGTTAATATAACCATTTAGATGTGTTTAGGTAGGGTAATATGCATGAGTTAGAGTAGTTTTCATGTTTTAATTATGTTTCAATTAGAGTCGGAATCTACGAGATTTGTGCATGATTTCAGGTGATTGTAAAAAGGTGAAGCTAAGCTCGAACCAATGTTGGAAGATTGGACAAGAATAGAAGAACACAAGAGCCGACGAGATGAGCTAAAACATGTAAAGGATTGGAGTTGTTCAGGTTGGCGACGCTGCACTAAAACGAGTCGTTTGAAGGCTGTATTTATCGGATCGGGGCGTACTTATACTTGTTGGAAAGAGGATTCGAAGACCTACAACTTTCATGTTTACGACTTTTCCACATTCGGCCTTGCAAACAGCGAAATCTGGATATCAAGATTACTGTTGAAAAGAACTCGGGTGAGTCACAACAAACTCGACCGAGTTGTTTGGTTTCAGCCCGAGTTATGTAGCAGCTTGCAAGACGTGTTACTTGGATATAATTTTGAAAGGTGTTGTTTTATGTTTTATTATGAAATTAAAGTGAAAGAACATGAAACGGTGGAGGGAGGCGGAACAACTAAGTAGGTCTTGTTTTTAGTTTCGAGAGAGATGGAACAGTTTTTTTTGGTACGTAGCTTTTCTTTCTTATTTTTCTCTAATTTCTCGATTATGAACAACTAGTCTTCTTTGCTTGGGAAAATTAATCGAAGCTTCAGGTTTGCAATTTCATTGTGAGATTTCTCTATTTTAATACTCCTCTTTGAATATTATCAATTCTTTGCATCGAATGTTTAGGGTTTTCGTGAATTTTCATTAGCTTGATCAACAGATGCCTCTTCATGACAATCTATAGCTAGATATAGGTAATTTCTGGTTGAATTATCTATATTCTTGAGTAGCAAAGTATGAATCTCTGAAACTGGTTGATTTAGGGATTTATATAAAGAATTGATTTGCAATTGATGCAATAACTGGTTGTGCGTGTCGATTGCCTTTGTTGATTTCCTTTAAGCTTAATCGATTATTGAATTGAATCTTGATAGTTTCAAGATTGTTTGATAATTAGGGTTTTCAGGGTCTGGTTGTCCTGTTAACTAATTTCGATAAGGAATTTGGATTCAAAAGACCTAGTATTTCCACAACAAAGTATTCAAGAGGAAGTTATCTATTTGATTTCGATGATCAATGAACAAACCTGATTGCTGAGATTGATTGACCTGAGCTATTCTCTCATATTTGTTCACTTAATCTGTTTTACCTTATTGTTTTGCTTACTATAGTTCCTTAGCTAGTTAGTTCGAACCATCCAAAATCCCCCCTTTATTTCTCGTTCTTGTTGACGCACTCTAATTTGCATACGAATCATAGACTCTCCGTGGGATCATCCGAGTCTACCCCGTTACCTCCCCTACCCTTGAGCTATGAGCATGATAATGTTTTGGCGGAGGAGGACATGTTCGCAGATAATGACAATTTCTTCAGCGATGAAGAGGAGAGTACACTACTTCCTGACATGGAGTGTGTTGACTCGACACATGAGATTCCATTTGATTTGTTGTCTCCTTCATTTGATGAGATTGTCCCGAGCTCGCCTATCAAAGAACCAAGTCCGGAGCTGATTTATGTGGCTCCTAAGCAAAGAATTGATATACTCTGCAATGGTGAGAAGGTAAGTGAATATGTCGACCCTTGGGCTCATTACTTCGACATACCGCCAATGGAACTGAATTGGTGGTTCTACATACCTGCGGCGGGGAGTCAAGCTCGGACGTATGAAGAATTGATGACATACTTTGACCTCAACTTTTCGTATGTAGTGCTAGTCTACCTAGATGGTGTGCACAAGAGTTTGATTTGCTGCTGAGGGCACTGACGATGTCCGAGTGAGTCTTAAATGGAAAACTAAAATGTCGAGCTACCGACCATAACCAAGCGCTTCTTGGGAGGCAACCCAAGGTGAGTAATTTAGATTTTCATTGTTCATTTTTTTTCGTTTAAGTTTTCAATTTCAATTTTAAAAAAAAAAATATCGTCAGAAAGGGCCAGAAAAGCAAGAGAATTACAGTAGGGTACTCGGCCAAAAAGCTCGGCCGAGTCCCTTGGCCAACCCGAGTGGCACACAGTTCTTCAGGAAGAACTCGGGTAAAAAAAATTTTAACTCGGTCGAGTTGTTTTTACCACACCCGAGTTATTAGCGTCCAACAAACAAAAAAAATATATAAAAAAAAAAAGAAAAAGAAAAAGGACGCGACGCTGAACCCGTCACTCTCGTCTCTCTCTCCCGAGTTCCCTTGCCATGCCCTTTCCCACCGCGCCGCCAGCAGCCAGCAGCCGTTTCCCACCGCGCCGTCCTCACCCGATCTCGTTCAACCACTCCCGGGCTCCCTCCCTAGTTGTTCCGAGCAGCCATGGCCTCTCCCTCTCACCCGACAGCAGCAAGCGTTCCGAACGGACGAACTCGGCAGCCATGGTCTCTCCTTCCATCCCTCTCGCTCGTCGGGCACAGCCCCCGGCCACTACCGCCACTAGACCGCTGCCGACCTCATCCACCAACGCCGGCCACTACCTCCGGCCACCATCTCGGGTAAGCCTGTCTTGTCTTCTCTCATCATTGTTACAGATTTGTTAAATTTTTGGAATCTAGAAGTTGTTTGGATGAAATTAAAACAACTTCTATTGAATTTGTTGGTGGAATTAGATTGATTGAGAGGTTTTGACTTGGATTGAGATTATTATGCTTAATTGTGAAATTGTAAATTTTGGAGAATCGAATTTTAGGCATTTGATTGATTTTCCTATCGGATGTTAAGCTTAATTTGAGTTTTCTGATTGAGTTTATTGAAGGTAGTATTGATCGATTTATGCTTAATTGATTAACTATTTGCAATATTTTGAGAAAATTGTGGCTATGCTTGATTGTTAATGGGGTGGATGGACACCATCGATTATTATTGTGAGTTGTCCTTGCCGGAACAACAAATATTTTTTTTTGTTGGTGTTGCCTTGTCTCTTGTTTGTAAAGATTAAATTGTGGTGTCTCCTTGAGGCCGAGAAGAGAAAGAATGTTGGCTCACCTTGCTCGATCTTGTGCTTGAATTCATCACCTCCGCTTGATATGTAGATGACTCTGTAAGTTTTCTTCTCCTTCCATTTTATTTTTCACATTGAGGACAATGTGTGAATTAATTGTGGGGGAGGGAACATTTACATGTTTGCATTTAGGTTGCATTGTATATATTTCTTTCATGGTTTTTGCATTTTATGGTTATTATTCTTAGTCTTGCATATTATAAATAAAAAAAAAAAACCAGAAAAATCATATAAAAAGAAAAAAATCAGCATGCATGACATTCTAGATTTAGGATCTTTCAGATAACCCCATCTGTACCACTTGTCTTCTTAATCTAACTATAAGTCCCATGATATGCTTGAATTGTTGATCCTCGTCAAATCTGTTTAGTCTATTGGAGCATGAGATAATTGATTGATTGAGCATGTATAACTCTTACATTTTAGGTAGCATTGAAATTCAACAAAAAATTTACCTCGTGAGTTTTTGTTTGCCTTATTGGGACTATGCTTTATGGATGTCCTCTTTGCTTCTTGTGTGTGATACTCTCCAATGTGACTATCTCTGAGAATTGAGATTGATATCCATGTCAAGGCCGTATATTTTGATTATTACTTGTGATTTTCATATGATTGAGGCAATACTTTGTTAGCCATATCTTACTCTGTATCTACCCGTATATACTATCCTCTGCTTGAAGCCAAATTTGAGCCTTTTAGCCCATTTTTGTTAGCCCCACAAAATGTCTTTTAGCCGATTTTAGCCTTACCCTATCCGGGAATTAGGGAGAAGATTGGTGAAAATGTGTATTAGTGGAGTGTTTTGAGCATTTGGAAGTTATGTATGGGTGATTTATTCTTTTTGAGCTTCATATGGATGATTATCGTGCTTAATACTCGGGGCCTAAGGAAGATAAAATTCACTTAGGAGTAAAAGTCGAGGAAAAATCATAAAAGGAAAAAAAAGCAAGAAAAGAGAAGAAGAAAAATCATTGAAAAATCAAGAGAGAAAAGAATTAACAAAGAGTGAGTTGGTTAACAAGAGTTGTGCTTAAGTTTTTGTTTGTGGATGGAGTTAAAGTCTGAATTCTTTTGGTTGAAGAAATGTTTGGTTTTGAGTGTTTTTCCGGTTGTAGTTGAGATCTCTTTTTCCCGGATTTTGAGCACCACAAGCCAAAAACATTCCCTACCTTAATTTTCGTACCGAGCCTCATTACAACCCTTACAAGACCTCATGATGATTATTGCTAGTAATGTCACTCACGGTGGAGATTGTGATGTGGATTTCAATTTTTATGTAGCTTGGTTGCATTGGATTGAGTTTGAGCGGAATTGAACTAACCTAAACACAAGAGTGAGAGTGAAACACTTTATATGTCCAGTGAGGTTGGATTGAAATGTGCCTAAGCTTTTGAGTTGCCCAAATACATGTGATGATGTTGATTATTATCTTGTGCCTCTTACTTGGTTTGGATTGTGTTTTGACGAGGTGATTGCATGAAGGTCGTGTTTGTGGGATGTTTGATTGGATTGGTTTTGTTTTCTTGAGGACAAGAAAGGTTCAAGTGTGGGGGAGTTTGATCATGCACATTTAGGTAGTGTTAATATAACCATTTAGATGTGTTTAGGTAGGGTAATATGCATGAGTTAGAGTAGTTTTCATGTTTTAATTATGTTTCAATTAGAGTCGGAATCTACGAAATTTGTGCATGATTTCAGGTGATTGTAAAGAGGTGAAGCTAAGCTCGAACCAATGTTGGAAGATTGGACAAGAATAGAAGAACACAAGAGCCGACGAGATGAGCTAAAACATGTAAAGGATTGGAGTTGTTCAGGTTGGCGACGCTGCACTAAAACGAGTCGTTTGAAGGCTGTATTTATCGGATCGGGTCGTACTTATACTTGTTGGAAAGAGGATTCGAAGACCTACAACTTTCGTGTTTACGACTTTTCCAAATTTGGCCTTGAAAACAGCGAAATCTGGATGTCAAGATTACTGTTGAAAAGAACTCGGGTGAGTCACAACAACTCGACCGAGTTGTTTGGTTTCAGCCCGAGTTATGTAGCAGCTTGCAAGACGTGTTACTTGGATTTAATTTTGAAAGGTGTTGTTTTATGTTTTATTATGAAATTAAAGTGAAAGAACATGAAACGGTGGAGGGAGGTGGAACAACTAAGTAGGTCTTGTTTTTAGTTTCGAGAGAGATGGAACAGTGTTTTTTGGTACGTAGCTTTTCTTTCTTATTTTTCTCTAATTTCTCGATTATGAACAACTAGTCTTCTTTGCTTGGGAAAATTAATCGAAGCTTCAGGTTTGCAATTTCATTGTGAGATTTCTCTATTTTAATACTCCTCTTTGAATATTATCAATTCTTTGCATCGAATGTTTAGGGTTTTCGTGAATTTTCATTAGCTTGATCAACTGATGCCTCTTCATGACAATCTATAGCTAGATATAGGTAATTTCTGGTTGAATTATCTATATTCTTGAGTAGCAAAGTATGAATCTCTGAAACTGGTTGATTTAGGGATTTATATAAAGAATTGATTTGCAATTGATGCAATAACTGGTTGTGCGTGTCGATTGCCTTTGTTGATTTCCTTTAAGCTTAATCGATTATTGAATTGAATCTTGATAGTTTCAAGATTGTTTGATAATTAGGGTTTTCAGGGTCTGGTTGTCCTGTTAACTAATTTCGATAAGGAATTTGGATTCAAAAGACCTAGTATTTCCACAACAAAGTATTCAAGAGGAAGTTATCTATTTGATTTCGATGATCAATGAACAAACCTGATTGCTGAGATTGATTGACCTGAGCTATTCTCTCATATTTGTTCACTTAATCTGTTTTACCTTATTGTTTTGCTTACTATAGTTCCTTAGCTAGTTAGTTCGAACCATCCAAAATCCCCCCTTTATTTCTCGTTCTTGTTGACGCACTCTAATTTGCATACGAATCATACTCTCCGTGGGATCATCCCGTGCTTGCCAAACTACATTAGTTAGGCCAGTCGGTTATATTTGATAGGATTTAAGGCGACTAAAAATCCTTTGTCATATGTGCATGGATTCTGTGAAAAAACCCATGACACCCTCTTTGTAATACCGTGTCAGGTATTAGGGGTTTTCATGTCACTCGTTTACATTTCGTTATTGAACTGATTTGTTGTCCTTTGTTGTGAACAACGTTGTTTGTAATTTCATTTTGGGCCTGACAATTATACCTACAACGAAATAGACTGAAAATTCAACCAGCCCAGTTCTCTAAATTCAACCATAAATAAATTCAACCCAAAATATGAAAACTTTCAGAGTTGATCACATTTTTTTAAGCTCCCATTGCAAAAGATTTGGATACACAAACACACACATCTTCAAAGGTTATAACAAAACATTACACATCGAATCAAACTGAACATAACTTCATGGACCAAACTGCGGCAAGTGTTTAACCCACCAGATGTCGTGTAATCCACTGAAGCAATCCGTGGACAAACCCACACTCAATTGTGCACGTGCATTCCTCACAGCAAAGAGCATCATCTTCATCTTCAGCAAGGAGCTGATAATTTTTCCAGAAGTTTGATCTTCGACAACTCTGAATTGCCGTTCCATTGGTGATATTGGTACATGTGTTCGGCTTCCACTTGATGGCTGGTGTTCGTCTAGTTTCGATAATGGAATAACAAAGATCAGCAACTCTCCGGCGACACGAAACTATTTTATACCCCAACTTCTGTTTGACACTATTAAGTAATGCAAAGCCCTTGGGTTTCAGGTCTTCACATCCGCAACAATACATAGCTATGCCACAAACATAGGTTGCCACGTCGTGTCCCAACTCCGACGCCTGTAGAAGATCCCGAATGGCTGCCTCGTGATCACAATTTGTGAAGTAGTGAACCTGCATGTTCAAAAGAAGCTATGAGGAACTATGATAATGCATACACCGAACCAATCTTCGACAATCACCATCTTACCATTCCTCGCTGAAAGATTGCCTCCGGGTTTCCCGCGTGGACGCATTGATCGAAGAATCTTCTGGCATGAATATCGTTTCTGGAACCGACAACAAGCGACATTCCCCAGTCCTCCAGATATTCAATTGCCATCTTCGCAAGCACACAAGGGTGTTTTCCAACCGCATCAAAGGTTTTGCAACTGCATATAAAATTAGGCAATCAGTTTTTTTGCGAATCCAAATTTCAAGTATATAAACATGGGAGGAAATACCTTAACCGTAATCTGAAGACATCTTGCATAGATTCGACTCCTACTCGACGGACAATATCCACTAGGAGCTCGATTGGTAGTGTTAGAATCGTCGATTCCTCTGATTTCCTTGCCGTAACGTTACTTCCTTGATCCATTGCAACTAGCTTTTTTTGGGTTCTAGTTGGTGAGGGAGGAAGATTGAAATGAAGGGAATGGGATTATTTGGGTTGTAGTTGGTGAGGGAGGATGATTGAATAGAAGGGAATGGGATGATGCAATTTAAGAGGAAAAGACGTGTGCAACTGCAGTGTAGTTGTACACGCAATGAATGTGGCCGGATGAGGAAGTGGAAGAGGCACAGGCGGAGATTTTGAAGGGTCATTATCTCCCGGTAATTGAATGTCAATGTACTATTTTTGTTAAATTTTGTTTTAGGTAATTTGATAATGGGTTACAATAAATACTTAATGTTGAAGACAAGGTTATACTTCATAGCAACGTAGGAAATATGTAAAAAAATACCAACATTGTTACCATATTCAGATGTTTTTTAGTGCTAATTGACCTATATTTATTGTTGAACCCAAGGTTATTAGGATCGGGATTCTAGGATCAAATGACAATAGGGTCCGTGTATCGGATGTTACCATCCCATTAGGGGATCGTATGATCCTCGAAATATAATGACATAATAAATTACTAATTTATATAACAAATGTTTCTTACTTTAAAGTTATTTAATGACGGAGAAATTGTTAGGTAGACAATATATTATGATTTGAATTCATTAACAATCTACATTTACGAGCTTAGACATTGTCATATTGGTTGAAAGGGTTCTTATGTTACTTGACACGGGATCCGATATTTGGTGACCCTCACCAAACCCACACCCCCACAGGGAGCCCCTCTCTCTTCATAATTACCACCACTACATCGGTCATATCACTCCCACTCTTCCCTTGCAAGCCACAAACAGTTTCCGGAACAATAAGCGACGCCATAATCTTTGGTTCACCAGGGGTGGTCACAATTCGTATATGAACCTATGAACACACACAAAAGGTTAGAAAGTGACACTACTCGCCATTGGAGACACGGACAATCACGTTATGTGACAAGGGGTTACAAGTGTTGGCACACGGGGTTACAGGGTTTGGCACTCGCAAGTCGTGACATGGACATTCACGTTAGGTGACCATATTCAAATGTATATTCAAATGTATATTACCGATAATTGACAAATACCAACCTTGTTACCATATTCAAATGTATATTACCGATAATTGATAAATACTGTATTTAATGTTGAAGCCAAGGTTATTAGGATCGGGATTCTAGGATCGATTGACATTAGGGTGCGTGCATCGAATCTTAACATCCCATTAGGGGATCGTATGATCCTCGAAATATAATTACATAATAATTTACTAATATATTTAACAAAAGTTTATTAATTTAAAGTTATTTAATGACGGAGAAATTATTTTTTACACAATATATTTTGATTTGAAGGCATAAAAATCTACATTTATGAGCTTAGACATTGTCATATTGGTTGAAAGGGTTCTTATGTTACTTGACACGGGATCCGAAATTTTGTGACCCTCACCAAACCCACAACCCCCACATAGAGCCCCTCTCTCTTCATAATTACCACTACTCCATCGGTCATATCACTCCCACTCTTCCCTTGCAAGCCACAAACAATTTCCGGAAGAAGAAGCGACGCCATCATCTTTGGTTCACCAGGGGCGGTCAACCTCATCCAAAATCTTTCAATTCCAAGTAAGTAAAACCCCGATTGCCCTGTCTGTTGAAATTTCAGTGTTCGTAAATTAGGGTTTCCGTCGAATCCTACTTTGTGTTCGAAGCTTTCAAATCCAAGTAAGTACAACCCCGAGTGCCATGTGTGCTTTGTGAATTCAAAATTTCCAGATGTGTTATCTCGCAGGTGCTTATTTTTGGTGATATATCATCTCCCTCTCCCATTCATCTTCTTCATATATACGCACTTGTTATGATTAAAAAACAAATAGCACATTTAGCATCCTTCCTGTGTTAATCTAAAGCATAAATATGATTAAGCCTATGAAAGTTGCAACCTTTGTATTTGTCTGTGAAGGTTGTTAGTAGGATGTCTGCGAAGTCTTTGTAATTGGTGACACGGGATTTAACTTTTGGTTACACGGGATATGTTAGTTGGTGACACGGGTGATTTTTTCCATTTGTAACATAACTTTGTCATAACTTGAAATCATTAAAATGAGTTTGATTTTCACGCTTGTATATACCAATGACAACTGTGCTTGCACATACTTCTGTCCTTCTAAACATTATAAGGTCCGGACATTATATTACCTTATTTTTAACTTTCTCCTTTACTTGTTGGTGACATATCAATTCCTAACACCATTCATCTTTTCCACATATATGTACTTGTGTCCAATCTAAAACAGGCTTACATATTTGTCATAGGTACGTATGTTCTTTTATTTGGTTTTATTCTGGCATCTGACGTTTATTTTCCCTTGTACTGGTAGGAAGCATGTGGCCGCACTCAGATAGCGACATTGACACAGACTCCGACACCGATCGGAGCTATCAAAGTGGCGACGACCGCAGGTACTTCTGGCTCCGTTCAGATTACGACTACGGGAGAAGCCGCAGTGACCGTCGTGATCAGGACGAGGATGATGATGAGTCAGAGGCCGACCAGGTTGCTGAGGACAACGGCCTATTTCACTTGGCCGCCGAAGAACTCACCGACCTTCGCCAGCGAGTCCAAAACCTGCTCAACCGGGATGCTGCCCAGGAGGGGGTTCTGGCCGCCCAGCGCACTGAACTAGAAGCCGCCCGCAACCATGTCCAGACAACCACTCTTCAGTTGCAGGCCACCCAGTCCACCCTGGAGGCCACAAATATTGAGTTGGAGTTTACCCAGAGTTCGCTGCAGGCCACAATTGATGAGAACTTGGTCCTCGCCAACAAGTTGGTGAGGAGCGAGGCTTGCAACAGGCACCTGGCGCAGCGTTTGGTCCGGGTGGGCTCCTTCCTATGTGGGAAGTGGGTCGGCCACGCTAGTGACCAGCTCCGCACCAGACAGCTCACAAGATGGAACAGGCTGATGGGCTGGCTTCTCGTCCTGATGATGGGAGTTATGGTCCGTCTGGTCACCCGGGCTTAGGATGTTCGAAGATAGTAGTCGTGGTTTTTTTTGCCAAAACTTGTGCTTTTGTTGTAGTAGTTGCCAAATACTGATGTCATCCCAAACAGCAGTTGTTTTTTTGCACTCCCACAGGAGTCCGAATGTGGCGGATGGCCCCCATTTGTTGCAGTTGGGGGCCTATGTATGGGTATTTACAAACAATGTCTCACACACGGTCGGTTAGTTGTCGTATTTTGGAATGCCGAGTGTGGTTGCACCATTATGAATGGTGCGTGTAGTATCCGATATGGTATGTTTAGGGCAATGTCCCTCGTTTATTCTGCATGTCTAGTAGATTTCCACTTGTAGGTGTTTTGCATGTGTATGGCATTGACTGATCCATAATTAACCCTTGTTCAAAGACATTGACTGATCCATAGGAGACAAAATGTGAAATTATGTGGTTCGTATGATAGGGACTTGTCACAATTCGTATATGAACCTATGAACACAGACACAAGGTTAGAAACTGACACTACTCGCCAATGGTGGCACGGACAATCACGTTATGTGACACGGGATTACAAGTGTTGGCACACGGGATTACCAGTGTTGGCACTGGCAAGCCATGACACGGACATTCACGTTAGGTGGCACGGGATTGCAAGGGAGGTGACACGGGATTTTTCCTTTCAACTTCAAATATCAATTTGAACGGACTAACTTCGTTGCTACATGTGATTCAATCATCCAAGAGACCATGATAATTCAGGCGCTACCTGTGACACGGCGTTGTGACATTTGGTATATGAACCTATCAACACTTAAACAAGGTTAGAAAATCACCCTACTCGCCACCAGTGACACGGACAATCACGTCAGGTGACACGGGATTGCAAGTTCGGTGACAATGGATTACTCCTTACAACTTAAATTTTGACTTTCAACCGACTTACGTCGTTGCTACACCTCATGCAATCATCGACCAGACCTTGGAAATTTATGCGCTTCCTGTCACAAGGCGTTGTCACATTTCGTATATGAACATCTGAACTAATAAACAAGGATAGAGAATCACCCTAGTCACCATCAGTGACACGGAAAATCACGTTAGTTGACACGGGATTGAAAGTATGGTGACACGAAATTATTTTGGAACTACTTATAACCAATGTTCCAACCATGCCAACATGGTAAGCAAACGTTTACAAATTATGATACAAATATAGTATGAGTCCGCAACACATAACCACTCACCAAAGACAAACTATGCGAAAAAGTGCAAATACCAACATGGTGAACTCCCGTCCACAACTAACTGTGAGAAGCGGCAACCATGTTCATAAATATCCAACACAATAAAAACGATGTTCATAACATGCATAGACCATAACATCAAATTTCATCACAATGGCCAATGGTGATCACAACTGAGATCATAACCCTGTACCATTGAAGATGCGAACAGCGAGCATGTGCCTGTACGCCCCAATAAAAACGTCGTCAAGACCGTCGTAGGTGGGGGCGTCCTTCGTGAGGAGTTGCATGAACCTGATCGTGTACGGTCCGCAGTCTCCACTGCAATAGAGAATCGCCGGAGTCATATTCATTAAAGGCAGATGCAAGTATGAGACGAAGATATATTTAAGTGTTGGACATAAATTACCTCTGCTTGTTTTGCGGAATCCTTTTCTCGCGACTAAGGGTGAACGGGTTTGCCAACTTTTCGCTGTAGGTAGCCATCAACGCGGGGTGGCCTTTCATCATAAACCCTTACCTGCCACCCCACCAGATCTATCGCGACCGCGATCCAGTGAACACTGTCCACGTTTAAAGGTAGGAGGATGAGTTCCGCCCCTTCCCACGACCGGCCTATCATCGTCGGGGACCGCCCGTCGAAGTAGCCAAGCAGCTTCTCGTCGGCTTCGTAGCTACCTTCATCGCTCTTGTATTTTCCCCACTCGGTCTGCAGATAGCGACCGAAATATGTATCCACAACGAGAACTCGACCAGCAAAGTCGCCGGCCCTCTCCGTTAACCCTTTCCGAAGAAGATAGCATGCTTGTTCCATGTGCTGCATAGATTACAACCCTAGTCAAAATCCAAATATATTCCACTTCCTTTTACAGTACGTACCTTGTCATTGAAAACACAAAGACAGTCACTTAGACGGGTATCGTACCTCAGAGTTTACCCAAACGGTGGGCGTTTTTAGTGCGGTGAAGAACTCCTTACTCAGCGTCGTGCCGTATGCAGTCTTGCATGTGTCCTCATCCCCGCTGCACAACCACAACCACAATGTTAGGGGATCGGAGTCCTCTATGCAATAAGTTGGATAAGTCTGCTGATGAGTGTCACCTTTCCATCCACCTGAGGAACCCATCGTTGTCTGACACGGAAACAAGACCCAGCTTAATCGCGACCGCGCCTTCGACAACGATCTTCCCTTTTCGGGCCCGCGTTTTCTTCTCGGGGGGGGGGGGGGGGGGGGGGGGCTTCACTTCACCTTCACCTCCTTGACCTCTCTTACTCTTCCTGCCTCGAGCGGGCTCCGCTCTTGCAGGCTCTGGGATCTGCCAATAGGTTTTACAGTTTGAACAGTGAAGGAAAATAGATTTTCAAACCCGTGTCACCCTTCATATGTACTCGTGTCGGAAAACGTTGATACACTTGTCACTTACGTACTACTATATATTTAAACGACAGGAAATGTATCAGCAATATTACCTTGTTCTCATCATGTCCTTCCTGCGGCGCCTCGTCGATCCCTGTAGGTGGTACACCCGTTGAACCGGCTTTACCGCTTATGTCCTCACCATCCCTATGGTTCCCGACCTTCTGGTCAGTGATGTATCCCCCAGTTCCTCCAACGGTATTGTCTTTGACCGCCGCTGAGATCTGCCAATTGGTGACGGTTATATCAACTGTGATTAACATCATATATTTGTTCTCTTGTCACTTAACATATTAATACGTGTCGATTCACTTGAAAAACCGTGTGCGGTGTGTGCAACATAGTCACAAATTAGAAATTGCTGATTCTATAACCCCTTCACCCTGGTTACACAAAATACCATGTGAAGTAACAACCAAATTACCTCCTCTTCTCCTTCTGGTCGCTGGTCGTCCACCTTAGTTTGTCCTTCTGTCCCCCCGTTCTTTCGGTCGTTATCCTCTCCACATACATCGCCCACTGGTTTCTGCTCACCTCCTGCATTCGACTACCCATCTCGCATCCCATTCACAAAACCTTCCAACACCTTCATCTGACACCGAAAGTGCATAAAAGAGGGGTGGTTAGCGAATGTTATTCAGCATTGGGAGAAAAGTTACCCGTGTCACCTCTGACAGTTATCCGTGTCACATATACAATATACTGGTGAGACAAATTGCACAACCGTTACACGTACCTTCTCATCCATGCTCCGCATCCAAGTTGACATGGTTCCCATCCTCTCCAACATCAGTTCTACTGACTTCACCAACTTATCCTCCTAGGATTCACTCGTCCTATCTCGTTGCTCCTCACTCGGGCCGGACTTGGCTGAGCCTTCACCGTAATAACTCGGTGCCAACGCAGCCTCAATGTCATCAAAGTAGAGGTCAGGCTCCTCATGCTGGTAGAAGCACCCGCGCATCAAATCATACTCGCCGGCCTTCGGTACTAGTATCGGGTTGTCTTCGACCTTGATTCTATCAGATTTTTCAGGGTCTATGCGCGACTGGATCGTCTCATACATTAGATTGTCGTCATCGGCTGTCCACCTCAGCATGCGAGGCAACGCCGTGTTCGAGACCCGCTTGGCGAACGCCTCCCCAATCCCCGGCACAGCTTCGTACAGCCAAATCTAATACAAGCACACATATCACTCGAATGAGTCCATCAATTCCGCGTACTAGTTCAAGCATAAGTTCGGTCAAGTAGGTTACCTGGAACGCATACGGAAATCCCATAAGCCCATATCCATATCGATCGTCCTTGTCGTTTGCCTTCGGCTTCAGGTCAGCGACACGTCGTTCTATGACCCCCGACAGGGACTGGTGGGTGGCCTCGTACACAACCCTGCCCCAGGGGTAATCCAAAAATCGATCAACGTTCTCCACAAGCTTCACAATCCACCCTCGTATGGATTTCCTGGGTTCTTCCCCCAGCAGAACTCCTTCGACGATGAGTAGGAGAGCGATCTTAAAACGCTTTCGAGCACTGGGCTCCTTCAATATGGAGTTCTTGAAGGCGTTCTCCAGCTCACCGACCTTCATGTTGTCCGTTCCGAATAAGTCCTTCAGAGCCTTCTTTGTCTTCTTGTCATCCTCCGTCTCTGTGTCTTCCCCCCGAACTCGACCACACCGCAGCCCAGTCACGAGCGCAAACTCCTTGATAGAGAATCGCCGCAGCTTGCCTTGAAGCATGTACCAAGTCTCCCACTTCTTTTCTGTCACAAGCTGCCTTTGTAACACGTAATGCAGTAGTTGCGACGAGAATTGAACCCGGTTTGCCATTTGCACAATACCCCCTAATTGGCTTCGCTGCAGCTTCTCCCAATCGACGGGGTCAACCCAGTCGTCCATGTTGACGAGCAGAGACACTTTGGAACACTGGTTGACCCGGCCTCGGAAATGCTTCTCTTCCGGCACTGCGAGTCGGGGCTCCACCTTCTTAGGTGCCCGGACATCTTTCCTCCTCAAATTCTGGGACCGAACCATGTTCTTCCTGCAATTAAGTGCACATGAACATTATCATTATCCACACAAACTCATCCCCTTCCGAATAAGTCTGTCTGCGACTGTTTCACGATAAAAAACCCATGTCACCTACTGAAGTAACCCTTGTCACCCAACAAAATAGCTCGTGTCATTATTGTAAATTTTATTGACCCTAGTGTCCTACAGCAACCCATTTCTGACAGGGGTTTTTCTCCACTATGCCAATCTCGGTAAAACCACCCGCAAGCCTCCGACCCTCTTCTTCAACCTCCGTTTCTCTTCTCTGTCAATTCCTCCCTTCCCCACACCCATTTTATCCCAGATCTGTATTACCCCGTATCCCCATTTCCCCAAATGACAGAAATTTCCCCAATTCCCATAATGACAGTAATTCCAATTTCCCCAATTTCTGGTTTTTTTTTTCGATCCCAAATTGCATGTCTTACAACGAAACAGTTGAATAATGCAATTGAAGTGGGCAAGATTGGAAATGAAGTGAAGATTCAGCATAGTAGCGATGGGTAGGGACAGATTGAAATAATCAATGAAGTTGTACCTGTATTCATGTGCCTTTCTCTCCGGTACTGCCTTCTCCGGCGGCTTGGTCCGTTTTCCGGCGGCTTCCTCCCTCTCCGGTCCGAAACAATGGGATAGTGCAAATTAAGTGGGGAAGAATGCAAATTAAGTAAAGATTATGAGTGTTACAGATGGGTGAGGACGGATTTTAAAAACCAATTGAGTTGTACCTGTTTTCCTTCGCCTTCCTCTCCAGTACGGGCTTCTCCGGCGTCTTCCTCCCTCTCCTGTACGGGTTCTCCCCTTTCCCTTCACTTCACAACCGCCTCCCTTCACTCCTAATATTCGGACTCTATCTCTCTCTCTCCTTCCCTTGTGTAGGTGGTGGTTTTTAGTCGCCAACTGCAATGAATGCAAGTTACTTACTATTCTTTTGTTTACCTTTTTCATTTCGAGGAACACAGCAATTTGTTTTGTTTTAAATTTTTTTTTTTTTAGGTCAATCGAACTCTGCAACCAACTGCCACCCTGTCAAAGATTCATTTTCCTTTGTCGTTTTGTTTTGTTGTCCCAGTATCGGGTCCCTCCTTTCCATGCACGTGTCACCTGGCATGTTTCTTCGTGTCACTATTAACTGCATCATATTCCTACGTAAAGTGTAAATGACCCATGTCACCCCCTTTGAATCCTCGTGTCACCTTACGACAAATACCTTGTCACCAAATTGGATAGATACATGCAGCTACACTGCCAACTTTAACATGTCCGCATATACAAATTTGTCACAGTCGACAACAACCAATTTTTGCAAAATATCCAAATGTTTTACTTCCACTGTTACAGGAGGGTGTTTAACATTGGAGCCAAGTGTTCAACTACCAAGTCTAGCATCCGAGTCGACCATGGAATACCCCAACAGCTAGCATCTGGCGGTATGCCTCAATGTATGTGTCATCCAATCCATCGAAGTTAGGGGCGGTCTCCAGCAGGAGGTGCATGAATCGAATGGTGTACGGGCCACAATCACCGCTGCAAAGAGGAACAATCGGTCAGACCGCGGACACCGATTCCCCATCCAATCTAACGAAATTGAACAAAGTCATCCTACTTACCTAAGCTTGTTTTGTGGAAGGCTCTTGTCCCGGCGAATGGCAAACGGCGTGGGGACCTTTTCCGCATACTTGACCTTCAGATCTGGGTGTTCACTCATGACGACAGGGATCAGGCTCGACACAGGCATTAAAAGGCTATGGAGTTGGCGTTCCGTCGCCGTGTGGACGTCGCAGTCATACACCCTTACCTCCCACTCCTTAAGATCGATGCCAAGGGCAACCCAGTGTTGGTTCTTGACGTTGTAGGGGAGGAGGATGAGGTCCGCACCTGACCACGGTCGTCCAAACGGCTTCAGCGACCCCCCGTTGAAGTACGCCATCAATGCATCACTAGGCTTGTACGCTTGGGGGTGCCGGTGTATTCCTTCCATTCCCTAGGTAGATAAATTCCCGCTAAGCACGAATCGACTACGATCACTCCACTGCCCATGTCACCCGTTCTGTCTGCGACCGCTTTGCGCAGAAGGTAGCAGCACTCCTCCATCTCCTCCATTAAGTGAACCGCAATTACAATCCATAATCCTGACACGGGGAATTTTAGAGGTGACAAGTCGTCATACCACAGTTCCCAACCAATCCTGGGGTTTCTTCAGACGGTTGAGTAACTCCTTCGTCATATCCACACCGCAGGGTGACGTGCGCACATCCGCGTCTCCACTACACGTTAAGTTTCTGTCAGGTATTGTGGACGTCCAACTATCTAGCTTCGTCGTCCATTCGAGTGTAATACACAGAACCTACGTACCTTGCCAACCATCTTGTCATGGCGTCGTTGTCCGTCGCTGACACCATTCCTAGCTGAACAGCATCGGCGGGAACAGTAGCTGCCTTCTGGGCTCGCGGTTTCTTCGCCGGGGGAGCCAACTCCTCTCCAACAGCCTTCCTCGTCTTCTTCGCCGCCTTAGATACATAAACCTGAGCTACCCTCGGCTTCGGCCTCTCCTCAACTTCATTTTTCTTTCCACCTTCCTCTTGACCGGACGCCTTTAAACCAACCTCTCCCACCTGCAAACATATCAAACTTCAGCTAAGATTTCCACTTTCCCTTGTCACATAACAGATTTTCTCATGTCACTTGACCTATACTATCATGTCACATATAAAATCACCTTTATTTCATAAATAAACCTTACCTCTTTGGTCTTTCCTTCCCCCCCATCCCATGCCTTGACAGATTCAGGTTCTTTATCATTGTCCCCGACATCATGACCACCTTGCTTGCTCTCTCCTGATATCTCATCACTTGCCTTCACAGTTTCCACTTGTGTGTGCTTATCCCCGCCACCATCCTCTTCACTTCCCTTCTCAACACCACCTCTTAACTGCAAATGAATTCAATTTTTATTATTGGCTCATTTTTTCCAGTGTCACTTAACATAACAAATCATGTCACACGGCTAAAATATTCCTGTCACATTCTTCCAGTGTCACTTAACATAACAAATCATGTCACACAGCTAAAATATTCATGTCACATTCTTCCAGTGTCGCTGAAATTATCAAATCTTGTGATGTTTACCAACAACATACCTTACCACCTGGTCCACCCTCGCCGGCTTTACCCGCAATTGAGTCTATCAACTCGTCCAGTTTTTTCTCTTCTCCACCTTCTTTATCGGTTGCTTCTTGCCATGCCGTCCCCTTACACTGAACATCCCGCAGCTCAGTCACGGCCACCTCCAATAATTTCAGCTGCAGATGATCAAATTATTACTTCATATCACCAGACGGTGTGAAAAATCAACACAATTCACCCTTTATACCTATTTCGTCCATTATCTACACTACTTGTCACTTGTCCAATTTCACGTGTCCGCAGTCCATTTACCCTAGTTCACAGTTATCCCCAGTATCCACATAACAAACAATTGGGAAGTTATTGCGTACCTTTTCATCCATCTTCTCCATCCCTGTTGACATTGTGTGAAGCTTGTCCATTACTTGTGCCAAAGTCTTGGCCATGTCCCCCACCCCGTCATCTTTGTCATTGCCTCCTCTTCCCGTACTTGGGGACCTCCCACCAGGGGCTTCGAAATGTCTCAGGAACGGTGCAACTAGGTCATCGAAAAAGGGGTCGGACTTCTCATCATCGTACACACACCCATCCATCAACTCCAGCTCAGCCTCCTCTGGTGTGAGTATTGGGTTATCATCATTCTCTATGGCCTCCTGTCCCTCTGCTTCCGTGCCCCTGGCTATTCCATTATAAGCGAGGTTCTCGCCCTTCAGGGCCCATCTCATGCAACGAGGGAATGCCGTCGTCGACACCTTCGTCGCAAACCGTACCCCCCATTTCGGCATGGATTCCAGCAACCAAATCTGCACCGTATCCCCACTCAAATTAGTACATTTTCAGCATATGATTTACAATTTCATCATGGGTGTGGTCGAGAAGGTTACCTGAAAGGATACCGGATAACCCATCAGCCCATAACCATTGCGCTTCTTTCGATCTTCTGCCTTTATCTCAGCCTCCCGACGCTTTACGGCGCCGTTCAGCGACACGTGTGTGGCAGCATAGATTACCCTCCCCCATGGGAATGCCAAAAACCTATCAACATTTTCCACCAATCGGACGATCCAGCTCCTCAGCCCCTTCCTCTGGTCCTCTCCTAACAAAACGCCCTCCACAATGTACAGCAGCACTAGCTTGAATCGTCTTCTCGGGCTCCGCAACACCATTACTGAGTTTTTCAGCTCGGTCTCGAGCTCGCCAACCGTCATCTTCTCGCTCCCAAAAAAATCCTTTATAGCTTTCTCGTCCTCCTCCATCTCAGTAGCTGCTGGTTGACTACACCGCAGCCCGGTTAGTAAGGCGAACTCCTTGAGGGAGAACCTCCTTTGCTTCCCCTTAATCCGGTACAACGTCTCCCACTCCTTTTCGCTTGTAACTTGTCGCTGGAGTGCATAATGCACAATTTGTGAAGAAAATTTCACAGTGTGCGCCAGCCGCACTACCCCACCTAGCTGGGAGTCCAGCAACTTCTGTCAGTCCCTAGGGTCAACATAATCGTCAATGTTGTTCAGCATTGACATTCTTGAGCCCTGGTTGACCCGGGCCCGGAAATGCCTGTCTTCGGGGAGTAGGTACTCAGGCACTTTGTTCTTCACGCTCACATTCTTCGTCCTCCCCATTTTTCTCCTGCAATTTCCATCACACGAACAAACTCAGCTTCTACCATTTATATTCGTCTCCCCTTGTCACCTGACCGACTATCCCATGTCACTCACTGTGAAACCCATGTCACCCATTTTTAATCGGAAGCCTATTATAACCAATACCTCACACTCCTTCAATAGGACACCTATGACATCCACATATCCCAATTTTCACAGCTCGCCAATTCTCGTATTCCGCCTACCACAATACATTTACATACCCTTCTCTCCAAATTGGAAACCCTTGTCACCCAATTGTCAAACCCATGTCACCCAATTCGAACCTCATTCCACCAATTTCCCCTATCCATAGTTCCCCGACCGTTGCCCTAACCCAATCCGATAACCACTCTCAGCCAATTGGAAACCCTAACCACCGATTTCCCCTTTCCATACACGAAAACCACCCATGCCACACCACCCGCCATTATCCAAACTAGATAACCACCACCCCGACCCACCATTCACGCCGCCATTGCCCTAACCCCTTCACCCACTGCTTCCCCGACCCACACCCGCGCACCCTACCACCAAAGGGAGAAGAGTAAAAGGGCGTACCTGTTCTGTATGTCGTCGGGTCGTGGCTGCTGTGTCCTTTCCGGCGACGATGGACTTCCCCGCTCTCTCTCCTTTGGTGTATGCTAGAAGAAACCGCTACCGCAACCGCCCTCTCTCTCTTTTTCTTCTGCCGTCTCTGCAACTACCTCTCTCTCTTTGCTATTGTCTCGGTTTGGGACGAGAAGGGAGATGGTGATGGGATTGCATTTACTCCTTCCCGCCTCGCCTCTCCCCTACTAGGTAGGTAATCATTACTCTATTTTTTTTTTCATTTTTCTTTTCCATTAATTACAACTGATTGCCGGTTTGGAGGGGGGTAACAACCTGCACATTTTTGCAAATTTTTCTACGAAATGGCATTTTTGCCAATTTTCCGAAAACGGTGGTATTTTTGCAAACTTTTCTGAAAAAGTGGTATTTGGTGCTATTCCCTGTTTCTTTAAAGAGCAAACTAGGAAACAACTTCAATCACATACATAAGTTATACACGTACATGCTTGGCATATTTGGAAGAACTTTTGTTTAATTACAAAATATACCCGCTTAAATATAAGAATTATAATTGGCACAAATTAAGAATTCGAGTTTGATTAAAATATAAAATTAAACTCGTCAAATATTATTTGCTAATTAATTCTAGTGGGTCAACCTCAAGTTGGCTTCAATAAAAACGGAGTCAAAACCTCAAATCAAGTTTCACCAAATATAAACATGGTTTCAGGTAGAACTACGTAAAGACTTGACACCGTAAAATCGGTTACGTAGGTAGCCCGATATTAAATCTCAAAAATATATCGGCCACAGTCGTCGGTCTCTAAATTCACTTCTAAATGAATATGAGATCAAACCCAATTAAATTAAAATGGTTCTCAAAAGAACTACGGGTGATTTGATCCCATTCAAACGGGTACGTAGGTAGCTCGACATAAAGCTTAAGCTCGTCGGGTACAATCGCCAAACCAAAAACAATTAAAGTGGATCTTTCAAGAACTACGTGTGATTTGATCCCTTTCAAAAGGGTACGTAGGAAACTCACAAACGAGTTCAATCACGATCCCCACATTGACCTTCAAGTCAAATCAAATCAAACTCCACCTAAAATCGTTTTCTATGCAAATGATAGGCGGGTTACTTGAGTTACCCTTCCGAGAAGGTGGGCTCAAGTTGCTCGGGTGGAGTGTTGTTCGAGCTACCCTTCCGAGAAGGTGGGCTTGAGCTTCATCCTATGATGCATATAAGAAAACGAAATCAAAACCAAACACAAAACCCAACCACTCTGAACTACGTGAGGCTTGATTCTCTTCCAAGAGATACGTAGGCAACCCGCTAAATTTCGGGTGCAGCCCAAATCACAAAAACCATTCAAATCTTGGTATCGATACGACTTCGAATCATGAGGATAACCAAAAGGGGTCGAACTCAAATATTAAAAACTAAATAAAATGTGTTGTTCAATTATTTGCGCATTTTTGTCCAACAGATGGCCTAAGAACTTAGTATATGCAATCTTTTTTTTTGTTATTCCAACTTGTTGAAATCTTAATCAACCAACAATTCAATCCTCCAATTCATGCCTGATTGAAGATTTTGTATTATTTTTTTTCGGGTTTGAAATTGTTCTGCAGCGTACTTACAGATTCTTTTCCGACGCCACCTTACTTCCTCCGACCATGTCGTCTATGCCAAGCTCAACCCCAAAGTACTTAATTTCCTTGTATCCCGATAAAGATGGCCTAAGAACTTAGTATATGCAATCTTCTTTTTTTTTTTTTTGTTATTCCAACTTGTTGAAATCTTAATCAATCAACAATTCAATCCTCCAATTCATGCCTGATTGAAGATTTTGTATTATTTTTTTTTTCGGGTTTGAAATTGTTCAGCAGCGTACTTGCAGGCTCTTTTTCGACGCCACCTTACTTCCTCCGACCACGTCGTCTATGCCAAGCTCTTACATGCAATCTCTTCATCAGTTTGATAGGTTGAACGTAGCAAATGAAGTTCCGAACTAGGAGTTGTTGATCTTACAAGTAAGCTCCTGGAATTCTGATTTCAAAAATTCCAAATTTGGATGGAAGGGTATTTGGCGGCGGGGAAGAAAAAGCTCAGGGGTACCAAGTGATACCGTCTGTCAAAAAAATTGTACACTGTGTGAATTACGCCTTATCTCAGGATTGAATGCGTCTTGAAATTTGCGTAAAAAACAAGTGTCATCAATGTTATAAAACATGCCATCAAAAAAGTATCATCAGGGTCAATATATACGTCTAATTAATTTTATTCGGGTGTCGGGTTCGATCCCTGCCTCCGCCTTTTCTCTTGGTGAAATAATCAAGTTTCACCTTGCTTAGAACAAGCTCAACAACTTTGGTATAAAAAATCTCTAAAATAGATATTAAAATATTAAAATCTCTAAAAAAAATCACTCTAACTCCAACAACTTCTCTATTTTACAGATTTTTACATTAATTAAAGACTATAATAAATAAATGCATTTATGAACGATATTTAATTCTACTTTTCTAAAAACTTAATTTAAACTTAATTCTAACATTTAGCCTCACATTTGTTGGTGAACTATTATATATTACTCATCCTCTTGCACGACATATTAATTTTTTTTCTTATTATTATATTCTCATGTGATATTTTTTTTAAACAAACCTAGTGATAAATTTGATATTTATTTTAAAGTGGTATTAATATTAAATTTATATTGTTACTATAAAAGTTATCATAAAATTGGATAAAATATTATTCAAACTTAATCTTATTATTTTCAGTTAGTTAATATATATTTTATTAGTGAATGATCATATATGATTAATTAATTAAATTAATTAACTAACAAGGCTTAATTTATAATTTATAAAAATAAAATCATTCCAATATGAGTTATGAGTTCAAGTGAATATTTTTTGAAGTGAAAATTTTATAGACTAATTTTTTAATGTGAATTTTATAGCATTAAATTGGATGTAATTAGTTGTGTTGTTTTATTTATAAAAGTTAACATAGAATTATGATGTTTTGTTCTATCTATATTGATTTAACATAATTAATTTATATATTATATCAAATCATATCATATCAATTTTTTGATTAATTTTTAAAATTAATTTTATTTTTATTACTAGTAATTAAGTATGAAGTTATAGTTTTTTCTATATTATGGGTGAAAATGTGGGGTTGTATCATTAAATTCTATATAGGGACAAGTGAATATTAAATTATAGAGATTAACTTATCTTCCTCCAAATTTAAAGATTTTTTTCCCTCTCTCCGTCTATTTCTCTATTTTAGAGATGCGTTTGAAGAAGTTGTTGGGGGAGAAAAAATGCCAATTTTCTCTAAAATCTCTTTTTTTTTCTCTATTTTAGATAAGCTGTTTGACCTGCTCTTATTAGTTATTACCAATGGGTCTAGCCGGTCGGTGCAAACTGATTTACCTCGTCTGGCTGTTATCAACTGGGTCACGTGTACGTGCGGGGTTTACTAACAAAGGTGTGTTACTCTTGTTTTAAAAAAAAAAAATTATTTGAGTGTAATTACTTAATTAACTTTTCTAAAAATTATATCTAGCATAATCACCCTGGCGAATTCACCCATGTATAGAGCCATAGAGGTATTTCTTAAACCAAAAACAAACAAATGGTCAAGATAAATTAAGATAGATTATAAACTATGTAATTGAAATTAAGTAACATAAACTAAAAAAATAGTTCCCTCCACCGGCCCAAAACTGTACTATAAGGTATTATATATGGGGTAACTAACTACTCGTATAATTTACGTACATATCAAGTATAATTAAATTAAAATAAACAATTTCTACGGTGAACTTCCCAAAACAAAAATGAAAAGAAAACAGTTCGATCTCCACTTAAAATTGTTTTTTCTTTTTTTTTAAAGAAAAAAATTAGAAAGGGGGGAGGTGCATTTTACGAAATGCCTGGGGAGTCGCGAAGAGCCCAACCAGATCCTGCCTATACGGGAGATACGACTTCCGCTTGTTCTCCCCACTCGCTCCGCCGTAGTATCCCTCACGCGCCGCCCCCGACCTTACTCTACTCGGTTTCCCGTTTGAGGTCGCGGCCGCGATCACGTTATTCCCTCTCAGTACTGCGGGCGCCACCACCTTCTTCTTCGGCGTCAGCACCATCACACCTTCTTTACCGTCGCTCTTGCTCCTCTTGAGAAAGTCCCTCAGTTTCCACGCCGCCTTCGCCTTCCCAGCCACCGACACGGACGAGCCGGTGGAATTGCTCTTCGTACACCTCCCAGGCGAAGGCGGTTCCGCCGGAATCTTGTTCTGCTCCCATACGCAGTACGTTTCCGGCGGGATTTCCTCCATCTCATCGGCCTCCGATGATGACGATGAAGGAGGATCGAGATCGGCGTTGCAGCGGCCAGAGTCTGCGAGGTAGAGATTCTTTAGCTGAATCTGAATCTCCTCCTCGGTATGCGACTTCCGCGATTCGATGCCGCCGGCCAAAAGTAAATCGCGGTTGAAGACAGGATACACAGGCCGGATCTCGCCATCCTCTGACCTCAAATTCGAGAGATCGAACTCAAAATCATCGTCTTCGTCTCTGATTACTGCATCACCTCCATTGTCGATTTCCACTTCGTCGCCATCGAAATCGGCGTCGGAGTCGGGGAACTCGGTGGTAACTCGGACGGCGATATCTGCAAGGTCGGTGTTGAAATAACTATTGAAACTCGGAGAGTATGAAGAGGAATTGGTTTCATTGCACCGATTCATATTAATTAGCTGATCGATCGTGATAGCAGGAGAACGATGAAGAGAGAGATCCGGGAGTGGAAGACGAAGAGGAAGATTGGGGGTTATGAATGAATTAAAAAGTGTGAACTTGTTGCATTGAATTAAGGTGGGTGGGGGTTATATATGACGAGACGAGAACAACAAACAAGAGGAAAGGTGCAACTGTGCAAGGGGAAGCTCATAATTAAGGAAGCCTTAAAACTTGAAAGGGACCCACAAAGTCATTTACATAAGTACGTAGTACTATTTAACAAATAGGGTAAATTACACATAATCACCCGTAAAGTATGTTACTTTTCGCATAATCACACATAAAAACTTAAATTACAGTAAACCACCCATAAATTTGATTTGTTTTCATATGACCACCCACACATTAAACCTCCATTTGTTTTGTTTAAAATGACTAAAATACCCCTAATTCAAGCTTATTTGTTTGTATTTTGTAAAGGAAAGATGTTGCATGTATATAAATATGTGTTTGGATTCCAATTGTATTATGTTTATAATGTAAAATAGACAAGGTCGTCTTTGGTAAACAAAAAATTTAAGATAAATTAAGGGTGTGTTTGGATTCCATAATTTGTTAATTATATATAATGTAATAGTTTTATCCAAATGCATGTGATTATTTGGTTAAATTACTATTTGACCTCAATTTTTTATGAGATTTTTAGTTATACAACCAGTTGCTCACATATATAAACTGAAGTAAATAATTGAATTATAATTAAATTACAAACCATATCATTTAAAAAATAAGCTAAGCTTATACATATCATTTGACCAATTAGCCGAACATGAATAATTTTATTATAATTTATCCTTTTTTAAAAGGGTAAAAGTAAAATTGGATTATTTAACAAATGAGATGTCTTACTAAAACAAATCATTGAATTAAATACAAATAAGCTTGAATTGAGGGTATTTTAATCTTTTTAAACAAAACAAATAGAGGTTTAATGGGTGGGTGACTGGGTGGTCTTATGAAAAGATAACTAATTTATGGGTGGTTTACTGTAATCTAAGTTTTTATGGGTGGTTATGTGAAATGTATCATAATTTATGGGTGGTTATGTGTAATTTACCGTAACAAATATTTACACTTTTCAATTATTTAAAATATTCATTATTATTATATATAGAAGAAAAACACGGTTTAAAACGACATTTTTTACACTAAATCAAAATTTTGGAATGGGAAGGGAAGTGATAAAAAGAAAATGATTAAAACGGGGGTTGAAACCGCGTTTCTTTTTTGTGATATTATTTTAAAAGATATAAAATATATTTTAATTTTTGGAAAATTTCGCGCGGTGTCCACAAACTTTTACAAATTCCGCGTTGTATACAAAGTTTTGAAAAATTCCGCATGGTGCCCACAAAGTTTTGTAAAAGTCCACATGGTGCCAACGAGATTTTTCAAAAGTTTATGTGATAACAATAATGGGTTTTACAATCAAAAATTTGAGATTAAAAATTATATTATTGTACATTATTTGGAAAACACTTAACAAGATTGTCTATTAGTTTGAATCTTTGTAAAAAATAATTTTTTATATACATTTTCTTACCTAAACTAAACAAATTTTTTTCTCAAAAATCTTACGGATTTAATTTTTATTTGTTCTTAATATATATTTAGATTTTATTTATAAGGAAATGAGGAAAAATAATAAGAACTATGTACTTATGTAGTAATATTACTCATTTACAATGAACCAATATTAATAGAAATTTTAAAAATTACAAGAAGATATACACGTACACTTTTACGCATAAAACCAATTTTCATATGAGATAATTTATAATACACAACTAAAAGTCTCACATTTTAATTGAGTGTTAAAAATAGGAAAATAGTATGGCACCACGTTCTTAAATGCCCAATTTTAATTTTCATAAAATTTGATAAGTGAATAATTAGCTCTAAAATACGATTTATAAAATTAAATTGGTAAAATTTAGTTTTTAAAAAAAATTGAATTTTGGGAATTTATGATGTTACACCACGTTATTAAATTCGTCAATCCCGGTTACTACGTCTATATCTTCTTGTAATTTTAAAATTTTGTATAAATTTTTTTCAATGGTGAGAGCAAACCCAACAGGTTCTCTATAATGGATTTTTTGAGAATATCAAGGTTGATTTTGGTCCAATAGCTTCCCCATTACATTCTCCAAATAGAGAACGAAGAGAAAAAATGGAGATCTTTCCCTAAATTTGGAGAAAACTCTATATATTTTGGGGTAAACTCCATAATGGAGAATCTGTTGGAATTCAGTCCCGAAAAATCTAGAATATGTGATTTATAATTCTCAATTTTGGAGAATTGTCTAGAGAAGTTGTTGGGCATGCTTACTTTGTAGTTCTTTTCTCCCCCTCATTTCCTTATAAATAAAAACTAAATATTGAGAAAAAAATAAAAATTAAGGACGTAAGATTTTTGAGAAAAAAAATTGTTAGTTTATCTCTAAGAATATATATATATATATATATATATATATATAAACTAGTTTTAAAAAAGATTCAAACCAATACCCAATCTTGTAGAGTGGTTTTCCAAATTATAATGTACAATAATATAATTTTTAATCTCAATTTTTTTAATATTAAAACCCATTATTGTTATCACATAAACTTTTGAAAAACCTCGTGGGCACCATTTGAACTTTTACAAAACTTTGTGGGTACCACGCGCAATTTTTCAAAACTTTGTATACCACGCGGAATTTGTAAAAGTTCGTGGACAACACGTAAAATTTTCCTTAATTTTTTTTTAGGAAACACACAAGAATTTTTTTTCAAAATATTCACCAAAAAATAAATATTTACCGAATTATTCACAGTTTCAAACTATTTACAAAAATATTCATTTTTGTCAGATTTGGCAGAGAAACGCGGAATGAAACCGCGTCTTACTAGTAAAATCCCAAATTTAAAATCGAAAGAAAAGTGAAAAAAATACCCGAAAGAAACGTGGTTTCAAACCGCGTTTCTAATCATTATTATTTTTTAATTTCTAAATTACATTTTTTAACAAAGTAGGAGGTAAAAGCGCGGGTTTAAACCGCGCTTCACCTTAAAAAAAAAGGGGGGGGGGGGGGGGAACAAGCACACCGGTGCTCATCCTCCTACAACAATGGTGACGGTGCTCAACATCCTCGCCTCTCCGTCTACCTTGGTCCAGGCCTCCACGACGCTGGCGTCGAGCCTTTCTCCTACCTCAGGGGACTATGTGAGTGTGTACAAGTGTAGTGAACACACTCGGTTAGGCAAGCTAAGAGGGGTAGGTTCGTAATTTCACCCTACTCCTCTATCAAATGTAAATAGGCGGGAGAGTAGTTGGGGTTGTTGTAACAAATCATTTTCTAATTGCTTCCTTGAGGTCTGTAATGGAGTTTTCCTCTAAACCAAACTTTCAGATCTGATTTTCCTTCAATCGAATTTGTCCAATTTCAGTTTATTCAAATGGTATCAGAGCTCGAGAGTTGCGATCACTGATTTTGCGCACTTCTGTTTCCATATCGAGATACTTGATTTGTGTTTTTCCTCAAATTGCATCTCAAGATCGTCGGGTTTTCCTTTTCTGATTTCTAGCTATGGTTGGGCGAGGTACTAGTAATCAGCAAGCTCAAGGATCTAGTGTTGGAGGCGAGACGAGCGGCAATGGTCGTGGGACCTTTGTGACTGTTTCGCCTCTTGGTCCAGGAGCTGGAGCTGGACGAGGATGGAATTTCATGAATCAGGGAGTTCAATTCGGTGATATGATGAACGGTATGTCTAATCTTCATGTTAATCCATTATTTCTTTCAAACTCAGATCATCCTGGAATGGTCCTAGTATCTACTCCTTTCAATGGCTCAAACTTTACGAGCTGGAGTAGAAGCATTAAGATGGCGTTAGAAGCCAAAGTTAAACTAGGATTCATTACTGGAAGTTGTGTGAAGCCTCTAGAAGGCAGTGAGGACTACGTGAAATGGATGAGAGTTGATTCGATGGTTAGATGTTGTTTGATTAATTCGATGACGAGCGAAGTAGCCGATAGTTTCATGTATGTTGAAACTGCAAAGGAACTTTGGGATGAGATCAAGGAAAGATTCTTTGAATCGAACGATCCTTTAGTGTATCAGCTTCGTAGGGATCTGGGTAATTTGAAACAGGAAAATCTGTCTGTGGGAGCGTATTTTGGGAAACTGAAAAAGGTTTGGGATGAATTGCAGCATCTTGATGCGATTCCAGGTTGTAATTGTGAAGATATCAATCAGTGTGCTTGTGGTTTGTTGAAGAAAATTATTGAAAGAGAGGAAAAGGCCAAGGTGATGCAATTTTTGATGGGACTAAATGATGTTTATGAAAATTTGAGGAGTAATGTACTGTCAAATGATCCAATGCCTGGGATCAATAAGGTCTTTCAAATGGAAACTCAAATTGAACGTTCTAAGGGTGTTACAGGAGTTAGTCAAGGTGATTTGGATGCTCTTGCCGTGTCTAGATTTGGTCAGTTTGATGTAGAGGCGAATGTTGTGAATAAGTTTCGTGTTGGTGAGCAGTCAAAGCAATTTGATCAGGAAAAGAGGGATTATAAGAAAGGTAAGCTAGATAGGAAATGTGATCATTGTGGTGAGAGAGGACATACTAGGGAATATTGTTTCAAGATCATAGGTTATCCAGATTGGTTTAAAGGGCCTAAGGAGGAAGAAAGACCTAAGCAGCAAGGCAGATTTGTTGCTCAGATGGAATGTGTTCAACAGGAGAGTCCATTTGATGAATTTGCTCATGCTAGTGGCAAGTCTGATCAAGCCATGGTAAATGTTGTGTTTCAAGAGGTACTGAAGCTTCTGAGAGGGAAGGCTCCCATGGAAAGTGTTAACAGTTCTGCTAATCAAGCAATGATTCACTTCGCATGTACTCTTAGTGTTTCATTTCTTGTTGGTGCTAATAAGGCACAAAATGATTTGTGGATTGTAGACTCAGGAGCTACAAACCACATTGCATTTGATCATATTATTTTCTCTAAAATATGTGAATTGAGTCCTCCCATTAACCTTGGATTGCCTTATGGTAATTTTATCTCGGTTAAGCAAAGGGGTACTGTGATATTGAGCAGCACTTTGATCCTACACAATGTGCTGCTAGTACCACAGTTTAGACACAATCTGCTTTCTGTTTCAAAGAGCCTGTCTATTGACAATCTGAGATTCAGTTTTGATAATAAGTCTTGTTGGTTACAGGACCTTACAACTGAAGTTGTGCTTGCTAAAGGGATTAAAGAGAAATGATTGTTTGTTCTAAAGGCTGATGGTTGTTTCCAAACTCAGAAGTTGATTTCTCATTCTGTTAATAATGCTAGTTTCAATTGTAATAACATGCAGTTGGTGCATGCTAGACTTGGACATATGTCCTTTTCCAAGTTTTCACACATTCCTGATTTTAAGTAGTTTGATGTAAGGGATTTGTCATGTGACATTTGTGTCATGACTATGTTTTCAAAGTTGAAATTTGACCTAAGTGAATCAGTTGTTGCTTGTCCTTTCCAGTTAATTCATGTTGATGTTTGGGGCCCTTACAGAGTGCCATCTAGACGTGGAGCCAAATATTTCTTAACCATTTTAGATTACCACACCAGGACTACCTGGGTCTACTTGATGCAAGACAACTTGCAGGTTCTGAGGCTGCTTACTTGTTTCCTAGAACTGGTTGAAACTCAGTTTCAGGTTTCAGTTCAATCCATCAGAACTGATAATGGTACTGAATTCACACAAAAGGGTTGTGTGGACTTGTTTGCTTTCAAGGGTATTGTGCACCAAAGATCGGCTCCAGGAGTTCATGAACAAAATGGTAGAGTTGAACGAAAGCACAGACATTTGATTGAAACTGCTAGGACTATTAGATTACATGATGGTTTGCCTATAAGGTTTTAGGGTGATTGTGTCTTAGGTGCCACACACATCATCAACAAAATGCCTTCAGCTGTATTGAATTGGAAATCCCCTTTTGAATTGTTATATAAAGTTGCTCCTAGATATGACCAGTTGAGAGTCATATGTTTCTTGTGCTTTGTTATTCAACCTAATGATCCCAGAGATAAGTTGGGTCATGTTGCTAGGAGATGTGTGTTTTTTGGCTACCCTCCAGGTCAGAAAGCTTACAGACTTTTAGATTTGGACAGACAAACAATCATTATTAGCACACATGTTAAATTTGTTGAAAGTCAATTTCCTTTTAAGAATGTCATGTCTCCTGCACATCATCAGATGGGAGTGACTGATCACTTAGATACAGATGAGTTTGATTTGTATGATAGTGATGTATGTCCTGCCTCTTAATCATCCTCTCACCCAAGCCCTTCACCTGATGTTGCCCCAGGTTCCATCCCTATGTCACCTATTTTTTCCCAAGACACTAGCATTGGAGATCACAGTGATAGTAGTGCTCCTGCCACCTCATCTTCTTCTCCTCCACCTCAATACTTGAACCTCAGGAGGAATATATCAGGACTAGCTAGATTGAGTGATTTTGTGTGCACTGGATTACCTGTCAGAGGTCAAGTGGATTCCTCATCTTCAGAGTCATTTGCAGTATTTTCAGTTCACAATGTATCCCATCTGTCTGCTCCTTATGTTCAGTCATTAGTGAATGTTTGCTCAGTCTTTGAACCTCACTCTTATAGTCAAGCCAGAGGGATACCAGAGTGGGAAAATGCAATGAAATTGGAGCTTAATGCACTCACAAGCAACAACACTTGGTGTGTTGATCCTCTTCCACCGGGGAAAAGAGAGCCATTGGTTGCAAATGGATATTCAAAGTTAAGCATAGGCCAGATGGATCAATAGAGATATATAAAGCTCGACTTGTTGCTAAAGGATACAATCAGATTAAGGACAAAGACTATAAGCAGACATTCTCTCCAGTGGCTAAATTGGCAACAGTAAGGATCATTTTAGCCTTAGCTGCTTACAAGTTACAAAGGGTGGATTCTTCATCAACTTGATGTGAATAATGCATTTTTGCATGGTTATCTTGAGGAGGAAGTGTATATGACTCCCCCACCTGGTTTCAGTGTTCCCACAGATCATGTGTGCAGATTAAAAAGATCACTATATGGTCTTAAGCAGGCAAGTCGTCAATGGAACCATGAACTTACCAGGTTCATGCTCACCTTGGGTTTCCGTCAATCAAATCATGATTATTCTCTTTTTATTAAAACCATTGTTGACTTAATCACTATTGCTCTAGTTTATCTGGATGATATGTTGATCATGGGCAATTCTAGCACTGAGATTAAAGTCACCAAGGATGCTTTACACAGAGAATTCACTATAAAAGATCCAGGTGTGGCAAGATACTTCCTAGGAATGGAAATAGCTAGATCATCATCTGGTATTCTGCTTAACCAACGCAAGTATGTTTTAGACATCCTCACAGATGCTCATATGGAAGGTTGTGGGCAAGCTGATTTTCCAATGCAACATGGCATCAAACTGTTTGCAACTTTGGGAGATCCCATCACCAACCCTGAAGATTACAGTGTCTGGTAGGCAGACTTCTGTATCTCACCTTAACTTGCCCAAATATCTCTTATACAGTGCAACAATTAAGCCAATATTTGCAGAAGCCATTGAAACCTCACCGGGATGCTCTCATGTACCTTCTCAGATATCTCAAGGGAAGCTTCAATTTAGCCTTATCATATCCATCCAGCTCATCCCTCACTGTCAAAGCCTTCAGGGATGCAGATTGGGGTAATTGTCTAGACACATGGAGATCTCTCTCTGGCTATTGTGTGTTTCTTGGCTCAGTCTTGATATCATGGAAGACAAAGAAACAACATGTAGTGTCAAAGTCTTCAACTGAGAGTGAATACCGATCTATGTCATCTGTTTCCAGTGAATTAGTGTGGGTTCAAGGTGTTCTTAGTGATCTGGGCATTCCCATTCCTACTCCTATCACCCTACATTTTGATAACAATTTGCTCAACAACTTGCTATCAACCCTGTTTTCCACGAGCGGACCAAACATGTGCGGATTGACTCCCACTTTATCCGAGAGATGGTGCAACAAGGCTTCATCATCACTGCACATGTCCCTTCTTCACTTCAAGTGGCTAACATCCTCACAAAGGCACTGGGAGCCAAACAGCATGGGTTTATTAGGTCCAAGATAGGACTCGTCTTTCCTTACCTCGGTCCAGCTTGAGGGGGGTATGTGAGTGTGTACAAGTGTAGTGAACACACTCGGTTAGGCAAGCTAAGAGGGGTAGTTTCGTAATTTCACCATACTCCTCTATCAAATGTAAATAGACGGGAGAGCAATTGGGGTTGTTGTAACAAATCATTTTCTAATTGCTTCCGTGAGGTCTATAATGGAATTTTCCTCTAAACCAAACATTCAGATCTGATTTTCCTTCAATCGAATTTGTCCAATTTCAGTTTATTCAAAGACTAGCTAGCGGAGAGGGGGTGGGGTGGAGCTTCGACGTCTCGCCTCCGCCGTTGTCAATAGAGCTTCGTCATCGCCTCCGCCGTCGTCAACGGAGCTTCGTCGTCGCCTCCGTCATCGTCAACGGAGTTTCATCAACGCCTCCGCCCAAGTGCTTCTCTCCCTTCGTATCCCATGGTGGCGGCGCTCATCTTTCTCAACTTCTGCCCGTAACGAACCTCGAGGCTTCCACCTACCTTGGTGCCGGGAGACTTGGGGGTTTCCTGTGGGAGTGGGGATGGGGGTCGTCTGGTGGGGTTGGAGCTACATCGTCACCTCCGAGCACTTTCCTGTCCCTTTGCAGGCGATGGTGGTGGCGGGTGGGTGGTGGGCGGCGAGGAGGAAACGGGAATGCATCGGTTAGGTTGAAGAAGATAGAGGATGGAGCGGGCTTACATTTTTTTTTATAAAGGTAAAGCGCGGTTTCAAGACGCGTTTCTTTCAGGTATTTTTTTCTACTTTTCTTCTGATTTCAAATTTTGGATTTTACTAGTAAGATGCGGTTTGATTCCGCATTTCTCTGCTAAATTTGACAAAAATGAATATTTTTGTAAATAGTTTTAAACTGTGAATATTTATTTTTCGGTGAATATTTTGAAAAAAAAATTCAACACATAATTCCAAACCGCAGATTTGGCTTCCGCCCAATCCTTCCTCTCGTACCATTGGGGACCCTCGGCCAAGGTCTCGACCTCTTCCCGTAGATGCCCTCTCCGACCACCTGCCCTCTCGCACCTGTTGACAACAACCCTCGACCAAATTCTCGATCAATTGGCCTAGAGTTTGGCTGTTTAGATCTTTATAGAGGTACGTAGTAGCTCCGTCATCGACGCTAGAACACGAGGCGTCGAGGGAGGCACTATCAACGACAACAAGTGCTCATTGGCGGTGGTCCTTCGAGGCCTTGGGTGGGTCAACAATGTTGCAACAACAACGTCGTTCTTGCCGTAGTTGAACCCCCCTCCTCGGGATCTGGAATCGGGAGGGCTAGGGAGCATAGGGTTAGGATTTCATCACCTTGAAGAAGGCTCGGGAGAAGAGTTCCAGGAGGAATCTGGCGCCGGAATTGACGACATCCCAAACGGTGGTCAATGGTGGGTGGGAAGAGGCTTGGGAGGACCTATGGATGTTGAGAGGATTTAGGATGGCTCCTCCATCTGCATTGCTACATTTGCTACTGCTTCATGGTAAAGTGTGGCTTTATTCTTTTTACAACAACAACAATAATAATGACGACCCAGTATATCCCACGATAAAGCGGGGTCTGTGGGGTCAGGATGTACGCACTCTTTATTCGACCCAATAGAGATGGTGTTTTCGATAGATCCAAAAATAACAGAACAGATGTATAGAATGGAGACATGAAGAACAATTGGTAAACTAAGAGTCTGAAAAGCAGCAAAATGAAATTATAAAATAGACACCCCGCAAATGCATGTATAGAATGAAAACCATTCTTCTTCTTTTTTATCAATAAATGAAATAAATGCATGTTCGAACTGAGTTTTACACGAAATTAGAAATAAAGCGCAGTTTAAAACCGTATTTTTTTAAACAAATTAAATTTTTCCCCTGGCGCCATATTCAAATTAGTGATTTGCATAGAAAAATGCAGTTTAAACCGCATTTCTATGATAAATATGAAGAAAAAAATGTAAAAATGAATATTTTTGTAAAAATGAATATTTTTGTAAATATATATTTTGAACTTGTGAATATTTTGGCAAATATATATATATATATATATATATATATATATATATATATATATATATAGGGTAGGGTAGGGTTCAAGTGAGAATAGTATATACTGGTGAGAAGGAAAGAAGCAATGTGATTGGCTAATTAAAAAGGTACACACGCGCTTTTATTTTTATTGGTGAGTGACGCGCGCGTCGTCTCCTCCGATTGTTCCTCACTGCTTCTTCCTCCCTCGCCCCATCTCCTCCCTTCTTCATCACTGGTTCACCATGGCCTCCACCGTCAACCTCCTCACTACTTCACCTTCGTCATCCCTCCCACGCGAAAACGACGACCACAACCTCCTCGACCTCTCCTAATCCACCGCCGCCTCCTCTTCCTGCCCCCGCCTCATCTCTTCCTTCCCATCCCTTCCTTGTTCATCAACATGGCCTCCGCCGTGGCGTCGTCAAAGAGGAGATCCGTTTCTTCCGCCTTCCACAACAGGTACACCGTCTACTCCTACACCATCGACCACCTCGCCAAGCACAAGCGCCGACACACTCAGGAAGGTTACGCCGTCTGCCTGATTAGGCTACGACTCCGTCGGCATGTTCCAGCACGCCCACGACCTGTTCGATGAATTGCTTGACTTGAAATGCGAAAAAAATGTTTTGTCTTTCAATTCTCTTTTGGGGGGTGCTCTCCATTCCAAGGAATTCGAGAGCGTGGCATTTGATTTCATCCCACTTTCAATCAAAGTGTGTTGTTTTGATGGAATTGCTTTGTTTCTAAATACTCCGTACTTCATATATTAGTTCATTATAGTATTCATTTTCAATTCTTTGCATAAATTATATGTTTAATTAGCATTTGATTTCATCCCACTTTCAGTGACTAAATAGAGGTTGGTTCAGTGTCTAAATAGATGTTGGTTCAGTGACTAAAAATATGTTGGTTCAGTGTCTAAATAGAGGTTGGTTTAGTGACTAAATAGAGGTTGGTTCAGTGACCAAATAGGTTGGTTCAGTGACTAAATAGAGGTTGGTTCAGTGACTAAATTGAGGTTGGTTCAGCGACAAAATAGAGTTTGGTTCAGCGACAAAATAGAGTTTGGTTCAGCGACTAAATAGTGGTTGGTTCAGTGACTAAATTAAGGTTGGTTCAGTGACTAAATAGAGATTGGTGAAGTGACTAAATAGATGTTGGTTCAGCGACTAAATAGAGGTTGGTTCAGTGTCTAAATAGAGGTTGGTTCAATGACTAAATAGAGGTTAGTTCAGTGACTAAATAGGTTGGTTCAGTGACTAAATAGAGGTTGGTTCAGCGACCAAATAGAGGTTGGTTCAGTGACTAAATAGAGGCTGGTTCAGTGACTAAATTAAGGTTGGTTCAGTGACTAAATAGAGATTGATGAAGTGACTAAATAGAGGTTGGTTCAGTGACTAAATAGAGGTTGTTTTAGTGACTAAATAGGTTGATTCGGTGTCTAAATAGAGGTTGGTTCAGTGACTAAGTAGAGGTTGGTTCAGTGACAAAATAGAGGTTGGTTCAATGACTAAATAGAGGTTGATTAAGTGACCAAATGGTTTAGCGTTTTAATAACAAGTCGTTCAGGATTTGTATACCAAGTGGTTCTGGATTTTAAACTAAGTGGTTTGGGGTTTTTATACCACTATGAATAAAATGGTTGAAGCACTACAAATAAAATGGCTGAACCAATACGAGTAAAATGACTGAACCACTAGAAGTAAAATGTCTAAACCACTATAAATAAAATGGGTGAACCAAAACAAAGAAAATAGCTGGTTCAGTGATCGAATATATAGTGGTTCAAGGACCGGATACAGTGGTTTAGTGATCGAATAGAGATTGGTTCAGTGATCGAATAGAGTGGTTCAGTGACCGAATAGAGAGTGGTTCAGTGACCGAATAGAGAGTGATTCAGTGACCGAATAGATAGTGGTTCAGTGACCGATTAGATCCGTTCAGTGACCGGATAAAGTGGTTCAGTAATCGAATAGAGATTGGTTCAGTGACCGAATAGAGTGGTTCAGTGAACGAATAGAGAGTGATTTAGTAACCGAATAGAGAGTGACTAAATAGGTTGGTTCGGTGTCTAAATAGAGGTTGATTCAGAGAATAAATAGAGGTTGGTTCAGTGACTAAATAGGTTGGTTCAGTGGCGAAATAAAGGTTGGTTCAGTGACTAAATAGAGGTTGGTTCAGTAACAAAATAGAGGTTGGTTCAGTGACTAATAGAGGTTGGTTCAGTGACAAAATGGGTGAACCATCAAATTGATATTCCTTATCTTAAAATCTCATCTTAAGTACACCCAGGACTTGAAACATGCACCTTCATAAATCATAACAACTAAACTACTGCAGTACATTGATGAGCAAGGAAACCAAATAAGTTGATAGCATGCACCTACACAGGATTAACCACTACTCTTTCAACCAAGCTCCAGCAGTAAAGGAAACCAAATGCTGATTTTATAATGTGTTTTTTTTTTTGGTTTTAAGATAAGCAATATCTAATGCTGTGAGGAAACCAAAAAAATCACAATTTGGTTTCAAGCAAGCTACTGCAAGGAACCCAAATTAGCAGATTGAATCAAACTGTTTTGCAAAAAAATCACAATTTGGTCCGCCAAAATCGCCTGCAGTCCGCCAAGCAACAGATGTTCTTCGTCACCGCCATCGATCTTCTCCCATCGTCCCTCGCCCAAATCGAAGTTGATCCTCATCGGATTCGTGTTAGGTTTTCGGATTTTGGAGTACTTGGATCTTTTACCCGGGATGGAAGAAGGAGACCGATTGATCGGAATCCCGAATTGTCCGACGAAGGTCGTCTTCTATTTCCTTTAGCGTACGGCTCTTCCGGTCGAACTTTTCGGCGTTGGCGTTGTTCCACCGGGAAAACTGAGCCTCCGTCGTCGTCGTTGAGTTTGCGGAGTGCAGGGCCAGTGACGCGAAGATTGGAAAGGGCATAACAGTCGGCGGCGATGGCGGGTGCAATAGCCGAATCCAGATTGCAGTTGGTGAAGTCAGTCTCGGACCACACAGGAATCGATGGCTATGGAGGAGATGGGGTTGATCTACCGAGCAATTTGAGAACGAGCAGATGTGAGAAAGGGGGAGAGAAGGGAACTGAAAACCACGCGCCCTCATTCCAGGAGTATATTTAAGAAACGCGTGTTCTTTACCTAAAAAAAAAGCGCATATGTTTTTTCTTAATTGACCAATCAGGGAGCTTCTTTCCTTCTCACTTTTGACTACCTTTGCACCTGAACCCAACCCTATATATATATAGTGAGGTTAAAGTGAAAAATGGGCTTAAGATGAAAAATTTGCTTAAAGTGAAAATGAGCCTATATTTAATCCATGAAATCTTGTCCGGCCCAACAGCTAATTAAAATATACCGCCTCTCTCAAAATCGCCAGAGCCCCGTTCAACGCTTCCTCTCGCGCGGCTACTGTCCTGGTCGTTTGACGTCGATTGCTTGATCTGGTGGCTCGCCCTGTTCCTCTCCCTCTCTCTCTCTCTCTCTCTCTCTCAAAATCGCCAATTGCTTTCCCGTTCAGCGCCGCCTCTCGGAGGCTGCTGCTCTGGTGGGTCGCAGTCCATGGCCAGATCTGGTGGGTCGTCGTCCATGGATCTAGAGAACGCCGACTGTGACAAAGGGCTACAAAAGGCCTCGTTGGGATGTCGGAAGCTTCCCGATGGTGGTGGTCATGGTCGGCTGCGACATCATCTTCCTCCTCTCAGGGATTGACGTTGTAGTCGCCACAAGAATCGACGCCGCCAGGGATGTCAATGAACTCAATGATGGGTTGTTTTCGACATCGATTTCCCATTCAATCACGTTCCCTACCTCTCAGGGGTCGGTTTTGTGCAAAAACCCCTATCAAATATGTAAAAAAACGCAAACCACCATTGTTGGGGACCTTGGACCTTCATGGGGAGCTGGTTCGCATCCCCTTTGTAGACACCTATATCGGCGTCATCGTTCACCCTTTGACAAATCCAGCACAACAACACTATACTAGAGATTGCACTCGTCATTTTGATAGGTCGTACGCATCAAAAGGAGCTCTGTGCAAAGAGAACGAGTGGCCGGAAGATCTCTGAAAATCACTGTTGAAGCTGCGAAAAGCTTCTGTCGGGCTGAGTTATATTTGTGGGTATTTACACGAAACCTCCCCATGTACTCATTTTTGTAAAAATATGCCCCTGTTTTAGTTTCTAAAATTATAGAAATTATCCCGCAGTTTTAGATGTTGTTCTAACTCGCATAATCTCCTTAATCCGCATCGTTATCATCAAATCTTTACCCATCCATAATGAGTGTAGATACCAAAGAAGATCGTAATAATATTATTTTCGACTTTCTAATTAATTCGATTTTTAATTGAATTAAATAAGTCAATTCCGTTTACGAAATGAGTCAATTCGATTTTTATTTTCGACTTTCTAATTAATTCGATTTTTATAATCTTATTCATGCATTTCATATTATTATTCATACACTTTATCATTTTATTCTTGCACATTATAATCTTAAGTGTGCACTTCATAATCTTATTCATGCACTTCATATTATTATTAATAGACTTTATCATTTTATTTATGCATTTTATAATCTTAATTGTGCATTTCACAATATTATTCATGCACTTCATATTTTTTTATTCATAAACTATTTTACTCTTACACTTTATTATTTTATTTTGCACAACATAATATTATATTTGTACAACCTAAATTTATATTTGCACAATATAATGTTATATTCGCACATCATAATATTATTTGTGCACAAAGTAACATTGTATTATTAGATATGCACAACATAATGTTATATTTGCAAAATATCGTGTTATATTTCCACAATATAATGTTATATTTGCACACCATAATGTTATATATGCACTTTATCATCTTATCTGTGCACATTATCATTTTATTATTGCACTTTATAATCTTATTCATGAACGAGAACAAAAAGAAGACAACCATAAATAGCTTATGCTGAATTTTGAACTCGATTATATATGCATTGGCACATCGCTATACCATTTTTAATTGAGCTAATAGGCTTTTATTCTTGCATTTCATAATCTTATTCATATACTTTGTCATTTTATTCTTGCACTTAATCATTTTATTCTTGCACTTATCATTTTATTTGCACAACATAATATTTTATTTGCACAACATAATATTATATTTGCACAACATAATATTATATTTGCACAACATAATATTGTATTTGCACACCATAATGTTATATATGCATTATATCATCTTATTTGTGCACATTATCATTTTATTATTGTATTTTATAATCTTATTCATGAACGGGAACAAAAAGAAGACAATCATAAATAGCATGTGTGAGATTTTGAACTCAAACCTTTGTGCATGGGCACATCGTTATATCATTTTGAGCTAATAGGCTTTTAATGACACATGTCGCATTAAAGTACAAAACCGCCATAAAAATAGCAACCCATAAAGAAAATATTTGGTAGGAAACTTACTTTACATTAGGAATAACACATTTATTAATAATAATCTTTATTGTATTATTTGTTCACTTTATATTTTGTAATCTCATATTTTTCACTTTTTAAAATAAAGACAATAAATGTGATGTAGCATATTTTGTTGCATTTTGTAATCTTGTAGATGCACCTTATAATATTATTTCAAATAAAAATTACAGGCTAAAATATGTAATTTTTATAATTGAAATAAAGGCGATATTGGTAGAAATAGAAAATATGGGAGAGGTGGTGACATTTATCTCATATTTAGGGTCATTTACCCCATAAAATTAGGTCCATTTACACATTAAATAAGCCCATTTATCAATTCCTCATTTAATTAGGCCCATTTATCTTTAAATTAGACTCATCTATATCTATATATAAACTCTTAATTTAGAAGAGTTTAGGATGATGTGTCAATCTTAGAGAGATTTTAGGAGTCTTAACTAAACTTTTTTTTTGGCCATTTTTCTTGGATTTTCTTTATTTCTCCTTTTTTTCTTCTTTTTCCTTCAATTCTCTTTTTTCTTTAATTTTACTAACCATTGGGCTTAACTCAAAACATGCATTGAATTCAATCTAATATAACTATTGAGCTTCATCAAATTTATTTACTATCTATATAAACTCTTAATTTAGAAGAGTTTAGGATAATGTGTCAATTTTAGAGGGATTTTAGGAGTCTTAACTAAACTTTTTTTTTGGCCATTTTTCTTGGATTTTCTTTAATTCTCCTTTTTTTCTTCTTTTTCCTTCAATTCTCTTTTTTCTTTAATTTTACTAACCATTGGGCTTAACTCAAAACATGCATTGAATTCAATTTAATATAACTATTGAGCTTCATCAAATTTATTTACTAACTATCTATATAAACTCTTAATTTAGAAGAGTTTAGGATAATGTGTCAATCTTAGAGGAATTTTAGGAGTCTTAACTAAACTTTTTTTTTGGTCATTTTTCTTGGATTTTCTTTAATTCTTCTTTTTTCTTCTTTTTACTTCAATTCTCTTTTTTCTTTAATTTTACTAACCATTGGGCTTAACTCAAAACATGCATTGAATTCAATCTAATATAACTATTGAGCTTCATCAAATTTATTTACTATCTATATAAACTCTTAATTTAGAAGAGTTTAGGATAATGTGTCAATTTTAGAGGGATTTTAGGAGTCTTAACTAAACTTTTTTTTTGGCCATTTTTCTTGGATTTTCTTTAATTCTCCTTTTTTTCTTCTTTTTCCTTCAATTCTCTTTTTTCTTTAATTTTACTAACCATTGGGCTTAACTCAAAACATGCATTGAATTCAATTTAATATAACTATTGAGCTTCATCAAATTTATTTACTAACTATCTATATAAACTCTTAATTTAGAAGAGTTTAGGATAATGTGTCAATCTTAGAGGAATTTTAGGAGTCTTAACTAAACTTTTTTTTTGGTCATTTTTCTTGGATTTTCTTTAATTCTTCTTTTTTCTTCTTTTTACTTCAATTCTCTTTTTTCTTTAATTTTACTAACCATTGGGCTTAACTCAAAACATGCATTGAATTCAATCTAATATAACTATTGAGCTTCATCAAATTTATTTAATAACTATCTATATAAACTCTTAATTTAGAAGAGTTTAGGATAATGTGTCAATCTTAGAGAAATTTTAGGAGTCTTAACTAAACTTTTTTTTTGGCCATTTTTCTTGGATTTTCTTTAATTCTCCTTTTTTCTTCTTTTTCCTTCAATTCTCTTTTTTCTTTAATTTTACTAACCATTGGGCTTAACTCAAAACATGCATTGAATTCAATCTAATATAACTATTGAGCTTCATCAAATTTATTTACTAACTATTGGGCTTAATTCAAAACATTGAATATAACTATTGATTATGACACATCATATTTAAATAATGTTATAATGATATTGATATTATTATTACCGAGTAATTTCAAATATCTATATTTATGTATTATACTTTACATAAGATTTTAAAAATAATAATTTTCTGAGATAATTATAAGATATATTTATTGTAAAGTTTTTTTTTTATGATTTTTATCTTAACATTTATCAATATTTTATAATACTTTTATATATAATAATTTAGTTTTAAAAAAACGCGCCATGGCGCGGGAATCGTACTAGTTTACCTTTAAATTGAACCATTTTCACTTTAAGGAGTATTTTCATCTTAAGCCCCATTTTCATTTGAACCTTTACACACACACACACACACACACACACACATATATAGGGTTTACTTCAAATGAAAAAACTCCTTAACGTGTAAAAAGTGCTTATCGTGTAAAATTCCCTTAATTAGGTCGCGGCCCACATCTCTCGTCTTCCTCGTCCATCCGCCAGCAAGAGGGCTCGGAGAAGAGCGTAAAGGCATATCTCTTAGCTCTCTCCTGGTCGCTCCTCCGCCGCCTCGCTCTCTCCATTACAGGTACGCGCTCAGAACTTCTTTCCTTCTCGTCTCTTCTCTCCTCTTTCTTTGCTTCTCTCCTCTTTCGCCAGAGAAGAGCAGCGACTGCGGCGATTTCATGAAGGCAGCAATGACTCCTTCGATCCTCTGCTGACCCCAGGTTCATCCTATCCCTTCTTCCTCTCCGCCCTACCTTCTATTGGTGCTCCAATGGCTACTCTAGGGTTAGGGTTTTAAATTTGGGGCGAAATTTTGATTTTGATGTTTGCTCGTTACATAATTTGTTGAGTGATTTGGCCATGTCTTTCCAATGTGATGGTGATTTGGCCGTCAATTATTGATTTTCGGATGTGGTGATTTGGCCATCTATTCACCGGGCGAAATTTCTTTCTGATTTTAATTTATCTTTTCGGCTTTTGATTTCGATTTGTATTTCGGAATCTAATTTGATGTTCGAGTTCACCTACATTGTTAATTCGATAGTTGAATCACTTGAATATCCCTTCTTTAGTATATACACAAAATTGAAATCGATTTTGCTATTTGATGACCTTGATTTGTAGCTTAACTGCAGTGTTGTTTGCTGTTGTATTTTCGGTCATTTTGCTGCTGCTATTCCTTTTTCTGTCATTTTTTGCACTGCTGTTACTTTTTTGCTTGTTACTCTTTAATTCAAGTGCATCTTTCTCCTCTGATTATGTTGATTTTTTTACAGATCTTGTATTGTGATTTCTTCTCTTGTTGATGGTGTTTTGGCATTATGAGGGTAGGCTAATAATTATACGTTCCTATAATTGCACTACATATGCTTTAAATTTCAAAGTAGGGTTTGAATTCTTAATACAAATACGGATTGGTGTTTTGATGGGGCTTGTAATTAAACTAAGGGCAAATTGTATAAAATAACACGAACTTTAGGTATAGTTGCGGTCGGTGGCACGAACTTAAAAAAAATACAAAAATAATCACCAACTTTGCGGTTTAGTTGCGGTCAGTGGCACGTACCACCTATCTCACTAATGTGGACTAATGGGGGTGCTTGCATGGATTTTTTTTAATTAAAAAGACATAGCGAGATATGGATTAGTGGGTGTTTACATAGATTTTTTTTTTAAAATTAAAAGGCATAAAAGATGTGCTCAAATTGTGTAACTAGCTAGGTTCCATTATTTTATTTATTTAATGTAATTTCAAATCAAATATAACATTTGCAAATTAAAATAACCAGTACCAATTGTCACGTTCATGGTAAACATTTTAGTAGCAAAATGACATAAATAGAACTCCCTAATGTGGACTAATGGGGTGCTTGCATGGATTTTTTTTTATTTATTAAAAAGACATATAGCGAGATACGGAGTATGGATTAGTGGAGTGCTTACATATATTTTTTTTAATTAAAAGGCATAAAAGATGTGATCAAATTGTGAAACTAGCTAGGTTCCATTTTTATTTATTTAATGTAATTTCAAATCAAAGATAATTGTGACAAATATAACATTTGCAAATTAAAATAACTAGTACCAATTGTCACGTTCATGGTAAACATTTTAGTAGCAAAATGACATAAATAGAAAACCAACATTTGGTTAGCACAAACCAAACTTGAGAAGGTCCAGCGGCCCTTAGCATCCAGTTTGTTTTATGCTAACCAAATGTTGGTTTTTGATTTATGTCATTTTGCTACTCAAATGTTTACCATGAACGTGACTAGTTATTTTAATTTGCAAATGGTATATTTTTCACAGTTATCTTTGATTTGAAATTACATGAAATAAAAAATAAAAATGAAACCTAGTTAGTTTCACAATTTGAGCACATCTTTTATGCCTTTTAATTTTAAAAAAAAAGTCCACATTAGTGAGATAGGTGGTACGTGCCACTGACCGCAACTAAACCCCAAAGTTGGTGATTATTTTTGTATTTTTGTAAGTTCATGCCACCGACCACAACTATACCTAAAGTTCGTGCTATTTAACTCCGGGTAGTAAGATTACAAAGTTGATGATTACAAAGATTCAACCTTGTGTGGTAGTAAGATTGCATCAATAGTTACTGGCTTCTATTTAACTCCGGGTATCTATTTCATTAGGACTTGGTGATATTTAAGTGCAATATTAGATAGCAAATGTGCTAACTTAAGAGATAATAGTGCATACTTAAGAGATAGCAAAATGGATGCACTTTTGATGCTGAATTAATAACCCTCTTCTTGATAGGCAATCCCCTTACAATTAAGGACATATGAATTAATTGATCGATCAAACATTGATACTAAACTTGTTCTACGTTGTTTGTGGCTGATTTTGGTGTTTTACTTGGAAATATTGATCAACCATGTCTTATTTTTCCTTAAAAGCATAGAATGTGGAAGTTCTGGTTTGCTTTTTAGTCTGTTGTAAGATCATATCATTCTTTATACTGCTCAAGTTGTTGTTTGTGCTCTCCAACGCAGAGCAATGATACATGAGGGTCATATCCAGTATATTCTAGTCAGTGGGTAGACTGGTGCTGGTAAAACGGAGACAACGAAACTAATTATGCAGTATCTTACCTATGTTGGTGGACGTGCATCCGGTGATGACAGAACAGTGGAACAACAAGTGCTAGAGGTATGTAATTCATTGATCCTTGTTCTTGTCTTTCTTTGGTATTTTTATATTTGCCCATTTGGGATTCAATTATTTCTTTGATATTGATGGGTAAGAGAGAAGGCTGTTAGCAAACCTTATTATGTGACTTGTTTAATCCTTGTTACTTTGGAGATTTTATCCTTGTTGTTTAGAGTCAATTTTTAACTTACTATTTTTTCCCTAACATAAATATACGCATGGTATAGTCAAATCCACTTTTGGAGGCATTTGGCAATGCAAGGACGGTTAGAAATGATAACTCCAGGTAGGTTCTGGAGCTTCTTCTTACCTTTTCTTCTTTATGTTATTGGATGAATTTCTTGTTGCCCTGTTATATCTTAAATGCCCTGCAGTTTCTTTATGATGAAAGATCAAATTTCTTGAGCTTATAATCTTAAGAATTTCCACAAATGACCTTGCTGTGTTATACTGTTATGTGCTAGTAGTCGTGCTCGTGTAAATTAACTGGCTATTGATTTTGTCAAAGAATAAAATAACTACTTTTGAGTAATCATCTTTTGAGGAGTCAATTCCTTATTTTGTTTATTATTATTGGGGAAGCAAGCTTGAAATGCCGAGGTTCGTCATATTTTGGGATCCTTGATGTAGCTCAACAAGGTATACTTTTAGGTCATATTTTGGGATCCTTGATGACGTACCAGTTGGTGGTTTGAGTGCACAAGATGAAGGTTTGGCTGCAACAGAAATTGGTGTACATGGCAGAGCTAATTGCGGATCTGCTGCAGCTATTGGAGTCGGATATTAAGTTGTGTGGTAAGGACGTGAGCTGTTCTGTTGCACAAGAAAAAGAGACAAAGGACAAGGGGGTGTGCAGCAAGAATGCAAAGGGAATTACAGTTGATGAAAAAAAACTGCAATGCTGTGTTTTTAGTTATTCTTGTCTTCCAGTTAAACCTTCTTATCATCCACATTATATATCATATGATGTTTTCCTATGGCTAAACTATTTGCTAGTATATCTCTTTGAAGTATTTAAAGAGGGCTCTACTGATGCTCTTGAGGTTTATTTGTAGGTCAAGCCAAACCTCTATGGATGTCTTGTTGTGCATACAGTTGCAGGTATAGCTGGTGGTACTAGAGTCATACCTTGAGGTAAGATCCTTCATTTTAAATATTATTGCAAGTGTTTAGAACATTAAAGAATATGTGCAGAGAATACAATCAACCCATATAGTTCAGTTGTACATGATTACACTTATTTAAGATCAATAAATATACATGGCAAGCTGCCGACCAAAAATAAATATACATGGCAAGCTGTGCTACTTAATTTGTAGTATTTACGTTTTTTACTAGCATCTGGTCTTTGTAAGACTATAGTAAAACAGTAAAGATGAGTGAACCAAGAACAACTGAACCAACATCTGTAAAATCTGTAGACCAGCTTGACCCATTGATTTAGACAAAATATAACGGATGCACAAATGAATTCCCAACTTTTTGCTTCAAACCTCTGTGGGGCTATATCAAATTTACTTTTTGCCCATCTCACGCCATATATATCCTTTGATTTTTGCCTTTGCCAACCCTTGGATTTATATATCAGCAGCTACCTTTGCAATATATGCTAAATGCTAACGGAAAAAAAGGGTTTTGAAATAATTATCATTGTTCATGATTACCTAAAAAACTAAAAAAGGGTCCCTTTTTTTTTCCAAAACCACAGTTATGGTCTTGGACAAAATTACAGTATAACTTCAAGTCTACTCTTTTTCGCATATATGTTGTTTTAAATTTCAACAAGCTATATCTTAATTATGAACCAGTGTAATTTTATGGCACATGAAACTCTAATGAGATGTTTGAGCATGTTGTGTGTTTTGCATATTTGGTCTCACTTTTACCTCCACTACATGTTGCATCTCATATGCGTAGGAGGCAGACGCTCAGCTGGTGCATTGCCTTCACAAGTCTTGCTTTGGATGCATCCCTAGGCACCTGCTCAACTGTGAGAGATGCTTCTTCTGCAATGCAACTGTTGCTGGTGTGTTGAAGCTCACCAAGGAATCATCTTAAAAAGCTTAGGTTTAGTTTCTGCTTCTTTTTTTTCTTAAGAGCGGTGAGTGGTAAGGAAGCTGAAATGGTCGTCTAGTGTTTGTAAATGGAGTCTGCATGGATTTTTGTGTAAATGGAGTGGCACAGGTACGGTTATTGGTGTGGGATGCCCTGAGGCCCTTCACCTTGAATTGGCTTCAATCCGGTCACGATTTTTTTATTGTACGTAGCATCTTTTACTGATGTTTGTCTTTAATCCTTCATAAGAGGTCAGAAGTGACAGCAAAATGGGGTCTTTTACGCAGGTTATGCTTCACCTGCAATTGTTAGTTGTACACACAAACACTTGCCTTTGAATTATAGGAAGTAGATATGTGTCAAATGATCGAACTCGTGGCCTTACACCAACGGCTATGGTGGTGAGTTCGCGATCTCTAATCATACCTGCGATTCTGCGGATTCACCAGCGTTTTTTGTACATGCTTTTGTTTGCTCGCGATTGGGTCATGTCTAGCAGACCCATGCCATCAGCGACTGTGCTTCGTGAATTTGACCATCTGTTTTAATGACGATGATGTTTTGCACCTGCCTTATATTTCCTTCTCGTGCCTGTCTTGTTGACCTTTATTCATGGCAATATATACATATACATACGTTGCTACCGCGTCAAGCATTCAAACTTACACAATTTGGCCTTTGTCCACATTATATATAAATATATACTCATTAATTTTATCCTAAGACAGTAACCCTTTATTGTATATCTTATTTGAAGCTAGAGTCTTACGCCAAGAATGATATGGAAACTAAATTCGCGTTTTATGACAGTAAACGCGTTATATGATAGCTCCTTGTTTATTCAAACACGATTATATATTACAAAGACCTTATTCGCGATCAAGATATGCTAATTATCAAAACCTTATTCGCGATTAAGATATAAAAGTTCATGTTATAACTCAAAATTCCCTTTCTAATAAATTTTGAATTTTGGAAACTTATCAAAGCAAAAATAGGCGGATAATTTACTTTGAAGAATCACCTCTTGGAGTGACTTCCCACAGACGACGACGCCAATGAAGATTTCCGGACTTCGTACGGTCCGCCCTCGATCGATTACCGGCTCCGACTGTGAAGTGTATTTGTGCAACTGTGAAGTGCATTTGTGCAACTTTAAAGTGCAAATATAAGAACATAAAGTGCAAAAATAAAATTATAATGTGCACATTTAGAATACAAGTGTGCAAAAGTAGGATACAATTGTGCAAATTTAAACTACAATTGTGCAAAAGTAAGATACAATTGTGCAGATTTAGAATACAATTGTGCAAAAGTAAGATCATAATGTGCATGAATAAGACAAAAGATATGCTTTTGAATTCAATGTTTTAATTTTGTTTTTTTTTTACTTTTGAGAGTTTGGGTTCACCTCTCGCATAATTTAGGTTGATAGATGTGAGTTTGAAATCGATTTTTTTTATGTATAAACTTTTAAAATTAAAGTGTATAAATAAGATTAAAATGTGCATAATTAAGGTTAAAAAGTGCATAAATAAGATTATAATGTGCATGATTAACAATTTGCGATTGTTGCGCTCTTGTCTATTGTGCAAATTTAGAATACAAGCGTGCAAAAGTAGGATACAATTGTGCAAATTTAAACTACAATTGTGCAAAAGTAAGATACAATTGTGCAGATTTAGAATACAATTGTGCAAATGTAAGATCATAGTGTGCATTAATAAGACAAAATATGTGCTTTTGAAATCGATGTTTTCATTCTGTTTTTTTTTTTACTTGTGAGAGTTTGGGTTCACCTCTCGGATAATTTAGGTTGATAGATGTAAGTTTGAAATTGATTTTTTTACGTATAAGCTTTTAAAATTAAAGTGCATAAATAAGATTAAAATGTGCATAATTAAGGTTAAAAAGTGCATAACTAAGATTATAATGTGCATGATTAACAATTTGCGATTGTTGCGCTCTTGTCTATTATGTAACCTATGTGGGATTTGAACCCACATCTTTTGTGCAAATGCATATTGCTCTACCAATTGAGCTAATAATAGGCTAAATTAGTATTTTCATGCTAAAATAGAAGAACCTGATCGACATAAAGCATATTGCAATAAAATTCTAAAATCCAATTAGCTCATGATTCACAAACAATTTGACAATGCTATGAACATGAAATTAGTTCCAAATCAACTCAAAAACACAACCATATCATCAATTTCAATCAATTTGGATGTTGGCAAAAAAAACTCAAAATCTAAAATATATCGCAATAAAATTATAAAATCAAATTAGACCATGATCCATAAACAATTTCACAATGCTATGAACACGAAATTAACTCAAAATAAACCCAACAACACAACCATATCATCAATTTCAATCAATTTGACTTTTGGCAAAAAAAACCCAAATTCCGCTCCTAAATCAATCCCTAGGTTTTAAATCTCAATCTAAATCATTTAAACACTATTTTGTGCAAATATAATTTTAAATTGTGCAAATATAATATTATGTTGTGCGTTTATAAACTACGGAATAATTTTGTAATTTATTAAATTTAGATAAGGGCATATTTGGGAAGAAAGGGAAAATATGGGTCAAAATTGTAATTTCATCATCATCTTCCTCACATCGACCAGTAACGCTCTCTGTAGAAACGACGGTTGCGCAGTGGACTTCGGCAAGCTCCCGGTGGCAGCTTAGGGCACGGCGGAGCAAGGGGGAGGGAGATACGGGACCGTGGTGGCGTGGCGAGTCCGTTGGTGGCAATCGCTGGTGGCTTCGGTGGTGGGAAGGTCGCGGTCGAAGGCGGCGAATCCGTGCTCCGTTGTTGCTGGGCAAGGTGGAGTGGGTTGGCGATTCTGATGGTTCCGATGGGGATTTCGGCTATTGCGAGGAGGAGAAGCCGGATCCACGTCTGCCTTGTCGAATTGATCAATACACGATGCTCAATTCCGGCGATTGCGAGGCTTCCGACAATTGCAAGGATTCCGCTGATTGCAAATATTCCGACGATTGTGAAGACGAGAATTCCGGCGATTGAGATGTTGTGCTAGTCCGATGCTCGATTCCCCGCCTCCTGCCATGCTCGATGCCACCGCCTCGCCTCCAGCGTCCTGCCATTTCCAGATTTTTTTAGCGCACTGGCATGGGAGAGAAGAAGCGGTTCAGTTTTTTTTTAACAACCCGGTTCGGTTTTTTTTATAAAAAGAGGGCACGGATCCGGTTTTAAAAAATTTTACACGTTAAGCGGATTTTACACGTTAAGGAGTTTTTACATTTTAATGCTTCCCTATATATATATATATTAATATTACTAATTCTGCTAGCATTTTGCTGACGTGTCACACCCACAATTAAAGTTGAATTTTTTATTCAATGGTATTTTCCTATTGGTCAATATTATTGCTGAAATTATTTGTTTCCTATTTGATATATATTTGTTTTCTATTTTTCATACGAAGATTATTTAAATTGATATGATTATATCAATTTGTGATCTATTTTAAATATATTTTTTTCATTTTTTTCATATAAAATATTATGTACATTGATATACGCCGGGCTACAGTTTTGAATATTATCATTCTGTGTGGTCTTTTATATCATTATTTTATTAATATCATGACTTTCTTTATATATTCCATTCATATCAATAATAGTATATATTTATTAGGATCACAATTTTGGATACTATCATTCCGAATTTCGGGTTGGTTGAGAGTCGGGTCGGTTTTGTGTGTGTTCGGGTTTATTTCGAGTCGAGTCAGATTCAGGTCGGGCTCGGTCTCGGGTTTGGGTTACAGATCATGACTCCGGATTTTCTGGTTTCGATCGGGTCTGGGTTCGGGTGAGCTGGTCGGGTTTCTCGGGTCGGGTCAGATTTTGCCAGCTCTAACAATGATGATCAGATCAGAAGCCATTATATTAATTGGTCCACATATTTATACAAGTCTTATCCATAATTTGTTATGTAACCTTTTTTAAAAAAATTAATTAGAATATCTAAAAATAAAAAATATATTTGAAATATCAAATACTTACATAATCTTATATTTATATACGTATATAAATAAATTGACTAATATATTGAAATGTGATAACTCGAGAATTAATAAGAATATTTAATTCAAATGTCAAAATAAAAAATAACTATAAAAAACAACGATTGTCAAAATAATATTTCTTTTTAAAATTTACATTTATTATTCAATATAGACATCTTAAATTTTTATTGAAATTTTTAAATATTTTTGGAGATAGAAGCAAAACGTCATTAATTTTAAGAAGAAATTATTTTTGCACCTAATAACCATAAACATTTGAGGAAAATAATTATCCAAAATGAATATTTTAAATCTATACTTACTCAACACATTCTACATGACATGTATATAAATTTTTAACAAATGATTTATTAGAGATAAATTACATTTATTTTAAACATCTTAAATGACTATTTGGAATACAAAAAACAACATTTTAAGATTTACAAACAAAAATTGAAGAATATTGAGAAAAGAAAATGTGAAATTTGTATATATTATCATTTAAAAATAAATAAAGGTTGGTTGAGAGTCGGGTCGGTTTTGTGTGTGTTCGGGTTTATTTCGAGTCGAGTCAGATTCAGGTCGGGCTCGGTCTCGGGTTTGGGTTACAGATCATGACTCCGGATTTTCTGGTTTCGATCGGGTCTGGGTTCGGGTGAGCTGGTCGGGTTTCTCGGGTCGGGTCAGATTTTGCCAGCTTTAACAATGATGATCAGATCAGAAGCCATTATATTAATTGGTCCACATATTTATACAAGTCTTCTCCATAATTTGTTATGTAACCTTTTTTTTAAAAATTAATTAGAATATCTAAAAATAAAAATATATATTTGAAATATCAAATACTTACATAATCTTATATTTATATACGTATATAAATAAATTGACTAATATATTGAAATGTGATAACTCGAGAATTAATAAGAATATTTAATTCAAATGTCAAAATAAAAATTAACTATAAAAAACAACGATTGTCAAAATAATATTTCTTTTTAAAATTTACATTTATTATTCAATATAGACATCTTAAATTTTTATTGAAATTTTTAAATATTTTTGGAGATAGAAGCAAAACGTCATTAATTTTAAGAAGAAATTATTTTTTCACCTAATAACCATAAAAATTTGAAGAAAATAATTATCCAAAATGAATATTTTAAATCTATACTTACTCAACACATTCTACATGACATGTATATAAATTTTTAACAAATGATTTATTAGAGATAAATTACATTTATTTTAAACATCTTAAATGACTATTTGGAATACAAAAAACAACATTTTAAGATTTACAAACAAAAATTGAAGAATATTGAGAAAAGAAAATGTGAAATTTGTATATATTATCATTTAAAAATAAATAAATAAATAAACACTCTTTTATGATTAATTTTGGGTGTTTGGCTTCAAATATCGAAGAAAAAAATATTTATCCCCAAAATGAATATTTTACATCTATATTTATTTTATACACCCTAGATGTCCCTTATTATAATTTCAATATTTTAAGACCTGCAATTTTTTTTAAAGTTAGTAAAAATAATTAATTTGTGAATATTCGATTTCAAAAGTTAATTATAAAAATCAATTAGAGCCATTTTTTTTACAATTTACTTATTTTAAAAGTTAATTAAGACTTACAAGCATTACTTATTTTACATTTTAGATGAGGAGTCTTAGATCACTTTTTTTTACCATCTTACCTTTATTTTCTCTATTTATTTCTCCCTCTTTGTAGCCATCTTTCTAATGAAACTAATGAATAAGTTATGTATATCTACATAACTTCAAAAGTATTCGCACAATCATGTGCTTATGAATTTTTTACTCATTATATGATAACTTATATTTTCCTTTTTAGTTTTATCCTAATGATGATAATTATATATGTATTTCAAATTATAATAGGTGATGTGTTTGAGTTTTATTACTACTTTACCTTATTAAATCATTTAAAAAATTATATTGTATCTCTTTCCAACTAATTTATAAATTAAAAAAAATACTTTATACAGATTCTTTTTGTTGTAAACAAGTATATATATTAATATAGTATTATATAGATATATAGAATGATGTTCAATTTGAAATGAATCAAAATCCCGTGCCTTCAAGACACGGGTATTATACTAGTATATATATAAATCTTAAAACAAGCAAGCAAGCAAGCTTGAACAGCCAAATTTGCAGTATGATTCTAGAAAGAAATGGGGTTTTCCATAAAGCAAGTTGTTACAGTAATACGTAGGGGTGGAATTGGTACATTACTGATTCTTTTTTGCGTTTACCATGTACCAATCAATTTGAATTGGTAATCTTAAAATCCGAACCATTACCAACCACCGAAGGGGTTGTACCAACTTAATTGGTTACTAATTAAGTTGGTTGGTACATGTTGGTAATGGAATTTTACCATGTTTTGGATGTTAATGAAAAAAATATACAAATAGTCAAATAAAATACAGTTTAATTAAAACTTATAAGTGATTAAGTACAATTCAAGTACCAACAACATAAATACTTAAATTGTTTATGTATTTAAGCACTAAATCAAAATAAAAACTTAAATAGTCCCGACGATTTTGAAAATAACATGTTCATGTACTTTCGAATAAAGTTTAGGTTTTATTCTGAACCGAGGTCAAGCTAGTATTCCTCCATTGATTAAAAGCAGTTTATGAAAATAACAAATACAAAAAGAAATCAAGTTAATTACTCCGTAATAGTTAATTAATACTTAAAATAAAAAAATAGTAAAACAATATACATTTTTTAAACCCTAGCATAACATAGGTAAATGAACTCAGATCTCAAAGGGTGGCCGTCATTAAAGGGATGAAGTCGAATGGTGAAAAACCTAAGACTAGGCTTTTTTCTCTCTCTCTTTATTTCCCTAATTAAATTTTAGTGTTTTACATAAAAAGTTATGGACTTACATTAAAACTTAAAACAATTAAAATATAAATTAAAAATCCTAAATATATATTGGTAGGAATTTGTTGGTAATTACCGTACCAACCAATTTCAAATCGGTTGGTAATGGTAATACCAACTTTTCCGTTTCAATTACCGTTACCGTACCGACTTCTGAAACTTGGTTCGGGTGGCACGTGTTGGTTCGGTTTTCGTGGGAATTTTTGCCCAGCCCTAGTAATACGTAGTAAAGATCAAGTGGAAAAAAGGTCATTGAATTAAACAAGGCAATATGGCAAAATATATAAATAAAGGCATGATTATGTTCCGGTCTCTAAATTTAAGATGATTTTGCTGTATCTATTAAATGTATAATTTTGCTCCATTTTGTACTTAAATCTTCGCATATATATCCATCTCTTTTGATGATTTTGCTTTGGTTTGCAAACTGATTTTTTTATTGTTCATTAGAATCACCTCCGACTTAGCCGGCAAGAATCACGAATCAGGTAAATCGATAACCCTGAGTACGTGAGCCCACGTACTAGGTAAACCGGCGCAAGCGTACTCGGTAAACTGGTTTGCGCTGACGGGTTCGACCCACTAGTAGGGAGCAAGGTAAACCTTAGATGGAAATTTCAAGGAAAGGGGCGGAGGCATGGATCGAACCCGGGACCTCCTTTCCACCCCCTTATTCCACACCACTAGACTACCCCGACTGAGGCAGAATCACCGTCTTTGGCAATACGCCCCTTTGGCGGAGTATCATATATAAGTTTTCCCAATTTAGGTCTAATTTGCTTCAATTCATAACATCTGTTATGAATGTTTATATACTTTATTAAAATTAGTTTTAGGGAATTAGAGATAATGAATATCAATTTTTTAAAATATATTATAGGTATAACACTAGATATTTTTTTTAACATGCTAAAAAACACAATTTGGAAAATATACTGCTATTTATTAATAATATAATAATGAGAAAATGGGCGGCGATAAGTTTTTTCATTTTTCAAACCCTCGAACCCCTTTCCAAATCTTCTACGCAAAAATCCATTCGGATCACCTATAACCCCCGGTGTAACCTTCCCCGCTACATGATTTCTATTGATCCACCTATTAATTATTTTTCTAATTAAACATATTAAAATTATTAGGTAAAATCATAATTAAAATATAAAACTTATTAATTTCCTAAATTATTAAAAAAGAAAACTGTCTAGTTTACCTCATCCTCTTCCCACGTTAGCCCGACGTCGCTCTGACTCGACCAATTTCACAAGGGCACTCAAATCCAAACCCTAACCGCAATGGCACTGTAATCCCAATTGCAATCGCATTTAGATCCAAGTTTGCCATAGATTCAAAACCTTTCTCCATCCCATTCTCGATTGTAATGGTGCATCGGTGGAGTAGAAGGCTCAACCTCGATCGGTCTTGCTCGACAGCAGCTAAACGTTTTCTTTCCTCCTCCCGGATTCGGCAAAAAACAACGAATAAGTTAATGATTTAGGCTACGGATTTGTAGCGAGTTTTTTAACATGACATTGGGATTAAGAAGTTTTTTTTTTTTTGGGACGTGGGGGGCTTGAGCACCCACTAATACACAAATTGTGTAAGAAGTGGGATTTGAACCCTTGACCTCTTACAAGGGCCACCTCTCCCTTACCACTAGGGCAAGGGATCATTGGTTTAAGAAGTTGATCTGAATAGATGTACTCTAAAGATAGCTTGATCCGGAAATATGTTATGGGCATGAAATTGTTGATTTTTTTTTTTCCTGTACTTTGAATCTGTGAAGTTTTGTGACGTGTGGGAAAAATTAAGCTAATTAGCACTTAGTATATAGATCTAACCTCCTTTCTCCCCTGAATTGTACACTTTGGTATTTACTGTCATACTTTCATAGTTTCAAAACTTTGTGATGTGTGGGAAAAATAAGCTAATTAGCACTTATGAGAGTTCCAAGATTGGGAGGAAATCAAGTGATATAGGATTCACCTATGCTCCCTTTTATCTTTGCATTTATTGTCATACTTTCATATTTTGATAGCTTCACTTACTGTCATAAGGCTAAGTATTACCATTTTGATAGCTTAAGATGATTCACTTGTGAGAGGCAATCAATTTGTAGAAACATATATATTTCCAATCCCCAAAGAAACAAACTCTCAAATACTCATCCATCTCTTGTTGGATTGTTGGGGTAAGTTTTCAGAACATAGTGCTGATTTTTTTTACGAAAATTTCACCAAGTACCCCCGAGGTATCGTGTTTTTCGCGGGGTGTACAAGAGTTTGTACAATTTCGCCGGATACCCCTGAGTTTTAATATAATTTCGCCTCGTTCCCTTGCTCGGTTAAAACTAACAGCCATTCCCCTTTCCGTTTGTTTTTTCTTAAGTCGTGCAAGAGAAACGAAGAAACGAGAGGGTAGGCCGACTGGAGGAGAAGCAATCGGCGGCAACTGAGAACCCACACAAGGCGACCGTCGGAGGCACCGAAAGGAGTGGTAGAGGCGTTGCAAGACTCGCCGGAAGTGGTGGTGGAGGTGCCAACCAGGTATGTATCCTTTTAAAAAAATTAGGGTTTTAAAGGACGAATTTAGGATTTCAATTTTTTTGCAATTTGTGTTCGTTATCACCGAATTTTGGGGTTTAAAAGTTCGAAAAGTTGGAACTTTGCATTGCTGGTTTTTCTGATGTGAGATTAAGAAGGCTTTTTATTCTTTATGGTTGCCTTGAACATCTCTTGACATCCTCTTGTTGCAGATGCATCTAGGATTTATCATTGTTAAGGGTTTGGTTATTGTAGCTGAATTCAAACTGTTTGTTCTGGCAAGATCAATGAGGGAGGTGTAAACAACACAGAGATTAGTTCTGTGTAAAACAATATAGATTAAATGCCTGATGTTTGTTGTCTGCTACTATTCGATTACCTGATGTGAATTGGACAAAATGTTTGTTGTCTGCAGTCCCGAGCCCATCCTTGAGAGATTGTATTTCAACAAGAGTTGTGCTTTTTCCACAACTCTTACAAAGGTAGTGGTCCAAAATGAATTGGTAGTTTTGGAAAATCTCCGGTGTATAAAAATTATCCTTTGTTCCTCTATAATACCGTGTCTTCACAACATATTTTCATTTATGTGTTTTCAGTTAGGCTATTAGCTCAAAGGGAGAGCAATGTGTGATTACACATGATGTGGGTTCAAGTCCCACATAGACTCCAAAATTAAAGGATGAAAAATAGCACTTGGGTAAATTTTGCTAAACTTTGTTGTATCTAATATTAACCCTTATCAAAGAAAGTTAATTGAATCTCTGCTGAACTTTGCAATAACAAAGAGCATGTTTCTGCTTGAAAGAAGCAAAGGAGAAAAAAAAAACATTATTATCATTTGTGTTATTAAGGAAATTTTCACTTCCTAGTATACAGGTCTATTACTTTCCTGTTATAAAGCAAATTATCATGCTTAATCAAAACTCGAAACACATATTAGTATGGCATCCAAGAATTTACGAGGTAAAGGTTCTCTCTATATCCTGAGTTGCATTTGCATCTATATCCAGGGCCATTGTGTGAATCAGAGCAATAGGTGTTCTCCTTGCATGCATAGCTCGACCACGAAGGCATAGCTACATGGATCAAATTTTGACACATAGGTGTCTTTTCTTTCATAAAAACCGAAATTCGCTGAGCTTGTCAATTCACCGAGTTTAAAATTTGTTGTCATAAGATCTGTAATTTACCATATAATTATATATACCTCAAAAAGACATAAAAGCCATAGAAACACTGCAGCTGTCATATAATAAAAAAAATTCAGCATATAAACTGATGTTTGTGAGTGATCAATTGGCTTTACATCCGTAAACTACAAAAAAATCATAGATAACCTATGTGGGATTTGAACCCACATCTTTGTGGGTGAGCACAATGCTCTACCATTTGAGCTAATAGGTTTAAAATCGCTTCGAAAAATTAATTTCAATTTATAAACCAAAAACAGTATGCATGAAATGCTTTGATTGTCCCTCCATGCCCCAACTGTAGAGTGCTAAGCTTTGGAATAATGTGGAATTGAAACTTGGCGCTCTCTCTCTCTCTCTCTCTCTCTCTCTCTTCCAATACTGCAACAAAGCTAATGAAAGCATAAACATCTTTAATTTTATTTCATTTATATCTTAAAGGAAAATCTAGTAGGGAAAATAATCTAGGATCTATTTAGATGAAAAGAATTTTTTTTCATTGCCTAAATCATATAAAAATAAGTACAATCAAAGAAAAGTTGAATATATTGTACCCCACTGCAGAACTAGCAAAACTGAGAACAAAACCAAACAAGGAAACATGTTTATTCATTAAAAAGGAAAGGAAAAGAAAAAAAGCCTTCAACTTGACTAGTGTATTACATTGTCTACAAGGAGAGGGTATCTTTGACTCATAATTTCACATGCAGTGAAGCCACAAGTAGTGTGGAAATGATAAGAAGAAAATGAAATACACAGTAAAAGACATTAAACACAATCACAAAGAAATTGTCTGATTCATGCTTAACTTAGCCACAAAGAGACCTTAATCATATATAGGCTGCATCACTCACTATACACGCGTGTATTCAAATCTAAATTATAGCACAACCATCATGTATGTCCAACTTCCAAATGCCAACAGTTTTTCCATTACAAGAGTTCTATATTGCATCTACAACAATCCATACATCTCAAACATACGAGGTGTATGCTCAAATGCTCAATGGATTTCTCTACGAAGAGCTACCACATGTTGTGCAATTTAACAAGTTGGAGATATTGTGTAACTATCATGACAATTTATAACCCCAAAATTCGATTATGAAAAACAATGCTCCAAATCTAGATGAAATCCCCCTGAATCTTTAATCCCCAAATCTAACCCAATATCCCCAATTTGATAAACCCCTAAATCTAAAAACTCTAACTTCCAAATCTAACCAGCAATGCAAAGTTTCAACTTTTCGAACTTTTAAACCCCAAAATTCGGTGATAACGAACACAGAATGCAAAAAAATTGAAACCCCAAATTCGTCCTTTAAAACCCTATTTTTTTTAGAGGATACGTACCTGGTTGGCACCTCCACCACCACTTCCGGCGAGTCTTGCGGCGCCTCTACCACTCCTTTCGGCGCCTCCGACGCTCGCCTTGTGTGGGTTCTCTTGCCGCCGACTGCTTCTCATCTAGTCGGCCTACCCTCTTGTTTCTTCGTTTCTCTTGCACGACTTAAGAAAAAACAAACGGAAGGGGGAATGGCTGTTAGTTTTAACCGAGCAGGGGCACGAGGCGAAATTACATTAAAACTCAGGGGTATCCGACAAAATTGTACAGACTATTGTACACTCGGCGAAAAATACGATACCTCGGAGGTATCTGGCGAAATTTCCGTTTTTTTTTTTATTCCCTAGAGTGTTCTGCTGAATTGTTTGAGTAATACTCATCCATCCTCCTTTTGCGTGGTTACATTTTATTTACTCAGAATATAGTGCTAAATTGTGTTTAATGGTGCTTATGATATTAGAGCTAACTTCTTCCGATGCTGAACTTGAACAATATGTGTAGAATGATAGAATTGATGTAAAGTCCTCCTTCAGGGTTTCATTCAGACCCATAAGAAATGATTGTAATTATCAAGAAACAAGAGGTAGTACTTGTGACATTCCTTGCTAGATACAAGAGAGGTCCAAATGTCACTATGAATGATATCAAAAGGAGCAAGGGTGGAGTTAAAAGACTATTGAAATGGTAGTTGGGCATGTTTGCCTAACTGACAGGAAGAGCATAGACCAGAGCGTAGGTCTTTAGGACAAGTGACAAGACTCTGAGAACGGAGGATATCTAGAACGGCAGCACTGGGATGGCCCAAGTGTGCATGCCACATGCTGGACGATGATGCCGAGAGGGCGACCAGACACGAATGACAAGACGTAGGAGGTGGTATGACAAGGTAGAGCTCCCCGGTGCTGTTGCATCTCATGCGAGTAACCCTCGTAGTAAGATCGTTCACAGAGAAACCAAAGGGATCAAACGTAAGGGAAACGTTATTGTCAGTAGTGAACCGACGGACAGAGATAAGGTTTTTGACAATCTTTGGGGCAATGAGGTCATTGTTAAGGTGTAGTGGGTGGGTTGGGGTCTGTAATTTGGCATGGCCAATCCCCGAAGTAGCAAGGCGACTGATAAAGCATGTTTCCAATAGGCATTATAGGTTAGTTTCGGTGCATTTCATTGTTATATAATCATGTTTTAGTATTAATTAGATTATCATTCATTTTGTGGGAAAGTTCGGAATCTACGCTATTTCGATGGTTTTATGTAGATTCGTAGATCCGAGACAAAGAGCACAAGGAACGGAGCTAAGAGAGGCTAAAGCGAGACTTGGGAGAGCTTAAGGAAGAAGTCTCAAAGAGAATGGAACAACCTAAGGAGCAACGGAGAACGAAATCGAGGTCTAAGAGCGAAAACGAGGGCGAGTCGCGAAAGCTGTCCGCCCGGCGAGCTGAACTTGTAACGCACTTTCCGGAGGCCTCGGATGTCCGATCGACGCATATGAGCATGCGTTGGAAAGCTCTTTCGAAGATCTACGTGATGCTGTTCTGTTGGATTTTCTCTGCCAGCGAATGCCTTTCCCCTGCAGCGAATCAAGTCAGCAACAACATGTGCGAGAAGGTGGCCGGCCTGAGCATGAGTCGCTGCCAGCGAATGGCATCTTGCTGCCAGCGACTGGAGTCAGCGGAAGCATGTCCAGGAGCAGCATGACTCGCTGCCAGTGAAAGGAAACTCGCTGCCAGCGAATGGAGTCGCTGCCAGCGGACGACCGGATTCGCTGCAGCGGATGTAAGCTTTCGCGGCAGCGAATGGAGACTCTCGCGGCAGCGGAAGGGTGGACTCGCGGAAGCGGAATCGAAGAAGCTTGAAAATATTCTAAGGCATGGACATTCACTGTCAGCGAGTGTAGTAGCGAAAATCCAACAGGAGCTTGATTGACGCCATTCGCTGCTAGCGGAAATTTTCGCTGCCAGCGGAATTTGACGCTGAATTAAATTTGGAAAGTCTATCTTCTATCTAGTTTGTTTAGGAAGTTTCTATCTAGTTTATCTATCTTTTACCTTATTTATGGAAGACATTAGGCTTATAAATAGGATGTTCTAGGCTAAGTTTTTTAATGGAAGAATTCCAAGTAGAGAAATCACCATTGAAGAGAAGAAAGCTTAGGTAAGCCATGTTTGGCTAATTTTGTAGTTTCCGCCTACACTTTCAAGACTTGGTTGGTGGTTTGTGAGTTTCTAATATAAGTTATTTTTCCTCTTTAATTCTTTCAACTTCTTTGTGCGATATTGATTATGTTATTGATGTTATCTTGATTAGCTACCTTGATAATATTTGATTTCATGCTAGGATTTAATACTTTCGTATTTGTGTTATTTCCGTAGTAGCACGCATAAGATTGTGGATTCCGTGTTTGAAGCATGATTATGTAGGGAGTTGACATATATCTTAAACATTGATTTACCGTGTTTAATTGGTGTTATTTATATGCTCAAGTTCTTGGGACTATTTGCTATCTCTTTGTTAAATCTTGACCGTGTTAAGGTTGCATTGAGGTGTAAGGGATTAATTGGACTCGTAGGACTTTTAATCTACTTAAACCAAGACGAGAGGAATTCATAGGAAAAGATAATAACTTGAAAAGGATTCGATGATCAATAAAACCAACCAAAGTCGAGAACTTGTAGGTGGAAACGCTTTTCTTCTATCCTTTATTTGCTTTTGTCAATATATTTTCTTTTATTTTCATTCATAAAAATCGTTTCTTTTATATTGATAAATACACAATATTTAGAAATACTTGATTCTCTAGGGTTCGACCCCTTACTTGCATACTATACTAGTTTGTTTGTTTGGGATTTATTTTTGGCGAGGTGAATCAACGACTTTCCCTCCGTCAGCGACCACCATTGCCGACGATAATAGAGTGTGCAGGACCTTTAAAAGAAATAGAAGAGAGGTTACCTGAGAAGTTCGTCATATGGGAGGTGGCACCAGTGTCCATGTACCAAGAAGAGTCGGGGGATATTAGCTGCGTAGAGGAGAAGGCGTGATGCATAGCAGGCGAAACATAGCATGGATCAGGCGATGTCAGATAGGCCTGAGGACCGGCATGTCGAGGGGCAGGATATCCAGAGTATCGGTGCATTTTTTTTTTGTGTGCCACCTAATTTAATAAACAATTAACTCAGGGCCAGAAACGAAAAATAGTAAAATACAAAGACGTTTCCGTAATTACGTCAAAAGAGATTCCAAAAGAGCGCATCTTTCTTCTTCGTTGGAACATGGAAGCACGGATAGAGACGGAGATGGCTCGGCGGTGACGGGCAGCGGTGGATCCGGGCTGAGAGTGGCCGGATATGTGCTTGTAGTGGCCGGAGATTCCGGATCTGGGTAGCGAAGATGCGAGGGAGGACAGCGAGAGCAAGGGTGCGGGGCTCGTGGAGGCCGGATCGGAGACGTGCGAGGGATGACGATGAGCAGGTGGTGGCGGCGCAGGAGTGCGGGAGTGCGGGAGAGAGGGGAAGGGGATGGGGCTTGTGAGGGAGACCGGTGAGTGCGGGATCTAGACCGAGAGGAGGAGGCCGGTGAGGGAGGCCGAGAGGGAGGTCGGTCGGCGGCGGGGAGGGGTGGGGCGGGAGGATCAAATTAGGGTTCCGTGAGGAAGAAAATGATGTGATACCATGTAGAATGATTGATGTAAAGTCCTCATTGAGGGTTTCATTCATTAGACAATGATATATATAGGTTACAAAGGTATTGGGCCTTTGGGCCCACTATACAATATAAGACCTATGTAATCTATCAATATGAACTACACAACTATTATTGAACCTTCAAAACACTTGAGATGTTTTAGTGTAATGTCGTTACTGATTATTTGGCATTTTTATAAAGCCTATTAGCTCAAGCGGTAGAGCGATGTGCTAATGCATAAAGATTTGGGTTCGACTCTCACATAGGCTAATCAACATTTTCAATTTTCTATGAAAATCAGGGTGCATATACAAATGAGACTAGCTATCAACCACTCATAATTGAGATTAAAACTAATTGTTTATGTTGAAACCTCATGAAAACAGTAACTCTATAAGAATATGACTTTACAACAATGGAAGTTGAGGATTGGTTAATACTTGAAATAGGTGTGTAGTCAGTCAAATGCATTAGCTTTCTTATGCCTTTCATTTAGCTGCATGTAATTCAGCTAAAGACACGCAGCTCAACACATACCAACAAGTGGGAAAAATACGAACAGAATCAAGTAAGCTTAAGGCAACATAACTAAATCAAAATGATATTTTAGTTGATGAAACTAACAGTGAATAAAATCCTCCAATCGTACCGTAGCTAACAGAAAAGAAAATTTTATGACTATAAGCTGAAAATGAAGAGATAAATGGGAAATGACAGATCGAGTTTCAACAAGTGAAAAATGCAAATAGGCATGGCTGGCAATGTCTTTAGATCGAACTCCTTAAAGTCCTCTTTCTTTCACATGGATTGATACTTCTCTGCACATAGTAAAATTACAATTAGAGGACACATACTTAGTGATTGCCACATAAAAAATAGCAATTACAATTAGAAGAAAAACACTATATGATTACCAGCCTTTTTTTGTTATAAATAAGTCATCTCTCAGTGTCCATTTAATTCTCCAAAATATCATCTAAGTGAGCCTGAAAAAATAATTTTTGTTTTCATTTGCTATGTAGTTAACATAAATACAAAAAGATCATACTCAAATACAATGAAATTAGTATAGAACTGAAACATGTAGCTAGGTTGTTTTTCATTTTTCACCTGAGGCACATGCACCGATGCTATCTTGTCAATAATGTTGTATAACTGAACTGAGACTGCTGATTTGACTGAGTTGGTATTGGATTGATAGATATATCAAGACCGATCGAGGTTGAGCCTTCTACTCCACCGATGCACCATTACAATCGAGAATGGGATGGAGAAAGGTTTCGAATCTATGGCAAACTTGGATCTGAATGCGATTGTAATTGGGATTACAGTGCCAGTGCGGTTAGGGTTTGGATTTGAGTGCCCTTGTGAAATTGGTCGAGTCAGAGCGACGCCAGGCTAACGTGGGAAGAGGATGAGGTAAACTAGGCAGTTTTTTTTTTAATAATTTAGGAAATTAATAAGTTTTATATTGGGTAATTTTGACAACTAGCACATTATGAAGATCTAATTAGCTAACTAGGACTCAAACAAAATTAATTAGCTAACCTAGCACCATTCCTCAAATGGACTATTAAGGTCAACATTGACCTGCTCTTTAGGATTTTTTTTTAGTGATGATATTTTTTGTGATGCCATTTTTTGTCGTTTTGATGCCATTTTTTATTACATTTTATTTTCGCTTTGATGTCACTTTTCTAATAAAATTGATTGATGACACTTTTTTAATGCAACTTTTTTCAAATCTTGATGACATTTTGTATTTACTATGATGACACATTGATCATTGATGCCATTTTTTTTACTGTTGACTACTGATGACACTTTTTTTATATTAATTTTTTAATGATATTTTTTTTACCGTGATGTCATATTTTTTCAAGGTAATGTTTTCGTGATGCAATATTTTTTCAAGGTAATGTTTTGATGACATTTTTTTCTTTAATGTGATGCAAGTTTTTCAAAGCAGTGTTTTGATGCCATTTTTCTAATGTAATGATTTGATGTCATTTTTTTTAATCAAACCGTTTGATGCCTCTTTTTTTTAATTTAATTAATTGTATATCGATATATTTTCATCGATTCTACTTTTATTCACCGATGACACGCTGTTATTACACTTCATTGATGCAATCACTTGTGGTAACATTTTTTTACAATTGATGACACATGAGCATAAAATGTGATTAAACTTCATCGATGACATCTTGTATTGATGACTTTTATTCATTGATGATATTTGTGATTACACCTCATTAATCTCAATACTTTATTCATTTGTGATGATATTTTTATTTATACAATTGATAACATATGAGCATAAAAGGTGATTACACTTAATTGATGACATTTTTACCGATGACATTTAAGAATCTAAAAATATGAAATACCACATAACATGTCTCCCCTCCTCCTTTTCTCTGGGCTTGGGACCGGTCGTGTACCAAAACACAAGCGGAGTTAAAAACATGTTCACATATAAAACTGAAGTACCATGAGCTTCACGAAATGGAAAAGATGAAAAATGTCAATGTAAATGACCAATTAGAACATACTAAATTAATCAAACGATGTTTGACTCTTAAGTTACCTTCTGCACAAAATCATTAAAACAAGTTAATTTGGGCTCTTTCCCTTGAATTGGTAAATAAAGAGCGGCCATTCCAAGGTTCGAACTGGGGACCAATGACTATTATCCACAACTCCTTTCCGGTGAGCCATTCCGGAATGGTTAATTTGGGCTCTTTCCCACTAATTCTAACATGGCATTCATATCAAATTGATGTAAGTGACCATATATTGATGAAATATCCGTAAACACTTTGGAACCTCTAGATGTTTGTTCTTCCATCTTTGAATGGAATCATGTGGTGGTTCCCAATGAGCAGCAATAGATTGATTCACATCGGCATCTATGACCGTTAAAGTGAGTTGCAAAAGATAAGTGATTCAATCCTATATCACAAGAGACATGTTATACTCCACAAAGACAAATATCAATGACAACCATGTTTAGATGCCAACTTGTACTAGAAAGTTAAATGAATACCAACGTTCATGCAAAATTACCAATAAAAGCATACAACTAAGTAGAACTTTCATGATATGTAAGGTCCTAATTCGAAATAAGTAACAAATTCGTTCATAACCACCCCTAAAAATTATTCGAAGGACTCCGAGGTGAGCATCAATATCCCAAAAACGGTAGAAGCAACTAAGAATCATCACATCGTCCAATAATTGTTGTTGAAAAAAATCAGGAACGTAGATGATTCTATAACAATAACACCAATACACAGGAGCCAACACAACCTCACCTGCGTAGATACGTGATTCCAACCCTCTCTAGGTAGATGTTTCAATCGTGAAAAGGATAACGATCAAAGTCAAGTCGACCTTAAACAAAAAGTTGTGTAAGAATTCAAATGAAAATAACCCCAAAACTTAATTCAAATCAGACCACCAACAGAAAGAAAAACAACAAATCAGATTCACCATTCCAAGCCTCAAGATAGATTAATATACCATCATACACATCTCCAATGCAAATTAGCACATCAATACAATCCCAAAAGTTGTAGGGAAGAATGTGATCCAGAGGATGGTCAACTGATAGAATTGATGTTAGATCCTAAAGTAAACAAGACTGGAAATATTGTGATTTATTATTAGTGTATATAGAATATAAACAAGTGCTAGAGCCTAAAATTAAAGAAAATAACCCCAAAAGTTCTAATCCGCTAAAATCAATCTTGTAAGGCAATGAGCTTGTGCGAATTTGGGGCAATAGACATTCTCACTAAAATCAATCTTGTACACACTAACATTGTTGTATAATAATGAGGCTTTAGGTTACTTTTGTTAAGACCTCACATTGAATTTCTATATTTCATCAATTCATGCGATTTCACCCAAATCCCCACCTATTCCATAGCACTGTCAGTCTGTCACCAAAATCATGGTCAAGCAAATACAGGAAGAATCGGAAGGTGCAAATTAGTTACATAAGGCAACATTTAATTTAACATATTTGATCATAGGCCTCATATTGAGGCTGAAATTGAGAGGTGTGAGAAACGAAAAAGGTCAAGACGAAGTGAAGAAATACAGATATGACAAATGAAAAAGGCTGAAATTGAAAGACAAAAACAACATCTTACACCTACCAGGAGGAGAGGATGAATTCGGAGACTGAGGAGCATCACTTTCCCATGGCAGTGCTTGCGGAGGCGGAGGCGTTTGAGGAGTTGAAGCCGGTGACAGAGCACCACCTACAAAGTCTGAACCCGTCATAGCGTTGGAGGAGGTAGGTACTTTTGCACCGGGAACCATTCATCGACATGATTAAAGGTGATTTCGAGAGGAAATTGGGGGATTCGGTTTTGAGTTTTGAAGAATTAGGGTTGAAATCGGGAGGAATCAGTACCGCAGCCTGCTGCCAAATCGATTATGAGTTTTGAGGAATTTGTGTCTCAGAACGGGGAGGGAGAGGGCGAGCAGGGTGCCATGGGAACGGTCCGAACGGAGCCATCGGAGGTTGAGAGAGAAAGAGATCGAGAACTGCCACCATGAATCTGACTAGAGAATGAAGAGAAAGGGGATCGGGCATGACCGAGAGAGGAGATAGAGGAAATGGGCCAACGACCTAAAAAACTTTAAACAGGTGCTAGCACGGCTAAAAAGCAAATGAAGAATGCTAATTACCTAATTAAATTAGCAAAATGCGATATTTCACCAAATTTTCTCTTTTATATTTTAATTATGATTTTACCTAATAATTTTAATATATTTAATTAGAAAAATAATTAATAGGTGGACCAATAAAAATCATGTAACGGGGAAGGTTACACCGGGGTTATAGGTGATCCGAATTGCGCAAAAATGGGTCAAGTTGATGATACAAAATGGGTCCACCACTAATTAATACATCGAATGTTGCTTGGAGTTTGTTGCATCGGTTACTAACTTACAATGTGCATGCATTCATTCAATTAGCATTCAACGTAACTATTCTAACTTACGTACTCCGTATTAATTGTGACATATCCACATTAATTATAGTGGATGTTTATAGCAGTTTTACCGGTGCATTTATAAATATCGATAATTGTATAAATAATACTCCCTCCATAATAAAATAATTAGCCTTTTGGACCATTTTTCTTGTAACAAAATATTTGTCCATTTTAACCTAATTAATGACAAAAATTTCTAATTTTATCAATTTATCTTATTAATTGTATTTGATTTCAAAGAAATTTTATTAATATTCCAACTTTTCATACTATTCTTTTTTTTTCATTGATCCATTTTTTTTTTCCACATTATTTATTTGCTAAATTCTTAACTATTCTACATTCTAATTGTAGCTTTATTAACAAATATAAAAACCTCCAAATGACCAATTATTTTGCTAAGAGGCAGTGTACTCCGTGTAAAAAAAAATTCAACAAGGCCTACTGCCTAGCATCGACCTCTTTCTAATTAATACGGAGTACTTGCAAAGCATCGATGGTGCTGCATGAATTGCAATTAATGCACAATTGCACATCTATTCCTTAACCAATTTATTCAATGACGATCGGGTAAGAAATGTTAACCCAGTCTCTTATTGAGCAGCTTTTGTCATTTATTATTCGTGGGTCTTTCTCTTCTGTGTTTTCCCTCGCTTTTGAGTTTTCTGTGTTGTTAATTACTTTTGATCAATCGTCATCTTCTCCTTCATTATCGATCATCGTTTTCGACTTCTATTACCAAACAACAATGGCATGTGAAAGTTAGTTTACTTGCAATGTCGTATTTTTTGTTAGGGTTTCTGCTCATGCGCCAACAAGGGTTTACCTGTTTAAATTCCTTTTAAAGTATAGATTAATTTGTTTTAATGTGTTTCAATTTTGTGTAGGAGTAGTTGGCGCATCTGGGTTAGAAGAGCACAAGATCAAGATCCTCCATGGAGCTTACTCAAATTCATTCCCATGTGCATGTGGTCCCATGATATACTAGGTGTTGCATACCTTAGTCAGATTGATTCACAGTAAATGTGCATCTGTATTATTTACGTGATTGGAAAGAGAACGATCGTTATATAACGTCCTACAACCCTAGCAAAGACTCTAAGACTCACATGAGTCTTTGCTAGGGTTGTAGGACAACCCAACACCATTGGGTTTGTCCTGATAGAGTCAAATGAAACATGAGCATGGTTTGGGTATTTATAGAACGGTTCGGCGGCTGCCAAGCGTCCTATCTCGGTTATGGTACAAACATTTAGGATTGGTACTTCTGTGCTACTTAATAAGTCGCCACCTTCATTTCAGTGATCATGGTTGACACTCGACGCAGACCAACCAAACGTGGAGGCCCAGTGCGAAGAGGTAGAGGACGATCATGTAGAGGGGCCGTTCATGAGACTGATGCTAGAGTTCTGCTACCCAAGGGCGACAAAGCTTCTATCCCTCCAGAGCATCCTAAACCCATGCAGATCGACCGAGTGACATTGCTAGAGATGTTGAGAGATATACTTGGAGGACCTCCACCAGTAGCACCCGGAGCTCAGATTTTGGCTAGGTAGCCTATTGTACCCAATGTTGAGATTCTGATGGAGCAGCCTGCTCTACCTAGTGCCGGTGCGTGCCCTAAGAAGCGCATCGACCGGGTTAAGGCACTAGGGATGTGCAACCCACCACACTTCACCGGAGAGGTTGGAGGTGACGTAGAGATGTGGCTTCGAGAGATGGATGTCATTTTTTATTATATCGGTGCACCCGCTTCTGAGCGCTAGACACTTTCCGCGAGTCTCCTGAGGCAGGATGCTTTTGATTCATGTATCGTGCACAAGATGGATCAGGAAGAGAGGCTCTATGAGGACTTTAGAGCGTTGTTGCTGAGGGAGTACAGTCCCCCTGGGACTCAGACTACTTGGGAGGTGACCTTCTATCGTGGGGCCTACGACTCGACCCTTACCATAGCTGATGTTGTTCGCTAGTTCAAGAGGGAGCTGGTCTATTGTGCCCACATGTGCCCTACTGACGAGAGCCGGATCCGATTGTTATCTATGAGACTATCACCTGCTGTACTTCGGCATGCTTCGAGCTTGAGAGTTGTCTCATTCGAGAGATTCTTGGAGGTTATTCTCTTATATGATCACCAATGGATTCTCTCAGCTTTTGCCTATGCTTTCTCTTATCCCGAGGGAAAGAGAGAGAGGTATGCTGATTCACAATTGTATGCCCGATTCAAGAGATGAGGATTTAGTGGAGGCTTTCGAGGAGATGCTCAGCGAGTACCGTATGCACCATCTGTACCACCTAGAGAAGTTAGAGTTCGACATGTGACCTGTTATAGATGTCATGAGGAGGGACATGTTTTGCAGCACTGTCCTAGGAAGGCCATGCTGTGTTTCACCTATCATACCAAGGGCCACAGATCTATGCATTGCCCCCGGTCTGGAGGGACCCCTTCTGCCCCAGCTTTGAGACTTTCGGAGGCACCTCGTCCCCCACTTCTGACATGTCCCAGGGACAATGGGAGAGGAGATACTGCTACTAGAGGCCAAAGAGGAGGTAGAAGACCCTAGAGCGGCGGAGGCCGTGGTCATGGAGGACTGTCACCGGGAGGGCGAGGTGTCGATCTGCCTCCACCACCCTGCGTCTATCAGATGAGTGCAGAGGAGTGTCTCGCCCCTCCTACTACAGGTAACGACGTAGCATGGTCCCGCGTACTTGATTCTGCGTTTATTGTAATGCTTGGTTGTGATTATCTAGTTAGTAATGACATGCAAATTCTATGATATTATAACCTAACTGAGGATGTGATATATCGATGGGCGGTACATTGCTATTCTTGTTGCACTACAAAAAAAAATTCCTTTTGCTACACCAATTAGAAACGGCAAGGGTTTCCCGTGACAAATGATAGGCTTTTGCCACTGCTTTGCTACGGCGTTGGTCCCGTCACAGCACTTTAAGAGGACACCCCTCAACATTAGCAACGGAAAAGGTGTGCCGTTGCTAGCAATTGCGGAAAAACAAAAAATAGCTACCCCAAATCGCTACGGCTTTGATTTCCCGTTGCCAATGTCTTATTTTTTTTGTATTTTCCTATAAAATAACCCAACCCTAATTGAACCCGTATAAAAAGGTTTTCTCTTCAACCCAGCGCCGCCCCTCATTTTTCAGACCCCTCAACCTCTTGACGTTCTTCTCGCCCTCTGCTCTCCTCTCTTTCGAAAACCTCCGGCTCCGTCAAACCCCTTCTCTCCCCTCCAAGCTTCCATGGCTACCTCTCTTCCTTCCCCACCCAAGTCCTTCACCCCGTCTCGCCTTGTCTGTCGTTGCTGGGAGCCAAGAGCACTGCGAAGAATTCCCTCACTGTGGTGCCCAGATCCAAAGCTCGGACGTCGAAGAGCTGCCTAGGTCCTTCTCCCCCATCTCAATACCACTCGAAAGTCTCACCTCTCTCCAGATCTCACCTCTGCGGTGTCCGGGAGCCAAGAGCGCTCCAACGATTTTTCTTCTCGTGGTTCCCAGATCCAAAGCTCGGCTCTTCTACCGGTACATCCCTCCTCCCCTTTTCCTGGCCTTACTCATCTACTCTGACTCCAACAATAAAACACGCTTGTTCAATCTTTACTTAATTTTCCGCTGGATCTAGGGTTTTATTTCTTTATCTATCTTCAAATGGTCACATTCGATTTCCCTTTTCTTTATGAATTCCACCCCCTTTTTTTTGATTATTTTCACCTAATTTCGTGCACTGTCAATTCGAGGAAGTTTGGGAATGAGTTTTGTTATGAGCTGAAGTTTCTCTCTTTGGGAAATCTTGCTATCTTGCCACTGCTGCTAGTTTTGACTGACTTAGCTTTTGTCTTCGATGCTAAAATCTCATTACTACTAAAATTCAAGATACAGTAGTAATTTTCCATGTCTAATTGATTTTTGGATAGGAATTTTGTGATTGAGCTAATTTGACTTGTACTTTGAAGCTTATACTGCATGCCTTTTTAAGGAAATTGCTCTAAATGTTTCTAGTTGCCATAAGAACTTGAAATTGACTTGTATTTATCGGGAATGAGAGCCGCTCACCGAGATGGTGGAAAGGAGAGCCGCTCACTGAGATGGTCTTGTTAGGATTTTATTTCCCTTTTTTAATTGCTTTTTTGGATGTGTGCAGAGATTGTGGAAAGGAAAGCCGCTCACTGATTCTCGATTTGATTTTCTTCCCCATTGTCTCCAAGTTTTGAGTTTTGTTATTCAGGTATGAGGTATGTCCTATGTCGAATTCTTTCTAAATTTCATGCTAGAATCTGTATTTGTGTTGTATTTAAAAGGAAATCATGCTAGAATCTGTATTTGTGTTGTATTTAAAAGGAAATGACCTTGGAGTATAATTGTCTATATTTACGTGTTGATGTTAGGTTCTTCTATGTTTCTGTTGTGTAGAGGGTATCATTGCTGATACTTACCTTGGTAGAACGTCGAGAGTACTTACTTTCACAGCTAGAAATGAGATGTTGTTTGTTCACAATCAAAGAAAAATGTTTCTTTATTGACTGAAGTGGCCAGAAGTTCGTGATTTATATAAAAATGATGGCTTGATAAGTAACTTTATAAATAGAGGTTAATCATTTTATTATGGTGGATGGGTCAGAGATAATCAAATATAGCAATAAAAAAGAAAACTGGGTGATGAAGTCCTTATAGAGAACTTTTCATTCCTTATAAAGAAAATTGGTTCATGTTCCTCAACAACATCCATGGGGTAGAGCTGAATGCCTATTTGATAGTCTTGAAAGGAAAGGGTATATTGATGCATTGTAAGTACTTTGAATCTAGTTTTGAGTTTGTGTTTGAATACAATCTTATAAGTTTTCTAGAGAATTTAGATATTCGATATCTAGAAAGTTTTTTTTTTTTACCTTTATTCATTAGTAAAATTGGACTTACGTACTCTATTTAATTGTTGAAATACCATCTCTTCAATTCTGATTTTTCATTGCTATTCGATTGATTATAGTGATATTCCATATTTTTGTGCAGTACCTCAGAGAGTATCAAACCTTCCTAGGCACAACGCGCTACTGGACAGAAGCTTTTGCCAAGACATCATCTCTCGGGGCAGAGGAAAAGGTGAAGAGTAATTACCTTTAAATCTTCTCAAAACAAGAATGTGGAAAGCAAAGTATTGGCATATATTCTAACTGGGATCCTTCGTAACCTATGATATAGGTACAAAAGCTTGTAGAGATGGGCTTTCCAGAAGCCTAGGTGAAAAGTACACTAGACGAAGTCGGAGGTGACCAGAACTCGGCTCTTGAAAAACTTTGCATGAGTTAAGTCCTCACAAAAACTTCCATCTGCTGATCATGAAAGACTGACATTTGCTAAGGATTTTAAGGAGTATTTACAGTATTGATAAATATGAGTTAGTCCAGCACGTGCATTATGATTTTTAGCTCGTTGCCTTTTATTTCAGCTAATCATAGGCAAATCTGTGCTTTTCCATAGAACTTGCTAGTTATCATTCTTCTTCATATGGTACACAACAGAATTTGTTTTCATGAACTGGGACAGTAAAAGAAAGAACCTATCTGTTTGCTTTGCTTAGTTTGTTGGAAAAGCACACAAGTATATAAAAGTTCTGTTTGCTTTGCTTAGTTTGGAAAAGCACATACGTATATAAAAGTTGGAAACTGCAGTCGTATGATATTTTCAACACTTGCTCTTTCTTTCTCTATATATCAGGTGTGTGCATTAGTTCTACTAACATTTTTTCTTATGATATTTTCATTTTCATTTTGTAGTTGCTATGGTTCTGGGAATTGATGAAGAGTTGGACCACAATTGTTCAAATGTGATCCAGCTGGTCACTTTTTTGGTCACCGGGTACATAAATAGCTACATTTTCTCTATATCTATGCTTGTTCTTTTGCTCTAAAAAGTGAAAATGTAACATTCTTGATCTTTTTGTTCACGTAAAGACAAGCATGCCTTTATGTTCCGTTCTTGTGAAAGGACATGTGAAATTCATTATCTGCTTGAAGCTTAAGCTCATTGGATAGAAAAATAATAAAAGGAAAAGAAAATCTCATGAAAGGCTGTTGGTTAGTTTTCAGATTATATTTTTTAGTTGAGGGAAACTAGGATAGTCTTGCATCTTTCATCCCCTCTTATTGTTACTGGAGGGAGAAAAAGTGAGGTAAAGTCTGCAATAAAGCATCACTTCAGGAAAAAAAAAGTGGACAACCATAATTATTTGATATTAATCTCTATGTACTTACATTTTGTCTAGGTTAGTTAAATTCGTCTTTGAGGTTGGAGTTGACCATCCCATGCCTTTTAAACAGACCAGAATATGTAGATAAATAATTAGACTTATAATGTGTTGCGTAGAGCCTGGGATTAAGACGCTGGAATTTTTCTTATGAAGAAACCGTACAGGTATCTAGTAAAATTGTCATTAGGCATTTACCATCAAATAATGTTTAAATGTTGCTTTTGAGATAATTAGGTATTACATATATGCAGTAGTACACACTCTGCATTTAGAGCCCTTGTTATTGTTCTATGAATCTTGCTACTTTTGGTTGATGTTGCTCTTATCAATTCATCCAAGGACGTTTCATCTCACTACCACCTTATAATGTGGCCTATGTAGCTAATTTAGAATCACCTGATTACTAAAAACTAAAATAGAAGTCTTTTATCTTGCATCAAAATAAGGTCATCACTCATATTTACACCTATATTATTTTGTGATCGATGAGTTTTCATGTATTAACCGTTAACTTTATTAATTGCTTAGAATTTATTCTTTTAGTTTGAAAAATCAGTAGTGGTTAACTAGTTTACCTCTAAATCATGTGTGCTTCTTGTCATATAAATTAATCTAATGATTACTAGTTTGCATATAGGTCTATCTAGCATCTATATTACAATGCCTATAGACAAGTGCAAATTCACACGCTCAAGTTAGACATGAGGTATGCTTATTCTGATTCTGGAGTTATTTCATTTAGACATGCATTGAACTATCAGCAGTTACATGAACTTTCCTCTCCCAATTTAATATTTGAGAGCTTGCATGAACGAATAGATGAATAATAGTTTCAATTCAGCTCGTCTAAGCTTATACTTTATGACAATGCCTATAGACAAGTGCAAATTCACACGCTCAAGTTAGACATGAGGTATGCTTATTCTGATTCTGGAGTTATTTCATTTAAACATGCATTGAACTATCAGCAGTTACATGAACTTTCCTCTCCCAATTTAATATTTGAGAGCTTGCATGAACGAATAGATGAATAATAGTTTCAATTTAGCTCGTCTAAGCTTAAACTTTATGACACTTCTATGTTAATCGACTGATACACCATGTTCAGCTGTTCAAATTCAGCTTGTCTAAGGTTTCTGATTTTTCCTGAAGCAAAGTTAAACACAATGTCTAGTTGTTGAAATTCAGCTCTTTTAAGTTTATACTTTATGTTTGATGTTTATGAGTTATTATTAATGTTTATAGTTGTGCAACCCTTTGTGTTTTTCTTGTCACTTGGCAATATATGCCAGTTTTTTCTTACAAGGAGGTATCATTTAAGTTTTCAGTTAACAATTATTAAAGTTCTATTCATAGGCATTTTATTTTCTTCCCGATCTCTTATATTTCCTTATATCTTTGTCGTGTTCTGTTTTAGCCTATGTCAACTGTTCATCATAAGGAGTCAATTGGAGATGACATTAGACGGCGAGGAAGCTGATAAAGAAAATGATGAAGGAGATTCACCTAAGAAGGGAGCTTAAGCAGAAATGACGAAGAAGATTCAACTAAGAAAGGAGCTTAAGAGTATTCACCTAAGAAATAAGTTTTTGGTAATCTTAAATGTCATAACTACGACTCACTTCTACGTTATGTTATGAAATACTCTTTTGATGTATATCAGTTGATGCTAATCGACTGAATTATCATTTTGTATAGCGTAATGTAAGCCTAGCGTCAACTGAATTATCATTTTGTATAGCGTAATGTAAGATGATTCGAGTTGTTATCTAATTAGGTGTATGAATGTTGATGCACTGATCTAGCTAGCAAATGAAAAATACAGGTGTTATAGCCTAGCCTATAGGGCCACATGACATCAATGGCTACGGCATAGGTAGTGGCAAATTGTAAATACATAAATTACCCTTTAATATGCTGAAATAAGGGTGGGAAAAACCTTTGCATCGGCAAGAACCGTCGCAAAAAATGGAGGGAAAACTTTCATTTGGAGGGAATGGCTAATTGTTTTGCGACGGAATGTGCCGTCGCAAATTACTGTAGCAAATTCCCTGGTTGCAACTGACGTCGCTTAACCCGTCGCAAATATTTGGCCACGGATCAATGCCGTCACCGGCCATTATTTGCTACCCTAGAGCTAGCGACCGACTGTTTACCGTCGCAGAGCCGTGGCAAAAAAAAAATTGCGACGACAAACCTACTTTTTGCGACGGAAGTGAGCCGTTTCAAAAGCAATTTTTTTTTGTAGTGTTGTGATATTAGCATGATTATTGTTGATAGTTGGCTTGAGTAGGATATGATATGATTAGACTATTGTGTTATGTGTTCTGGATATATTGCTATATAACTTGATGATACTTCATAGTATTTTGAGCCTTGTAAATGTTGTGCATGATAGGATTTTGACTGGATGAATTGTTTAAAACTGGAACCTCAGAAGAGAATATGGGATTAGCCATTTGAGGTGGATGGTTCCACCTCTAGAGTTCTGAAAACTTGATTGACTGACTTAGGGAGAATCGACTTGGGCTTTTGAAAAGTTTTATTGTCCTTAAAGAGGTTTTGATTGGTTTTAAAAAAGGATTTTAGTCTCTAAGACGAAACTTGTTTTTAGAGGTGAATGATGTAAAGATCGAAAAATTTTAAAATATTTTTTTATTGAAATATTGATTTATGGTTGATTTAATTTCTATAATTCAGGGTTTTTTTTTTTAAATTCTCCTTCCTCGAGCAATTTATTTTAGTCAAATTCTTTCGAAGCGAATTCCGACATAATGTTGAACTAGTACAATCCCCGTGCCATGGCGCGATTTTTAATAAATAAAATTTTAATTAACATAACAGATTAATATTATAAAATATTAATACAAGTTAGGATAACATAAAGAAAGTAGACTTGAAATCTTTAAGAAAATGGTAAAACTATTTATCATAAAGTTAGGCTTCGTCAAAAAGGTTTTTAAATTAAGATATTATATATTGATATAGATTATTATTATAATATATAGTAGAGATTATATTTAATTCAATATTTTGAATTAAACCCAATTGTTAGTAAATGGGTAAAAAAAAAGGGAAAATATGTAAAAGTATGAAAGAGATGAAGAGAAAAAAAAAAGAGAAAATTGTGTTTAGTTGAAAAACCTTAAATTAAGGAGGTATTGACACATCATCAAAAGTCTTATAAATTAAGATATTATATAGATATAGAAAGGAGAGCGAATGATTAAAAAAAATAATGGAAAAAAGAGAAAAGGAGAAATAAAAAAAATAAAGGAAAAAACATAATTAGTCAATATTCCTAAAACTCTTCTAAGATTGACATGTAAACAAAGTCTTCTGAATTAAGGCTATATATAAATAGATAGATTGTTAGTAAATGGGTAAAAAAAAAAGGGAAAATATGTAAAAGTATGAAAGAGATGAAGAGAAAAAAAAAAGAGAAAATTGTGTTTAGTTGAAAAACCTTAAATTAAGGAGGTATTGACACATTATCAAAAGTCTTATAAATTAAGATATTATATAGATATAGAAAGGAGAACGAATAATTAAAAAAAATAATGGAAAAAGGAGAAAATGAGAAATAAAAAAAATCAAGGAAAAAACATAATTGGTCAATATTCCTAAAACTCCTCTAAGATTGACATGTAAACAAAGTCTTCTGAATTAAGGTTATATATAGATTGGATTTCAAGACAGATTTATTCCCGCTTCGATATGCCGAGACATGGATATATTTTTCAGATTTCGTTACTAGTTCGAATTTTTAAACCTATTTTGAATTACATCGGAATAAGATCGAGAGAGCGGGCTTTAGGGTTTAATTTTTGGGTATTTTTTAATTTCGGGATTTAGAACCACAATAGTTCTTTTTCTTTTCCCTCCCTCTTCCATCCAAGTTGTCATCTTCCCACCCTGTATTTCCTTCTTTCTTCCCCTCTCCAACTACACACCCCCTCCTCCATCGTAATTTCAAAAACACCAATTCCCTGCCCAGTGACGGTCGCAGGAATTGCTGGATGGGAGGGGGGGGGGGGCGAAACTTTTCGTTAAATTTTTTTTTCTCGGTATATATAATAAAAAATTTAAAAAAACCATAAATTATGGTATATAAATATGATATTTTATTTCAAAAATTTAATAATATATATATATATGTGGGTACATGATTAAGATTTTTTTTAATATTGAAAGAAAATTATATTTTTTTTAAAAAGTGTGTCATTGGTAAATGAAAAAAAATTGATAGGATTTGAAAAGTATGACAAAAACCTCATAAATTGTGGTTTAAATATGACATTAATAGTAAAAAAAATTCATAGGAATAAAAATTTGAAGATTTTTTTAATATATATGATATTTATAGTAGGAATTATCTTATGAAAATATTAAAATATAAATATAAAATTTGATTTAAATATGATATTTATAGTAGGAAAATTTGGTAGGAATAAAAAATTTAGTAGGAATAAAAAATTTGGTAGGAATAAATTTCCTTCCCTCCTTTTACCAACTAAGCTAAACAAGTTTTGCGTTCTCTTTCACATTTTTTATTTTTTTTACCTTATTTTTTAAATTTTTTTTAAATATTACGAAGTTCTGTCGCCGAAGGGTAGGGCGGCCGCCACTATGGGACCCTGCCTGTTTCGATCTCAAACTCACACCCTCTCATATATCCCTCAAATCTCTCTGATTTTTCCTTTCACTCCCACTAGGGCTGTTATCTGAGCCGAGCAGCTCGAGCTCGGATCGGAAAAGCTCGAACTCGGCTCGTTCGAATACATAAAACAAGCAGAGCTTGAACATTGTTTTAGGCTCGAACCGAGCTCGAGCCGAGCCCGAAAGCTCGATCGGGGAATTTACAATATTACCCCGGCCCTAGGGTTATGAAGCGCTTCTCACTACTCATTGTTGGAGAAATGTTCATTGTGAGGGTTTTTCATTTATGTCTTTTGAACTTCCTTTTTTGTCCCACATTGAATACTAAGGGGTTTGGGGGGTTGTTTTTAAGGAGGAGTTATTGAAGGGGTTATTGAGAGTTGGGATAGGGATCCCACACGCGCGCACCACCACCGCCGCCGCCGGTCCGTGTTCGTGTTCGTGTTCGTGTTCGTGACGCGTGCTGGTCATGTTTTACGTCGTGTTTTAATTCCATCAATTAAATTGGCCTCGGATAGAGTTGAATTAGGGTTTGACCGATCGCGTGCGCGGTGCTGGTCATGTTTTACGTCGTGTTTTAATTCCATCAATTAAATTGGCCTCGGATAGAGTTGAATTAGGGTTTGACCGATTCAGCTTTGTCACACGTTTTTGAAAAACGGTTTCTGATTTGGTCCGAGATCTCAGGGAGGTGGAGCGTCTCTTCTCTGGTTTTAAACCGACGCTGCCCTTCAGTTTTTCACTCAGAAAACTCGAAACTCCTCCTTCTCTCTTTTTCTTTTGCAACCGTTCTGGGTCCTGGGTGGTTCCATTGCTTCGACGGTGAGTGCACGCCTGAGAAGCCGCTGTGTATCCTTGGGGGGTGACGCCAGTAGCCGACCTGCATCGTGGTGTCGGGGCGATTTCGCTTCTAAGGCAGTGGTTCCATTTATACCACGCCACAGCCTTAAACACGGGTTTTCACTGATCTTTCAAAGCGGTTTTCCCAAACTAAATTGAGGCTACATTCGCAGATTCAATCCAACACTCATTCACTGAAGCGCTTCAGCTGTTTATTCACGCCGCTTCTCCCTCCTCTTTCCTAGTCTCTCTTCGGCCTGAGTTCACTCCTTCTTTCCCTCATCAATGGCTACTCGTTCGATCAATCGCCAACCTCGTTCGGTGCTTCAGGCTTCAACAGTTCAGATCCTCTTCTCCCTCCGCTTTTCCCTCATCAATGGCTACTCATTCGCTGCTTCAGGCTTTCCCAGTTCAGATCCGCTTCTCCCTTTCTCTTTCCCATTCGTTCAGAGCCGCTTCTCCCTCTTCTCGTTCACTGCTTGGTGGTTCCTCGCTCGTCGCTCCCTCCCTGTTCATCTCCCTCGATACCTTCTCTAGTTCAGACAGCGTCGGCGAACTCAGTACCCATTACTCCCTCCTCAGCTCCTGGTGGTTCCTCACTCCCTCTTTCATTCTCGCTTGGGATTGATACGAAATATTGGTTGCTTATTGCGAAGGAAAAATATTCATCTTCCTGGTGTTCAATGAAATCTGCACAGCTTGTTGTTCAATGAAATATGTATAGCTTAATTTATAAATATGGTAATTAGAAATTTGTTCTTCTGATTGTTCATCTTCCTGTAATTTGCATTTAGATTTTCAAATACGAAACGAGCCGAACGAGCTTGAACGAGCCCAAATGACGAGCTCAGGCTCATTCGTTCAGCTTGTTCGAGCTCAAACAAGCCGAGCTCGAGTTTCACAATTGGCTCGCGAGCCGAGCTTGAGCGCCAAAAAAAAGCTCGAATAATTTTTGGCCTCGAGCTCGGCTCGCTTTCCGTTCGAGCCAAGCTTGAACATGACAAGCTCAGCTCGTTCGGCTCGAATATCACCCCTAACTAGACATGAGCACGGGTCGGACCCGCCGGGTTAAGGGTCGGGATATCTCTGACCCAAACCCTGACCCTTCCAAGCCATGGGTCAACGGGTTGTGGTGACCCGCCGGGTCAAGGGTCGACCCTTTGACCCGTCGGGTCATGACATGTCATTTTTTTTAAAAAGTTTTTTAAGTTTAAAAAAATAAAAATAACAAGGAAGAAGGGTATGGACCGGTTTTCTAGTTGTTTACGTATCTCTCGGGGAAGAGGAATGAAAGCTCACGTAGTTCTTTACATTCGTTCTGATCCCTACTTACCTTATCTCACGCTAAGACTCTTCTCCTTGCTTTGCATCTGAGCTCCTGACCATTGTGTCATCGTCGAGTTATTCATCCGAGTCTGACTCGATTAAGTGGTCATTATTTTGAATTCGCATCTCCACCCTCTTCCAATCGTTTAGGTAAACTTGACCTTCCAGGGTCTCGGGCAAGAGTCTTGATCTCTTCTCGCTTAATATTTGACCACATCGGCTAAAACGTTGCTCCACCGCTAGAGTTGAGCATGGAGCGGCGAATATTTGACGAGTGATTGCCTACGTAGTAGGGAATTGGGATCTCTAAATTGCTACGTCATTCTATAATGTTGAATTCCTCTTCCTCTTTACCTTGATTTTTTGGGAAAAAAATACCTCTTCGGGTTCGACCCGCCGGGTCCGCGGGTCAAAATCAGCATGACCCTAACCCTAACCCTTGACCCGCCTCGACCCTGACCCTTGTTGACCCTAACCCGCCGGGTCGTCGACCCTTCGGGTTCCCGCCGGGTCAAAACCCGTCGGGTCCGGGTCTACCCTTGACCCTTGCTCATGTCTACCCCTAACTCCCACAACCCAAACACCCCTGCCACCGCCTTCATCTCCTCCTCTTTCTTCTTCATGGCCCCCATCAGCCCTCCCCATTAGCTCCTCCTTGTTGCCGCCTTTAACCACCACCTGAGCACCGCCCTCTCCCTCTCTTCTTCCTCCTCTCCTCCTGTGAAAGCTGAGAATCAGCCACTCAAACTCACACCTTTCTTTCCCTGTTTTTTAAACACAAGCCGAGCTCTCACCACTCCGTTCCTCCTTCCTCGGAGAGCCGCGGCAGCAGCATCGATCTCCGTCTCCCTCGACGTCCACAAGCGCCCAGCAGCAGCCCCGGAGGTCCCCAGAGAGCCGAGCCACGCCGCATCCACTTTCTTCCTCTGTTTTCCGGTTTTGAGCTTGGTAAGGCTCCGTCCTTCTTCCTTTTGTCCTTAAATCGCGTAAAGGTCTAGCTTTAATCCCCATACATCCTCCCCAGGCCATATCCGACAATGATCTTCCTCCGACGAGACAAATCGAGCTCCGATCGAGCATTTTCTGGCGAATCGAACCTTGGTGAGCACTCCTCTATCTCTCTCTCTCTCCTTCTTTGTTCAATTTCTGAGCCCTTGTGTTGGGATAAGGTGTCGGGGAGGTGAGTCAGGTGGTCGGAGTAGGGTCGCCGGCCGATAGCTCCTTTCTTTCCTCTTCTTTTCTCCATTGTCGAATCTAGTGAGCTTTTGGGAAGGGAGTGCACAGTGAAGTTAGGGTCTGGGTTTCTGTTTTCTTTTAATTGGACTGGTTAAATTATTTTATTATATTTAAAAACACGGTACGGTTCATTTTAAAAGGGATTAAGACTTGGGTTGTGAGGTTGGGCCTATTATTATTATCTTGGGCCTAATTTGGGTAATGTGGATATAAGGTTTTAAGATTTCTTGTGTTGTTTTTGAGTTATTGGTTGTATATTAGTGATTTATTTAATTATTTAATTCTTATTTATTTAATTATTCTGATTTTGTGATTATTTAATTATTAAATGAATGTATTCGCGTTATGATATGGAATTATGACTTTTAAGTTGTGATTTAAAATTGTATTATTTAGACTTGGATTTTAAAAGAGTAATTTGGAAAATGGTTTCAAAGTTTGGAAATTGATTTAATGAATTAAGGGGGATTTCTGGGAAAAACCCTAACCTTGTTAGAATTATTTTGTTGAAATAAGTAACAAGTCGATTTAAAGGGTAATGTTTTATAAATAGATTTAAAGGGTAATGTTTTATAAATAGATTTTTGGGTCAAGTATGACTTGGGAAAATTAACTTGCTTTATCTAACTTGTGAATAACCTGATTGATCTTATACGTTGAATGCAAACATGATGATAATATATTGATATAGTGTTAGGAATGAACTATGAATGTTTGATATATGATTCTAAGCATGAGTTATATGCCGATCTTGACTATTTAAATGTGAGATGTCATATGATATTCTAATATATGCATTGAGTAGGAAATCCTGAGATAATGATATATATTGATGTGATATTAAGATGATGAGTAGAGTTGTTTCTTAACGAGTTATAGGAGATCATGTTATGAGATATGGGATGAACTGATGACGATGATGTGGAAGTTAGAATGACAAGGTTTATGATTGTGTAGATTTTATGAATTTGTGTGTGGTATTATATGCTTTAAGTATTAGAAGTACGTAGACTCATTTATATTACTTATATATGTGCTAGGTGATCATTTGTGACGTGATTGCCTTTCTGTATACCTGGTTGTCGCCTTTTGTTGTTCTGCACTTTCAGGTAAGTTCCTCCATTGAGCTTATTTAGATTGATTCCCATATGCATGTAGTCCCATGATATACTAGGTGTTGCATACGCATAAAGAGCATGGTCATGTAGTATCTTGCTTAGGAATATTCACAGTAAATGAGCATCTGTATTCTTTATGTGATTAGAAAGAGAACGACCGTTATTTGTTAGTCTTAGAGTCTTTGTTAGGGTCGTAGGACATCCCAGCACCATCGGGTTTGTTCTGATAGAGTCAAATGAAAGCATGAGCATGCTTTGGGTATTTGTGGCTCGGCGAGCGTCCTATCTCGGTTGTGGTATGGACATTTAGGATTGATATAATATGGTTCGGCGACTGCCGAGCGTCCTACCTCGATTGTGGTACATACATTTAGGATTGGTATATTATGGTTCGACGACTGCCGAAAGTCCTACCTCGATTGCGGTACGGACATTTAGCATTGGTATATTATGGATCGGCGATTGCCGAGCGTCCTACCTTGGTGGTGGTACGGACACTTAACCCCAGTTAGGGTATAGTTGGGGTTATGGGGATATGCTACTTGGCATTCTGTGTGCATCCATTTAATCGCTTTCTGCCTATACATATATCCTGATAAACATGACTTGTGTGATTTAAATTATGTCTTGCATTAGAAGCATCTTTATTTAGGTATAGCATATATGTGTGATTACAGTGGGACCTAGTCCCGTGTATGAGTCTTACTCTGATCTCACGCCCTGTATTACTTTTAAGGTATGATTGCAGATCGTTGATTACTCTATGCTTCCATGACGGGTTTATCTTTTGGGCGCACTATCGACCGAGAGATTGACTTCACTAGACTTATATACTCGGATGTTTTACTTGTGATTTACCCTCGTATTTTGGTTTTGACCCGGATCTGCCGTGGCAAGTTGTATCCAGATTCCCTTTTAGCACGCTTTGAACTGCGAACCGTTTTGAACAACTTAGTCAAATAGGACAGGTTCTGGGTACCCAACGACCCTTCACGTATTTTGGGGTCTGAAATCCCCTCTTTCAAAATCTAACTTTTTGGGTTTGAAACCTCGACCCGTATTTGGATTGCAAGATCTTAATGAAAGTATCCAATCTTCGAAAAATAACCCGAATATTTATATTTGGGCCGTTACAATAATGACTAATGAATCTTAACTTAAATATGAATTAGATTAAACAATTATTTTTCTCTACCAAAAAAAAAAGCAAGGGGGTAGAATACTTTTTAAGAGTCGTCCCTCCAAATATGATTGGACGCTCTGGCTAAACTCTCTTGGTACAGTTTTTTTTTACAGTAGGCAAGAAGAGGAATGTCTTCGAATTGAAGATTCATCTCTGAACATCCAAACAGATGATTTACAAAATTCCCTATTGCTAGGGATAGAGACAATAATAAAATTATAATCATGCCTAGCAATAAAAAAATTGCAGATGCGTTTGTTTCCCTATAGAAATGTTGAACAATGACAACCTCGAATTGGTTGCTAATATGCTTGATTTCTTCTATGACCATTAAGATCTTCCAAGGTGTGGTTCCCTTATTGTTAATTGCATTGACCACAATATGAATGTTGCCTTCGATAATGAGTTTCTCAATGCCTAAAGATATATCTCGGTTGATTCCTTCCTTGAAAGCTAATGCTTTAATTTGCAAGAGGATGCCAGGTGAAACATCCTGTCGGAAAAGATCAACCACTTGTCCCATCTTATCTCGGATAATACATCCAATATGTGGGACTCTCCTGTTGATTTGACAGATTCATCAACATTAAATTTGTAGAAACCACTAAGTGTTTTTTTTCAATTCACCTGTTTCCTAAACTTAGCGCGTGTTTGGCAATTGGGAGGTTTTTTAAGGGTTGAGTATTTTTTAAGAGTTAGAGTTTATTTTGTGTATTAGGGAGGTGTGGGAGTTTGAGGTTTTATTTTGAAAATAACCTTGTAAAAAAATTTATTGGTGTTTGGTTGGTATAAGGTTTGTGGATGGGTATTTATGTAAAAATACCCAAAATACCCTTGTAGAAGCCCCTTCCCAATGCCCCAATTTCTGCAGCCCCCTCACTGTTCATCTTCCTCCTTCCATTCAAAGGGCACAAAGGTAGGGATGGCAGAGCAGCATCGTCGCCGCCATAAGAGCCGACCTCTTCAAAGGTGACCTGCACCGCCATTGTCCTCCTCACCCTCACCGGAGTCACCGCCTTCTGCATCAGCCACCCCCTATCGATTTGGGTACTGACTACTGTTCATCCAATTTATCAATCGATTTCGATGTCAGTTTCAATGCTCTCCAGTCTCCACTGATTGCATCCAGCCGGTGGGATGGCCAAGTGAGGGTCACTTGGCAACGACGACGGACGGAACTCCATGGATCAAAGGTTGAAGCTTTGCATGCCAAAGGGCAGAAAAGGGATTAATTTTGGCAACTGATTAAAATAACCTCCCAAAGCTCCACCCCCTAGCTTCTGAAATTGGTGGAAATAAACTCCACCTCAAACTCCGGCACCTACCCGCAAAGATGCTTCCAAACACTGAGCAATCAGTTGGGAAAAAAATAACCTCTTATAACCGAAACTAACCCGCTTTCAAACACGCCCTTAGCTTTAGAAGTGTTTAGAAATTGCCACTTGTTAGGGGGGGGGGGGTGTGGCAGTATTATTGGTGTTTAACATCTTCCAATTTCTTTATTCCCATATTGAATGCCACAAAAAAGAAAGGTCGTGTGAAAATTTTTGTTTGTTGCTTTTGTCAAGTTTAGATTATGTATGAAGTCGTTACTTGTTTGTGGAAGGTGGATATATTATAACCTAGCTTATTATTAACTCCACTGAGAATGGATATTGTAAATGTGCATTCAAAGAATAAGCGATTAACACCCTCATCCGCCCATTACATAAGCAACATTGAGACAGTGAAGATCCTCTACATTACACGGTGTAACACTCGGTGCATCACTTAATTATTTTATGTACAATTTAACATTTAAGAAAAAATTAAAAATTATATTCATATTTCATACACTTATATTTACATATTTATGCATTTTCATCATAAAAAATCTTTAAAAAAAATTATATATAATTAAAAGATTGATTATATTGAAAAATAGTTTTTTATAATTTTTAAATAATAATTTTTCAAGATAAAGTTTTATAAACATGTAAATATAAGTGTGTGGAATATAAATATAATTTTTATTTTTATTTTCAATGTTTCCATTGGCATTGAGAGGGAACACGATTATAATATTTGTCCAATATGCACTTAGTTGGCAATATGTTAGCAACGACTTTCCAAATAAAGTTTTTTTTGTTTTTATTTTGGGTGGAGTATTTAATTTCCAGATCCATTTGTAATCATATCCTTTATTAGGGAGTACAACCGAGAGACTGGAAATTGATTTAACCGAAAAGGAACCATTTAGACTCAGTGTCCATAGAAGCTTATCAAGCATATTATTTATGGGTATGCTTATTTTTTAACAATTTCATTGACAATATATGGTGAAAATAAGCTAAAAAGTTGAGGTAAATCCTATTTCGGTTTTATCGTAATTAGATCGTTGTCATTACATAGGTGTACCAAGGTGAAGTTTCCTACCTATGGTTCATGCCAAGCATTAACTGTAGTACCATTTTTCAATAAGCCATATAAGTCCCGTGTAAAATTTATCTCGAATATTGATTAGTCGTCCGAATTGTTATGAGACATTGTATTTACTTCTAGTCATGAAAATATCTTGTTTAAGGTATTTTTTTGTTACCATTTTAACCGAGATATTGTTTTATTGTGTATAAATTTTTGATAGAAGTTACATTTGAAGAGCTATATTGATATCTTAGGGCACTCACATGGTTGTACATTGCGCATGTACTATGACAATAAAATTAAAAAAAAAAAGAAATAAGTAAGTACACCAAGAGAATAGGCTTGCAGGAGTGTCTGTGCCCCGTTCAGTACATCACACTTTTCAAGTGTTTTACCAATGCTCAAGCCAATAATATTTGGACAAGTGGCACTCACGGGTGTATGTTTGCATGTGAATTATTTGGTTTAATTTCATCCGATTGCAGGTGAATAGTTGTTGCCAAATTTGAATGCAAAGTTGCAAACGTGGCTTCATGGGAGTAATGTGCTTTATTTGTTTTAATCCGTTTTTTCTATGTTAAAATTATTCAAAAAAAATTATAAAAAAATATACTTATTTGAATAGGCATAAATTTTATTTACCCATAGACACCCATTTTTCGTATGTTTATAAAAAAAACCAATTAAGGTAAAATGTGTTATTAATTATAATATAAGTTCGATTAATGTTAATAACAATTTTTTCTATAAATAGATGCACCTCCTACCTTCATAACTCATCCCAATCAATCTAGTTTTCTCTCTTTTTAAGCTCAAATCCCGCTCTGACACTTGAAATAGATCTGAATCAAAATGCACAAAACTTTCCCCAATGCTTATATGATATGTTATCTCTATACACGTAACAACAACCTAATGCAAACTCAAACCATCATAGCCTGGACCCATCCCCTCTTGATCAAGCTCATTCCTACTATATATCCCAACATGATGCATCCCATGCAGTATTATCCTGCTCCAAATGTCCTTCCCATTCCAAATTCATCCGAAGCTCCAATATTAGGTGGTACACAAGATAGCATCCCATCTTATAGCACCCAAGATGATGTCCAAGAAGAAGGGGTGGATGAACAACATGCTTCGGGACGTACGGAGAGAAGGCAATGGAGTGAGAAGGAAGATGAGTTGCTCCTTAGTGCATGGTTGAACACTAGTAAGGATGCTGTAGAGGGAAACAACCAATCGATATCCCGGTTTTGGTCAAGAATAGCAACATACTACAACAACAGAAGGGGAATGATGGCTCCACGTGATGCAAAAAAGATGTAGATCACGCTTTGGCCAACTTAACCACGATGTTAGCAAATTCGCTGGTTGTTTCAGCCAGGTGTCAAGGGCAAGGGCAAGTGGGCAATCGGCTGATGATGTAATGACCAATGCTAGAATAATATATAGCACAAACCACGAGAGGCACCCATCATTCAAGAATGAACACGCATGGCATATTCTAAAGAATGAGCAAAAATGGCAAATTTCAGAGCAACACAGTGAAGAAGGTGCCTCCAAGAGAACGATGGTTAATGCGTCAGGGTCATACACGTCAGGATCCAACCCCCCCCCCCCCCCCCCCCCCCAACACCTTTGAGTAAGGGTGGGACTGATGGTTCATGTAGTCGTCTGCCCGGTGTGAAGACTACCAAGCGGACGCTAAAGAGACCAGTTGGTGCCAGCAGTGAATCGACCGACGATGTGGAGTTACAATGTAACTTAATGTTTGATGAATTTCTAACCATGAAGAAAGAAGAGATGGAGCTATAGAGGGAAGCCCTTAAGGCCAGGGAAAGGTGAGAGAAAGCAAGGGAGAGAAGAGAAATATAAAGGCGCGAAAGGAAGGAAATGAAGGAAACTAAGTTGAAGGCAGAAAGCAGGGAGAGAAAATACAATATGTTTGAACACTTAATGTCAAGAACTGGGTCATTGTCAACACAGGAGGAGTGACTGAAAGAGTCTTTGATGAAAGAGTTTTCATCAGGTTGAACTGGGTGGCCTACAAGCCAACATGGAGCTGGTCACGAGGTAATTGAAGTTTAAATTTCATACACTGTTGTTGTTGTTTAAGTTTCCAGTCTTTGTTGTTGTTTCAATTTCGCACTTTGCTGTTTTTTAAATTTCGTACTTTGCTTTTGTTTCACTAGTTCAATTTCTTGTAATATTATCAATATGTCATCTTCACATTCCCCAAGCTCTGTAATGAAATATCATTGACTCTTATCTTTTCTGTTTGCATTTACTTTACACGCTGCCCGAGATATAATTTGACAACTCAAAGATACCATTGAAATATGCTTTGATGCCACTTAAAGATGTTCATAAGATTTTTAATATCCTTTGATGCTTTTTGAAGATACTTTGAGGCCTTATAAATATGCTTTGATGCCTTTTGAAGATGTCGTTTTCTTCTATATAAACCAAAGGCCATTTCCAAGTAAATATACCCCCTCCCATACATACATCTTGCTCTCTTCTTGTTACCCAATTTCCAACGATGTCAAAGAAGCCAATGTCATTTAGTCGTTTCTCTTCCTCTTTCAGCTATTCATCCAACTCTTCATCTCCAGAAGATTTTTCTACCCCCACTGATCATGCTCTTGAAAATTTCATGGTTCAACTTCTAGCTAAAACAAACCCACCACCCAATTCTAGTTCTAGTCGACGACCACGTCGAGGTAACATTGACAGAGATCCTTCCAAGACTACTTTGCCGAGACACCGACCTATCCAGGTGCGATGTTTAGGCGTCGATTTCGAATGAGGCGACATGTGTTTTTCTGTATTGTGAATGCACTAACTGATGCATATCCATACTTTCAGCAACGTCAAGATGGCGTAGGCCAGTTAGGCCTCTCTCCGTCGCCAAAATGCACTGCTGACATGTGCATGCTTGCGTATGGAGTTGCGGTTGATATGATCGATGACTACGTCCGTATAGGTGCAACAACAACACGATTGTGCTTGTCAGGCTTCGTTGACGGGATCATCTCTCTATTTGGAGATGAGTACCTAAGACATCCTAACAACGTCGACATGCAACGTCGACATCCTAATGAGGGATGTGCATGGCTTTACGCTTTCCTGAAACCAACACCACCTACCCCTCTTGGTACCATTTTGAAACGAAACACACAAGACCAGACATAAAACACAGAAACAAAAAAACACAAAAAGAAGAAGAAAGACCCCGATAGTGCCACGTGGATGCCAAATGGCCCATCAATTGACGTCTCATTTGTGGGCATCAATCAATCATAATAAAGGCAGTGAACTGAGGTGTATGCATGGCCTCAAACTAAACAAAACAACAGAAAAAGGTATATTTGGAGAAACGACGTCGTCGTGTGTCCGTGAAGACGAGACAAGTAGACAACCACCTAACCCAACCCAAGCAAAACGGCCAAAACCCAACTTTTTGATGTCCACCTCACTCCTCCTCATGATCTGACTGATCTCATCTGAATCACGAGAAGTTAATTCAACCCCAAGATTGAAGACTACAATCTCTCTTTCTCCTTCTCAATCCAGGAAAGGAATATCCTCCAATCTTCATCTCTTTCTCTTACTTCTTCCATCTCCATCTCTACTTTGGCCCTCTCATCAGCATTCAGCGAGATTATCAAAGGTGCACTTGTTTAATCTATTGATTCATATCTCTGCATTGATTGACCTTGTTCAATCTTTCAAAACCCTCATCTGATTAATCGCTTCGCCAATTTTAGGTTTAGTGGGTTATGTATTGGGGTTTATCATATTGGTGGTTCCGTTTTAGGCCGGGTGCGTTGAAGTCAAAGTTGACCGATTAGGATTTTGATTGGGATGGCGGTGCGTTTGTTGTTGTTTGCTGGAAATTGGGATTATTATCCTTTTTCAAATTATCCCAATAATTGCTGCCATTTTTTGCAGGGGGTTGCAATTTTTCTTTTGTTAGTAAATGCTATCACCAAATCAAAGCTCAAGTGGCCTCTGTCCTTGTGAATCATTTGTCTTTATGGTATTTGATTTCTCTGTAATTAAAAGTGTGCTGAGAGATGTTAGTCAGGGTGTGGAAAGGGGAGGATGTCCTCTTATCTTGAGGATACCCAATTAAGGAAGCAAAATTATAAATACGAATTTTAGGCTAGTAGGGAAATTGACCTTATTAGATAATTGATTAAGCCTGCCTGTAGGCTGGGGACATAATACCAAATAGTATTTTGATTAGAAAATCTCAAACCTTAGACAGATTTTAGCGGTTGCCTTTGCCTATATATATATACATGGAGGAAACTAGGCAAAACAAAACTCAGTTTTAGTGATATGTTGTTGGTTATCTTATATAAAGTTAACTATAATGCCAGTTTCCAGAACAATGTTGTTTGGACCAGAACCGATTGTTATTGGCTGTTGGAATTTGGATTTCACATGAATCTTTATCCTTCATGAAGTGGTGTTGATCTATGGTTTGCTCATTATAAAGTTTTCATTCGTGCTACTGCATTTGCTTTTTTGCGTGAGGAAACCCTGTGCATAGTTTATTCCCTTGGTTAATTTCTCTAAGAATATCGCATTTCTCAAAGTGCAGTTGGTAAAATGAGTAATCAGATTTTAAAAAAAATAAAAAAAATTCCTTCTCCAGTTTTGTGTCGAAGTCATATTGGATCCATTTATTTTTCAAGTTGAGTCACTTCTTGATCTACATGTTTCAAGTTTTAATGCAAATCAATAGTTATTAGAGTCAATTTCAGAAGAGAAACTATATAAAAATATGATAGACTATGCTAATTATTAAGAACCCATTTTCTGTGTTACAGTTGGGGAAGATCTACTGCTTTCAGAGCCCAAGAATCATGATAAAAAAGAAAAACAACCAATTTTCAAAAGTAATTGTATATATGTATATATATGCAAACAAAAAAAAGATCAAAAATGTATCCAGTACTCCAAAGTAGCAGTACAATTGCAGCTATTGCAGCTAAATAGGAGAAAACAAAAATACTGCCACATACATGGGCTAAATTATATCCTATCATCTTGATCTACTTGCTTTTGCAAAAGCTAAAGTTATCTGGTATAAAGCTTTCTGAAGCCTCTGTATGTTGAGAAGATGGCGGTATTAATTTTGCTCGAACCATGAACCAAATAAAAGCTCACTTTATGTGATTAGAAGGAATAAAAAGGCTTTCGGTGAACCATTAAACTAATGATAACCCATCGTTTCTTGTAACTGATTACTCTTTTGCTGTTGCTTCTTTCCTGCTAATACTGTTTTTTTTTTTGCATGTTGATCCCCTTTTAAGCATGTTTATGCTGAAGGAATTTGACCTTTACTGATAAAACAAACATTGAGTGCTACTGCTACATCATCTGATTTATTTTTGTTCTTGCAGAGATTGTGTTGCTGGTACTCAAAGAAAAGACTGAGCTTGTTTGCAGAGATTCTCTGCCGATTTCAAAGCCGGTGGAATTTACTTGATTGGTACTGTGAAGGGAATCGTTTCTGTTCCCTTACCCAATACAAGCTGAAACATTCTTCTACTAGTGTCTTCTCGATCTTCAAGCCCTTCATTGCTATATGCATTTACTTGCATGTAAGAGGTGTTGATTGCATAATTGGTTTCACACCCCGAGGAAAATGTTACTAAGTTGGCAGAAGTTTGATAATACTTTCTTGCTAGCCTGACGGTGTTTTATGATATCCATTACATACAAAAGCAAATAGGATGCTAGTTGTGAGCTGTTAGAAGGAACAATGGAGCATCTTCCATATAAAAGATATCCTGTTGATTCCAAAGATTACAAGTTGTATGAGGAAATTGGAGAAGGTGTTAGTGCTATTGTGTACCGAGCGCTCTGTGTTCCCTTCAATGAGATAGTTGCTATTAAGGTTCTTGATCTGGAGAGGTGCAACAATGACCTGGTATGTTTTAGTTTTTGTTTCTTGATTTTTGTCATCCTCAAGTACTAGATCTATATGTTCTCTTAGAATTGGCTTCTTGTTTAGATTGTTTCACGGTGGATATTTCTTCATGGAATTTGTCTCTCTCGATTTTGTATCCCATGCTTGTTTGCCCTTGTTTCATTTTCTTTTATATAAAGCTAGTGTGTGTCCCATCCTGTGCATGAGAATATGTTAACACAATATTAAAAAATTATATTTATTATCTATAAAAAAAAATAAAGAATTAAGTTCTTTTGCTTGCTGAAGAAAACAACAAACTAAAATATTGAAAGAAATCATACATAACATTTATTTGAATGTATCCCTGTGAAGTTGAAAACTCCTATTGTTTGTGACTATTACTCAAAGCTACTGATTTGCCATCTCCTTATGCTTGATGCTTCATGTGAATATATGGCCAGCACCCATCATTTTCCAAGCCACAGCTTTAATTGTAAGTTATCAACGGAAGGCCTATAACCCCATGGCTCTGCTTTCCATATTTCCAAGAGAAACAGTCCTCGCAACAATTTAAACTTCGACTGGTTTGTCAACTACAACTAGTTTAATAATCTACTTGCGAAACATAGGATTAGTCATTGGATGATTGTATGCAGTTCCATCTATTCTTTTAGTATAATGTGAAAGACTGTTTTCTGAATGACCATTTCATAATGTGCAGGAAGGAATCCACCGTGAAGTGCAGACCATGAGCTTGATTGACCATCCTAAGGTTCTAAGGGCTCTTTGTTCCTTCGCTACTGGACATAACCTTTGGGTTGTGATGCCTTATATGGCTGCAGGGTCTTGTCTTCATATTATGAAATATTCTTTTCCAGAAGGCTTTGATGAGCCTATCATTGCGACATTGCTTCGTGAAACTCTTAAGGCTCTTAGTTATCTCCACTCTCATGGTCATATTCACAGAGATGTAAAGGTCAGATAGTAAACTTTTTATTTTTATTTTTTTATAATTTTGTTCCTCCCCTTTATGATAATTTTGTTATCTCCATTCTCATGGTCATATTCACAGAGATGTAAAGTTTACTCCCCCCTCCCACACTCTATTCAGCTACAAATTTCCTTGCATGCAAATTTGTTTGTAACACTAATAGACAAACAATATGCCAGGAAATTCATGAAATTGCGATCAAACATGGTGCTTATGGTTGAAACTTTTGTCTTTTTAATTAGAACTAAAGGGTAATAGCATGAAAGGGGGACATTTATGGTGAGACCGAGGAAGTAATGTATTTTACACATTTTTAAAGTCAATTTTGTACTGACTTTGCTTAGGACTGTCTATTATATGAGCTGAGCAAGTCGAACACTGCTACAACTTAAGTTGAGCATGAGTAGCTTGTATTAGGGAGGCATTTACCTTTTTTACCCTTTTCCCTAGGGGTTTTTTCCCTTTTAGTTTTGGATTTTAGACTCAAGGTGCTACTGGAGCTCAACTCGAATACTAACGCGAAATACGAGCTTGGCATCTTGGCTCAAATACTAATGAGCTTAAAAAGCTCGAGCTCAAGCTTCTTGAAAAGCCCGCAATCCATGTTTGAGCATAAAAATAAGCTCGATGAAAATTTGGGCTCAGCTTGAGCTCAACTTGATTAAAAACGAGCTGAGCATGAGCATACAGAAGTTCAGCTCTTTCGACACAAATAACAACCCTAACTTTGCTTATGGTTTATGGAACCTGAGTTTCCCGGCTGGCTTCCTCCCCTTTATGATATTTTCACAGAGGGAGGAAAAAGAAGAAGCAGCATGTTGATTTTCTTGAAAACTCACGTTCTTCATGGATAACATAGACTGCCAACCCCCTAGTAAGAGCAATTTGGATTTGATCATTAGAAAGTAGTGCGAAGAAATGCTGCAAATGCAATAGATGTTGATATAACTGGGTTGGTGTATGTTGCACCCTTGGTTAAATTGTCTGCATCTAGTGGTCTTCCTATACGTGTCTTTGTATGCTTATTTTTTTTCTTTATTTCAGGCTGGAAATATTTTACTTGACTCCAATGGAACTGTCAAATTAGCAGATTTTGGTGTGTCAGCATGTATGTTTGACACCGGTGATAGACGCAGATCTAGAAATACGTTCGTTGGGACTCCATGCTGGTAATTATCATGTTGTGCCTCTTGTTTCTTCTCTATTATGGAATTCCTAGACTTGGTATCTATCGGTAATTATAATCTTAATCTAGGATGGTTGCATGCCACCATCTGTTCTTCAAATATAGCTAGATAATTAGCTGCTTCACAATGTTTGACTACATTCATAAGGGGTTTTCTGCAGGTTTAATGATAATTGATGATCCAATGATTTTTAAGTGATTGAAGGAACAAATTTGATGCCCCCTTTTGTTGGAAACCACTTACTGGCTCTTCAAACTCTATAATTTGACTAGTTCGTACAGCCAACGATGAATACCATAACAAATTTGATGCTCTCTTCTGTTTGAAACCATTTATTGGCTCTTCAAACTCTATAATTTGACTAGTTCCTACAGCCAACAATCAATACCAAAACATTGGACATGAGATATCTGTACATACCCTTTCTCAACTAGTAGTCCTTATAGAGGGCCTTTTGGTCTTTATTATCTTCAACATGTTTCCCCTTTTTCAGTTCTTCAAATAAATTATGGTATTGAAGTGATTGATTTTATGTTGTATTTGCAGGATGGCTCCTGAAGTCATGCAGCAAAAGCCTTCCTATGATTTTAGGTAACTACTGATATCTTGTACATGTTTACATTTGTGGTGTATTGCTAGTTAATCTTCAGGTTACCTATGTTATGGTTCATCGGCTTTCTGCCTAGTGTTCATAACCAACTGTTTTTACTTATTTTTGTGAATGCTTTTTCCTTTGCCTGTTCAGTAGAGATTTTATTACGCAAGAGCTAGTTGATGGACAGTTGCACACTTGTGACCAATGTATGAAATACTAGTGTGTGTCCCATCCCATGGACGGGAATATGTTAACACAATCTTCTAAAATTACATCTATAATTTATAAAAAAAAAACTATTACAAATATGAGAAAAAAAATTCACCTCCTAGGATACAATAAAGCAATACGTAGTATAAGAAATCTCATGCAGAAAATATGAATTTCTTCATGTTTTCTCCTATGAAGAAATATTTCTTTTATAGAGGGAATTCCATTGAAACTGCCAGAAAGTTAATTCATTTTTTACATTTAACAAAAGTTCGTAAATCTCATCTAATAGGAAGAGATCACAACCATTTATCTCTGACAGATCACTGAGTTTTCACAACCCAAAACAAACCCTTAATTGAAAACTAATCCGACTTTAACTAAATACAAGTAGGCATAAGTTCATTATTTATGTTATTAGTCTTATTTTTAGACTTTTAACCAAAAATATATGTTAATTATTTGGCTCAAACAGGGCAGATATATGGTCTTTTGGCATTACAGCACTTGAACTTGCTCATGGTCATGCCCCCTTTTCAAAGTATCCTCCAATTAAGGTATTACTTATCACTAACTGAGTAAGAGTTGCTTGAATGACTTGTGCTATTCCTCTTTTTCACCTTTTGTTGTTCTTGGAATATGTAGGTCTTTTTAATGACTTTGCAAAATGCACCACCTGGTCTTGACTATGAAAGAGATAATAGATTCTCAAAGGTTCCCCCGCGCCTGAGTTCACTTATTGTTAAGCTTCAATGAGTTATAAATTATAATCCATTTGGTCTTTTCACTGTCATGGGAATCTTGATTGTGCATTTTTGGACACTTATTTATGCAGTCTTTTAGAGAAATGTTAGCTACGTGCTTGATGAAAGATCCAAAGGAACGCCCCACTGCAGATAAACTCCTGAAACATAATTTTTTTAGGAGAGCCCAAACACATGATTATTTGGCTCGCACGATTCTTGAAGGACTTCCACCTCTGGGTGCAAGGTTCAGGAGGTCTAAGGTCTTTTGCTTTCTCATGTCATCTTCTTATGTTCTTGTAATTTCAAAATTTATCCACGTGTCATATCTGGCATACAAAAATAGCTCATGAATACTTCTGTATATCACTTAGGTAAAAGAAGCAGATCTCCTCGATCAAAACAAGGCTTTGCAGGGGGAGAAAGAGAACATATCTCAGGTATAACATTTTTACCTATTGTAATAAAAAAAAAAAAGAATTAACTGGTGAAATGTTGTTTTGGCGCTTACTACAAGTACCTCTGACTACTGATTGAATATTCGGACATTGCCAATCCTCCTTGAAGTTTTGTTCATGTTGACCCTAGAAATTTTAACTTCTCAGTATAGATGTAATTTTTTTATTTCTTAACTATGAAAAAAAAAAACAGTGGTTATAGTTTTTGAAGACTTAAATGCTACCATACAACTTAATTGATTTTGTAGGTTACATCAAAAGTGATTCAAACTTTTTATTTTAAATTTCTCTAAGAAATATTAAAGAAGTGACTGCATTTGTACCTTGTCATTGCGTTTCACATAAAAGTGATCAAATTCATTAAGTAGGATTCTTCCAATGATCCTTCATGTATTGCTGTATCTTAAATCCTTCGTGTATTGCTGTATCTTAAGTTCATAAACCCATAATTGCATTCTAACTTGTCAAACCCATGTGAGGAGTGAGGATGGACGCTGTCACGAGGGTTTTTGTTACATTCTCCCTCTCTTTTTTTCCCTCCATGAATCTATGCTTTTCCTTTTAATTATTGATGAAATGTCTAGGCAGATGTTTCACCACACAGACACAACTTTCTTGGAATATGCTTCTCTTTTATTGTTTATAGTTGCCCCTGGCTAGTGCTTCACGTATGTCACTATTTCTAAATGATGCAAAGCCTCTGGAACATGTCTCTAGGTACATGTAACTGTTTTTTTTTTTAGCATTTGCCATCAGTCACCAGTGTAACAATTTCTGACCTTATTTGTGGATTTTGCTATATCTTAGGGAAAAATGTAGACTATCCTCCCATTAGTTCATTTGCTTCTTTTGGACTCAAACCTTATAGTTTTTTTTTTGTTTATCCTAGCAAGAGTACATGCGAGGGGTAAGTGCCTGGGATTTTAACTTGGCGGGTTTGAAAACTCAGGCTGCCCTGGTAAGCTCACTTTCATGACTGTTCGCTGCTTCTTTCTTTAGTATGCTTGGTTTCTATGAACTCTTAACTATACTTCCTCAATGAACATTATTTGTGGAATTAATGTTTCCACTTTATATTGCATTGCATTGTAAATAGATTCAGGACAGTGATAGCACTTCAAGCCAAGAAAATGTATATTCGAATTGGAAGCAAAACGAGAGCTTTGCTGATGTTTCTACTCTTGTAGACAGACAGTCACCTGACATGACTATTGACTCAAATTCTGCACAGAGTTATGAGGTATTCTTTCTATAATAGTTGTTTAGTCCTTAGTAGCTTCATCTGAAACTTATTACTGAGGTTAAGTGATATATTTGCTTCCATTCAGGAGGGATCTGATGATATAGAAAGCTTAAAGGGATCACCTGTTTTGTTTCCTATTCAACCATCGCAGTCACTCAAGTATGCATTTTCCATTCTTTATATGTTACTGCCATGTTAGAATACTGAAATGTTTTAGTTTTCATTCACTACACTGTGTGTTTCAGAACTGTATGAGTTCATTTGTTGATCTAGTTTGTGAGTTTTTACCTGAAACGATAAATATACAGATGAGGTGTAACCACTTACAAAAAAGTGCTGACCATACCATGAACGTATATCCAAAATGTCACCTCTATACTACCTCCATCTCCCACAAAACTTACCTAAATCCCTACCACTTGACACTTAACTGTTTTCATCCCAATATCTCCCTACGCTAATGAATCCCTCTAGGTGTTTTGCACGTACACTATCGAATTATGAAGAGGAAAACTTGAGTGTAAACTATCAAAGATGGAAAGTCATCAAGCTAACTGGTTTTTACATCTTCTATCCAATTATCAATCGTGAGTATCTTGTGGTCCTGTCATTCTATGTTTATACGTACATTAGCTGAGGATATCAAATTCAATACAGAGGTTATTTTGACATCGGAGAGGATGATGCCAATGCTTCTTTACATCAATATGTCAATCCTGAACAGAGAAAGATTCTGAGTGGGCCTCTACTACCCGAAAATGTTGTCCAGCACAAGGGTCGTTTCAAAGTTACTTCTGCTGATCTAAGCCCAAAGGTATATTAGAATTTCATTTCTTCCATTTTATCAGAAGATTCAAGTCTTATTTTGTACTTTATTTTGTTTATTTCCACTTTTTGGCAAGTAGCTAGAGGGCATGTTATTTAGAATAACTTAAAGTTTAGGGACCAAAGGAAAACTTGCAATGTTTGGGGGGCCAACAATGCAATTTACCTATAGTACAATGTGTGCTCGTCGTTCGTCATTCCTGACCAGACGAAAGTGTATGAAGCCTGGTCATTCTTTGATCAGACAGAATGGAATACACCACTCTGGATAGGAATGCCATTCCAGTTTGAAGTTTCAGCTTCCTTTGTATCCGTTGGTGAACCATTAGTTGGCACCTTCTTTCCTGTTAGTGAACTGTTTGAAGTTAACAAGTCTATTTCCCAATTATGTAGCAAAGAGTTAATTTACGGTATGCCTTTTATGATTTATGATGTCCATTGGCAATATATGTCTGCAGTAAGCTACTGTTGTCTCAAGTGTCCAATGTCCCACTTTACCATTGACTTCCTTACACCATTCTCCATCTTCTACTATACAGGGTTCTGGAAACTCAGCTGCTCAAAATGTCACTGCTGCATCAATTATTCCATCGTTGCAGCTTATATTGCAGCACAATGATATACAAAAGGTAATTAAGTGATATTCAAGATGGTTAGAGCAAACACGCTTTTTTGATAAAAGTATTTCTCAATTTATTATCCTGAATTTCTGGTAGGAAGAAATAATCAAGTTGATCAAGCGCGTGCAGCAGTCTTCTGGTAAGCTCAGTATTGTACTTTTTCTTTCAATAATCATTAATGGCATGCCTATATAATTTTAATATTTTTTCAACCAAGCAGGCAATCTAATTGAGTCAGCTGATGCTGCAACCAGTGACGTCTTTCAGGTAATGCATAACAAGTTATGGTATTGTGCTTTCCTTTGGGCTGCTATGCTTGTTCTCTGGTCAAGTACTAGCTTAAGAATTAGCTGATGGATGGATAAGCTTGAGCTTATCTTCTCGACTTACCCATTGTCACATCTTCTTGTGTCTATATCGTTTGAATTTTTGAAATAGTTCAAATCCACTAAACAATGAACAAGCCAAGCTCAAATAGAATATTTATTCCCCTTGACATTACAAACAATGTACTTTCATGAACTGAATCTCAAGTGTGCTGGATTATAATTCTATCTTGCAAATTACAGTGATTTTCTTGTGAAAACTGCAGGTTGCCCTAGTCTCTGCTCGAGAGGGTAGCCCTAACGCTCAAGTCATTCATCTGCAACAAAGGTATGTCAGACCCACAAACGTTCAGACTCAAAACCGTTGATTGTTGATGTAGTGGTGTTTTTGTAATCAAAGCTAGTTTTTATTGGCAGAATTGGAACTCTATTTGAAGAACTACAACGTCAGAAATTGAAGAATGCACAGGTACATCAAACCCACAAAATTTTTGTCATCTCGGTCTCGTTTGTTTTGATCAATTGATGTCCTGACAAAAGGGGAGCCAAATTTCACTTCTTAACTAGTACTTGTTGTTGCCCCTCAAATATATCCAACTCCAACCACGCATTGACATGCTTTTTTCAGACCATATTAATTGCCTGGAAGTAATCTTTCTTTCTGTTTCCTCTTGTGCAGTTGGAAAGGCAGCTAAGTGCTCTGGAAGGAAAGAATAGAACCTAACACCTCTCTTGTCCCTCTCGTGGAGGAGATGACACCGCAATCTGCATCATAACTCGTTAACTCATTCCGATGGCAGCGATAACAATGGGAAAAAAATTGAAGTTTTAGGTGATGGAATTGACACTCTTTGCAGATGGTGATTCGAAGTGGTTGACATTTCTTGTGCCAAAAAGGATTGTTGTATGTATATGTATGAGACTATTCAAAGACAAACTTGTTAATTAATCTGATTTTTGTATATCTACCCATGTAAGTAAAGATTGGATCTGAAATCTGAATGTAAATCAAGTGCAACCTAAATTGGTCTCTACCTATATCTTTGTTTTAATACTTATGAGTTTTATCCAAATATGTATGAAATAGACAACAATTATAATTTCATTTCTTAAACAATCTATACCTATTATATATTTTTCATCTGAATTCGGCGATATAATTAATTATCCTTGACAACAATTCATATATATGATTTACAAAAAAAAAAAAATCGCTCTTATCTAATAGAACTTGATATCATAAAATAGATTTTTTTTTCCATCTTAGTCCAGTTTAATTAGGTTCATGCTCTAGCTCATCGTGTTGTTGGACTCTTTATTGACCATAGGTCGTATATGTTAGTCAATTCATTTTTGGTCAAACCGATTTGTTACACATTGGCCAAATTGTTGTCTTGAGAGAAAGAAGCAACTTCGCCTCTATAAATAGCTGCCCTAATTCAATTAATCAATGAAACAGAGAATTACAAGCCCATCTTATTACATGTATCAGTCTAGGTTCTTCCGCTCATCCATGGCGGCTGATCCTCCATTTTCTGCTTGGATCCGAGTGATAAACTCTTTGTTCACCACTCAAATCATCCAAATTATGTTATGTCCACAAGTTTGCTAAGTGATCGGAATTATGGTTCTTGGCACCGCTCGTTTGAAGTTTTACTCGCTAAAAGCAAGCTTGGATTCGTCACCGGCTCCTGTTCTCGCCCGACGACGGGCTCAAACCTGATTGCACAGTGCGAGAGGTGTAAGACATGGTAATTTTCTAGATTCTTCACTCAGTCGAGAAAGACATTGATGAATCTATTTTGTACTTTCGATCCCTTCTTTGACCTGGAGAGATCTCAAATCTCGCTTTTCACCTCCACCTCCACCACCCCCCTCACATGATATTATGTGTAGATTCGAGATCAACTTTCTACCTCTCAGATCGGAGGTAAGAAGTTAGGGTTCGTGAGAGAAACAACCAAATAAACTGTAAAGAAAGCGACAGAACAAGATACAAGAGAAAAGTGAAGGTGTAAAGCAAGTCAAATCCACTAAGATCTACTCCACGGGGCCTCAGCAGGGAGGCACCGAGTCAAATCCACTAAGTACTAACGGTATTACAGAGTAAGGTTGCCGATGAACTAAAATCAGTCAAGACAAGCAAATATAGAACAAGATACAAGAGAAAAGTGAAGGTGTAAAGCAAGAAAAAGGTAGAACACTCCCCAGATCTGAAGAACATGCCAGATCTGTGAGAATGAGCTCGTCAAAGAAGAAGATCTTCGTCGATGGAGGGACTGAAGCCTTGTTCTTCCTTGTTGTGGACGGGATCTAAGGTCTCGCTAGGAGATTCGCCGTAGAAGTCGCCGATTCTTCACAATCGCCGCCGAGGAGCACCAGAAACCCTAGCTCCCAGAGCCTCTCTCTCTTCTTTCTCTCTCTGCTTTGGTGGAACTGATCTAGGTTAGAAGAAACCCTAGCAGCGCTTCAGCTTTATAGGCGGAGCTAAATGACCAAAACGCAACGTCGAGGAGCTGGAGAGAGCTCGAAGCTTCCGGGCTTCCAGTGAAGCTGGCCATTGGGGCTCATCAGAATATATGGGCTCGATAGAATATGCCCAAACAATAAGGCTAAGTCTCTAACATACATATTATACTACACATACTATATACTTAACATATATGTGAGCATAGTTTAGTACTACACTTCTAACATATAGTTTTAGCATATAATATATGTGTATAACATATATTAGTATCTTGTTAGTTAAATATTGCCTACGTCTTAAAACCGATATTAGTTCATCTACCATCCTATACTCCTAGATTAACTAAGGTTTGGATTAAGAAGACTTAATAATTTGCCCTCCTAATCTAGACCATAGTTAACCTACTAAAATATTGTTAGTACCCTAGTGGATTTGAGTCAGTACCACATCCTGATTCATCATTGGCCGGGTACCTGTGCGTCTAGGGAAGATCTCCGAGGTGGAGAAAGTTTCTGCAGAAGAGAAACTTGTTTGTTGGGACGATCTTCGTTCCGAAGTCTGCTGGGTTAACATCGCCTTTGATCTTCCTGACATCAAGCTCGCCTGATGATACCCTTTTTCGAATAAAGTGAAACCGAACATCGGTGTGTTTGGTTTTTTCGTGGTACATCGGGTCTTTGCACAGATACAGTGCGCTCTGGCTATCCATGTTTATGACAGGCTTGAACGGCTTTCTTAGAATCTCTTGTAGAACCCCTTTGAGCCATATCGCTTCTTTTGCAGCTTCAGTGGCGGCAATGTATTCTGCTTCTGTGGATGATAATGCAACAATCGATTGTTGCTGAGATTTCCACGTGATGCAGTTGCCTGCCCAGGTGAAGTAGAATGCTGAAGTAGACTTCCGATTGTCTTTATTGCTGGCGTAGTTGGAATCTACGTATCCCTACAACTTAGTAGCATATTCATGCAAACTATAGTGCAGACAGAGATTTTTAGTACCAACAATATAACGGAGTAAGTACTTCATAGCATTCCAGTGATCTAAACCAGGATTAGACATAAAACGTCTTAAAACACTGATGGCAAAAGCAAGGTCTGGCCTCGTACAAAGCATAGCATACATCAATGAGCACTAGTAGAAAAAACGTGATTTAGCCCGGGCGCTTTTGCTAATATAACCCGGATATGGGCAATTTGGGGTCCGGGCATCAGAGTGGTGTGATAATAGGTATACAACCCGGACCTTTTTCGCACGCCCGGGTTATTTGACCTGGTTGGTTTTCCACCCAAATTTTTGGAAGAAGACTTTAGAGCCCGGATATAGGTATAGAGCCCGGACTTCTTCCAAATGGCCGGGTTATTTTGTCATAATATAACCCGGATATTATAATATCCGGGCGATTTTATCCACCAAAATTCTCAAGGAAAAAGACTTTATAGCGCGGATATAGATAATATCCGGGTTATTTGGTACAATATCCGGGTTATTTGGAACCAATATCCGGGTTATTTGGTACCAAGATCCGGGGTGTTTGGTACAATGTCCGGGGTATTTGGTAACCATATCCGGGTTATTTGGTTCAAAATCCGGGCTATTTGGTCAACATTATCCGGGATTTTTTGTCCATCTTATGATATAAATAGACTATATATCCCGTATATGAAGGTCCGGGCTGTTATATTTTATTTATGAATTTGAATAATATCCGATATATTTTCTTATTAATCCACCTATTGTCCCGTACGTTAAGGTCCGGGCTTTTTGCTTTTGTTTCAATTGAAATATCCAATTTATTTTTCTTATGATCCACCTGTTTAGTTTGGAGCAACACACAAATTTCCAAAACCATATTGAACCACATTCAACCATCACACACATTTCCATAACGACATTCAATGAACACACACAATTCCATCAGAAGCATCTGCTTACAATAAACTACCAACAACTAGTACGAGTCCATCATAACAAAAGTAAGGTCAAACCGATCATATATCCATAATACATTAAACTAGCTAATATGGTTTACCTAGAATCGATAAGCAAGTGCATAAGTGAGTAGTACGTCCCACAAAATGGCCAGCAACTACCTAGCATGTCTTACCTGATCCAAAAACAAATGTTCTTACAGATTGATCGGAAGTTATATAGGGAGCTGATCTATTTGCATTACAAAATGGACAGCAACATTTGCACTTCGGCACTGAATTTGTTTCCCACACATCTGAAGACTTGACCGACCAGCTGGTGCAATCTGATAGAAAACGTAGGCATGTAGCCTGTTCCAAAACCAAAAAAAATATATATATGAATCATTGTTGAGATAAAAATTATATTTGCACATATATATTGCTACTAATATTCTTGAGGAGATATTATACATACATTATGATTATGATTGAGGACGTGGTAGACCAAAGTATTAATCAGTTCCTGCATATTTAGAAGAAATTAAATATCAGAAACTATGAATCACACAATGGTGATTGATAACATAAGGCGGACAGTAACGATAAAAATAACATTGCAATGACTTTGTACTGCTTACATGATTAGGTTGAACACATTATCCAACCACTCTCTTTGGATTTCTTCGATATCCTTGTTTTCGTAAGTCGATTCGTCATTGAACCACTGAAACATAAAACAACATATATATCTTATATGAAACTAAAAAACCAGAAATAAAGTGCAACTCCAAGTAAGAAAGTGAAAAGCGCTACCTTGTGCGGGATAAGACAAGATCCTCGAGATATTATATCCCGAATAAACTTCAAAACGTAGTATCCACAATCCATTTTGTCAGTCGTTCGGGGACACTGAACATCACATCACTTGTATAAGAATATGAAATACATAATAACTTTCATGCTCATAATTTGACCAAAAAAATTATAAAAGAATATATTCTTAACCTTAACTACATGCCACAAAGGTTCTTTTCGGGGAGTTTTCTTGCCCAACTTGAAATATTTCAGTTTATAGCTCATGGGAAGACAAAATATACATAGTTAAAAAAAGTATACAGTTTATAGCTCCTGAAAAATATATCACTTGTTTATAATAAAAAATGACTTACATTGCAACTAATTTCTCGACATCTGGTAGTGTTTTCTGACCCAATGGATCAAGCCAATAGGCAGAACCCATATGAGGACTCATCACAATCAACACCCAGTGATGTCTACAAATACAAGCTCACTTTGGTTAAAATTGTTGACACAAATGACCAAGTATAAATATAAGAACTGATTATTGCTTACTTGGACAAATATGGGGCAAAAAAGAGTTGACGCTTAACTTCGCTGCCCATCGCATTTGCAATATAACCAGCCCTTTGGTCGAGGCTCTGACCATGTGGTGATATTTGATTTGGGCATAGCAATCTGAACTGGTCTTCAACAAGAGTGTCAAACAAATATCTACACAAACACCAAAATACACATTATGTAGTTAGGGTAAAATATGAAATTGAATCTGAAATAAAACATACTAACCTTAAATATAGCAGCACGTGAGAAGGTGTGATGTCTTTCCTATTGAACCATATGTCAAGATCATCTCTCCCAATGTCTACACCCGGATGAGCATATCTGAATATTTCAGTTGGAATGTCTACATGTCGCTCTTGTTGTGCCGGGAATTCTTCCAACATCCAATCGTATGCCTCCAACACACCTGGCACCGCTGAATTCACAGCACTGGGCCGAACTCCAGATTCGTGTGTCAAGGTGTTTCCCTTACCCTGCTTACTTGAGGTTTGTGTGGCTTGTTTTGAGTGCTTTGAGACCTTGTCAATCCAATAGCAAAAAAAAAAGGGAAAAATATATATAAATCTATACAACCCACCCATAAACTCAAATTATCTCACATTTAAATTTATCTCCATCTACTGAAATAACTTACATCACAACTCTTCACAAGAGCCTCTGGCCATGCAATGAATTGTCCTATAGCGTCTTTCACAGTGCTGGCCTCATCCGTTGGGCATGGCAGCTTTTTCTCACCCATTATAGCGGTCACAATGGAGACCTTCACATAACCCTTCTCCAATGGTCGAGTATGAAGGAGACCCCCGCCTTTAGAAGACCGATAAACCTTGCCTTTCGCCACCGGTTTGTCAATGTCCACACAGAATAGTGCACATGATTCACAACTCTTCATTTAAATCATAATAAGTTAAGGTTTTCATTCACATATGCATATGAACAATCAAGTCTCGAGCATAATTGAATGTATTCAAATACTTACTTCTTCGTCTGATTTAATAGGGGTTGTCTTTAGGGCTGAACATGACGCTTTACCACTTTGGGGATTGGGCTGCGAAGTAGGTGATACCTGATCTTGTTGGAGTGGGTGACCTTGACTGACTTGTTGTTGCTTCTCCAACATCAAGTTTTGAATGACGAGTTCTAGTGTTTTGATCTTTTCCCCGAAGTTGTTCTCCATGTCCTTCATTTTCGCTTTGAGTTCCCTAACTGAAGACCCATCCACATTTTCCTTTGGTGCAGATTTACGCTTCCAATATTGAGTGATTGTTACATCTTGACCAACCCCCCTAATACGTCCAGGGTGCTCGAGCTTATCTAATGCCAATGATAGCACATCTCTCTGTCCACTGGTAACAAGTTGTCCAGAACTTTCTTGTTCCATGTAACTTTGCTACAGCATACGAGTAAACCATTAAACCTTAAACGACATGTCTCAACATAAATTATAATCTGAAATCCTATATACATATTACTTACTATTTTCTCAATTGCAGACTGTGATTTTTCAGCATACTTCCCATTTGACCCTTTCCTTGCCTCCATCCATAAGATTGCTCGTGGAACAGAGGAAGAAGGGTCCATGCTATGAGAAACAATCTGCACTTATCAAATTTTGATGACCACAGAGATTAATATTCTCACTGAAAGGATGTGAACAAAAGTAAACAACATTATGTACTTAAATACTTCAGTGTCTACGTACATATTCATTCTCAATGCCTGCATACCCCTTCCGGCCTCCCTTGTATGTGCAATCATTTTGGGATGAGAGTTGCTTAAACTTGTCACTTTTTTCCTAAACAAATGTAATAGATAAGATGCTAAATATTGACTAGATTTGTTCTTGTCTATGACACTGAACGCACCATTACAAATAAATGATCTCGTACCTTGAACTCATCGGAGTGGCGTATTTTTATAAATTCTGTCCATTGCTCCTGAGTGATGTATGTGTCATAGATGTCTGGAGGTTCTGTGAGAAGGTCTCCTGTTTTCTTGTCATGCATATGTAATCTCCCCAAGTCCTTTTTGAATGCCCTCCACAAATCATTCGCTTTTTTTATAACCCAACCCTTCATTTCAGATGGAATTACAAAGCCTCCCTACAAAGGACAAATCAAAAAACCAGAAATGGTGGCATTACAGCCCATATTACACTCCAATCCATCTCCCCTTTCACATAAAAAAAAAAACAGAAATGGGAAATAAAGCAATCCAATTGAAGGCATAGAGTAACAATTCAGATTTGACGTGTGAGAGTAACAGTCCTCCAATTGAAGGCATAGAGTAAAAGTCCTGACTTCATGAAGAGTAAAAAGAAGGCATGCTCAGATTTTGAAGGCAAAGAGTAACAGTCCCCTTTCACGTGTGAGAGTAACAGAAGGCATGCTCAGATTATTTTAGAAAACAGAAGCACCCATCAATGGCAAAGAGTAACAGTCAAGAAAAGATGCCCCTTTCCAATTGAAGGCATGCTCAGATTTATTTCGAAAAAAGAAGCACCTATAAATGACAAACAGTAACAGTCCAGACAGCAATAAGACAACTCAAAAAAAGACAAATATGAGCAGTTAAAAGTAACCTTCATTGTTGATCTATCAATGGACATAGATATCACATGTTGAATAGCACCCAATCCAATTGAAGGCATGCTCAGATTTTTGTCGAAAATAGACAAAATTGAAGACAAAAAAAACAGTCCATATCAAGTCATACATACCATCATATTGAAGACAAAAAAAACAGTCCAGAAGCTGTAATTTTCCAGAAAAATAGCATCTCATAAATAGACATCTTGCTCACCTGGACTATATATAAACCTCACCCCCTCAAGCTGGAATATGCATCCTCCACCATATACCCTCTCTCCCTAAAACTTGTATCCCTCAAACCTATCTCCCTCCAGAAAATGGCTTCTTCCTCTCACCATCGCCACCGCTCTGGCAATGGCCACGCATGCAACAACAACACAGGCGAGTCCTTGAGTGTTTTGGTAGTGACATAGTAATTGGTTTAAAATTTTCCAATGTATGTGATTATATGTTTTTTTTTATACAGCTTCCAGGATGCCGCCTTACCAACCAGGGCTCGTCGTGGAGGTCATTGGAGCAGAGGAGGGACTGTTGGGGTCATTTTATGAGGCGGAAATTATTCGCAATATCAATAACACCCACTTCGAGGTGGAATTCCTAACTCTTGAACAAAGAAGAGGGGGGCGCCTTCTCAGGGAAATAGTTGATGTGGGCCGACTGCGTCCACTTCCGCCTCTGCCTGAGGATGACTATGATGAATATGTAATTGATGACCTAGTCGATTGTAGAGCCAATGATGGGTTTTGGTATGGTCGAGTCACGGGGGTGAGGTGGACAGGGCAATATCGAGCTTACACGGTGAACTTCCCCTTGACAAGTGATACTGACGAGTATAGGAGCCACGAAATGAGGCCACACTTCGACTGGATTGGTTTCAACTGGTCTACACAACCGCATTTTCGGTGGATACTACGTCTGTAGGTTATTCGTCTGTTGGGTGATGTCTCTATGATGTTTTCTACCTTCATTGTTGTTTTTATTTCGCTTCCTTGGTAAAAGAGGATGTGTGGATGAAGGGTTGTTTGGTAGTATCTCATCATTAACCCAAATCCCTTCTTCATGATCAGCTCGAACATAATTATCCTCTTCATTTTCATCTTCATTGGAGGGGGTAGGGAGGCATGCTTCGAATGAGCTACTACCCTCTTCACAGAAGACTTCATTTTCTTCACCAATGCCCCCATTTGGTTTGAATAGTACAATACATCGGTTCATGTCAACAAGATCAGTGACATAGAAAACTTGCCTAGCTTGAGAAGCTAGTATGAACGGTTCAGTTTTATGGCCCACCTTATTCAGATCAACAGAAATAAACCCCATATCATCCACTCGAACTCCATTGTTACTATCAACCCATTTACAACAAAAAACAGGGATCTTCAGCTCTGGAGAGTACACTAACACCTATATCTGCTCAATTACACCATAATATGACATACTAGCGTATACAGGGTTTTTGTCTTTTGCACTTGCAATGTGCATTGCTTGTGCCACCACGGTCACCCCACTGTTTTGTGTTGTGCTTTTGTCATCTCTTGATTTAGTGTAGAAAGTGTAACCATTGATGGCAAAACCACTATAGGTCAGTACTTGAAATTTTGGCCCCTTTGACAGAAATTTCAATGTAGATGATACTTCTTCTCCAGATCTAAGGACCTCAAAAACTTTGTTCCGAAACCAATCAATGAAGGAGCGATTATGGTGCAATGTAATCCACTTTTCATTCTTCGCATATCTTGGATTACATTTTCTCAAATGCACCATGTGCTCTTCAACAAAGGGCTGCACTTCTTCCATGTTCTGAAGGACATACAGATTTGCTCTAGTTAACGCCTCACGATCAACAGTCAACACATGCCCTCCCAGAGTTCCTTTCCAGTTCAATTCTCCTGACAATTTAGGCTTTGGAACACCAATGGAGTCAACATCTGCCAAATAATCTGTACAAAATTCAATAGCTTCTTCAACTATGTATCTTTCAACAATGCAACCTTCAGGACGATTTCGATTCATCACATACCCTTTTAGAATTTTCATATATCGCTCAAATGGGTACATCCATCGTAGATATACTGGACCACAAAGCTCAACCTCTCTAACCAAGTGAACGGTTAAATGAACCATGATATCAAAGAACGAAAAAGGGAAGTACATCTCTAATTGAGAAAGAATGACTTCAATCTCTTTTTGCATACCATGCAATTCACCGGGATCAATGACCTTACTGCATAACTTCTTGAAAAAAAAACACAGCCTAATGATGGTCTGTCTTACATGATTAGGCAATATGGAGCGAATGGCCACGGGTAGCAAGTATTGCATAAGTACATGACAGTCATGAGATTTCAGCCCCGTTAGCTTCAAATCTTTCATTGACACAAGGTTGCTAATGTTCGAACATAACCCATCCGGCACCTTTGTAGTACTAAGAAAGTTACAGACTTGTTTTTTTTCCTCCTTACATAGAGTGTGGCAGGCAGGTGGTAAGTAAGTTCGTTTTCCTCTTTGTTGTGGTGCCAATTCTTCTCTGAGTTGCATTAATTTGTAGTCATTTCTAGCACTGATTCCATCTTTGGTTTTCCCAGGCAAATTCAACAAAGTCCCAACCAAGCTGTCACAAATGTTCTTTTCAATGTGCATTACATCTAGGCAATGCCTGACCTCAAGATCTTTCCAATACGGAAGGTAAAAAAAAATAGATCTTTTCTTAAACCCGTCTAAATCATCATTTTTCGATAACTTTCCAAATGTCACATTCATGTCTTTGACAATCTGAAACACCTCTTCTCCACGCAGCGGTGACGGAGCCCTTTCCTCTTCAGAGTACCCATTAAAAGCTTTACAAAGCCTTCGGTATCTGTGGTTCGACGGTAAAAACCTTCGGTGGCCAAGAAAAACATTCTTATGACTACCCGGCAAGTATATGGAATAAGTATGTTTACCACAAATAGGACAAGCTTCATATCCTTTTGTACTACAACCAGCTAGATTCCCATACGCCGGAAAATCACTTATAGTGCAAAATAACATGGCTCTAAGACGAAATTGTTCATTACGATTGGCATCATGAACGTCCATGCCATTTTCCCACATGTCCTTCAAATCTTCAACAAGAGGTGCCAAATAAACATCGATGTCATTACCCGGTTGCTTTGGCCCTGAAATCAACATAGACAACATCAAGTACTTGCGCTTCATACACAACCAAGGAGGAAGATTGTAAATCGCCAACACCACAGGCCATGTGCTGTGAGTACTACTTAGAGTGCCGTGAGGGCACATCCCATCTGTAGACAGCGCAAGGCGAATGTTTCTGTCTTCATCTCCAAAATCAGGATACAACTCATTTATTTTTTTCCACTGTACAGAATCTGCTGGATGGCGGAGCTTGCCATCTTTTTCTCTTCCATTTGCATGCCAAATCAAATTCCTAGCATCTTCAATGTTTCCGAAAAGGCGTCGAAACCTTGTTCTAATTGGAAAATACCATACCACCTTAGCTGGAGCTCCATTTGCCTTGTAGCGCGGTTCACCACAATCCGAATTTGGGCATTTATCCAAGAATTCATGTTCCTTTCGGTAAAGAATACAATCGTTTGGACAAGCATGTATCTTTACATAATCCATTCCCACCGAGCGTATAAGCTTTTTGGCCTCGTAGGTACTACCGGTAAGGCAATTCTGGTCTGGAAACATTTCTCTCAAAAGCTCAAGTAACTCAGTGAAGCTCTTATCAGTCCATCCGTTGCCCACTTTTAAGTTAAACAACTTCAACACAGCAGACAATCTGGTAAACTTTGTGCACCCACCATATAAAGGCTTTTGAGCATCAGTCACAAAATTTTCAAACATTTCTGGACGATCAATATGAATCTGTTCAATATCATGAATCATCTCTTCTAATCGATCACCTTCATCGATGTCAACCATGTTGAAGTTTGATGTCCCACAGCTACTAGAATGGGTGGATGGCTTTTCTCCATGCCATATCCACACTTTGTAATCAGGATTTATTCCATCACAAACCAGATGATCCATTATGACGTTGACACTCCATGTCTTAGAATAATCACACTTTGTGCAGGGACAAAGAAATCTCATCGGATCAGCACCATGCTCAATTGCAAAGTTGATAAATTCTTTTACCCCATCCACATATTCCTCAGACATTCGACTAGCTGACATCCATGACTTATCTATCATTCTACATATGAACGAAAGAAACAAAGACTGATTCATATCATCCTATTTTGGAATAGTTTGCATAGTTATAACAACTTAACAATGAAAACTGTTTATATTGAAGAATTCATTGGATTAATTCATTGTTCATCATAGGTTATACAACATAAGGTAACATTCCAGTATTAAGCATCAAAAAAGATAACATGGAAAATGGAAGTTTCAAGCAGAAAATACATACTAACACATGGCCATGTACATGTTTCTCACAAAGAAACCAATGACATAAAGCCGCAGATAATGAAGTAATCAAACCATCCATCTATCTCCATCTCTCACACACATATACACAGGAAAAACATCATAAATAACACCTTACGTACATTACTTACATCCCTAAGTATGTGCAGGCTCTACAAAAATAAGCTACGGTGTTATGTATGAAGGAAGAAAAACCATAGCTGACCCTAGGCATCAAAATGTCATATAAAGTTTATTAAAGTAGTGAGGATGAAATGACATCCAACAATAAGCAGATAAGAGAGTAAAATGTTATGGAAAATACCTTTCACCCTTCCTCAAATTTGTTATTAGTCCTGAATGCAGAGAGAACAGACACAGCTTTGCCCTGGAAAGATAGGTTTGGATATGTTAGAATGCGATAATCTTTTGTTTTTGTTTAGATGTTTTACCATCATATAATCAATGGCCACCCAAGAAAATATCCGATATGATATTTTAACATGGATATTATAGGGTTATTTTGTACAATTTTTATAACTGAAATTCTAACTTAATCAATGGTTGAGTGGTGCTTTGCCAACAGTTTGAGGTTCAAGTGGTTTAAGGGGTTGTTTACTGCAATTACATACTATAATAAACAAGCTGTTTCGTACAAAATTGAAGGTTAAGCACTTAGTTAATCCTATATTCTTTTCAATTTGAATATTATTTCTTCCACAAAACATCATTCATCTCCTAAAGCCGTTGTTTAACACATTTATATGTGGAATAGGATCCCTAAAGCCGATATCAAAACCATTTAAGACCCCCTCCCTCCCCTTTGAAGGGTACCAATTTTTACAGTGGAATTTTGTAACTACCCACAAAATATTTTCCAGCCAAAAATATTGTCATAAAACCAGATAGTCAAATTCATCTACACAATCGATCAATTGACATCATGAAACCCAAAATGAACTGAAATTGAACCGATAATCAAGAACAATCCATAAACCAAGCAAGGAGGTCAGTGGCGTGGTGCCTGAGAGACAGGTTATCGAATGAGGACAATGACTTACCTTGTTCAGAAGCGGAGAGACAGGTTGCGAACAGGTGAACACGGTAACCCTAGGAACTGAAGATGCCGAGAGCTCAAGAAGGTGGCGACTGAGTCACAACTAGAGATGGCGCACGCGGAGGCCAGACGGCGACGACGAGGTGCTTGAGAGCTAGCCGCCGATTGACAACGACAGCTAGCTTGCGAACAGCTAGCTTCCTGAAGATGACGATTTTGGCTCTGAATTTGGGTCTCTCTGAAATGAATTTGGGGTAGCTAGCTTCGTGGATGTCGAAATGAATTTGGGGTAGCTAGCTTCGTGGATGTCGAAATGAATTTGGGGCTCTGAATTTGGGGCTTTCAATTAATTTCAGATTGCGCTCCTTTTTTTTCATTTCCCGCTATACCCTTTATATCCCGGATCTATCCTACGGGCATTTTTGTACAACGGTGGAAATAGCTTCAAATACCCCGGATATTTAAGCCTCCCCACACGCCCGGGCAATTTTAACCACATAATATCCCGGATATGTTATGTGCGTGACTTTTGCTAATTGTTACAAGTAATCCTCACAATCTAATAGCCCGGGCGTGTATCTATATCCGGCTTATATTCTCCTGACAATAAAAGAAAATATGTTTGAAGCATGTTATAACCCGTATTTTTGACATCCGGGCTATTATGTAGCGGGTTATATTTGCATTTTTCTACTAGTGGAGCCTAAAACTGCGTCGTAGGGCACCTTACTCATTTCTTTGACACTTTCGGGTTTGGAAGGACAACTCTTTTTGGTGAGTTCTAAATGCCCTCATAAGGGAATGGTAGTAGGTTTGGATGTGGACATATGAAAACGGTCAAGGACCTTTTGGGTATAGTCATCTTGAGATAACCATATAGATTTTCTATGCCGGTTTCTAATGATATTAATGCCAAGGATCTTCTTGGCACTCCCTAAATCTTTCATCTCAAAGTATTTCTTCAAATTGCTTTTAGTAGTGCTAATATGAGGCATGCTATCACAGATAATCAGGATATCATCTACATATAAAAGCACATAAAGCATGGAAGATGGAGAAATGCTTTGAAAAAAAAGACAGGTATCATAATTGCTTCTAGTAAAGCCTAATTTATGAATCACAACATCAAACTTGAGATTCCATTGCCTAGGGGACTGTTTAAGTCTGTAGATGGATCTCTTAAGTAAGCAAACATGATCAGGATATTTAGGGTGTTCAAACCCTTTAGGCTGTCTCATATGGATTGTTTCATCCAGAGACCCATGCAAGAAAGCAGTTTTTACATCCATTTGTTTTAATTCCCAGTCAAAGACAGCACACATAGCAAGCATTAAGCGTAAAGTTTTATACTTAACTACGGGAGCAAAGATGTCATTGTAGTCTATACCTTCTTTCTGTGAGAACCCTTTGGCTACTAAACGGGCTTTATACCTAGGAGGATCTCTAGGGTTTTGACCTTCTTTAATCTTATAGATCTACTTGGAATCTATAAGACGGGTTCTCAGAGGTCTTGGAATCAAGATCCAGGTCTGATTGACCTTCACTGAGTCCATTTCTTCTTTCATGGCATTTTTCCAATGTATAGCATTTGGATCTTTAATGGCTTCAGAGTAAGAGTTTGGAGTGGTAGGGTTCCTAGGAGTGTCAGCAGTCAACAAAGCATATTCAATTATGTAACTGGTATATTTTCTATTAGGTATACTAACTATGGGCTCTCTATCCCTAACTAGCTGGTAGTCATGCAGATTAGGTATGTTAGTCACAACATGATCAGCAGCATGCATATCAGAAGTGGGGGTTGAGGAGAAAACAGAGGATCCCGTTAAGGGATCATTAGAGAGGCCAGTTACATCACCAGAATGAGAAGGAGAAGAAGAAGAATTTAAAGTAGAGGAGGAAGAGGTCCCAGCAGAAGCTGCTGGAGTTGCATCAGTGTCACTTTCAATGGTGACTTCTTCTGAGTTGGTGTGAACAACTTCCTTGTCTTTGGGAGGTTCCTCTTTGTCTCCATTTTCTTCTTCTTGTTTATTCCCCCCTTGATTTGTTGAAGCTAGAACCTGATAGAGCCTTCCAGTGTCGTACTCATCTATGAAGTCATCATCTTCAGGTGGAATAGAGCTGCTGATTTCTTCAATCTGCTGTGGGGTACCTGTTAACTCAGAAAAAGAGGTTAGAGAACTTTTTAAAGGAAATTCCTTCTCATTAAATCTGCAACTTCTAGTAGTTATGACTTTGTAGGCTCCAAGTTGTAAGAGTAACACCCTGAAGCCCTTTACTCCTTCAGGATACCCTAGAAAAATACCCTTCAAAGCTCTTGGCTGGAGCTTACCCTCATTTACATAAGGATAAGCTGCACAGCCAAAAGGCTTTAAGTAGGATAAATTAGGAGGCTTTCCTGTCCATTTCTGTTGGGGAGTAACAAAGTTAATAACATTAGAAGAAGATTTGTTAATAAGGTGGGCTGTTGTATGCACAACTTCACCCCAAAGAGAAGGTTTCAATCCAGAATTGACAAGTAAACATCTAACTTTTTCTAACAGGGTTCTATTCATACGTTCATCTGTGCCATTTTGCTGTGGTGTAACAGGTACAGGTAGGTGTCTTTTTATCCCATTAGATTTGCAAAAGTTGTCAAAGTTAAGATTGCAAAACTCCAAACCATTGTCAGTTTTAAGGCATTTAAGCTTGTGAGAGGACTGGCTTTCTACCATCACCTTCCAAGCTTTAAATGCCTCAAAAGCTTGATCTTTGGTTTTGAGTAAACTAATCCAAACCTTTCTAGAGTAATGATCAATGAAACTTATAAAGTATCTCATGCCACCAACAGTAGGGACTGGTGAAGGTCCCCATAAATCAGAATGCACATATTCAAGAGGGAGTTTAGCAGCATAAGAAGAAGTAGGAAAACTAAGCTTAGATGCTTTTCCTAGCACACAGTTCTCACATAAATCAATACTCACAAGTTTCTTAGGTATTAGTCCAGTTTCATGCAATTTAATTAGGCCTTTGTTTCCTATGTTACCAAGTTTGTTATGCAAATCAAGAGTCTCAGAGAGGGACATGATATCCTTGGAGGAAACTGTATTCAGTTCCACTTTAGAAGACTGGATATAGTAAAGCTTCTTTATCCTATGGGCTCTCAGGATAACCTTGTTGTTAAAGGTTACTGTCCTGATCCCATTGGATGAAGCTATGGTACATCCAAGTTCTTCCAAAGAGGATTCTGAAATCAGGTTTCTCCTTAGACTGGGAACATATTTGACATTGGTGAAAGTTCTAATAACATTATCATGCATGCACATAGAAACATCACCAGTACTAGCAACATGTAGAGTAGTATGATCACCAAGCATAACATCACCACCAACAGATTTATCTAAATGCTTAAATAAATTTTGGTTGGAAGTAGCATGCATAGTGGCACCAGAATCAAGTATCCACACATCAGGGTCAAATTGTAAAGATACATCAGCACGCATGAACAACTCAGATGGGCAATCATTCATGTTTTCAAGCACAATAGCAGATAAATCAGTGTGATTCTTTTTAGCAAGTTCTTCAGCTCTTTTTTTCTTTCTACATTCCTTAACCCAGTGTCCCAAGTTGCCACAGTAATTGCACTTAGCATTAGGATCAGATTTCTCGGACTTCTCATTCTTGGACTTATTATTCTTGTTCTTTTTATTCTTTGCCTTGGTCCTTTTTGGTTATTTTCATTAGTTTTAGAAAACAGAACCTCAGGTTTTTCAACTTTATCAGATTTAAGACCTTTAACTTTGAAAACTTTCATGATCTCATTTTTCTCAATGATAGATTCAATTAGTTTATCTTTTGTAAGGTCATCTCGACTGAACTGGATTACATCTTTAAAGTTGTCAAATTGTGTAGGCAAAGAATTAAGAAGCAAGATAGCCCGATGAGAGTCTTTGATTTCGTCCTTACATCTTTCGAGTTCTTGAGTCATTTTCAGAAATTTGTCAAGATTATCATCCAAAGTAAGTGCAATGTTCATTTTAAAGGTAAACAAATGACAGAGCAAAGAGATTTTGGAGGGCAAGGACTTAGATAGAAAAAGCTCCTCCAGAGAATGCCATAGAGAGGAAGCGGAAGAGTATTTTACCACTTGACGGGCTATGCCGTCAGTTAACCGTAACATGATCTCGACGTGGGCCTTCTCATCGAGCTCCGGGTCGATCACTGGTGGATCCTTCAACACGCCATCTATCCCTTTGAGCTTGGAATCCCCGTCCTTGAGGACCTCAGTGGATGAGCTTTCGTTGCCGTCACCAATCTTGATCCCCGGAGCCGGAGTTGCCGTTGGTGCGGTTGCCTTTACGGCCTTCCAGCACCCTTCCTTGATCAGTACGGCCTTCATCTTGATTTGCCACATGGCGAAATCAATGATGCCATCGAAGGGTTTTATATATACGTAGTGCACTGTCCATTTTTAAAGTACCTGAAAGCACAAAACGAACAGTAAGTACCAGATCTACGCAAGCGGAAGCAAGAACAAAACGTTTCAAGAAGAATCTTGAAAACAGTAAACCCTAGGATTGGAGCTGAGTGCTATCAAGCTCTGATACCACTGTAGATTCGAGATCAACTTTCTACCTCTCAGATCGGAGGTAAGAAGTTAGGGTTCGTGAGAGAAACAACAAAATAAACTGTAAAGAAAGCGACACAGCAGATTTACGTGGTTCGATCCGAAGATCTACTCCACGGGGCCTCAGCAGGGAGGCACCGAGTCAAATCCACTAAGTACTAACGGTATTACAGAGTAAGGTTGCCGATGAACTAAAATCAGTCAAGGCAAGCAAATATAGAACAAGATACAAGAGAAAAGTGAAGGTGTAAAGCAAGAAAAGGTAGAACACTCCCCAGATCTGAAGAACAGGCCAGATCTGTGCGAAGGAGCTCGTCGGAGAAGAAGATCTTCGCCGATGGAGGGACTGAAGCCTTGTTCTTCCTTGTTGTGGACGGGATCTAAGGTCTCGCTAGGAGATTCACCTTAGAAGTCGCTGATTCTTCACAATCGCCGTTGAGGAGCACCAGAAACCCTAGCTCCCAGAGCCTCTCTCTTCTTTCTCTCTCTGCTTTGGTGGAACTGCTCTAGGTTAGAAGAAACCCTAGCAGCGCTTCAGCTTTATAGGCGGAGCTAAATGACCAAAACGCAGCTTCAAGGAGCTGAAGAGAGCTCGAAGCTTCCGGGCTTCCAGTGAAGCTGGCCATTGGGCCTCATCAGAATGGGCTCGATAGAACAGGCCCAAACAATAAGGCTAAGTCTCTAACATACATATTATACTACACATACTATATACTTAACATATATGTGAGCATAGTTTAGTACTACACTTCTAACATATAGTTTTAGCATATAATATATGTGTATAACATATATTAGTATCTTGTTAGTTAAATATTGCCTACGTCTTAAAACCGATATTAGTTCATCTACCATCCTATACTCCTAGATTAACTAAGGTTTGGATTAAGAAGACTTAACATTATGTAAGTATTGAGCTGAAAATGTAATTGGGCTTATATTGAGTTAGTTGGGTCTAAGGCCTATAAAAGGCAAATAAAATGTAATAAAAGGTTTATGCAATGAATTACAGAATCTTTCCCTTCAACCTATGAATTGTCCTCTCTCTACGTCTTATTCTCATCTCCTCTAAACTCTTATTTCTCATCTCTCTTCACCTTCACCTCTCTTTAAACTAGATGTCAACCCTAGTTGTCTCGGCCGGGTTCGATCCGGACAAATTGTTATTAGAGCGATCGTCCTTGGCAATTGCAGAAGTCGTGCGCATGAAGACATTCGAAGATTCGATCCCAGAGATCAATCTTCAATTACTCAATTAGACACTCAGGAGAAGAGATCTGCGTCACAGCCCGATCAGATTCAACAGCTCTTCCTCAATTTCGGGAAGCAATTCAAACAACAACAACAACAATGGAATAGGAGAAATGAATATCAGTGGATGAAATTCATCGACCAAATGAAGGACATGCGTTCAAGAATTGATGATATCGCTCTTCCGCGCCATGAGACAGCTTCGCAACGGAACGGACCGCCGGATCCAGTGAACAACGATTCATTCACAGGGGTCTTGGGCCCCGGTCAGAAGGATAGGGAGATTAGGAACTCCATCGGCATAAGCGGTAGTTTGGTAGTGAGTCGAATCAGAAGTCAGAGAGAAACAGTGAGGGATCAACTTCTTGGAATTCAAATTCAAGAACGGGATTGAATCGGTTTCCGAAATTAGATTTTCCAACCTTCGATGGTACCAAACCTCGGAGTTGGTCCCGGAAATGTGATAAATACTTCACGATATTCAAGTTAGCCGAAGAGCAACATGTTGAAATTGCAGCCATGTATGTCACCGATAGGGCTGATGTTTGGTTACAGGGGGTCTTGATACAAAGACCAAGAACTAGGGGTGTGCATAATCGGGTACCCGACGCGAACCGGATAATCGTGTCGTGTACCCGAAACCGATAAGCTCAAAATGGCTGAACCGTATCCGAACCATCTTAACCCGGTTACCCGACACGATTAAGGTATTCGGTTCCGTGTCGGATACCGGTTAACACACCACGGACCATTAAAAAAAATCGATGAACAAGAAATTGAGAATCTCCAAATAAAGAAGGCTAAATCTAGATCCATGGTTGAATTTAGGAACCAGAACAAAGAGGCTTCAACAACAACCACCTAAAATGAGAAGGGAGGAGGAGGAGAAACCGAAAATTGGAAAGAAATCAACCGAGATCTGGCCAGATTTGAAAAGCTCCGGGAAGTTGTGAGGAAGAGAGAAGGGAGGAGGAGGAGAAACCAAAAATTGGAAAGAAATCAAGCGAGATCTGGTCAGATCTGAAGAGCTCATGGAAGTTGTGAGGAAGAGGATGACGCTAGGTGGTGGTGACGACTGGCGATAGAGGTATCCCGATTGAGAGCGGAGGGTGAGTTGAAAGGTTATTTCATGGCGCCATGAGGCGGCTAGGGTTTGGTTAGTTTGAAGAGGAAAGGAGTGAGGGAGGAGGTGAGAGGCAAGCGCACTTGAAGAGGTGAAGGCCGGTTGTGATTCTCCGATTGAGAGTGGAGGGCGAGTCGAGAGGTTCTTCCATGGCGCCATGCGGAGAGCAAGTGAGAAGGTGAGAGAGAGCATTGGAGGAAGGACGTCGAGAAAGTCAGCTAGGGTTTGGTTAGTTTGAACATAGTAGCATAGAAATAATCAAGTATATATTTTTTTTTAATAAAAGGCCGAGAACTCACAGTATGAAAAAAAAAACAAAAGTGGAGGCGCAGGGACTCGAACCCGGGCGTGGTTGCAAGGCCTAAGTGAATGCATTTACTTGGAACCAGCTGGGCTAGCGGAGTTTATTGATACTTGTGGGATTCTATTTATACTAGTATTATACTTCCCAATCAAAATTTTTTTTAAAAAAAAATTACACGGTTCATGTCGGGTACCCGACAAGGTGATTTGCCCGACCCGAACACGAACCGTTTACAGCCATGTTTTCTCGGTTCGTGTCATTATCGTGTCGTGTTTTTTCGGTTTTTGGTTTTTTCGTGTCGTGTTATCGGTTTTGTGTTTTTCTGCACACCCCTACCAAGAACAACGTGGCAAGAACTGGTGAAAGCAGCCTGTGTACGCTTCAGAGAGAAGCATGCAACATAGGTGATTGAAGAAATCAACAAGTTGACACAGATGGACGATTTGGAGGAGTACAACGAGAGGTTCGAAGAACTTCGAGGGTATATGCTTTCCGATTACTCGACCTTGTCTGAATCCTATTTCCCATCGAGTTACATCAGCGGTCTGAAGGACGAGATCAAGTCGTTGGTTAAACTTGGAAGACCGGATAGCTTGGAAATGGTTTTCAAGCAATCGCGGTTGCACCATAATGCAGTTCATGCCATTGTGAAATTGAGTAAACCTCTCTGGATGACCAACTCTTTCTCACTAAACCAAGAATTATTAGACATGCTTATGAACCAAGCCGGAACCAGATCGTTTGAGAATAATGAGTCTACAATGGAGCCAATCAAAGGGAGCAATAATACATCATCTGATCAATAGAATCTAAGAGGTGTGCAAGGCTTTGCTATAGATGTGGGGGTAGATATTTTATTGGTCATAAATGTAAGACCCAAGCCACCCTACATTGCTTGGCTGTAGAAGATGTGATGAACCTTGAGGGTAATCAAGAGGAGTTGGATTGGTTCATAGGAGAACAAGTAGGTGGAATGGGAAAAGAGGATAAGGAGGCATCTGTTAATGCCTTAATCAGAGGTAGAGGAAAGAGCACAAAGTCAAAGGGAAAATAGCACTAAACTGAACAAAAGATAAAGGTGAAAGACAGCTCCATTTGTGGGATAATATAGCAATTGCAATTCACATTCTTGTTTTGGGTTTAATTTTGCATCCATGAGGTTACGATTGCACCATTCTCAGGACAAGGCAAAGAATACACAACCTTTAGTGATTAGGTAAAAGGGGCTTATGTTGTCATGAATAGTTTTCCTAGTGTGTGGTGCATTTGGATTTTTTACCGTAAGCCTTGAGACAAGGCTTTCATAGAGGAAGACGGTGTAAGGATTGGCCTAACAATGTAATTGGGTTTAGATTGATTTAGTTGGGCATAAGGCCTATAAAAGGCAAATAAGATGTAATAGAAAGGTTATGCAATGAATTACAGGATCTTTCCCTTCAATCTATCAATTCTCCCCCTCTCTCTATGTCTTATTCTCTTCTCTTCTAAATTCTGATTTCTCATCTCCCTTCACCTTCACCTTTCATTCAACTAGATTTTTATTTATTTTAAAGGTTAATATATTGCAAGAAATGAAATAATTACAATGTACAAAAGTTGGGACTAAGTGGTATGACCCACCTTGTCCGATGTTGCCAAAATCAAGGAACTAACTAGGTCGTTCCTATCCATGGGTGTGGTGAGCACAAGGCTCGGGGTAACTCCAGTCTCTTCAAGCCACGGCTATCGGAAGTCGGACCTACCCCCTTAGGTTGTGTGAGTATAAGTCCTCCTTCGGCTCGGCCATCAAGGGATTTCCACAAACACCACCCTAGCACACTTAGAACCATAATTTACCTTTCTACTTGCAGGACCTAAATATTACAAAATCACATCCAATGCAAGATAAATTTGTGGGATGTCTGGGCCATAGAAGGTTTGTGAAATGATCAAAAATTACATATTGAATCACGGCCTTCTATAATGTCACCAGGGACTACTCTTGGCCATTTTCTCCATTTGCTTGGTCCAAACCAGCTTGTAAGCCTGGAGGACCTAAATATTACAAAATCGCATCCAACGCAAGATAAACTTGTGGGATGTCTGGGCCATAGAAGGTTTGTGAAATGATCAAAAATTACATATTGAATCACGGCCTTCTATAATGTCACTAGGGACTACTCTTGGCCATTTTCTCCATTTGCTTGGTCCAAACCACCTTGTAAGCCTGCGGATGATGTGAAGTGAAGTGAAAAATCGTGGCATAGGACTTTGTATACATGAGTTTTGATAAGTTGAAAGATCCCCTCGGCATTTTTGCATGTTCCCTCGAAGAGTTTTTCATTCCTTGCCTGCCATATGTGGTATACCGTGGCTGCCAGAGCAACTCTCTTAGCTTTAGAGAACCATCCCTTTCCTCTTGCCTCCTTCTTGAGCCATTTCAGTCCACTGCTAAGCGTTCCCATTCTTCTCCATATTCCTAGCTAAGTTTTTACCTGGTTCCAAATAATTGAAGAAAAATTACAAGCAAAGAAAATATGCTCATGGGATTCAGTTGCTTGGTTACAAAAATTGCAGTTGAGGTTGACTTCCCTTGTCCTGATTAGTTGCTTGGTTACAAAAAAGCATGTTTTGGGGTTATTACTTTGTCCCACACCACTGTCGTCAAGGGAGGCTTTGGAGCTCTTCTTCTAAAATGGTTGTAAGTTGCTCCTATGTTGAACTTACCACCAATACACCAGCTGTTGAGCTTTGCAGAGGCATCTTGTATACTTCATGTGGAGGTTAGTAAAGCATCTCGAATAGATAGTAGCTTTTTAAGCAAGAGAGTCATTTTTGTCATGTACTTGCCAATTCCAAATGTTTCCTTGTTGTAAGTATTGGTGGTGTTTCCATCTTACCCAGAGACTGTCTTTTTTTTTTCTCTCAATGTCCCATAGCATTCTCGAGAGGAAGGCAATGTTCCAAGTTTTCAGATTTTTTAAACCTAATCCCCCTTCCTCCTTAGGCAGACATACATCATTCCATTTAATTCTATGTGATTTACATAAGAATTTGGGACAAAGGCTGTTTACCCTATCAATAAGAGTAGAATGAGAGGGAACAATAGAAAACCAGAAGGCACTGATACCTTGAAGCACCGTTTTTATAAGTTCCACTCTACTTGCATATGATAAAGTCTTGGTGTTCCAGTAGCTGATGTTAGTCAAAATCTTGTCAAGTAAAGGGGAAAATTGGGAGACAATAAGTTTTCCTGAAGAGATAGGGATTCCTAGGTATCTAAAGGGGAAAGAGCCCTGTGTAAAACCAGATCTGGTAGCTAGAAAAACCCTGTATTCTCTCTTAACACCTGCAAGGAAGTAAGAAGATTTCTATGGACTGATCTCTAAGCCTGAAACTTCATAAAAGTGAGAAAGTGCATCCAATAATATAGACATAGAACCCATATCTCCACGGGACATTAAAATTAAATCATCAGCATAAGCAAGATGGGAGATCTGTAATCTTTCACATTTGGGGTGGAATTTAAAACAAGGCAGCCGTGTCTTACATCTCAAAATCCTAGACAGATAATCCACTTAGAGAACAAAAATGAGAGGGGAGATAGGGTCACCTTGTCTTAAACCTCTCTTACCATAGAAATAACCCTGCAAGGATCCATTGATGCTAATAGAGAAAGAAGTAGAACAAATACATTCAATGATCCAATTTATAAATTGTGTAGGCAAGTGTAGGTATATGAGCATTTGTTTTATGAACTTCCAAGAGATAGTGTCATAGGCCTTTTTTAGATCAAGGTTTAGAATGCACCGAGGACCGATTCTCTTCCTAGAATATTTCCTTATCAGTTCTTGAAGTAACAGGATATTTTCAATCATAAATTCATCTTCAATGAAACCAATTTGAGAGGGAGAAATGATTAGTTTCAGAATAGGAGAGAGAGTCTAGCAGCTAATATTTTAGATATGATTTTGCAAGTGACATTGCAACAAGATATGGGCCTATAGTCACCTACATGCTTTGCATTGGTTTTTTTTGCTATAAGGGCAATAGAGGTGTGGTTGGTTTGCTTCAAAAGGTTGCTTGAGGAAAAAAATTCCTTTACTGCTTTGGTCAGTTGTTCTCCAGTTGTGGCCCACGAGTCTTTGAAGAATTTTGAGGTGTATCCATCAGGGCCAGGCGGTTTATCATCTCCAATACTCCATAATGCTTCTTTGATTTCCTCTGGTGTGACTTCTCTCAGGAGTTTTGCATGCTTGCCTTCCTTTAGTATAGCTCCCCCATCTATAACAAATCGACTGTCCACATCTTCAGTTTGCTTTTCTGTTCCAAGGAGCCCAGTGTAGATGTTCTCAAATTCCTCTGCAACCTCATTAAGTGATAATGTTTCCAGGCCATAATCTTTAGTCAGAGAGCTAACATGGTTCCTCTTCATATTTTTCTTCATAATTCCATGAAAATAGGCACTGCATCTGTCTCCTTGAAAGGTGTGTTTAGTCTTAGCTATTTGTGACAAGAATTTGAATTCAGCATCCTCGAGTCTGTTGGCTTTTTTCTTAGCTATCTCCAGAGATTGCAGCAATTCAAGGGAGGTAGGATTATTTTTCAAGTCTATAAAAGCTTTCTCGTAATCCTCTTCATCATTTTTAGCTCTTTCATTTATATTCGAGTACTGGGACCTGTTTGGCAAAGTTAGAGGCCTTTTCAGGTTTTTCAGTTTCTTACAAAGAAGGAATTGCTCTGATCCAGCACCATTGTAGATCCAGTGATCAGTGACCAGTTGTTGGAAATCTTCACTCTGACTCCACAAGTTGAAATACTTAAAGGGGCCTCTTTTGACTCTTTGTTGCTCAAGTACCTCCACTAGCACTTGACTGATCACAGAAGGATTTGGGCAGCAAGAAAGTTGCTTTACAGTAGAGGCTAAGTGTATCCCAGTACCCATTGACCATCACTCAATCAATTTTTGTTGATTTTGACCCTTTAAACCAGGTATGCGCAAGCCCATCACTGACTGCATCATGTAGATCTAGTTCTGAACATACTTCCCACAAGTATGATATTTCATAACCTGTCACAGTAGCTCTATTATTTCTTTCACATGATCTCATGATTGCATTAAAGTCTCCTTGTATTAACCATGGGGAATTTGTATTACCTATTTCTTCCACAAGATTTCTCCACAAGCCCCTTCTCGTTACTATAGTATGAAGTCCATATACCTGAGCCAACTCAAAGCTTTTCCCTGTTATCTTGCACTGAATATTACCACAAATGAGCTGCTCTGTTATACGCCTGCAATTGAATTCCACTCTCAAAGGATCCCAAATAACGACAATTCTACCAGATGCACTTTGTGCAAAATTATGAATATAATTCAATTGGTCGGCCGAAACTTTTCCTCATTATAGACTGCAATTTGTTCTCATCTAATTAAGTCTTAAGGATTCCAAGTAAACAAATATTCTTCTCCTTAAAAAACTTCATAATAGCCTTATTTTTGGGGGTGCTGTTGAAACCCCTCACATTCCAAGAGGCTATTATCATTTTCTCATTTTAAGAAGGGTGCTAGGCCCTTTCTTTACCATTTGTCCCCCTTCACAGTTCTGTACTGGCCAATTGTTAAGTGCTAGCACCAAATCCTTTTTCCCTATTGCTTCAAGATCTCGGTCTGTTTCTCCCTCACTGGCACCTTCTTCTGCCTCTTGTACAGTTATCCCATTGACAACATTACCTTGCTTACTCAGTCTTTTACTTCTTCTAACTTCACTCAATTGAAGCTCCTTTTATTTTTGTTTTTGATCTGATTTCCTTCTCTCATAAGTCACAGTAACTTCTTTGTTGCTGCATTCCTTTCCATCTGTCAGCAGTAGAATCCTTGATTCTTTATCTTGATCATCCGCTTGCTCATTTACCATTTCTAAGACCTGGAAAGAGTTCTGACTTGCAAATGTAACCTTTTTCTTTTTCCTATCCTCATTCTCTTTTTGTTCTTCAATCTTTTGATATGCTTGGTTAATCCTATCTATGGATGAGAAAAGAGAGAAGTTGACAGTAGACATGGTGGTTTTAAAACTAGTTGGAGCAGATCTGTGGTGAGATTTGGTTTGTTGAACCCGTGAAGGTCTAGAAGGGGCGATCTGAGAGGGATGAAGACTATGTTCAGGACCTGGTATAGGGAGGAGATGGGGGGAGGAGGGGGTTCAGAAGTAGAAGTTTGGTCACAACTAGTTTCCATAAGTGATTGTGAGGGGTTAAAGGGGGGGGGGGACTCAGGAGAGGAAACCAGTAGAGGAGCAATAGGTGTTGGATCAGCTTGGGTAGATGGAAGTGGAGGAGGAGGGGGCAGAGGGGAGGTTTGGTAGTGAGAGGAGTTAGGGGCTTGATTTGTGACAGTGGAAGAGGAAGGGTGGGAAGAGCCCCCTGCTACAAAAGGGGTTGTTTTTTCTTTGTAAACTTTTTGGGATCCTACAGTAGTTTTCTACTTGTTGTCTATGCCAGCTCCCCTAGCAGCCGGGCATTTGTTTGTCTCATGTCCATAGGTCGTGCACCTGTTACATCTTGGAGGTAAGTTTTCATATTCAATGAAACAAGTGTGGACTGGAGCATCGTCAAAATCAATTGTGACCATCCTTTTGAGATCCTTTGAACAGTCCATGTCCACCAGGACTCTAGCAAATAGCTGTTTAGATCTATGTTCTGTATAGCCATCAGACATTATCGGGTCCCCAATCTTTGAAGCAATTTTCTCAAGCAACACTGGTGTCCAGAATTCTACAGGAAACTTATGTATTCTTATCCACACTGGGAGACTAGAGAAGACTGCCTTATTAAATGTAAATCTTTCAGGCACACACTTGAGAAGTAGGGTTTATCCCGGCCCTGTGATTGGTCCCTTCAACAAAACAGTATCTCGGTCTTCCTCATTGTGGAATTTGAATATCAACCAGCCACCTTGAGCATTGTAATCATGTTTTGGCCAGTTTCTCTTTAAATTAGCAATAGCTTCAAAACCAGGAAACCTCCCAACTACATACCCCGCCAAGGCAAAGCCCCAAGCTTCTTCTAGACTTAGGCAATCTCTCTTAGATGCTTTAACAGTATCTCCATCAACAGATTTATGAAAAGCCAGTTTGACACCTCTGGATCTAGAGCATGTCTCCATCATAGTTGGTCTGGTAGCCCAGGCACCTTGCAAAAGGTTTTGGGTAGGGTTCAAGGTAGAGGAACATTGAGGTTGAGAAGGGTTAGTGGGTGCCCTATAAGCTTCTGCAGGGGTGGGTTCAGTAGTGTGAGATTGGTTAGGAATTGAGGTAGCAATGTTGCGAGAGGCCATTGTTTTGGGTAGTTGAACCTCTGGAGGTACCACATCATCTGGGTTCATGTTAGGAACAACCTCTTTATTAGTATTACCTATATGGTTACTTGTTACAACTGCAGCAGGGGATGGGGTAGACTGGTGAGTGACTTCACATTCAGGCAACACGTGGTTTAGGTTGTGCAAGGTAGTGTTTAGATTTTCATAAGCAATTTGGTGCCCCTCCTTAGGGATCTTTTGCACATTCATATTCAAAATAACAATATCAGGTGAAACAGTAGAAGAAATAGAATTTTGTCCCTCCATTGAGATCTTCTTGTCCTTCAACTAGATTTCAACCCTAGCTCGTCTTGGTCAGGTTCGATCCTGACATATTCATGACATCGCTCCACCTGCTCCTAAACGTTCAGTTAGAATGCATCATAATTAACCTGCTTACTTATGTGACTTTATTTGCAATTTTGGGACCTCATCTACTGCCATGATTAATGTTGTGCATTCTTCTTCTTTATTTGTCTCCCATTTTGCTCTTATTTCCCCTATTTTCACTTATAAATAACCTTCTTATAAGCTTGCTTCTAATGATCCTAACCGAGTTAATGCTATGACGAAAGAAATTGAAGCTCTAACTACTAATGATACTCAGGATGTAGTGTCCTTGCCTCTTGGCAAAACTCCTATTGGTTGCAGGTGGGTGTTTAAGATCAAACTCAAATTAGATGGCTCCCTGAAGAGATACAAAGCCCGATTAGCTGCTAAAGGGTTTACACAAAAGGAAGGGATTTATTTTCATGAGACTTTTTCCCCTGTTGTTAAAGTGACAACCATCTGAGCCCACATTGTTGCTGCCGTTGCAAAGAAGTGGTTCATTCATCAATCGGATGTCAATAATGCATTCCTTCATGGGAATCTCAATAAGGAAGTCTATATGCTTATGCACGAGGGTGTTCCTAATCCTTCTCATAAGACCATACACACCCGAGAACACTTCTGTTCTTCCCTTAACTCACTTTTTCCCTGCCACATCAGCATATGAACACCCTTCACCTTTTCAGCAATTCCACCTACATCCGTGCATTTCACTTCAGATTTCTTCACCCACTTTTTAATCATTTTTTTAAATAAATATTTCATACTCCCTCCGTCCAAGAATAGATGGTCTTTTAGGCCTCGAAATTTTGTCGGAAATACATGGACTTTTAGATGTGTAGGTAGTAATTATTACCTCTAAAGTTCATTTTTTTACTTTGTTAAAATAAAGAAAACTCTTGGAAAATTAAAGAAAACTCTTCAACTTTTAACCTTTAATACTAATGATGAGGAAAATTAAGAGGTAAAATAGGTTCCTTAATTCGTGTGCACGAGCCTAAAAGGCAATGTATTTTTGGACGGAGGGAGTACAAAATTATTATTATTATTATTATTATTATTATTATTATTATTATTGAAATAACATTTTCCCAATAATTATGTAAATAGTAAGAATAACACGTTAAGTTAAAAAACACAACTAGATAATCAAGTTGCAATAATTCAAGTACAAGATTCAAAAGACCACACAACAAAGTAAAAAAAAAAGCTCATTCAAAGGGAAAACATAAGTTATAGATGGAATTCAAGCGTCATTTTGTGACGGCCCAAATTTGTGTCATATATGCTCAATTAAGTCGGACTTCAAAAGATGATGTGAACCCGAATTTCACAGAGCAACCCTATTAGTTACTAAGGTATTTATACTGGTCGGTATTCTTGTAGCAGGTGGCTCTAGCTCATGTACATAGTCAAACTCAGCGGTGTGAATATGTAGATGGTGGGTTTCACGCTCGTCTTCCACAATCATATTATGCAATAGGATACATGCCATCATTATTTTTCCAAGCAAATTCAAGTCCGAAACAAGAGTTGGTTGACGAATAATAGCAAAACGTTGTTGTAGAACGCCAAATGCACGCTCCACATCTTTACGAGTTGACTCTTGGATTTGAGAAAACAACAGGTCCTTTGCACCGAAGGGCTTCCGAATCGATGGGATGAATGTTTTCCATGTTGGGTAAATTTCATCCGCAAGGTAGTACGTCATGTCATACTCATGCCCATTGATAACAAAATTTGCCTTTGGGGCTCTTCCATTTAAGACTTCATCAAATACATGAGATCTATCAAGAACATGTATATCATTGCACGTACCTGGAGTTCCTAAAAAAAGCATGCCAGATCCAAATGTCGTACGATGCAACTGCTTCTAGAACAACGGTTGGTGGTTTATCCCCACGGGCGTATTGGCCCTTCTAGGCAGTTGGACAATTCTTCCAAGTCCAATTCATACAATCAATAGATCCGATCATTCCAGGCCACCCGGGTTGCTCCCCGACATGGAGTAGGCGTTGCATGTCCGCCGAGTTGGGATTTTCGAAGGTACTCATCTCCAAACAAGAAGATGATCCCATCAACAAAGCCGCACAAGCACATTCATGCTGTTGTAGCACCAATACGGACATAGTCATCCACCCTGTGAGCTGCAACTCCGTATGCAACGGAGATAACCCTAGCTCCCATTTCACATCCCGACGTTGCTGAAAGTACGGATATGAACTAGATAGTGCATTGATAACACGTAAGAATACGTGTCCTCTCATCCGAAATCATCGCCTAACATCCCTTCTAGATAAGTCGGTGTGTTTGAGAAGTAATCCTAGTATAGTCGGGCATGTCCTCCTTCACGATCTCTATCAATGTTAGCATGACGTGGTCTTCGTCTTGAACTAGAAACGAGAGGTGGGGTTTCTTCGGTTAAAAGCTCAACCACATAGTCATCAAAAGTATGATCAATGGGTGTAAGAAACACTTCTGGAGATGAAACAACAGAAGAGCTAGAAGATGATTCAGACACAAGTCCAAACGACGTGGGCTTCTTTAACACTTTCAAAGGATGTGTAACACAAAGGGAGCTTTGAAATGAAGAGGATTTATGTGGAGGGTTGATGTAAACTATATATAAAATGTCATCGCTTTATATAGAGGAAACTAACATCATTTAAAAGCATCAAAGCATCTTCCAAAAGCATCAAGGCATCTTTTAAAAGCATCAAGACATCTTCCAAAAGCATAAAGGTATCTTCCAAAAGAATAAAAATATATCGGGCAGTGTGACTATAAAGCGATAAGATTTCAATTTATATTGGGCAGTGTGAATAGCAAAGCGATAAGATATCAAATTATGTCATATCTACTGAGAAAAGTAAGAACTGGGACAGTGTGAAAAGCAAAATGATAATGATATATTAAACACAGAACCTCGGGGGATGCAAACAACAAAGCGATAACATTACATGAAAATAACGAAGATAAGAAAATCATTTGGTTACTCAAACCAAAGAGAATGGAAAATTACACTAAATAAGAAACACACAAATTTAAAACTTAATAAACCCCGTGAATAGATTCCGGAGAGGCAAGTTGGCTATCCCAACCAGACATAAATTCTTTAACCAATGCATCTTCCAGTCACTCCTCTTGGGGTGAGAGTGGACCAGAACACCTCAACAAGTCCTGAAGCATGTTCTGTTTCCTTTCCCTTTCCATCAAAAGTTCTTTGTTTTTTTTTTTCCCGCCTTTCACTCTTCTCTTGTTGTCTCAGTTCTGCCTCTTCTTTCTTGAACCGCTGAGATTCTCTCATGATCTCCAGTTGTTCTTCCTTCATCTTCAACTCACGCACTCTTATGGTAATAATAGTTCCAAGCATCTGGTTACGTGATTGGTTGTTATCCTTCTTCGGTTCGTCACATGAACCAGCGACCCTCTTCCCAGCCCTCTTGGTTGCCTTCAGGCCCGGTGGACGACTACATGAACCACCGCTTCCAGTCTCACTCATAGGAGTGGAGGGGTTGGATCCTGAAGTGTATGATCCAGATGCATCTAACTTTGTCCTCTTAGAGCTACCTTCCACAACCTTTTGAACTAAGATTTGCCACTTCTGCTCATGGCGAAGAATATGCCATGCATGTTCATTCTTGAATGAACCATGCTTCTCGTGATCCTCGGTGTATAAAATACGAGCATTGTTCATGACATCGTCTTTTGACTTCCCACTTGCTCTCGCCCTTGTTGTTTGGAAAAAATTACCAGCAAATTTGCTCACATCAGCACTTATTCGTTGAAAGCGTGCCTTACACTTTTTTGCATCACGTGGAGCCATCCTCTCTCTCATGCTATTGTAATATGTTGCTATTCTTGCCCAAAACTTTTCGAGCAATTGGTTGTTCCCTTGAACAACGTCTTTACCGGTGTTCAACCATGCACTCAAGAGCAACTCGTCTTCATGCTCGGACCACTGCCTCCGTGCAACATGTCCTGGGAAGCTCTCTTGTGTACCACCTATTATAGGAGATTGGGTATCAAGTTGTGGATGGATATGAGGATGCTCATTCGAGGAGGGATGGTTTGGATCAAAATGACTCGAAATTGGATTGAATTGAGACAACATATCGAAGAAGCTTTGAGGAAAGTTTAGTGGATCTTGATTCAGATCCATTTTGGCTGGAAAAGTGGGACTGGTAGTTGATCAAGAAGAAAAGCACTTCTTTGAATGCATGTGAAAGTATGATACGGGAGTGCCACTATATATAGAAAAAAAAATCATTAACTATTACTAATTTTAGCTTATATTTAATCATTATTAATTATACCAACGTAATTATATTTTTTTTTAACTCAAATATATGCAAAACGGGTCTTTATGGGTAGATAAAATTAAGATATATTCAAATATAATTTTTATAATTATTTTTATTAACGTTATATAATAAATAATATCGGTTTAAGATTTGGTTTAATACCTTTATATATAATGGAAAAGTGAAACAATTTCCAAAATCTGATTCTTGCACATTCACGTGAAAATTGAAGAGGATTTGTGTTATTGGAAAGTGTGCCACCCTTTGCAAATGTTCTTCTCACTACCGCTTCTTTAAGAGGTAAAATTTGTGTGTTCTTCCCACCTCTGACATTTTATATTTTGTCTTATATACACCTGGAGGTTAAGAACACCCAATTAAGCTCGGGTGTGGATGGTCTAAGGTTTGTCGTCTTAAGAAATCTCTCTATGGGTTGAAACAGGCTTCAAGACAATGGCTTCACAAACTTGCCACTACATTATAGTCTCTCCATTATGTTCAGTCTAAGAATGATTACTTGGTCTTTATCAAACATAATACCTTTTGTATTACCATCATTGTTGTATATGTAGATGATATTTTGGTCACTGGTTCATTACACCCATATATTAGGACTATCATTAAATCCATATATTAGGACTATTCTATCATAGTTTTTGCACCCTAAATTCCTACTACGTACATTGATCTGGTATTCCAGTGTGGATCCTTTGTAGAACCCAATATTACACTAAATTATTTTGGGTATATTTTCACATTATAAAAAAATTCTATTTATATTATATACATTTATATTAACATATTTTTCAATTTTTATTATAAAAAATACTCTCTAAAAATGATTGGTAATTAAGAGATTGATTATTATAGAAAAATATTTTTCTATTTTTTTAACACAAAGATTTTTATAATAAAAGTTTATTAACGTGTTAATATATATAGGTGTATAAAGTGTGAATATAATTTTTTATAATATGAAAATATACCCAAAATAATTTAGTATTACAACCGATGTTACAAAGGATCTGGACTGCTGGTATTATGATATATTATTATTGGCTTTTAGACAAAATCTTTAGTCTATGACAGAGTTTTATTTATGTTCATAACATTGGGATTAACAGACAAAAGGACTTGCATATCACCCACACTAATGCTGACAACTAGGCTGATTGGGTTGGGTTCGAGTCGGACTCACTCGGCCTGGTCACTAACGAGTTGGGTCTGATCAGGTAAAAAATTTGCTCTGTCATTGGTCGGATCTGTTTTGGTCAAAATGAATTTCAAATTGATCGAGATTCGAGTTGAATCAGGTCATACTCATTTGGGTCCCAGGTCAAAGCGGGTCGAGCTCGTTTGATTTTTTGGTCAAGAGACGGGTCGGTCCCATTTGGGTTTCGAGTTGAAGCAGGTCTAAGTTCGTTTGGATTGAATGTTGAAATGTCGAATCGTGTTCGTTCAGGTAATTAGTTTGATTTAGTTGAATATCTAATTTTCGTTATTTGTGTATCAAAAAAGTATTTTTAAAGTAAAATTAAATACCTCTCCGTTAGAGTTTAGAGTATGCCAAGTCAACAAATCAATCACAAGCGAGCTCTCTCCTCTCACTAGAATTCTAGTGAGAGAGAGATTACACCCCTCACCCCAAATCCACATCAACCACCACAAATCCTCACATTGTGACTCTCACTATGAGGATCTACACCATCTTTTGTGGAGTTGCCCAATCACGAGAGAAACACTCATATCAATTGACCCAACTTCCTTCTTTAGGATCAATGGATGCTTCTTGGAAGGAAATGACATAAATCAATCACTTCAGGATATTAAAGAAGCCATTGGACTACATAGATTTGCCAAAATTGCCTTCGCTTGGTGGGGAATCTGGTACTTTCGCAACAAAACTCTATTTGACAACATAAAGTCGGACATAAGATGTATTGTGTCTTTCACAAGAGATCAAACTTCTTTGTGGAATTCGACCAAAAACATTGATGACCCAATTGATAACCCAACAGTAAAAAACCATAAAATTGTAACAAATGAGAAAAAAAAGAAAATGTGCAAAATGGAAACCCCCCGAATCGGGAGCTTATAAACTGAACTTTGATGGTGCACTACCTCCTTCTGCCCAGGGTTCCTATGGATTCATTCTACGGGACTGCAGAGGAGTTCCTATCTTTTGTGGCTCTGGCCCATGCCCTTTCCCCTCCATTACCTGCTCTGAGGGTCTAAGGCTTTGGAAAGGAATCACAGCGGCAAAAGAACTCAATATCCCGAACCTTGTGATAGAAGGTGATAACCTCACCATAATTAACAGTCTTAAAGGTCTTGGGAAGCCTACTGGAGACTCTGAAATGATTGTCTCGGACAGTCTAGTCTCGCTGGGCTTCTTCGCTTCGGTTGAGATTCGTCATGTCTTTCGGGAGGCAAACCAGGTTGCGGACCGTTTATCGCATATGTCCCTTGCTTTCCACAATGCACTTGTTCCTGACGACTCTCTGGTTCGCAGTCTCATCCGCAAGGATGCTCTTGGCTTATAGGGCTATGCCTCACAGCCAAATTCTTTCCGTTTCAAAAAAAAAAAAAAACCACCACAAATCCTCCATCAAGACCACCACCTTCAACATCAACTAGGGGAACAACCGAGAGTGAAATCTCTCAACCCCAAATCAATCAACTAGGGGAACAACCGAGAGTGAAATCTCTCAACCCTAAACCAATCTATCCTCCACCGTCATCCATTCTTCTTACCATGGAGAATGGCTCCTTATAACAAATGCCTTCTTCTTGATTGGAGAAGTAAAATCTAATAGGAAACCTCCCATAATTTCAATCAGAGAAGATTATTGAAAAAAATAAACCGAAGTGGGTTCCCACAATCCCACACCATCCTGTACCAAGGTGGTAGTTTTCAGTAGCTCTTGCATGTCTGCAATCACCACCTCTAAACCACCACTGACTCGTTGGTGTCCGCCTCATCTTCAATCAGGGCCATCTTCATCGCCATCCCACACCATCTTCAATATGGGAGATTGGTGTCCGCCGTTGCCACCTTTTGCTGGCGACCTTGGGCTTCCGTTTCCCTGTTCAATCTGATTTGGTTTTGGGGGCTGCTCTTCCAAATTGATATCACCACCACCACGATGTTGTTACCAATCAACCCTACAATACCGTGGGTTACCAATCAACTTTACCAATTCACTCTCTGTGTTAGTTTGTTTACAAACTACTGTTTTTCCCAAATCAATTTGGGACTAATAAAAAAACCACATCCTCCATCGATCCAAATTCCAACCGATTTCCCGCAACCCTACTTCTCCTTGTCCGACCGTCGCCCTCCGTTGCCGTTCAGGTCACCGCAACTCTCACGCTCACCTTCCCCACTCTGTCTCCTCCGGCCTGTCTCCGTCCACGGTAGCCGTTTTCATTTTATCGTGGGGCTGAGCGATGACCTCCTCCCCGTTTGCCCAGCTCCACCCCGGTTTTCCCCCGTCGGCGTTTGGCCCGGACTTGCTTGGCGTTCACGGCCAGTCTGAGGACTCTAGGCTATGCTGTGCTACCTCGCTCCAGTCATTGGCGTGCAAGGCTGTGTTTTGGCCTTACACGCCACGTCTCACCTGTTTTTTAATATTAAAAATATAAAAATATAAAAATCTTTAACTCTCTTTACCAATAATTGATCCAAGCTCTGAGTTTTTAACCAAAATAAAATTAGATTTTATATACAATCATTCTTTCTTACCGACTCATGTCATCTATCCCGTCTTACTCCCTATTACCTTTTACCCGTTTCTTTTTATCTTGTGTTTTTGTCCAGCTGTGTGGATTCGTTTTCTTGGGTGTGACTTCGTTTAGTTTTCGGATGACGTTGCAGTCTCGGGCGCCCTGTTGTTCGATTTCACTAAAAAACAAAAACAATTTAGCATCGGCAATTTACCGTGGCGAAAAGCTTATTTGGGGTGGCAAAACCTATTTAGCCACGGACGTAGCCACGGGAAACTAGGGGTGGCCAAGTCTGCGGTGGCAAAATGTTAATAGCTACGGATGCTTGCCGTGTAGACCAACCTAGCCACGGCATAGCTACGGCTAGGCGACCCCATATGAAAGACTCGACACATTTGCGACGGTAGGTTGCCGTAGCTAAGGTCCGGGTGGAAAATAAAAAAAAACAGCTTTTTAACCCGGATTCTTTAGACCCGAGCTAAAAAGTCCAATATTTATAAAAAAAAATTAAAATAATACACACAATTTACCTATATAATAAATTTTCATTAATTATACAAAATTTACATTTATAATGAAATGTCAAAAAACTAAATAATTTATATAGAATAAAAATACATAATTATGCAATATACATATACAATAAAATGTAGAATCGTTTTTTTCTAAGGCCTATCCAAAGATGAAATAAGCATTGGTTTCTTGTTGTATGCACCTGGAATGTTGTTTTTCTTCCTGCTTGAGATTTAAGTGAGAACCTCTAGTCATCCTGTATAATAGAGTAGCAGCTCACAGTCAGATCATCCGCCTGAAAGTGACAAATTATCTCATTAACTCGACTCTTCTCAAATACAGTAGATACTTGAAGGAGAAAAACTCCAAACTCTATATATTCCTATTATTGTATACTTTGCAACACTAAAAGCAAGGGAACAAGAATCGAACAGTAGCTATTGAACAAGAATATAAAAGAAAGAATCGATCAGCATCAGGGAACAACAAGGCACAAGGCGAACAAAGCAATCGACAAAACACGAACAGCAACAATCGAAAAGGAACAAGAACAGTAGCAATCAAACGAACAACAAAGATTTGAAATCAAACAAAATGCTTGAATATGCAACAAACAATGAGGTAGTTATAGCATTTGAGGAACCTATTTGAATTTTATTATGTGTAAGGAAGAGATTTAGAACCTGTTTGGTTTGCCTTTCAAACTATTTACTCAAATTTAGTGCTTAATAGGATCTTAACTGAAAGATAACACTACTGGCTTTTCAGCTTAAGTTGTAACACTGCAGCTTCTTTTAATTCAAGGACCTGTACAAGAAATCAAACTTGAAATGAACAGTTTTGTATTAAAGAATCAATGTGTTAGCATCTTACAGCACTAACGGAAAAATCTAAAGTACGGAAGCACTTCTGAGAAAGATGTACTCAAGTAAAGACATTGTATTTGCAGCTAGTATAGTATTCATAGATCATACATTCACAAACAACAGTCTATAACAGAAGGAAGGCCTTAAAGATCAGCAGAAATTTGGCAAGAGCAATCAAGGATATAATGGCAAGCATTCCAAACCAATACGAGCTAATTTTGTTTCCTTTTCTCTTATAAGTGGAATGGTCATCCAAACATTCCCTGATCCGGATGTGATTGGGAACATTAGCCCTAATGAGCTGTTTTTTAAAAGCCTAATGAGAGCGACTTGCTTGATGATCTGATGTAATGTGAGACTTAACTTGAACTGTCTAAGAATCAAGGTAAGGAATGAATTGAACATCATATCGAAAAACCTAATCTTGTGAGAATATCAAAAGTCTTACTTGCATCATGTCCTATGATAAATTAGATAAGATCATAAAAATAGAGTGGGATCTGTTTCTTCTCTCTACAATTACTATATTAGATCTCACCACTTCAGTTCCATGCATCCTAGCAAATATTCTAACTGTAAAGTAATCACGCGGTTAAGCCAGCTAACTGGGGAAGGCACAATCAAGAATAAGACATACCTATAACCTTTGGAGACTCCTAATAGAGCACCTTTTGCCCTCTGCTTGCACTGTATAGTGTAGAAGCTTTTTTTTTTCTGGCAAGTGAGGATAATTATGTAAGCATCAGAATCCACTCATGTGGAATATAGAATATAAAGACCTAATTACCAAAAGACAGAAAGCGACAGCATCAATTACATTTCAAGTGCAATATCAATTCCATTTCAGCTCCTTTATATTTCCGTCTGGTGCATTTCAAGTGCAATATTGGTTCCATTTCAAGTGCAATATCAAGTGCATTTCAAGCACAATCTGTAACCATTCTAATTGGCAACATAAATGCTTGACAAGTGTTCTAATCCAAAAAAATATAAAGACTTTATCCTATACACATGTAAGATATAAATTGTAAGTTGCAATCCATAATTAGAATCCTTAGTAGCTAAAAGCACAGTTAAAACACATTCTCATGTTGCTCCAAAGCAAATCGCAGCACAGAAACCAAAAGCATCTCAGCCCCTTTACATACAAGGCCTCTACTGAAATTGTAAATTAATCAAGATTCCAAGTGAGAGAAACATAATCAAGACATAATCTAAAAGCAATTTAATTCATCAACAGTTGTTAATTGCTTAGTAGAACAAAGATATCAGCCCTTGCACAAAGATATCAGCCCTTTACAGACAAGGCCTATATTTTTCTTGCAAGTAAGCTGAGTGTAATGAATATCCCATATCTCAAATCAAGTGATCAGAATCTAGTTTCAGTCAGAAAAGGGGAGAAATTGAATTGAATTGAAGAGGAAATAAAACAGGAATTGAATTGAATTGAAGAGAGAAAAACATAGCTGTGATTAGGCCACAATGAAGCCCGATGATATCATTCAACAAATTCGAACCAGATAGTGAAGACAAGCCTGAAATTAAGAATATCAAATTCAAAATTGAAACCAACTCCAAACCAGAAACCATACAAGGAAGAAGGGGTGGTAAGTAAATCCAATCAAAACCATAAAAACAAACTAAGACATACCGAATGTAGGCTAAATTCAAACTTTACTGCATATAATATATACTGTATTAATTTCTTTCTCCAACCAAGATCTTATCATTGATACGTAAGTCATATGAATATCAACCAAATCTGCCCCTTAAACACCCATATATGGTCAAATCCCAACGAAACTAAACAAACCATTAAGATTTGATTATGCACTAATGACATATGGATGTTCAATTGAAATTCCAGTTTCTAAATCAACTCACAAGATGCAACATCACTTTTGCGGGGTGAACATATCAAGTTGCGTATTTAGTTAAAAATATGAGCCAGTTATTTGCATTCTCTTTCTTCGATAATAAAGGACCCCAAGGTAGAGTGCAACAAAGGGAAATAAAATATCTAAAGAGTTACTTACCTTCAAGGAAACTTTGAAAGTGTTCTTATAGAACTTAGACGAGCCAAGTAATTTCTCTCAGCAAAATCATGCAAAGACTTGGTGTTCGGGCACCATTAGGTTCATGCATTTCATTTTCTTCCTTCAACAATTTTCGATGCTCAGCAGCATTCTGGAAAATAACAAAGGATATTACATTTAGGAATCACTGAATCAGGAGTAATGAAGGTTCATCGAGGTTAGAAAGCAGACGATAGTAAAACATACATCAACATATTTTGCAGGACAGAAATTCAGAAAATTGACAAGAAAAAAGTGAGATTAAGAGATGAAATTCTGCTAGGATAAATTTGGAAAAGGAGAGGTAAACCTATTTTTTCCCTTGGTAGATTTCACCATTATTGATTCCCTAAGCACTTGAAATATCGAATGTCCAAAGTTACGATACTTTTCAAAGCATAATATAAAACTTTTATATTTTTATTCCTTGGCACTATGTTTTATTGTATAAGGAGTAGAAATATTTTTAAATGCATTGGAGTACCCTTCTTTCTCACAGCTTAATATTCTAACACAGCAATGTGAAAACTCACAATGATATCAAACAAGACCTATTCAACAGGAATTATTTCAATTCTTAATAAAACATAAATCATAAAAACCAAAAGACATCTTACCGCCATTAGTTTGACAAGCTAAAAACTGCTCCCGAGTCCTTAGTTCCCTGCCAAGAGAAATCTATCACGCTGTCCTTAACGAAATAAGAATTAGAAACAACAACTAAAAGAAGCAGACTTTACAGAATCAAACAAATCATAAAGAAGCAGGATTGATTCAGGGAAGCCAGGTTTAAAAGGGAAATCATTCATGACAAACTACGATTCCAGAGGCCACTATCCACAAACGAAAAAAATAGGCAAGTTATGGATGGATGTATTGAGTCTCCAAATTAAAACAAACTAAGATTCCATTTCAAACCCTAATTCGGCTCTCGCTCTTTCCAATTCCCTATTTCCCCAAATCAAACCCTAACCATACACTAATCAAGCTCCTAAATTGAAAAGAAAGGGATTTAACGAGGTTACCTCAAAATATAGTTGTAGAGAATACCGGAGATCTGAGGAAGAGAGATGAACATTCCCTATTCTCGCGCGTGAACCAACAACACAAGGAGGTAGCCACTCGAGTTGAGACACACTCAGGCGGAATCAAGGCGAGCTCCTCATCGTGAGCTCTGACACAGGCGGAATCGAAGGTCGACGGTGATGAAGCGAACGGTGAATCCTTCTCTCTCATTTGTCGGCGTCAATCCATTGATAACTGGTTGGTTTTAGGTCGACAACTCCAGATCTGAATGAAGGAGTTTCGGTTCACCTCTTTGATGGCAACCTGAGAAGATGAATGAGAACGAAGGTGAGCGTGTGAGAAGAGACAGAGAGGTTTACAGATGCAGTAGATCTGAGAGAAATGGGAGGAGCAATAGATCGAATATACATTAGGGTTACAAGTGTGTCATCGGGTGGGTCTTTTATTTTAAGTTTAGTTTTCTCTTTTTTTTTTAAAAAGAAAAAGTCAGATATGTTTGCCACGGTAATCCCTTCTCATGGCAAATTTTGCTCAATTATGACAAAAATTAGCCACGGAGACACATTGCCGTTGCAAATCTCAACTACTTCATGTTAACCGTAGCTTTGCCGTGGCAATTATTGTCTTATTGGCCACGACAAATCCATGTCGTTGCTACCAGGGGTGTTAAAATTGTTTTTTTTTTGTAGTGTTTGACTGTGGAAGTGTTCGTGATTCTCTAAGATCTCTCATCTAGGTAGGTGGAACGTCGTTGATCCACACTTCCCCAGGAGACGTCCTTTCCACGATTGGGCTTCTGCCTCTATCTCCCCGGCGTCGAGACGTCATGTCTGTCATTCGGCTTTCCCATGTTCTCAGCATTCACAATCTTCTCCCGGTGTTCTACGTCTGTCTCACCGCTAGCCTTTTTCACTTTGATCTTTTGTTTTCGGGTTTTTTTGTATTTTGCTTTAATTTGGTTGTATCGTGACGGTTAGTCCGTCTGGAGATTTTTGGCCTCTCGAGGTCCCAGACTTCAGTTGATGTCTGGAATTTCGAATTATTCTTGTTTTAAAAAAAAACCTCTCCGTTAATTAAAATATGTTATTGTAAAGTCTACGTTTTTTTCTTTTTAAAAAACTAGTAATTTTTGTAAAGTGGATGGCAAAATAACTAAAACGACATGTTTTGATCTTAGGCCTGATATACGAGCCTATGAGCTCGAGTACTGGATGTTCAAGCTCGGCTCATTTATAAATGAGCCAAGCTCGAGCTCGAGGTCAATTTCTATTCGAGTATATATATGTGCTCAAGCTCGGCTCGCGAGCAGGGTGTAGAACTCGAGCTCGGTTCAATGAGCTTGGTTGTCCTCGAACCCGAACACGAGCTCGAGCTCGATAAGCTCGATCGGGCTCGTTACGAGCTCGAACTCGGGCTTGATGAGCTCGTCAAGGCTCGAATGAACTCAATAGACAGCAGCAAACAATTCAATTGCAGCAACTGGATTGTAACTTTTTCTTGCAATTTTGTGTGCACTTAAAATTTTCTCCATCGGGTCTTCTATCATTGTTCTCCATTCTTCCCACTTTATTGATTTATGAATGTTTGATATTTGTTCATCTAACTAGTGTGTTGTAGACTAATCTTGTTTCGATTGAGCAAGCTAGATAGCTCAGATGTAAAATACATCAATTTGCTCATAATCACCCTTATGTAGAGAAACGCCACTCGTCCCATTTTTCCACTACACCAACTGTTGAATCTATGAAATTTTAAACCTACCCAGCACTTCAAAAACAATAGTCATAAACCAAATCAGAATCAGAATAAACCAAATCAAATTAAAAATAAACCAAGTCGAATTGAAACTGTAATAAACCAAACCAGTCACACGTGAGATGAAAGCGGATCTGAGAGAGAATCGAGAGAGCATTGAGCAGACCGGGACTTCCAAATAGCAAAACATAAAGAGATCTGAGAGAGACAATAGAGGCGGCGAGAAAATCCGACAATGGCAGCGACAATGGAGCAAATCCGACAATGGAGGCGGCGACAATGGCCGATAGCAAAACAGATCGAGAGAGAAGAGCAGAGCGAGAGAGATCTGACAGAGAAGGGCGAGTAGGCGAGAGCGAACGAGAATGAGAGATAGGAGAGACGGGGCGGTTGTGTAAACCCTAAACCTAGGCTAACTTATATATATACGAGCTGGCGAGCTACTCGAGCTCGATTCGAGCTCAGGAATAGGCTCAAACTCGGCTCATATATACATTCAAGCGATCCTGAGTCGAGCTTTAACGAGCCGAGCCCGAGTCGATCCCGAGCTACTTGTCTCATGTATCGGGCCTATTTGATCTTAATAGATTTACTTTCTAAAACATGATTTAATTAATGGATCGAGGGAGTATGATTCAATATATAATCTACTCATTCATTCATTCTATTCATCTTTAATTTCATTCCCATTTGTCAATATATTTACCCAAAAAATATATTGTTATCAAAATCATATATTTAAAGTTCCAATGCATATCTATGCCTATTTTATGAGTCTATTTAAGTTCTGGCTCCATATATATAGGATAAAGTTGATAATTTAACAAAAATTTATAAAGGGTTAAGAAATAATATAAATTCTATAGGGTCGTAAAAGAGTTTAAATGTAAATATTAAAATTACTTATAACACACTTGTCAATAACTCCATGGTTTACAATTATTATGAGTTTTTTCACGAGTGTTTGTACAATTAGTACGTATGAGGTGGCCATATAGGAATTATTCAAGTCCAGTTAGGAGTTGGGTCAGGTTGAGAGTCGGATCGGGTCAAATTTAGGTCGGGTTGGGAGTTGGGTTGGGTCAGGGTTGGGTCTGGTCGAGGTTGTCTGTCTTTATTGGAGGAAGCCAGCAACACCACTGGGCAACAACAACCAAAGCCAGATGACAAACCGGGGACTTGAGTTCCTAAGGGGTGTTGAACAGAAATCCTAGCTGGCTTACTTAGTTTGTTAGCATTGGTTGTGTAGTATAAATAATCAGTTCATTTACTTCAGTTGTAACAGAACACAGAACTTGATTTCACGCATCAATTCATCACAGGAGAAAACCCCTTTGGGGCTCCTTCGTTCAATTCAATTTCATTTTCCACATTTCATCAAATTCAGATTCGGACTTCAATCCAAACTTTCATGGTATCAGAGCAACAATCGTTGATTCGTGTCGTTTGTTTGTAAAATTCCGTATACTGTATCACTTCTTGCTTGATCATGGATCAAGAAGCGTTGAGAACGTTCGCTGAAGAACGTAGAGCTGGAATTCTCGATGTGTCGGATCCTTTGTACATCCACGCATCGGACAATCCAGGAGCCATTCTCGTTTCGAGGATCTTCAACGGGAAAGGATTTGGTTCATGGAAGAAGGCAATGAAGATTGCGATTTCGGCCAAAAACAAGATCGGGATCATCGATGGTAGCTGCGAGAGACCGATTGATGATGACGTTAGAGCCAAAGCTTGGGATCGCTGCAACAACATGGTCATCTCATGGTTCGTAAATGCCTTGGACAAGAACATTGCAGAGAGTATTCTGTGTTTCGACACGGCTAGGGGGATTTGGTTGGATCTACATGAGAGGTATGATTAACCAAATGGTGCTCGGATATATCAGCTGAGATCGGAGATTGCTTCGATTAGTCAAGGCACTGATCGGTTTCCAGATTACTTCATGAGGCTCAGGCGCCTTTGGCATGAGTTGTCTTGCTCACGACGTGCTGCTGTGTGCACTTGTGGTGCGAGAGCGGAGAATTTAAAGCAAGAACAAGAAGAAAAGATGATGCAATTACTGATGGGGTTGAATGAGTCCTACGCTGCTGTTAGGGGCTCAATCTTGATGATGTCGCCATTGCCGACAATCAGTCAAGTTTGTTCTCTCCTCGAGCATGAAGAGACGCAGAGAGAGGTAAACGCTATTACTCAATTCTCGAATGATTCAGCTTCTTTGAATACATCCACGGTTCGACAGAAGGGAAATTTTGATCAGAGAGGAAATCCAGATCATAGAGGGAATTATGATCAAAGAGGGAATTTCGATCAGAAAGGGAACTTTGATCAACGAAAGTCCTTTGACAGATCAAGGCAATTTGCTCCCTCTCAGTCCACTGTTGTGTGTGATCACTGCAAGAAACAAGGACATCCAAAGGAAAGATGTTTCCAGATTATAGGTTTTCCTCCGAATTTTCAGAACAACAGAGGAAGAAGAGTTGTCGGTAATGCTGAGGTCGAGGTTGGGTCATCTTCCAATGTTACGGGTTCCAGTGTACTGTCCAGTGACCAAATTCATCAGCTGTTGGGAGTGCTAAATTGTCTCAAAGCTCAGTCATCGTCTTCTGCAAATGATGGTGCTTCAGTCAATTTTGCTGGTATATTTTCTCTTCTTTCTCATTGCTTATCATCTGAGAATGGTAGCTTCAGCATAGGCAATAATGAGTGGATTCTTGATTCGGGGGCTAGTGAACACATGACTCATGATAGGACCATTCTTTCAAGTATTAGATCTCTTGTGCATCCCTGTGTGGTTTCTTTACCAAATGATCACAAAGTTAAAGTTACTCAGTGTGGAGATGTTGTGCTCAGTCTAGATTTTTGTTTAAGAAATGTTCTACTTTTGCCATCTTTTCATTACAATTTGCTGTCAGTACAGAGATTGTGTGCTCAGTTGAACTGCTTGGTGATCTTCACTTCCTCCCACTGGATTGTGCAGGCCCCTTCTCTGAAGAGGCCACTGGTAATTGGTAAGGCTCATAATGGCTTGTATGTGATGCCCAGAGAGACTCAGCATCTTGCTTCTTCTGTTTCTGAGTCCCATTACAGTGATGCTGCTGCACATGTTTATTAGGTCATCTGGCATCACAGGCTCGGTCACCTTCCTGTATATAAACTGAAACTCATGTTTCCTTCTTTGTCAAATAATACCACATTGGATTCCTGTGTGGTTTGTCACAAGGCTAGACAGCAACGATTGCATTTTCCAGTTCATTCTAAGCAATCCAGTCGTATTTTAGAAATTTTACATGTGGATATTTGGGGTCCATATAGTACTCCTACTCATGGTGATCATCAGTATTTTCTCACCATTGTAGATGACTACAGTAGAGCCACTTGGACACACCTATTGAAGACTAAATCATCTGCTTTTGATTTTCTTAAGTCCTTTGTTGTGATGTCTCAAAGACAGTTTGCAGGTTTGGTCAAAATTATCAGGTCAGACAATGCATTTGAGCTTGGTTCAAGCAATGAAGGGCAGGCTTGGTTCAGACAATCTGGAATCTTGCATCAAAGCTCCTGCTCTCATACTCCACAACAGAATGGAATTGTGGAACGTAAACATAAGCATCTTCTGGAGACTTGCAGGGCATTACTATTTCACTCTCACCTTCCAGTAGAATTTTGGGGCGACTGTCTTTTCACTGCAACATATTTGATTAACAGATTTCCTACAAAGGTGAATGCAGGGAAATCTCCTTATGAGCTCCTATTTGGCCACTCCCCTTCTTACTCACATTTGAGAGTATTTGGTTGTTTGTGCTACAAATCTGTTATTGGTCCTGCTAGGGATAAGCTGAAACCAAGAGGGATTCCATGTGTATTTCTGGGATACCCCTTTGGTAAGAAGGCCTATAAACTGTATGAGATTGAATCCAAAAAGTTTTCTGTTTCTCGTGATGTGGTGTTCTATGAACACATTATCCCATTTTCTTCTAAGAAATTGGAGTCTAATGACCACTTCTCTCTGCCAATCATCGATCACATGGAAGATTGTGAATTGCCTGGCACCACTGAATTCCCAGTTGCTCCTCCCTCACCTATAGCTGATAGTTCCTCAACTGACTTTCCTACAGTTGTTCCACCAGCAGCTGAAGCTCCTCTAAGACGTTCTTCTCGTAATGTTCAAAGGCCTGCTCATCTTCAAGATTATGTCTGCTCTTCTTCCCATTCAGATGTCCATGTATGCTCTCTCTTGGATGGTTTAGCTCCATCTTTTTCTGCTTCAATTGGAGCTTTCTCATGCCACAGTCAACTGTTGCTATTGTCTGTTACAACACAGCAAGAACCCACTTCTTATTATCAAGCAATTAAATCTTCTGAATGGAGAGATGCTATGGATCTAGAGTTTGCAGGCTTAGAGGCTAATCATACATGGGATGTGGTGTCACTACCTGCTGGCAAGAAGCCTATTGCTAGCAAATGGGTTTACAAAGTTAAGTACAAAGTTGATGGGCGAATTGAACGTTTCAAAGCAAGGTTGGTCATCAAAGGCAATACTCAAAAGGCTGGCATTGATTACACTGAAACTTTTTCTTCTGTTGTCAAGATGACAACAATCAGAAGCTTGATTACTATTGCTGCTAAAAAGGGTTAGCTCATGAGCCAATTAGACGTCAATAATGCTTTTTTGCATGGTGATTTGGTTGAGGATGTTTACATGAAACTGCCTCTTGGTTACTCTCCTTCTAAAGTCTGTCAAGGTGTCACATTTTGCAAGTTAAATAAGTCTTTGTATGGCTTAAAACAAGCCTCAAGACAATGGTACTCCAAGCTTTCCTCCTTTCTTCAGGATAATGGTTACATTGTCTCAAAGAATGATTACTCTCTTTTTGTGAAACACACATCAGGAAAGGGTATTATCTTACTTGCAGTCTATGTGGATGATGTTTTGTTGACTGGAAATGATAATTCAGAGATTGCTAGCATCAAAAGTTGTATGCACTCTCAGTTTAAGATCAAAGATCTGGGCATGCTCAATTATTTCTTAGGGATGGAGGTCTTGTATACAGATTCTGCAGTAATCCTATCTCAAAGAAAGTTTGCTCTAGATCTGCTAAAGGATGCCAAGGTTTCTGTCACCAGAGAAGTCCTTCCCCTCTTGAGCTCCATATGAAACTTCTCCCTGATCAAGGTGAGTTGTTTCATGATCCTCTTTGGTATAGACAAATGGTAGGGAAGTTGAATTTCCTTACCAACACAAGGCCAGACTTAGCTTTCTCAGTTCAGTTTCTAAGCCAATTCATGAAGACTCCCCGGATGCCACACTGCAATGCCTTGATGCATACCCTTAAATATCTTGCTTCAAACCCGGCTTATGGCTTATTCTTCTCCACTTCACCTGACTTCTCCTTACAAGCGTATTGTGACAGTGACTGGGGTGCTTGTCCCTCAACAAGGAGAGTATCGCTCAATGAGGAGAGTGGTCACTGAGCTCACTTGGCTATCCCGGCTCCTTCATGAGATGTCTGTCTCTTCAGTCACACCCATCCCACTTCCCTGTGACAACCAGGCAACCATATACATTGCCAAGAACCCAGTTTATCACGAACAAACAAAGCATATTGAGCTAGACTGTCACCTGGTTCGTGAGAAGCTCAATGATGGCTTGATCTCCCTCCACTTCACTCCAACTGGCTCCCAATTGGCGGATATTTTCACCAAATCCCTCACTGGTGTTCATCATCAACATACTCTTTCCAAGTTGGGTCTGTCATCCCATCCTCCAACTTGCGGGGGGGGGGGGGGGGGGGGGTATTGGAGGAAGCCAGCAACACCACTGGGCAACAGCAACCAAAGCCAGATGACAAACCGGGGACTTGAGTTCCTAAGGGGTGTTGAACAGAAATCCTAGCTGGCTTACTTAGTTTGTTAGCATTGGTTGTTTAGTATAAATAATCAGTTCATTTACTTCAGTTGTAATAGAACACAGAACTTGATTTCACGCATCAATTCATCACAGGAGAAAACCCCTTTGGGGCTCCTTCATTCAATTCAATTTCATTTTCCACATTTCATCAAATTCAGATTCGGACTTCAATCCAAACTTTCAGTCTTCGGGTCATTTCGGGCATCGGGTTAAAATAGGTGAGGCTTGGGCTCGGGTTCAGATTGTTAGTGACACTATATTTTCAGGCTTCGGTCAGATCTGAGTTTGGGTCCGTCTGATCGGGATCTCGGGTCGGGTCACGATCTTGCTAGCTCTAACCCACACACTAATTGAACTGAAAATTGTAAATGCCGGCTCAAGCTGATGTGTAGGAACACATTATACGAATCAACTCCACACTCGCACAATGATCAATCCATATGAACGGATACAACGTGGATGTAGCAACATATGAACTCCCTTTTTGGTTTCCCAAGCAACACAAAGACATGGATCAATTACATTACACAAATATATAATCAAGCACAAGATCGAAAGCTAAATTAATTAGGTGGTAGTATTACAAATTTCCAGATGGAAAGCAAAGCAGGAGATAAGATAAAAGAGAGGATAAAATCAACCGAAGAAACTGGGGTCATAGCCATTGCTAGAGGTAGCAAGGATGTAGTAGGCGACAATATGGCCAATGGATCCCCAAGCAAGGACGTCGACGATGTTGAAGCCGACGGGATCATTGGACTTGAGGAGGCTGACATACTCCTTTGCCCTGGTGTCTCCGGCCTCGAAGTGGGTCTTGCCGTTCTGCTCCGGGACCTGCTTCGCCACGTTCTCCCTCTGGAAGTTGAAGAAGACGAACCTCCCTAGGAAGAGGGACAGCCCAGTGCTGAGGCTGATCACTATGGAGGGGCTCAGCTCAGCCCTCACAGCCACGTGGCGGCTGCTCCTGCTTCGGCTTCCGGCCATCGACACTCGGTTCAAGGGGAGTGCCTGAACATTCTGCTTGGTGATGGGCCTTAGGCCTTGGAAGCATGGGGTGGTGCTGAACATGCTGCTTGTTGCCATTTCTACCTTATTTTGCTTAGGCTAAGCTTTGCGCCTTCAGATTTTGGTCTTCTTCCTTCTTCTTTTGTTTCTTAATGAAACCGATCCATGATATTAACAAAGGCAAATGGATATTGAGGATTTAGGAATTTGGATGAATGGATCGGATTTGTGAGGTGGAGAGTTGCACTTGATAGATTTTGGGTGGCTGACTTGTCCATTCTTGATTGGTTTTCTTCTGGATCATATATTTTTGGGTAATTGCTTTCCATCCTCCTCGTTCGCTCAAATTATTAGGCTTATTTGTGAGTTTTCATTTATGTTGTTGCATATGGTTACCTAAATGGACATGATGGGTAATTAGCCAACTTTTATTATTATAAGGAAAAAATTTGGCTGGTTGATTGCATCCTTTCGAACGAGGTTTAGACCTATGTTTATTGTTAATGTTTGCTCCCACTCTAAACGGTATAAGGTGTGCAACCTTATTTCCCTCTCTGTTTCCATTGCAAGGCACATACGAAAATGATGCTTCATGAAACTGTTGAAATGATTGTTTTTGATATCTCCCATCACCAGTTTAATTTTCCATGGGCATTTCCCTTTGTGAGCCAAGTGATTAATTTATGATGATTTGTGAATCCCCTTCGATCTCAAGGTATCTGATGTGAAGCTCTCTCGCCTTTACCAAGCCCACTTGCAGTGCAAGCGCTTCCGACATAACGTGGGATTTGGTTTCCTATGGTTATACACCAAGGTGATAGGTTTCCCCTCCGAATCGCGGACAATATATCCAGTGGTACTTCCATCTTTGATTGTAGACGAGCCATCGAAGTCTAGTTTCACAGACCAAATTATGGGTTTTCTCCATTTAACTTTTGATTTGTTAATCTTCTGACTTGGCTTATCCTTGGTTATTTCCTTTCTTATTTAATCCTCATATTTACATGCTTTTCTATCATTTTTGCGGATTGAATTGCTGAAGTTATGTATTTCCACATTTGTTGGTATTTAACCATCTCAAAAAGTTACTTGATATCTATAAAATCAAATAGTCCACCACTTAATTGTCAATGTTTCTTTCGCCGTTGTATTGAGTTTAATTATCACCTAATTTGCTCATGATAACTTTAATGTCCCTTGTATTGTTTAATATGTTGTTTGTGATGTCGTGGGTCTACGGTATGTACATGTGTTTTTTTTTTTTTTGCAAGATAACATTCAAGAAACAAATGTGCTTCGTCCTCAAAATGATGGTTGCATAGAGTACAAGGAGTAGGAATAGGGACTCCCCTTTGAGATAGTCGAGCTTTCGTTGGAAGTCCATTTCCTCCATAAAAAAATAACTTTTGGGGATATTTAGTTTCCAAATCCATGTATTGAGATCTTCTGCTCTACTATTGGGATTAGTGATGAGTTCCATTACACTTGCTATTGTGAATCAACCCTTCCTATCTGACCACCAAAAAAGTATGTTTGGGAATGATGAGATAGATAGTGGAATGTCCGTCATTTCCTTCACAATTATTTTATTGACATATTAATTCAATTTTTCCACCCCGATTTTCCATTTATAATATATTCACTTACCTTTTGGTTAATGTTAGTGTCTTAGATCATGAACAATAGAGGGACTTGAGGCCCTTAATACCCGGACCCTTAATTTACTTTTTCTCTGTCATATCAGCTTAAGGGCTCCATTCCAGCTTTTAATTATTTGTGCCCCCATTCGAGGGCCCGGATCCGGGGCCTTTAACTTACTTTTTACTATTTACCTTTTTCAATTACTCTATTATTATTATTATTATTATTATTATTATTATTATTATTATTATTATTATTATTATTATTATTATTATTATTATTATTATTATTATTATTTGTGATAAACCGTAAGAATAGAGAAGATGGACGCAAAGAAGAGAGAAGAAACTGATGTATTATTAGGGTTCCAAATGATCCATTATATAGGTGTATACAAAGGAACTAGGGTTTTCTAGAGTTTATCCATCACAATATAATAATATTATAACACTCCCCCTTGGATAAACATCTCTAAATATTACAAGACTGTCATATTAAAAACCTCGCCTAGAAAACCCAACGGGACCAAGGAAAAATACAAATGACAAGTGATACGCTTTGGTGATCTGCCTCGTTAAAAACCTTGTCAGGAAAACTCAGGGGGACAAAACCTGATTGAAGGGAAAAAGAGTGCAGTGCGTATTCTCCACCCGATGATGCTGACTGTATGAGCTGTATAGCCGAGTCTCAACATTTTCTTTGACGTGTATAAGTTGAGATGTCTTCATACATTACAATTGACTTCGAATGCTTGACTTCCATTTGCTAGCGTTGAGCTGCTTTCAATGCACAAACATAAGGTACTTCAGGACCCAGTGTGCCATTTGATCATGGGAGATCTAGTGTATTAAATGGTGTCTAAGTTGCCTCGTTAAAAACCTTAACTTGGAAAAACCCAATGGGATAAAAACCAAAATCAAGGAAAAGAGTACAACATTGGATGGTACTTCGGGACCTAATGCAATGTCACCATTTTCACAATTATAGTTACTCCAGGTACACTTATAAGGAGCTTTAACCAATTGCATGTGACGGGACTTTGATATTAATGCTTCAGGCATTTTCAATCGATCTTTTTCATTTATATGCGTATGCAAGTAACACGTCCGTCATTTACATTTAGATCTAAAATTATATTCACTTTTGGTGAATACATTCTCCATATAACCTGTGATGCATAAAATCCGCATCAAAGTGGTTGAAGGAGATCGATCTTGATCCTCGACTCCACCCGAACCGTAGCCTACAAAACAAGAACAAACAAGAGGTCGGGGCGGGGCTTGTCTCCCCTGGAGGACCCTCCGACGCTCAAGTCAGTCGTTGTCCATCTCAATATGAATTCATCTCCTCATATTTATACTAGTCGAGTATTAAATAAAAGAAACGGTTACGATATTAAATAGAAGAAACGGTTACCGTATTTAATTCAGTCAACGCTTTTAATGCACGAAACCATTATCGTAATCAATAGGCGAAATGGTAGGATCAATGTCGTATTGAATACTCGAATTTATTGGTAAAAGACCAGAATACCCTTGTGCTATGATGATGAGATTTTCCCTATCTCAATTGCCCCTCGGGTTTCTTCTTCATGTCTCGATGATGAAGGAAGCCGAAAAAAGTACATGGCAAAATTTGTCGAGTGAACGACGATTTTGCCGTAGATGGCAGTGACTTAACTCATAGTTGACTATTGGACGGAAGTGGCTAGGTTGGTCATAACTGGCTATTTCCGGTGACCGTAAGTGGCGATTTTCCAGTGGTCGTCAATGACGATCTTGTTGGCCTTAAGTGGCGATTTGGATTAGCCGTAAGTGGCGATTCGGATTGGCCGTAAGTGGCGATTCGGATTGGCCATAAGTGGCGATTTCGTTGGCCTTAAGTGGCGATTCAGATTGGCCGTAAGTGGCGATTTTGTTGGCCTTAAGTGGCGATTCAGTTGGCCTTAAGTTGCGATTCGGATTGGCCGTAAGTGGCGATTCGGATTGGCCATAAGTGGCGATTTCATTGGCCTTAAGTGGCGATTCAGATTGGCCGTAAGTGGCGATTTCGTTGGCCTTAAGTGGCGATTCAGTTGGCCTTAAGTGGCGATTCGGATTGGCCGTAAGTGGCGATTTTGTTGGCCTTAAGTGGCGATTCGGATTGGCCGTAAGTGGCGATTTCGTTTGCCTTAAGTGGCGATTCGGATTGGCCGTAAGTGGCGATTCGGATTGGCCATAAGTGGCGATTTTGTTGGCCTTAAGTGGCGATTCAGATTGGCCGTAAGTGGCGATTTCGTTGGCCTTAAGTGGGGATTCAGTTGGCCTTAAGTGGCGATTCGGATTGGCCGTAAGTGGCGATTTTGTTGGCCTTAAGTGGCGATTCGGATTGGCCGTAAGTGGCGAATCCTCAATTTCTTGAATAATTGTTGTAGCTTTGAGGACGTCGTTCCATGAAATCTATAGGCGTTGGACCTGGTAAAAAATTTTGCACTTCTACATAGTTGACATCAATTAAGCCACTGGAAGTGTGGTCTTGTAATGTGCAGTGCCCCTAGCACGTGATATGCACCTGCATATAATTTATATATTTTTGCAGAGAGGTAGTATGCTAAAAATCTTAGCTTGCAAGAGCTACACATTCATCTTTCAATAAACATTTTAAAGGAGAATATTAATAAACAACCATGGCTTCAGTAAGAAATTTTCCACAAGCGAGGAGGGTAGAAAACTTAACTCATGAATTCCTTGCTTTGAGTAATGGGATTCTCGGTGACTTTCATTATTCCCGATTTTGTTGTAATGTCATTCTTGACTTGGTTAGGAGCTTGTTTCGGGCGGAATGTCAAACCTCCAACTTGCTTTTTGTTTACTTATAGCTCTCTCAAATCATTTCGGTTGCCCCAACGCACTTTGCAGTAGTGAATCTCACCCTGATGTCGGTTGTGAGACTTGAATCCACGTTCTCCTCGGGAATACACTCAATGCTTCTTGCTCGTACCTTCTCTATAGACACCTATTCAAGAGTACAACACAAGTGGAGCAAACGAAAACAAAGTAGAAGGCACAACCCACTATCAAAACAACAAGAGTAAGAACATGATCAAGTCCATTTAAACTCATTCACATATTTGCAATATAGTATCATGAAGGTCTGATGGAAAATGGACAAATAGGCAAAGGCATATCCTATTTCTAAATATATATATTGTTGCTTTGAGTAAAAAATCGACAATCATCCCCGAGAAGCACCTAAAGCTGAATACAATATACAAGTCATAGTAGACAACGTATCATAGTACTCCCATCTGCTGACACCATTTAAATATCTAAAGGGTGCTAAGAGACCCAAGCGGCCAGTGAATATTCACGGCCTATTACTCTAAGCCACCTCACCTATATATCTTTACAAAAGGCCTCTATACCAGCAACTACTAGATCTTCAAGTAAAATCAAGCATGTGCGTTGGTCAGATTCAATTCAGCACCGCACTCGGCTCTAGTAATCTAAACATAAGGAATCCAATATCAATATTCAATACCTTTGACTAGAAATTTAAGACAATAATTTAAAAACAAATAAGTTACAACAATAAAGGGTTTTATCCTAGTAATGAGAATTACTTTGACCAGTAACAACCGATTATCATCGCGTCAAGAAAGCGTTTAAGAGAAGGATGATCGAGTATATTACTCCATAACTCCATCACCATCAATATCACCAACCCACAAATTCAACTCAATTAATATTGTAGAAAATAAGTGCGATATGGACCATTGCAGACTTGCAGTATGTAAGAGCATTTACAACTCGCCAATATTCATAATGAAAATCAATTGAGATGGCACAAACAGCACTTACCTGAACAGGAACGAGGTCAGGGACTGCGAAATTGAGAAGCGGTTGATTCACTTCAATTCCGGTAATGGTATTTGAGTTGCTCAAGAACATCATTCCAATCGACTTCCACGTAGGGATGCGGAGTCGACGACGACACCCTAAGAAGGATCTGGATCCGCCTCGCGGCAGGCGGCGGAGGATGCGACGCCGGAGCTGGGGTGGGGGAAAGATGCTCGCCCGCTGAGACCTGTCCGGACTCGCCTTCACCCGCGCTTGACTCAGCCGGGACGTACCGTGAGCCGAACTCGCAGTCCTCCAGGGTTCCGGTGAGTATCCGCCGTCCAATTCGTCTCCCAAATTGCCCTCCAGCGACATGCCTCCTCCCCTCTAGGCGCAGTGGGTAGCCGGAGATCCAAGAAGAGGAGGAAGTAGAGGCGTAATCGAATTGGCTCTTCTTTTTCGCGGCGGCAATAGCGAAAGGGCCCGCTTGAGGAGTGCTGATGAAGAATTGGTGGTAGCGGTGGCCGTCGAGGGCGTCAATGGTGTCGGATTTGCGATGGGGGGCGTAAGGGGAGACATGGCGAGAGAAGATGAGAGGGGGTGAGTCTCCTCGATCTGGTGAGCCGTGGCACCCTTGCCATGTGGTCCGATGCCGACGGCGCTCCTAGGGTTTTTGGGCCAAGGCCGAGCACCCAACGCCTTCTCGTCCCATCACCAGTCAATTTCTTTTCTTGGATTTGGAGATCCAATCGTATGGCCTTTTGATCGAATTTTTCCCCACGGACGGCGCCAATTGTGATGCATAAAATCCGCATCAAAGTGGTTGAAGGAGATCGATCTTGATCCTCGACTCCACCCGAACCATAGCCTACAAAACAAGAACAAACAAGAGGTCGGGGCGGGGCTTGTCTCCCCTGGAAGACCCTCCGACGCTCAAGTCATTCGTTGTCCATCTCAATATGAATTCATCTCCTCATATTTATACTAGTCGAGTATTAAATAAAAGAAACGGTTACGATATTAAATAGAAGAAACGGTTACCGTATTTAATTCAGCCAACGCTTTTAATGCACGAAACCATTATCGTAATCAATAGGCGAAACGGTAGGATCAATGTCGTATTGAATACTCGAATTTATTGGTAAAAGACCAGAATACCCTTGTGCTATGATGATGAGATTTTCCCTATCTCATAACCTTTGATAGGTATTTGTGCAATCAACTTGGCTTTATATTTTATTTTGTATGAACACACACTTAAAACCAATTGATGTTGCACTTGTCTGTGTTGGAACTACAGGTCCAATGTCATCATGGTTAAAGAATCCATCTTTGCATGACATGACTTGCTTCTTTCTAGCTCTTTTACTATGATTTCGTTGTCGAAATCCATTATTTATTTGATGATCATCATATTCTCATAGGCTCATTCCACTTCTGGGGAATTGTATACTAAGAGCTTAGTGATCTCCAACACTTCTGGTGTACTTGAGAATCACTTGATATTCATTGAGTTGGAGTTACTCATGGAACTTCCAAATGAGCTAGTATCTGTGACTTTGTCACTTTCTTGGCCTTTAGTAAATGCTTTCAATTGCATATTTGCTAAACCTTATAATCATTTCATTTATTGAACTTCTGGTTCACTTGTATTTATCCGCGGATATGAAATGATAGAGACGTTGCTTCTGTGCAATCTCTTTCTTAATTGTCTCATTTCCTCTCCCCCTAAATACCGAGCATTTGATCACCATTATAAGTTCTAGGTATTTGATATCAATAGGGACACAAACCCCATGTATCATCCAACTTCTTTGTGGTCTTATTGTAGTTCATTTGGAGGAGGTCCATCTCGGAACATATGTTGCTTATTCAAAACCTTTGAATTAATGACATGCTCTCTTCTGAAGATAATTAGGGAGATGTTATTGTGTCAAATTCGAAATGCAAACATGCATGGGCCCATTTGACAAACGACTCTTCTGGATCGTCGTGAGCTACCGTATGCTCAACAATGTTTTTGATAACATTCTCTACCTTATGTTTCATATGACCAAAGTGTTGAGGCATCTGTAATCTTGGAATTACACTGGTCTATATGATAGTGTTTCGTAGCTGTCTCATTGAATCCATTCAAGAGACATCAGAGACTTTGCATTTACTTTTAATTTAGATGGTCTTGTTGTTGATTTGCCGAGATGACAGACCATACATGTTCGGTCACCCTTATAGAGGATCTTCGGGTTCTAGGATCTTCTGGTCCCTTTTAGTGGGTGTGTATGTGAATGTCAATGATCCCGCCCATCATCGTTTCACATGAATGACCGAATGCCACAAAGAAAAAAAAACATTTTATCATTAACTAACTTCTGGTTAGTGATAAGTTTCAATGGGATAAATGAGTGTCAAATAAACCATATATATACATTCTCAATTTTGTAAGACTTCCTTCTCACTAGTCATTTGAGATATTGGTGTTCAATACCATGTCAATTCATACATATATGTCATTGTTACTTCAGGTAACAAGATCAATGCTCTTCTGGAGCTATATGGTATTCATCTTGGTTTTCCATTCAAGATTGTTTGAGAAAACTTTGAGTTTTCAAATTTGTTTGACACTTATAAACCATAATATTCAACCATTGAACTTTGTATATAGTGATCCATTTATTTAATTTAGATGCCACTGAATGGGTATTTTCAGAACTTTCGCTGATGTCATACTTCAGGTATGAGTCATTTATAATGTTCTCCAAGACATTTAAAATTAACCGTATAACAGACCTAGCTATAAGCCACAACAATAACTTTGGTCAAGCGCTTAACCATAACCTCTTTCACACCCTCTACCGGAGGGGCATACTTCAGGCAATGCTTAGAGGATAGTCAGAAAGTGGCCTTCTCAACCGGATCGTGTTATGTGGTTACTTCTATTGGTTGTATCAACCAAACAAAAATAGTTCTGAATATGATAAAACCCACATTCCATGTACTTCTTCGGGAGTACAAATGATAAAATTAGGATCATATACGTACTCTTCTGGAGTTTGTGAAATCCTTTACTCTTCTAAAGTTCATAAAATATTCTTTACTCTTCAGGAGTTAATAAAATCCACCAGTAGAGTCTTCAGGCTCTTAGGTTGGTGTTGAAAAACTTCACAATCTACGGGATTGTGGTAAACCTTTCTCCCAAATGTTCATTTGCCAAACAAAACTCCGCATTAGACACTCATGATAAGTAGTTTCTTCGGGAAACACTTTGAGCTTTGAATTACAATAAGTAAAATCATAATAAGTTTATTCAATATAAAGCAATGAATAAAAAAAACAACAAACAAACAAATAAATAAAATAAAATTGTATTTTTCCACTTCAGGTGGAGCCATGAGAAAAACTTGTCAATTTATCATTTTCTTCAAGAAATGATTTTACTCATAAAATGATTCATTTGTCAACTTCGAGTGACAATTAGTCTCTATTATGTATATTTCGATCATATACTCCAAAAAATGATAAGTTGCAATTCAAAAAGATATTGTAAGTTGTCATGTAAACATTGACCATATTCTTCATTACTCACTTCAGGGAGAAGACAACTTGTATACAACCACTTCAATGGTTATATCTATCTTTACTTACACATCGCTTCATGGATTATTTGTGCAACTTTAAAATAAAGATCATATACTTCAGGATATGATTTTAATTCATTTTTCAGAGGTTATACAAACTTATCATCAATTTAGCTCAAAGAATGAACATTGTCACTTCAGGGACAAATATGTATTGATGAGATAGTGAGACATTTTATGAATTTCCTTTTCATATATCTCTTCAGGAGATTATTATCGTTACTGCATGAACGATTTATGAGCATAATGTGTTCATACTCTTCAAGAGATGAGTTTATTTATTTCGAGAGATAATGATAAATAAATAAATAGTTGATATAATTAATAAAATTATAAAATCATAAATAAATAAAATCAAATTGGCATGTTGTCAACTTCTGGTGACAAGAAAATGAACATCTGCAAATACAGGTTCGTCTACTTCTGGAGACTGGTGGAGAAACCATAATTTGCTTGTTTAGCTATAAAAATCATCGGTCCAGGGACGATTATGAATTTTAAAATTTTATCTACTACGGGAGATAAATTTTATCATGATATATAAGCTAAAATATTTATCTTCTTCAGTAGATAAATAAGAATTTCATCTTCTTCAAGAGATGTGATACATAAATTGTGTTTACTTTATCTACTTCAGGGGATAAACTATCACTTTTGAGATGATGTGCAAATTTAACAATTTATATCTACTTCGGGAGATAATTTTAATCGTTCACATCTACTTCAGCAGGAGATGTTCCGTTCATCTACTTCGGGAGATGAGGATTAAACAAATATAATTTAAATAAATTAAATTAAATAATATACATATAAAATAAATAAACATAAATAATAAATATAATTTCATCACTACATGGATGAAATTTATCGGCTTGATCATCTCTGCGGGGATGAGATTCATCGTTTCATCGCTTCGGGGATGAGATCAATTTATCGTTCATCTACTTCGGGAGATGCGCTCGTTCATCTACTTCTGGAGATGATTTCGTTCATCTACTTCTGGAGATGATATATAAATTTAACAATTTTTATCTACATTAGGAGATAATTCCTTCAGGAGATGAAAAATAATTAAAAAATAACATAAAATAAGATAAAATAAATAAATAACTACATAATTCATCACTTCAGGGATGAAATTCGATCGTTTATCACTTCAGGGATATAATAAAATAACATCCACTTCAGGGGATACGACCGATTGATCCAATCGCTTCAGGGATTGTGATTACTTTATCCGCTTTAGGGATACTAAAAATTCGATTGATTCTTCAGGGGTTACACATCATCTTCAGGATGTGTGAATACTTCACAGGGGCAAAATATGCAGTCCTGAAAGTTTTAGGCCTTTTTCTATAATGATATGAAATATAGGGCCAATCTGTGATTTCAAAAGGACTCTGGGCTAATTTTGTAATTAAAAAAAATTAACCTTCTTCCTCATTTTTGGATTTGCAGAGAGCGGCCATGGCCGTCGACGTAATCGCCGACCTTCCAGAATTGCTTGCAGCTCTTCGAATTGACAGGATTGAGGAAGCCGAGCGCTAATGCTGATTCTGGCGGTATGTGGCTGGTCTACAATTTAGGCTTCTTGGCGGAAGAAGCCACGAGATCTCGAAACGGCGACGGCGCTCGCCTCTTGTTGGGGGAACTGGCTTCTTTGTGGGAAACGAAGTCGCGGCCGC